>CM066582.1:20132946-20732946 GCA_033816785.1 Picus viridis | reverse complement strand
ATTTATTTTTCCTATCGTAGAATCTTTTATTTTTAGAAGAAGCTATTATTAGGGAGATGTTTTGCACTGTTTAGGTCTCTTGACCCTTCTTTATCTTGTTTAAAATCTAGCTTCAGTAATCTTTTTCATATTAGACTACTTTGTTGCACAGATTCTTTGGTAAATAGATTAATCGGAGTCTTGTGACTGTATTAATCTTGTTCTGCTGCTTAGGTTTGTTGAGGGATTTCTAATAATTAGGATGTCTTTGTGCTTGGTCTCAAAGCAATTACTGTTTTTCATGGGATTCTAATGGTGAAGTAGGGAGCAGTGGAGACAACTAGTAGGAGGTTGTTTGGTTACTTTTGCTTTTCATGTTGTGCAAAAAGCTTATGAATATTTAAGTAGCTCTTGCAAGATACTCGCCTGAAACAGAACCTTCTTAAACCATATTAACTGTGAGATTCAGTATTGGTATGCTCATGTAGGAGATGTCAAAAGAAAAACAAGCAGGCTGTAAAGAATTGCAGGCACTTTATTGCCTCTTCTGCTATTTTACTACATGTCCTTGTGAAGTGAACTACTGTGAGGCTAAACCAAGGACTTTAATGATGTCAAAACATATTTTTACAGTCACGTGACTCCTCTTGAATGGCATCTAGGACTTTAGTTGATCACATGTTGTCACTTCTTGCTGAAAAATTTGTACTTATCAAAAGAGCTTGTTTGATTTGCTCCTCATGCTTTTCATAAATACAATATTCTGGAGAACAGAAGTAGTATCAAGTTACTAGAGAATACAAGAATCCTCTGTTTTCCATGATGTTGCTTCATCAGGATTTTTGTGTTCTTTAGGTAAATGGTCTACCCATAACCCTTTTCCCACATGTGATGTATGTTGTTGGTTTCTAGTGAAGAATGCACTCGCCAACAAGGCACACTCCAGAAGTTAGCCTGAGCCTGTGAACCATGCCAGTGTTGTAAGTGCATTCTGAGACATTCCTCTGCTGGCTTGAGGGCATAAAGAATACTTATTCTTGGTAATAGTCATATTAAGTGCTCAAACAGCAGGCTATTCAAGTGAATGAAATGCCATTAAACGGAAGTGCAATAAGAGTGGTGGCTTTGTTTTGTGGTATGAGGTTCCCCGCTTCCTCCCCTCCCCCCTCTTAATTTGCTTAAGAGAATCAGCTTACAGCCAGAAAATTATCTTGTCAGACAGCCAGATATTGACTTCTTGGTCTTCGATTGCCAAATGCTCACTCCCACCTCCTGAGCACCCTGCCAGGTCACTGAGAGAGCCAAGAGCGAAAGCTTGGGCTCATATTTTCCTTGTTTGTTGGGCAAAATGTTACCCATCAGAGATCTAAATGTTGCTTTTTACAGGATCTGAGAATTTAGGTAAGCGGTATTTACTTAAAAGCTTCATTTTTATTGAGGTCACCTTTTATTTGTAAGTGATACAGAGGTATATCTGTAACTTGAAAGCAGGTAGGGTGCTCTGATTTCCTAATACAGAATTCACTTTTAGTAACCAAAATGAAAGAACCTTAGTGTTCAATATTTAACTTTAATGTAGAAAGTCTGGAAAAGCTGAATTTCTGTTTCAGGTCACTTGTTGGTATAAAGTACTTGACAGGATTTGTAGTTCTCTGTAAGTGTAAGAATGTGTGTAAATATTTTTGTTTTGAAGTGCTTGCTCTTGCCATCTTGAACCTTCTGTGTGCTTCTCAGTCTTCTAGTTCTTTGCTTCCAGTTTCTTTACATTTCTTGTTTTCTTCCCTTCCTGTTGCAAATCTTCCTTTCTGTCAAATAGGTTTTAAGCTAGCTAGTTTTCTCATACGTTTTGAAAATGGAGACACAGGTGGGTTGTGTACAAAAACTTACTTTCTTCGATCAAATGTATTAAAGTAAAAGATGAGGTCCTTGATTCACTTACTTGATATGTTTGTGGTTTTGGTTCTGTGGGTTTTTGGGTTTTTTTTGTTTGTTTGTTTTTCCCTCCACCAGGATGTAAAATCAAGCTTAAATCCCAGTTTTGATGCTAAACATTCATGATTAGTCTGAAGTAATTTCTGTGAAGTGGTTAAAAAAATGTTAAGATTTTTCTAGGCTTTATAGAATGAAAGGAAAATTAAAAGTAACTTTCAAAAGGTATGTGTGAAATCAGGGTCACAGCAACTCAGTTAATTTATTGCTGGGATGTATGTTTTCCTCTTTGGATATGTCTTTGAATCAGTGTTGAATATAGTATTTGCTCACCTTCCCCTGTCCCTCAAGAATTCTAAGTCACTTGCAGCAAAAATAACACTGATTTGCCTTACATAAATTTTCAAAGTTACCAAATGAGACAATAGTGATTCCATAAGGTGTTCAGCTGTTGCCAAAGCCTGAAAAGGAGAAATGCCAAACAATACAGCATTGCTGCTCAAAAAAATCCTTTTTTCCACTGTTTAAAATATAAAAATTGCTGATTAATTCCCAAAACACTTAATATTTTTTTTGAAGTAACTCCATAAAACTGACAATGCACAGTACAAAGTTAACCTGTAGCCTGAGTTTAGTGTTGTTCTGTCATCTCACTGTACCTCCACTGCTGTGATCATTTCCCCCCACATGCCAAAGCAGCCCTGTGCCCTTAAATTACCAGGAGCTATCAGCTGGTTTACTGATGGGCCCACTGTGCTCTGTATACTCACTGTGTGACTGCAATCTTAGCCTAGTAAATAGCTAACTTTGAATAGCCAACCACTTCTTACTCAGCTTGTAACTTCTGTAGGTTCACAGTGCAAGTTAATAATTTCAGAGTGTGTGTTCTTGCATTCAATCTTGAGTTTAGACATCCTTCACCTGCCATTTGAAAGAAAATCTATTCATATTTGGAAGGAAACTGCTCTGTAATTCCAGGTTTTGGGTAGAAGTCCATGACTTCTTGATACATTCAAATGAAAATGTAGTATTTCCATGACTGAAGAAACACATAGCAAGACTTTGCTTTTCTTGACTTGTAAACTGATTCATAAGTCTTTCAAAAAAAAAAAAAAAAAAAAAAAAAAAAAAAAAAAAAAAGGCAAGCTACAAAGGAGAGTGCAAGTCAATGGCTACAAAGTGCTGGATTGACCCCGGGCGCAAGACAACTGTGCAGAGCCAGCTAAATTATGACTGTAACACTGGACAGCCTCCTCTGGCAAAACTTGAGGAGCAGCTGTTTCTGTCTGTCATTGTGCTCTTTCACTTTACAGAGTGCCCACCCCAGTAGAGCTGGCAGAAGTGAGCACATGGTATGTGGGCCATGTCAGTATATAACTTGCAGTTGTAAAGCAATCTCTGGGAGGTTGCAAGAAGGCGATCTCAGTTTAGCAGGGCATTAGTGAGTGCAGTTTTCACCGAACGGTTTGCTTCACAAGGCAAGTTTTAGGCTGCTTTGTGTATTACATGGAAGTAAGATACTAGGATTTGGCCAAATGGGAGTCAAGGTGTTATGCGAACTGCAGACAGCTGAAATATGTTGAGTATGTCAGTGGTCCACAGCCAAATCTTGCTTCAGTTGTCAGAGAATAAATATCAAGGAAAAGCGGTGCAGTCATGGTCTTCTGCACTCTGAGGAAGGAAAGAAGATGCAGGGTACCCTGTTTGAGAGCAGACATAAGCTAGATACAAAATCTTCAAGAAAATTGTTGCATTACTGATTGTTTTTGCAGGCATATACAGCTGCTTGTTCTGGAGCTCCTGGCTGCTTCATGTACCTTCACAATTGCCAAAAGTTTCAGTTAAAAGTACAGCTGGAACCTACGTAGGAGTCTTACCATGTTTTGCAGGATTTGGCTGGCCATAAAATGTGTGAGGCCTTGGAGCCGCTGCTGCATTCATTCAATCTTTTTCTAGTATCTGAGACTGCCAAAAGAGGTGACAATATCTTTCCTCCCTTGGTAGGTGGTGGGGTTTTTTTTAGGACTGTTTGCACTGTAGCAGCTGCCTTAAGGTCTCTCATTCATTTTTACCCTGGCCATCAACTGTGTTTCTGCCTGTTGTGGATGCAGGCTAGTATTAGTGAAAATATAGAAGGGAATGTAGTATAAATATAATGAATTAATTTCTTTGAATTAAGAATAAAGAAAAAAGAAAATGGTAGACATACTTGCCAGTCTACAGTATTTGCCAAGTTTGTGGAGAAGCAAAAAACTTTAGATCTTTATGAAAGTGGAACTGATGAAATGGGTTAAAAATCCTGGTGAGGGCATACAGGCAGACCATGTAACAAGTGACCTGAAACAAGACAAATTTGTTTGACAGAAGTGTGTAGGTCCTATAAGTAGAAACAATATCTTTTTAACCCCAAAACCACTGTAGTTGTATCACCATTTGCACTTGTGAAAAATTTATGGTCTGATGACCGTTTCTTGAACTAAACGGTTTGCCTGAAGCTACTAACCACTTGCAGGTTAAATAGATAAAAACTGGTAGACACCCACCCTTTATGCTGAACACTAGAAATAATAATCATGATCTATGCTAAATGTAACTGAGGATGTTGTTTTAAAAGGAGCAAATCTCAGCCGTTACAGATTACCTTGTCAGTTGTTATCTAGATTATATGTGCTGTGATGATCTTTCAAAGAGAGGTCAGGTCCTGCTGAATGCTTTAGCTGAGACAGTACTGCAAGGAGGCAGCAAGCATGCTCTGAGGAAATCTTGTGACAATGCATACACTATGTGAGTAACTCCTGAGCTGTTCTTTAGAACTGGGGACGGTGCACAGGATGCCGAGACACCTTGGATTTTCACAGAGCAAGTTTGCTAGCTTGTTGCTCATGAGCCTTTTGGCTGTGGATCTACCTTGCTGCACCACAATCTCTAGAGTTTCTGTGGCTTATTTTGCCAGCAGAGAAACACTGTCTAATTGTATGGAGACTGTTGTGGGTATTGACAGGCTCCTGTCTTAATGAGCCTTTTCCAGTGGGGTTGGAGAGAAAAGAGCAGAAACAGTAATTAGCTCTACTGGTACCTGCAGAAAACCAGTGGAGGTCAATGCTAATAACAAGGCTGCCTGGATCTCAGTAAGTTGTATTGAATACCATAGATGTGATGTCCTTATTCCTTGCCCTTCCAGCCCCCTGCAGTCCAGGAGCTGGTTTACCTCAGTCATCATGCCCAGTCTTTGTAGGAGTCCTCAGCTTTTAGTCACACTATCACTAAACATCCCTTTTGTGTGCAAAGCTCAGGAGTGCTGTTGATCACGGTGCAGCTGTAAATCCCACTGGATGGTCCTGGAGCAAGCCCCATGTGTAGCCCCTGTTGACCACCTCGCTTCTGGATAGAAGATAGCTGTACTTCTGTATGGATCCCATTTCTTGTCAACCGCCATTTTATCTTTAGGAAGTGTCCACTGTTGTTTGAAATAGCATTTGTCACTCTTGTGTTCTTGTGCCACACTCAGGAATAAGAGTGGGAAGATGGTTGTCTCTCTTCCAGGTTTTAGGGTATTCTGGGGTTATGTAAGCAAACAATCCGTTTTGGTTTTATTTCTTAATACATCTTTAGGACTCATTTGATATTCATGTGTGCTCAAACCTGTTCAGACTTCCAATAGTGCATTGGTGGGAGAGATCACACCTATTGCCCATTGGACTGCTCTGTGTGATATTTCATTTCTGTGCTTTATCTGAGCTCTGGCATTGCTTTTAAGGTTAAAAGTCATCAAACTCAGTGGTGAATTACTAATTCAAGACATAAGCAATAATCTGTAATGAAGAATGTGCATACTTTTAATGCCCGATTTTTGGAGTTCAAAAGCATGATTTTAAGCTGCTGTGAAGGTATACATTCAGTGGTTAAGAATAAATGTTGCTTGTTTATTTGTTGATAAGCAGTATCTTGTTAAGATTTGTAAGCTTCTCTATATTGAGACTTAGCATAAAAGTTGTAAATAATGGTGCTTAAGATCTAGGCAAAAATACTGTTTTGAAACCAAGGAAGCCAGGAATTCAGTTATCTTCCTAGGCCTTTGCTTAGTTAACTTACAGTAAGCAACCATGTGACTTAATGTATCACTTTGGAAAGGCTATGAAGGCTGAAAGATGTTTCCTTTACTATAGATTGGATTAAAACCTTGAGAGACATTGCGTTTTTGCTGCCCTACAGACAGGGTTTTTATGTGTGGGTGTGTTTGGTTTCTGTATCCCATAATCCTTGCTGTTGGTTCTTTGGCAGCTGCACCACTCACTGACTTGTAAATGTCCATCTTTGGGGCTGGTTACAGGGGAGAAGCTGGTACAACAAATGGAGGGACATTCTTGAAAGTCAGTAAATAAATAAAAGCCTAAACAGTTGTGATGTGACAACCACATACCTCAGTAGCAGTTATTAGAAATTAAACTCCAGTTCAGCTGGCAGTTTGCAGACCAGCTGTAAGCAATCACTGCTATAGGGTTGCTTTGTGTCCGTAACTACAAAGCCCCTGGTCACAAAGTAGCAGGTAGTATTTGTCTCTTCACAGTTTTTGGTAAAATTATTGAACAAAAAATGCAGAGCGAGCTGAAGTAGGAGCACATCAGCTTTATTCACAGCTTGCAGCCTACTCAGGATCTTGTGTGTATGTGTTACTGAGTGGAGAAACCTGCCCATATGACCGTCTCTGTAACCTGTGGTACAAATGCAGTGTTTTAAGGAATTGAGTTGGAGATTTGACCGACAATGTATGTGTTAGGTCTTAGTGTTGAGCTATCGGATGCACAGAAGTGCATTTAGACCTGATAGATCCCTTCAGCAGGTGTGATGAGCTGAAAGGGATTTCCAAGTGATGAGAGCTGTGCCGAGCTGCTACTGGGGCATGTTAAAGCAAAATATTTCCAAATTCTTTCCGAGTATTGTTTAACAACACAGCCAAGCCAGTCTGAATGGCTTGTTCCCTCCAGAAGGGATTGTTGGTGTTTTTTTGGGGACTGGCAGAGCTTTCCAGTAATGTTTCACTGTGTGATTCTCTTATGTTCTTTTTTGTTCTTGTTTCTGTGGTGTTTCTAATGGCTTTCCCTTATGAGTGCAGTGCTGAGGAAGACTAATCAAGATAGTTGAATGCTTCCCTGTTAAGAGCAGTGATCCATTTTGTCAGTTAAACCTGCTCTGTGTCACTTCATCTTTATAGGCAGAAACAGAGCAGATGGGCTGAACTCAGCTCATCCACCTGCTTTGCTGCCAAGCCAGAGTTGTCTTGTGTGCCCATCATGCAGGGTACTCCTCATGCGGGGTGGCTGTAAGTTGTATGTGTGCATGAGCTCTGCTGGTTGGATTTGGACCGTTAAAGGGTCAGAGCATTAGCCTGAGTGGGAGCTTTGGCAAGTGGGCTTGGCTCACTGAGGTGTCAAATGCTCTTCCATGCCTGAGAGCAAGTCCAACTCATTTGGCAAGGTAAGGCTGTTTGTTTTTTTTTTCATCTTGATTTATGGTACTCATAGCTGCATTCAGGTTGCAAAGTAATGACCTGATAGAGGCCATGCTTCACCACTACTGTAACCCTACAGATGCTTGACCTCTATGGTGTTTATGCATTTCACATGAAAATTTGTAGGCGGCTGCTTCTAAAAAGTACAAAGCTATGTTCAAGTGGGATCAAAGCAGTGTAAGCCTATTTGGGATATGTAAATTAATTAATCCCCATGTGATATTAACCCCCCCCCAAAAAAAAAAAACAAACAAACAACAAAAACAACAAAACCAAACAACCACCACCCAAAACTTGGGTCCCTTGTAGAATCCTACCATTGTTTATAGGAAGGGGGAAAAAAATCCTAAAAGATAAACATTTGACATTATTAAATGCAGCTTCTGTTTCAGGAAATACCAGAGCTAACAAATAAATTCAGGCTTGGAGATTATGCTGTGGGAAGACTTCAGGATTTTTCTAATGTTTGCCTCCTTTGCACAGAGGAGTAATCCTAGCTCTGGAAGGATGTGACCACCGGCAGCTTTTGGGAGTAATTTTGGAGTGATGATTAATTTGACGTGCAAATGTGTCCCCCAGTATACTGTACTTCAGGGATACTTTTTATGTGACCTACTGCTTCAAATAAGATTAATACTTGTTGGAAGAAATACTCTGAAATCTGCTGCTGTAATTTCAGCTGCTCCAAGTGAAAAAACCCCACTCTGCTATCTTCTTTTAAAACGCAAAATCAGATGACAAAGCTTTTAAGTGCAAGCTGAACTAGAAAAGGTTGTATGTTTGAAGGTTGGGAAACTTCTGTCTAAATGAATCTTAATGCTTTCTTTAAACACATGAATATAAATGATGTATATTGGCGTATAAACCTTTGAAATCAGTTGTGGTATAATCTTTTCGCTCCTTTCATCATGCTTTTATAGCTGCTTTTAAAAAATCATAAATAGAAATTGCGCAATACGATTTTTCTTAAATAAAGTTAAAACTGTCCAAAGCAAACGAGCTTGGTGCAGTTTAACTTCAGCAAATGCCCACTGTTGTCTCTGTGCTTGGAAAGACAAACTTTAGTTTTGTTTTGTTTTTGGCTTTTTGTGTTTTTGCTTTGGTTGGTTGTAAGCCAGCAATACAAAATAGTTGTAGGGCAGCCACAGAAAATAACTCACTGTATTTTCTGTTGATTATAGTACTACTGAGTTATTTCTGTTGCAAGTTCTGGCAGAGTAGAGTTTCCAACGCGTGCTGGTTCCTTTTTGTTTCTGAATGTGAGTTGTCATGGTAATAAGCCAGTGATCTGCAGCATAGAGCTCCTTACTGGCTCAGCCCCGGGTGGTGGTGGCAGCGGCCATTTGCAACATGTAATCTCTGTGAGGAGGTGGCTAGGGTTGCCCTGGCATCAGAGGTTTCTGGAAAACCCTATTTTATGAAGCGGAGGTGGCCCTGGTACTCGGGATGATTATGGAAATGAACATGTTGCTGGATGGGATGGGACTGAATTGTGCTTTGTAACTGATTTTTCTCAAGCAAAGTGTCAGATTTGTCTATTTGGGTTGCTCTTGGGGTATGCGTGTGTTTTGTTTGGTGGTGTTTCTTTTGCTTTGTTTGGGATGTTGGTGGTGGGATTTTTGTTTTGGTGGGTTTTTTTGGTGTGGTGGTTTTGTTTGTTTTGTTTGGTGTGTGTGGTTTTTGGTTTGTGTGTGGGTGTGGTGTTTTTTTGCTTGGCAGGTGAAAAATGCAATGAGCAAAGGGTAAAGCATGATGATGTTTAGCACTTGGGACAGTGCTGAAACCCCTGGTTTAGTGCTGCACTTCTTGGTCCTCACACCACAAGAAGGTCTATTTCAAGGTCTTGTTTTAACAGCTGGTAAAATACCAGTATACCCAAGAGGTTAGATGAAACGTGAGCAGTTGGAACCATTACAGCTTCAGATACAGACAGATGATCAGGGGCGGCTGTGCAGAGACGGCTTACTGCGATACCCCTTCACAGGGTGAACAACATTGCTACCTTAGCCTGTTAATAAACTTATAAAACTTGTTTGCAATTGAAAGCTTTGAATGTTTATATGACCAATTGTCACAGATTACCTGTCAAATGACAGTTCTTTAATGTCACTTTGACTTGCTTGTGATTTGGAATACCTGCCCCATTGCGCAAGTCTGGTATGCCATGCGTATCAGTATACCACAAAGTGTGTGTGGTTGGGATTTTTTCATGATCATAACCTTCTTAATGATGCATTTAAAGAAGTAATACTGTGTAGCTGTAGTTACCACTTGTCTATGATGTTGAAATACTTGGACCTAGACTTCACAGAAATTGAGGTTTTTCAGAAAATAGGTTGCTCTTGTCCACTGCATGGAAAATTGTAGGAAGCTTTCATCTAGGCTAAGTCTGGGATGATGTGCTTCTTTGAGGGCAATTTGTTTGCTTGGCTTGGTTATAACAGGATTGTCTAGACTTAGTTCTTGTGTTTAAATTGTGTCATAGATTTGAATCCTGGCTACTTTGACTGTAGATTAATTAAGCAGTTAAAAACAACCCAACCTTCTGTCAAACTATCTGAATCGTCATACCTTGATCTTGCTCTGACAGCTCTTGGAGAGTCCCCTAAGCACAGCTAATGTCTAACCTTATTTCTGAAAGAGTCCTACCTGTTATACTGTGGTTGCAGTTTCCAAGCCACCATAATTATTCTTTGCAATGTCATTCTCTAGACTGAGGTCCTTTTAAAATGCTTCTATCATCACAGCTTGGTGCCAACTAGGAGCTACTTTATGGCTGTTTACTCTACGATGCTTGTCTATCATTTAATTTTTCCTATTTGCTTCTTTGTTTCTGGGTTTTTTTTATTATTATTTTAAACAAATTTTGTTATTTAAAAGCTGCCAATTGCTACAGTCTTCTGTATATGGATAAACTTATGTGAAACTCATCTCTGCTACAAGTAGTTGTTTAATAAATCCCACTATATTTAGTATCTGACATATTTGTTAGTGAAAAATTGATTTATATTTAGTAGGATATTGAGTCTTTCTTCATATAGCTAACAGAAAATATGGGATAAATAAGACTGTCTCAAAACAACTTGAGACTCTTCTTAACATTACCAAAAAGAAAGGCAATTACCTGATTTTAATGGTGAATGCTGAAGTGTCTTTTATAATTATGGACTATGTAGTTAGTAGGAGAAATCTTTTGTAAAGAAACCTTTTTGTTTGCATTTGGACATGTGACCAACATTTGGATTTTTGACTGCAGAACTTAGTCTTTTGTGTTAAGCATTTCATTGTCTTGACTTCTGAGAGTCTGAAAAGCAGGAAAAAAATTGTGTGGTGCTACTCTGTAATTTTCTCTGCTCATTAGCTTGTTCTGAGTTCTCTGAGATGGCAGGCTTTAATTTCCCTTCTACCCTTTCTGCATTTATCATCATCTTATGGGATGATTATAATCATGAATGTCTTCATTTCTTGACTTTATTCTGCTAAAAGCTTTATGACCAGCAGGATATGTTGAATCAATGGTACTGATCTTGAGCCAGTGTTAAAAGTCTGTTTGTGATGGGTGGTTTGTTGAGCCTTCCAACCAATTTTTATATGTTTGAGCAGATTCTGCTGGCAAGGTTGAAAACCAAAACCTGTTTATACTATTAAGCACAAATTTGTGAGGCACTACATGGAAACAGAGGGTTTTAACCCAATTCCCATTAGAAAAAAATAAATAAATTCCAAAATGCAAAAATAAACATGTAGTGAAATTTGTCTTTTGAGAGAAGCTTCTTTTAAAAGAAAATTCACAAACCAAACAAAGTATATTTGAAAGACAGGAAGGCTGATTGTATTAAGTATCCCATTGAAATGTTTCTCCACAACAGTTTTACTGGGATTTTACAGTGTTCCTCCAGCCTTTGACTTTGAGGCAGTAATGCAATTGAACTCTTTGGGGAAGTGTATTTTTGTGCTATACTGGGACAACTCCAATTAAGACAAACCAGGAAAATGGGACTTCTTTTTTTCTTCATGAGGTTTTGGAGTTGTTCCTGATTAGCTTCATGTGTGGGTACTTCATTTCCAGATTAGAATTGCCTGTTTCTCCTCCTGTTTCTAATCCAGTTTAAAAATTCCACCCGTAACCCGGAAAAAATGTCCCCACCCTCCCCACAGTGCAACTAAAAATAACAATTTTTTGTGTCAACAAGACTTAAGGTCAATACAATTTCCATGTTCCTTTCCTACTACATAGCTGAAGCAGAGGTGGTGAAGACTTGGGTTGACTTTGAACTGTAAACTGCACTTCTTATGAAGGCTGTTCCCAAGCTTACTCATGCCTGGTTGCTGTGGAGTAATGTTTTGTTATGAATTTCCTGAAATACAATGCCTATTAGTAGACAAAATCATACAGGTGATGGTAAAATTTTTCACAACTTGATGTTAGAGGCCACAGGTTTGACTGTGGTTTAGATAAATAATTTGGCATTTACTGGCTCTAACAGACCTTTAAATGCAAAATTTGCCTTTGAATCCAAGTCACTTGTTCGGGATGTAAGAAGATATTTGTTACTAGACATTCCTCAGTTTCTAACTGTCTCATCATTGACTTGGAGAGCTGCAGTTTTCAGGAATAGGCAATTAATGGAAAGGTAGACCAGGCTTGTGAGTGGCAAACTGGGGACAGCAAAGCTACTCCATGACAGTAGCCTTCCTGCCAATGCCCTTGGCTTTGTTCCCCACCTGTCTCCAACACTACTTGTTCTTGCCTGCCACCCTTTCACTTAGATCTTTTTCCTGTGCCAAGCACAAGAAAAAGAAGAAATGATCATGAAAAACCGATGTGAGGGATGGTGTTTAGCAGAGCAACTCTGCTGAAGTGAGTCGCTTTGAATTTGATATGAATGTTGAGTTTCCAGGCTTGTAGCTGATAATGCTTCTTGGGTAGGGGAAAGCTGGACTGTACTGAGTGGACAGGTCTGGCTTGTTCTTGCAGATAAACAGGATTCCACAAGAGTAGAGGAGGGCAAATGGGATCTGAAACTGTGCTGAATGTCATTGATGAAAAGGAGATAGGAACAACTTTCAGCCCTGTTGTGAGATCATTGAAAAGGCTTTTGTCACCTAAATTTGTAGGGGTTTTTCTGTTTTAAGAATCAGACTTCGGTACTGAAAATGTCAAGTTTGGCTAAAGGAAATGCAGAACTGATAGGCCAAACTTTTCACCCTGGACTATGCTTTAGAAAACGGAATGTATTAAGAATTAGTAGTTTTGTTCTACATTCAGGAATGAACTTGTGTTAGTCTTTAACTCACAATTTGTGTTTCAAAATAGTCTGATACAAAGGAAAGAATTGTTTCATGCTAATTACATAATTTGTATTCATCCTTAAACTATGGCTCATGGAATTTAATTCACCAAAGTGTCAATTTGGGCAACTTGACGTAGGTAATGTCACTTAAGTATTTCATTCATACCTGTGTAGATGCCAAATCATCAAGTCAAATAGTTTTCTATAGCTTTAGGTTTAAGTTTGGTTGTTTGTTTTCTTTTAAGCAACATATCTCTACATACTAATAAGAACAGCTTGCAAAAATATACTGTGGTAGCTTATAATGAAGTTAAAAATAGTAATTTATCTTAAGTTGTAGTATTAAAAAGTTGGATTTGGTCAGGCTTCCTTTGTGGCAGGTCCCCCTCCCAGTATGAATGCCCTGATGTAAGAAAAAGAATGTAAAGAATTTGTAGTACATGTCAAATACTTAATTTTAATCTCTTCAACAAATTAGTCTTGGTATGGTTTACTGATGAATGCACACATACCTGGGCATGCTCCTGCATGATAACTGTATGTTTGGGTTTTGGTGGTTGTTTGTTTCTTTTTTATTTTTCTCTTTTCTTCCCCACTGCTAGGAATGTGGAGGTGAAGATGAATACTTCACTATCACTTGTGTGTGGCAGAAATTTTGGAATCAGCAATACTGGATTTATTCCCCCCCCCCCCCATTCCTCCCATCTCCCGGGTTGTTTGTCACAGTGTAAATTGTTTTTCAGTTCTCCCTGCCACATGAGCTGTTGCCTCTGTGACCCCAACATTGGATCTCGTGGTGCAAACAAAGGCTTGAGGTTTTGTCCTTGTGGGCGGGTGCTCCTCCTGAGGCCAGGGAGGCAACAGGAGTGCAGTGGGGAGAGCTTGTGTGGGACTTCCCATTTTCACAACTGTGAAACCTGACCTTGGGGTGGGGTCAGGAACTGCAGGTGTGGTGGGGAGCAAATGTGCCCACCCATGACCACCCCTCCCTTCAGAGACAGTGCTATTGATGGTTGGCTGAAGGTTGGCTAAAGGTGGGTTATTTTAACAAAGATCAGCCTTTCAGTACATGCTGTACATTTAGCAGACAGATCTTCTTGAGCCTAAGGTGAAAATTTAGGTGCTTTGAAAGGTCCTTTTCTTAAACCATCCTCCAAGACAGTGAATTAAGGAATTAGCTTCTATTTTATTTTTATATTTTGAAACTTTGATTTAGAATAAATCAACTGTTATGAGATGGAAGCTTCCCTCTGCCTGGTTGCTACTTCACAGACCTGAATTTTTATTTATTTTTTTGTAGTAAGATAACAATTAATTTCTCATATCAGCATTTTACTTTATAACAGTGGCAAGGAGGAGTAGATCAGTTTGTTGTAATAGTTTCACACCTTAATACAAACCAGGACTGACACCAGTGTAAATCTGAGAGATTTTTTGAGATTTATCTTTTGCAGTCTGCAGTTGCAAGTTTTCACATCTCTGTCACTTCAGTAAAGTTAAAGATTTCTTCATTAAGTTAGTATGAATTTAGGGCCAATATTCTGCTTTAAATTTGTTTGGTTTGTGTAACTGCATTACCAAGTATGTTTGAAGCACAAATGGAATGGAGAGAAGAGTCTGAGTGTAAGTAAACATCTGCAGATTTTTATTAGAATGGACAGTAGAAGTAAGGCTGTAATCTGATGTTTTTCTGCAGTTAACACAACTCAATTTCAATTTTAAAACTTAAGTATCTCCATTTTCTTTCAAAGTACAATCAGAACTTTAAATTGAGCCAACTGACACTGTGGAAACAAACAAGAAGTAGCACCGAGTTAAACAACCGAGTATTAGGTGTTCAAGAGGGGATTGGACGTGGCACTTGGTGCCATGGTCTAGTCATGGGGTCTGTGGTGACAGGTTGGACTCAATGATCTTTGAGGTCTCTTCCAACCTTAGTGAGACTGTGATACTGTGAAATTTCAGCTACTCCTCACACAGCAGCCCAAGCACATGACTTTTCTTGCAGTACAAATTTAAACATAGATTAGGTTGCGCTCTTTCAGCCTTCATTTAAATAAAAAACATACTTTAAATACCATGCTAATTTGTGCTTTGCCTTTAATTTTCTGGCTTTGATTTTCCACTGAGATGAGTTGTGTTTGGGTAGTCTTTTGGTGGTGTATTTATTTATTTATTTTATTTAAATAGTTTATTTCCAAGCTGTGCCCACAATCATTGTGTAGAACCTGATTTCTGTATCAAGATCAGCCTCCTTTGCCTTTCTTTATTGCTGCTTCTTCCCTTTAATTTTTTTAAGTTTTCAGTTCTGCTGGCTGACTAGAACTAGAAACTGGCTAGCTGGTGATTTATCTGTGCTTTTGTATAAATAGTCCTTCCTGTAGCAGAATATCTAACCAGTTGTAGTAGTGACAATTAGCGCTGCTCATTTTGACGTTTAGAAAGTTAGAAATGTATGCATCATTAAAGGAGAAACCGTATAAATTACTTCCTCTGAGATTTTGGTGGCTCAGTCTGCCACCGTGTGGTAATTTGAATACGTGTTGTAAGAAGCGTCGGACTGCAGCTGTTACCTGTGTGCCTTTATATACTTTGTCGATTAGTTAGAGGCAATTCTCAGGGATGCTGCGAACGAGCAAAAATGTTTGTGTAAGCCCCAGTGGGGTTGAATTTAGCTGCTGATTTAGGATTTTACTCAGCTTGCCAGCATAAATAACACAGGTAGGCCGTGTCCTTCTTGAAAGACAAAGTTGTTCTCCTGAGAATTTCTAAAATTTTTTAGTGTTTTTGTCAGGGATATAGAATATAAAAACAATAATTAAAAAAACCCCCTTTCATATCCTAGTTGCCTACATTTATGGTGTGTGTTTTTTTTGGTGTTTTTTTTTTTTTCCTTTGAGAAATGGCTTTTACTAAACTGTTGTTCAAAGGATTTGGAATCTGTTTTGGATTTTACAACCCTTAGCACAAATATTTCTGGAGGACTCTCGTGTTCCATTGATTTTCTCATGAAGAAGCTGAAGCAGCTATTTACGTTTGATAATGAGTATGTTTGCTAAGTGAGCAAAGCATAGTTTGAGGTAAACGAAAAACTGTGGTGACCTAATGACAATGATTTAATATTCTGATTTTTTTTTTTTTTTTTTCAAGTGGCTTTCTTGCCTTTTAATGCTGTAGACTGATTGGAAGTGTTCAGTGCTTACTGACAGTATGTGGAAATATTTTCTTTTGACTCAATTGTACTTTTCTGTGCCTTGCACTATTATAGAGAGTTTAGTTGGAAGGGATGATATTTGAATTCAATGCCAAACTTTCAGTACTAGAGGGTGCTGTTTCCTGCTAGACACTCTCAAAATGTGTAGAAAGTAGGGACTACAGCACACTTCTCAAACAGTTGTGTGATTTTAATGCCAGTGCACATCAGCTGCAATGTTGTAACAACTATTTGCTTTGATAGGACCCCACTGCCTGAAGCAGTGGTCTGCTTTCTTGCTATTTTTTTTTTTTTTTTTTTCCAAATCAAAAAAACCCCTCATCTTAGTTCTCTCTGAGATGCGTTCAACTTTGTCCCTTGTGTTGCTGAAGCCAGCAACGTGGATGGGACAGCTAGTAAAGATTTATTTAGGGTTGGGTGGTGTGTTGTTTTGTGGTGTGGGTTTTTTTTTTTTGCCTTGCTCTTTTTCAGATTTCTTTATACTTGATTTCAAATTGAAAAGAATTGTTTTTTTAAATCTTTATTAGGGGGTGAGTGTGGGTTTTTTCTTTGTGAGGGAATTCATCTGCAATTCCTGATGTAGGGACATATGTGATACTGTATTTGCAAGTATGTCACCAGTATATTTTGAAGCTCAGATTATTTACGTTTTAAAAAGTGTTGTCTAAACTTATCTTGCCTGTTGCTTGTGAAACTGGTCAGAAGAACTCCCTTCAGTGATTTAATTTTCCTGTTTTGAGTCACTTCAGTTGCTTTTCTCTAGGAGCATAACCTGTGTTCTTTACTGCTTTGTACATCTGCATGGTTGATCATTAGGTTGGTTTCACTCAGCAGTTTTGGAGAACAAATGTCAGTGGGTCCCTTTCACCATGGTTTTCCACTTTTAGGTCTGTGGATCCCTATACGATAGCATCCTTAATAATTTGCTATTCATCTGTGAATCCTTTGCTGCAGATAAAATCTCTGCCACTTGAGAGAAACCTCAGTACAAGCTGGTGACAGACGATTACTCTCCTTCTGTTCTGTCTCTGTCATTACGTAGGCTTGCTGGAAATGAATTGCAGTAGTACCTTTAGAGGACACAGTCTCAGGCTGCGCCAGGGGAGGTTTAGGCTGGATGTTAGGAAGAAGTTCTATACAGATAGAGTGATTGCCCATTGGAATGGGCTGCCCATGGCGGTGGTGGAGTCACCTTCATTGGAGGTGTTCAGGAGGAGACCTGATGGGGTGCTTGATGCCATGGTTTAGTTGTTTAGGTGGGTTGGATTGGTTGATGGGTTGGACATGATGATCTTGAAGGTCTCTTCCAACCTGGTTTATTCTATTCTATTGTATTCTTTATGGCCAGACTCTTTTGCCTGTAATCCACCACTGTGGGCATATGATCCTCAGTGGTCTACTCCCAGCTTCCCCTGGCAGCCCCAGACTTTGGCCTGTCTGGATGAGTGGCAGCAGTGCCACAGGCACTGCCAGACTTATGTCTTACCCCACTACTGTCACAGGGCTCTGAGGAGCCTCTACTTATCCCCAGCATACCTGTCAAGCCCGTGACTGTGGCAGGCATATCCTTTCACCTTACTACTATTAAACAACAAGTGACCACTCTATTTTCTTTTCAAAGCCTTCTTTGCCCAAATTCCCTCCATCCTACACCATGCAAAATTACTTTTGCCCTTGATGTTTTATGTGCTCATCATAGAAGGAGCAAAGCCTCTAGGAGGGAATAGGAGGACCAGAATAGAAGTGAAATCACAGGATTTTGGTTTGTGCATTTCTTCCACCTTCTTCCAACTGAGTATTTGCTTTTTCTTATTGTGAGGAAAAAGCCATTCTGTAGTCCTCCACTTAATGTATTTAACTAGATTTTAATTTTTCTTACTTAAGTTCAAGTTCTCTGTGTAGCTTCAGTCCTAATGTTTGTCCAAATACTACATCTAGCATTCTTCCACTGTCTGAAAACTGAAGTTTTTCTGCACTGTGTGGTAAATTTCAAGTACACAAATATTTCCCAGTAACTAAATCTTACATAAATATATAGGTTTGATATATTCTATTACTTGAAAACATCTTCCTACACTAACTTGGGTGTTATTTGTGTTATTCTCAGCTCTGTTAGCCTCAATAAGTGGTAGTGAGTCGCTGCTCCAGTTTTCAGTGAATTACAGATTATATGTTCTCTTAACTAGCACTCTTAAGAAGCAGTTGATGAAACAGCATCAAATCTATGAGCCAAAGTTACATAATCCTAGGCATTGTGTGCTGCACTGAAGCTTTCTTTTAAGTGTACTAGTGATTTTAAATGCAACTTTAAGTCTCTAGACTGATGTTAGTGTTTCCATGGTTGTGTCTTAGGAAGCTTCAGTCATGGGTCTTGTTTTTATATCTTTATAAATCTTTATTCATTGAGCTGGATATTGGAGGACCACAATGGTTGGATGAAACACTTTGCTATGTGACTAGGATTGTATTTATGTCTTTTTATAAGTTTGGGGTGTTTTTTAAGTTTCCTTTTAAATTCTCTCATTTAAGCTTGTGATTTATCTTGCGTTGGAAGAGGATGCAGTTTGACAAATATTTATGTGCTGTTGGGGGTTTTGGTAGTTTCATTTCCCCTAAGCATGGAAACACCAATTTCCATGAGCTTGCTCTATGAAATAAATATAAGTGTTTAGGTATGTTGCCATTGGGAAGCAGAATAGTAGTAGTTGAAAAGCTAGCTCACTAGAATTCTGCAGCAGAGTTGTTTCCTGGATATAAGTAGTGGCAGCAAAAGCAGAAAGGTTTCTGTGTTTGTATTTTCCAGTGTGGACATACCATCATTCATCATGTGGGGTTCCAACATATAATCATATATGTACTGGGAACTTGTTTTTTAATCTCTTATAAATGTGTTATTTCAAATATTTCTGCTGCCTTTATTAAGGGAACTCCAGGTTCTTTGCAAACCTAGTATTTTAACGTCTTGTATGAAACTGAGAATACTAATCATATTTTCCTTGTTTGTAGGATTTGGAGATCGTGTATTCCTATTTACATGGCATGGAAGCCTTGTCTAATCTGAGAGAGCATCAGCTAAGGTATGATAAAAACACACGTGTTAATGGGGTAACAAAGCAAAGAAACAATAGGTCAGGGAACTATACACTACTTTTGTGTACCCTCCTTAGACTGAAATGCTGGCTAGCTCTGCATCCATTTCTTCCCTTCTATATTGTCCTAACACTTTCTCCTTGTATGCATGCATGTGTTTATCCCTATTTGTTCTTTGTGATTTCTGTTATGGATATGTTTGTTCTTTTCTCCTGAAAATTTCATACTAGGAATAAATGCATCACATACAGAGTATGAATTCTAGTCCTGAATGAAAATAATGTAATTCTACTTTGGAAGGTGGCCATGATTGTATTCAGTTAAAGTATTTTGTGTTACACTGTTATATGCAAGAGTTCCAGCACATCAAGTTTTGTGTAGCTGAACTGATGTTAAATTGCTTATGAAGATCAAAGTGTGCACATATGGTTGTGTGGTATGTTGATGTGTGCTTCTTGGCTTCCTGTGCAGAATGAGGTTCTTGCTGAGGAATGTGAGGAACTTGCTCTCCCAGCAGAGTGAATTCCTAGAATAGAGCTTCTGTTGACAGTACCATACATGGAAAAGGCTGGGCTTCTGGCAGATTAGGGGCAGAAAGCTTTCATGGTATTCCTTAGGATACAACATTTCTTATGTCAGTGGGATACCACGGAAACCTCTGAGATGCATTAAAACCCAGTGTATTAAATATAGCCTCTAGTAGTGAATAACTTACATTATGGCTTGCTGATGATCTCATCTTGAATGTATTACACTTACTTAGGAAGCAGACAGAGATTGTTTTTGAGCAGAAGTTAGACACCAGCACTCACCAGAACTAATTAAATTTTTTAAATGTTTGAGAAAGCAATAGAGTTTGTATTACTTGGTCACTGTAGCTTTGAACTGTTTCCAATTAACACAAGAATTGAAACACTTGGCTGTCTTCTGTATGAGGCATTTTCTCCCCTATTACTGTCCTAATAGGCTAAAAGTCTTGTAAAACTGAAGACAGTGCTAGTTGTGAGCTTGCATGACTTTTTGAAGAACGTACTTCCTTTGCTCCCAATTCAGAGAGGAACAAAACTTGCTTGTTAAATTGATTCTATTTCCTACAACTCCTACTCTTAGATGGCAAGGGCTGGTAGGACACGTACTGTTGTTGAGCAGTAGTTTTCAAACGTGACTGATAATAATGATTTTTATTCTGCTATCTACTCATCAGTAACCTCATGTTTGCTTTCCCCTTACCTCTCAAAAACAGAGAATCAGAGGGTAGAAGGTGAGTATCCAGAAGGCAGAAGCAGAAAGCAGCTTTTTGCTGTTTGTAAAGGATTCTGGAAAGACCTGATTTTTAGGGCAAGCAGTACCTGAGAGAGAGATTCTGTGGTGCAGTAAGTTGTTAGGTTTTATCTTGCTGTGCCAGGAAGCAAGAAGCTTTTTTGTTAACGGAAATGTATATACAATAAAAATACTTTAATGATGCAGATGTTGCCTGTAAGAAAAGTTCTCAAAGATGATCAAAGGAGTAGATTTAAAATATCAGGATGGAGGAAGGGCTATGGTTGCAAAATTTGATTTTTAAATGTGGTGGTGGTGTTGTGGTGTTTGTTTTTTAAATTAACAGAATTAAGATTTCTACTTTCTGTTAACAATTTATAAATAATCAGGATAACACTATAAGCCTGCCACTTCTGAACAGAAAAAAACATTATTTTTCAGGTGGTTGAGTTTGCAAGCAGAATCCTGTGAGTGCTGAAATCTTTTGTATCAGCCTGCTGGCTATTGAAACGAATGATAAGGGAAATGGCAATAAAAAAACGTTCTAAATGTTACATCAAACCCAGACCAACTCTTTTTGAGAAATTCTGCCTGAGCAGGAATTCTATAGCACTATTATCCACTTAGGATATTACTGAAGGAAGACAGTCATTGGTGCATTGAGGTTATGATGACTCATCCTATGAAGAATGAGAATTTCTTTCCCAAATTCAAATGTAGTTTCGCATTTGAATGTTCACATGAGCCTCTTAGGGAAATCTTTGCCTGTCAAATAGCCTTGGTGTTTGCAGTTTGCTACAGAGCCATCAAAAATCTAAGGAGGCAGTAGGATTTGTTTTTTCACCACCTGCTGGTAGTTATAAGATCTGTTTCCTTAAGACACTAAACAGAAATGTCATGTTAACTTTTTTTATACCAAGTTAGAATTGCTTACATGGTAAGTACTATTATAGTTGCTATCATGCCACATTTGTCAGGCAGAAAGTGAATGTGAAAATGCTTTAATCCTCCCCTCTAGACATAGGATTTTCCTGCAGGAAATTCTCTGTATTTTGAGGCCTGTGAGATTTCAGCAGTAAAATCCTGTGGTGATTTTTTAAAGTGGCTGTATTATAGCAAAATGGGAAGCGTTGAGGTAGCTTGCAAGATAACCTCTTGTTTTACCTGTTGGGCCTGACTTCAAAATGGGAGCTGCTTTTATATTGTGGTATCTCAGATTAGTGTGAAATATCATACATTTCCATCCATTTATAAAATTCCAAATTGCTTCCTTATGAACCAGTTTGCTTACTTTTATCAGATCACTTTATAAAATGAGATCAGTATAACTTTATGCATTTTATGGAAAATGTTTTAATGGCAGCAATTGCATTTAGTGTCCTAAATCAAATCTGATCTTGAATGAAATAGTAACTTTAATGCTCAGACTAACATTTTTTTTTTTTTTCTTAAATGAAAAATCATCTCATCTTTAAATTGGTGGTTAGATTTTATAAGTGCTGGAGGCAAACGTGGGAAAGCTGACTATTTTTTAGAAAACGAAGCCTTTGTGATACTGATAGGAATCATAATTAAAAATTACTACTTTATTTCTCTTTCAGACTGATGTGTGAAACAGTTAGATATGAAAGACATGAAGCAAATGAAGTTCTGTATTAGTAAGTATTTCTGCTTCCTTTTATATTATACTGAAAGAAGAAATTAATTTCAAACTGTATTAAATAGAGTTTTTACTGCCAAGTCCCTTGCCCAGTGCACAGTCTATTAAATATGTGAGGCAGTTAATTTTCATTGTCAAACAGTGGAGAAATTTGCTGGCGCTAGTGAGGGAGCTAATAGTGACTCTTGCTTGGTGATGTGTTGTATTCATTTTTGTAACCAGTGAGATTATGTGGAATTAGGGGATGTGGGTTGCTCTCAAATTAGAGTAAGTTGTCATATAGTCTTACTTCAATTTTGTCAAAGTAGTAGTGATCAGCTTTTTGTGCCAGAGGTGCCAAATTGACATATTTAATACAGCTTATAATTAGGAGGGTTGTGATCTAATGTCAATTCCAATTTAGACATCTGAGGCTTGCTGTTGCTTTGTTCATGCAAACAACTCATGGAAGCAAAGGATTTGTCAGATTTTTCAACTACTGCCCCTAAAACTAGACTTTAAAGATTTTTCTGGGTTGAGTGCTTAAGCACATGAAGAATGCAGCTTGTGTGGCTTCTCTTTCACATAGGCAATTTTTCCTCTATTGACTATCAGGAGGAAGATGTGATTGCACAAACTTTATTGCTAGGCTTTCTTTGACCATGCAGCAAAATTGATGTCTAATCACACCCAGTAATCAGCTATGTATGGGAAATGCACAAGGTCAAAATCTATAGGTGGATAGATAATTTTAATTGGACCAATAGAATATTTATTCATTTTGGAGACTAATTTGCTAGTGACCATAGTGCTGGTGATTTGTTTAGAACCAGTAGAACTCATTTTTACTGTTTAAGCTTGAATTCTATGCTGAATGAATTAAGGCTGCTAGTTATGCATACACTCAAGGCAGGCAGAAGTTACTAGGAAATATGTGTCTGAGAAAACACAGTGCACAAGCAGAGAATAATGAAATCTGGGTTAACTTGCAGTGCTTTATTTGCAATTCTTTTTGCACTGATTTCCTTTGTCACTCCTTTCATGTGACTTCATCGTCACCTTGGTGGTTTGCCTGTCATTCCTACTGACTCACTTCTTGACATTTCCCCCACCCCCATGATTTACTCAGTAGATTTAATGGGCATTTTGGCAATTTCTGTTTAGAGATACTGATATATCTCTACATTTTGCTGGTGTTTCTCTGACAATGTTGAAGAGGCAAAATCTGAAAGCTAATAATGAATTTTTTTTATTTTGTCATAAAAATGTCAATATTTTAAAGCCAGAAGTAGATGTTCTGTTACTTTGAGTTGTAGCCTAATGCTTGAATTTCATGGATGGCTTAAGATTTGCTTGGTAAGAAAATCCCATGGAACCTGCACTCTAATTAGAGTGGTCTATTTTTAGGAGAATGAACTTGGAGGAATCTTTTTGTTTCACAAATTCAGCATATGTATTGAAGATGCATTCTTCTAAAATAAAAACCAAAACAAATAAATAAATGACTCCCCCACAGGAAAAAAACCCCAAACCCAAACAAAAACCACAAACACAACCAAAACCCCAACCAACAACAAAACAACCCTGCAAACAAACAAAAATCAACAAATCAACCAAAACCAACAAAAAACCCAAACCAAAACAATTCCAAATTTATAATGTACATGTTTAGGAAAGAATGGAATACTACAGGAAATAATGTGATATCCAGGTTAGAATCAATCCATTCCATTATGAGCTATAAGAAATAAGCTAGGAGCATATAATGTGGTCACCTTTTATTGAATATGCCAAAATGTATCAGTTGAAGCACTTATTTTGGTCATGAAGGCTAAGGTTTTAAAAAGCATTAAATTTGAACTCTTAAGTTACACCTTCTCTCCCCTGGTGGTGATATGACTTGCACTGAAATCTGAAATCAGGTGCTAATCTTTGTTCATTAGAAATAGCCATTAAAATAGCTGCAGCTTTTGGAGCCATTCATTCACCTGTGTGTGACCTCCCTGAGGTACAACTTCATTGTGTCTCCATAGGGATAAGCTAAATCTTTCTAACTAAATGCTAACATGAAAGCTAACACAATTGCTCTGTTTATTTGATCAAAGCTTTTTCACTGTGAAAAGTTTGGTCATATCTGCACTGTCAGCTGTATTAAAAAAAAAAAGTCAATTTCTTTGCATGTATGCATTGCTGAAAATAATTATCCACACTTGGTAGAAATACAGTGGGATTTTTATTCTCCATTTTTGAGAAGTTAATTTTCTTAACATCTCCACAGATTATCCCTTTGGTCATAAAAAATAGTAATGGAGCATGTTGTTTGAAACTGGTGCATCTCATCTGCATTTACTTCACTATCCACAAGTGTACGTGGTAGTGACAAATGCTCAAACCCTACAGCCATCTCGCTGTTTATGTGGAAACTGGGTTATTAAAAGTGGCAGTTCAGCTTGAGTTACTCTTCATTTGCAGTCATCCTACTACTTTCATTTAATGAGAAATTAATGATAAAAGGGCTTAAAACCTGCAAGACAAAATTTTGGAATTGAGGTTTACTTAACGCACATACCTGATCTTTTAAAATTCTTTTACTTGATACCTCTATTTAAATCTACTTTAAATGTTCTGTTAAAAAACCCAAACAAACAAAACCAACCCCTAAACAATACCACCCAGAACCCAAGCATAATCCCAACCAAACAACCCCCCCACAAACCCAAACATTTAACTTGGTCACTTGATATATAATTTATCAGTAGTTCAAATTTTGAAATAGTTCTTTTTTTTAATATCAGCATAACAGTAGTTCTTGACTTTTCCAGCAGTAGGGTTTTAATTAGTATTTTCTTTGAAAAGGGTGTATATACCCCTTGACAGGTGAATCAAAGTTTTCAAATCTAATTGTAAATGTTTGCTGTGATGGCAAGGAGGAATCTTTGTGGTAACTGTTCTGTATATAAGCAAATAAATATTATTCTGATAAAAGCACCACCTATTTTCCCCCTGTAGTCATACAGGGGCTCTATGTGGGTTTTCAGCTCTGCTGTTTAATATTTCTATCTGTATGGTGTTTGGTTTATGCTTTTTGTAAGGAGTCTTTGTTTTTAAGCTTCCCTTGAATTTTTTTTTTTCTGAAGACATTGAATCAGCAGAAAAAAATGTTACTTGTAAAAAACCAGTTTATTACTACAGAGAATGTCTATGGCTAACATGATAATTAACTGTATCTTCAGCTTGAAATTACTGACTATGGTAGGCAGGGTGTGTAGTACTTGTATTTGTAAAACATTTGTCTTGCTTTTTTCCTTGTTCTTCACCTGTCGTGAATGTGGAATGAAAAACAATCTGCTTGCATTAAGATTATAGTGCTCATATGGGGGGAGGAGATAGGGATGGACAGAGTAAAGGGGATGAGAAGCAGAGAGGGCTGTGAAAAGAATGAAGATATGTAATTTCAACTGGGTGTCTTTGATATTTCCCTGTTTTAAACTAAATTCTCAGGTCTAGTAGTAGTATCATCATCATCATCATCATCCAGTCTTAGCCAGGTTGAGTCACATCACCACAGCAGGGCACAGACCCAAATACATTTGCTTTGGGCTAGTCATCCAATGGTTTGGCCTGGCTGTCAAAGCCTGAAAAGAGTGAAATCTGGAAAGACAATAAGGAGTGCTACTTTTTTGGTTGCTTAGATGAGAATGTTAGTGTCTTTCATGAGGTTGAGTGGAATGTCTGAGGAATGCTGGAGGGTATTGGCTTTGTGTAGCTGTGGGACAAGTTGTGTTAGAGGGCTGTCTGAAGGTGCTGGGAAGATGCACTTGGGGCAGTGATTGGTGGGGAACTTGCTGAGCTTCCCCAGAAGGATGCTTGTCCCAGGTGCTGTCATCTGTCCCAGAACACATGCATGGCACAAAATCAGTAGGGATTTTGGATGCAGTTTGGGCATGTCTTAGCTGTATGGCTAAGCCATGCATTTATTTGCAGCTGTAGGGCTATGTAATTAATGTACAGTAGTTCTGTGCAAGGACAGGTGAGAAATAGATCTATATAGCTTTGTATCTTGCATAATTGAAGACCTAAAACACTACAGAAAAGAATTGCTGTAGGAGGGTGAGCATCAAGCTGTTGTTTCCACTAGTCATATTCCAAGTTACCCGTAAAATTATTCTCTTATGCTCTTTGATACTTTACTGTTAACCAGAATTTCTGGTCTTTGGATGGGATGCATCTGTTTGTAGAGGCCTGCATCACATGTTTGTATTTACTGTCCTTGATTATGGAATAGTCTTGCCTTCAGAGAACCCCTATAAAAGATTTTTTTTCCCTTGGTATTAGGGAAAGATGAGATGCTTGGAAAATTATTTAAGCTGCTTTGAATATGCAGTAAACTCAGAATATGTCTGCTCAAAGCATTTGTTCTGGCTCAGTGTACGGTTTGTCAGGTAGACCTCTGCAGGCAATACGTACACTCATTCTTGTGCATCTCTGAGTTTCTGTGAAAGTCATGCAGTACTAGTTTTAATAATGTAAAGAACTGCTGCAGCAGGGCTTGTCTCTCTGGTTTTTTTGGTTTTTTTTTTTTTTTTTGGTTTTTTTTTTTTTTTTCCTTCCTGTTAAAGTATTTGTAAAGGTGTATTGCTCCTTCTGATAGTTGGCCAGTTGCCAGAGTAGTGTTGGGATACTGCCAGACCTGCACTGCAGTAAATCAGGAACCTGAATTCAGCTGTTGTGTGGTGGATACATTTTCTGTGGGGAATTTCTTAGGCAATGTGTATCATTAAAACATACCTTCAAGGACATGGCAGTCAGCTCTGTGTAAGCAAATGCAGAATCAAGGCTTCTTAATAGTGTCAGTGGTCAATGTTACAGTCTGTCGGCTTTACGTATCCAGTATGGGATCTCTGTGTTATTTTTGACCTGATTTTGAAACTTCTTTTAATGAAGACTTAAGGGGCTTTTGAGAGGATTTTAATTTTCACCTTCTTTACTATAAATGTTTATCTAAAAACTAGCATGTTTTTGTTGTAATTTTGATAATAAAAAAGCTTGGCTTTTGGAGACATATTAAAGGTATAAGATTTAGTAGCAGAGTTGTCTGTCTCAATGTCAAAGGACTTTGGATGCAAGAGAATTTTATTTTGTGATTTCTGTCATAATTTTCCTGATTTAGGAAACTAGAATTTTTTTTTTTTTTCTTTTAATTTACCTTCTGATATCAAGGGCTAATTCATTATGTGAATTTTATAGCAAGAGTTCAAGGACAATAGGTCAATTAGCTTGCCTATGTGTAACTGCATGATGTATTTATTGATTGCCTGTTTAATCAGCTTAAGAGTGGCACGCATTACTGATGCTCTGCAATAATCTCTGGTTTGACTGAATTCTCTGTTTTATTCTACCAGTTTTGTTTCAGAAGTGGAAAAGAATAAAAATAAAGAAAAAAAACTACATCTGGTAATTTGTTTTCATGAATACCAACAAATCAACAAATTTTTCCTGTGGTTTGTTCTTCTTTATTCCCCCTCTTGCTACTCAGAGACAAGACACCATTTTTCATCTTGTGTTTATTGGTAAAAGATGATCATAGAGCTCAGTTGAAACATGCACTTTAAGATGCGTGTTTGGGGACAATTAGAAGCTCTGAATTCTGAGTTTCATTGCTGGCTGTATTTTAGCTTTTTCTTATTTAAAGATTAGGAGTAAGGAAGAATTGTGACTTTGTGTTAATTAAAAAATCAGCTCACATGCTATTTTTTAATTATTTTTTGCAAGTACTCAATTGGTTTTATTTGTGTTTGGGATATACCCCTTAATGTTATCAAGAGCATCTAAAATGCTCTTGCAGATGTCAGGTAACTGCTTCATTATCTTATTTAGAAGGGGTGCAGACTAGGGGGAATGGAATGAAGCTGGAGTTGGGGAGATTCAGGCTAGATGTGAGGAAGTTGTTTTTCACCATGAGAGTGGTGAAGCCCTGAATGGGTTATCCAGGGAGGTGGTTGAGGCCCCGTCCCTGGAAGTGTTTAAGACCAGGCTCGACGAGGCTCTGGCCAGCCTGATCTAGTGTAGGGTGTCCCTGCCCATGGCAGGGGGGTTGGAACTAGATGATCCTTGTGGTCCCTTCCAACCCTGACTGATACTATGATACTATACTATGATACAGTGATGACTATGGGAATAAAGTTTTCTGAGTGTTGCAACAGTACAGTGCTACTGGTCAGGATTTTCAATGAGATCGACCTGAGAGAATTGTTAAACTTGAACATGTTTGACATCCTAAGGGACTTCAGGACTAATGTCTGATTTTGGCGATGATTATACTACCTATAACTTTCAGCATACAGAGAAGAAGCAAAGAGAAACACACATTAATCTGGTGATAAAATTTCCTATTGTGTGTAAGCTTGCAGAACAGTGTTCTCTCTAATTTCTCTTTGTGTAGTACTTGAATACCTGAAAGAGATCCCAGTTGTGACATGTCAGATTTTCATTGTTTCTCTTCCTCTCAAGTGGAGATCTAGGAACATAAACAATGTCTGTTCTGAATTACTTTACATTTGCTTTCTTTATTCGACTTTCTACAACACTGTATATGAATTCATGAACATGTAACCTGTTAGGTACATCTTGGTTTGTAATGAAGTTATTTTATTGAAATACTTAATGTTACAGCTTGTAGGAATGGGAATATATCCAGTTTAAATGTAGGTCTTTGGAAGTGGTTGGAATTGTAATGATCAATGGAGAAAATTCTAAATACCTCTTTCACAAACAAGAAATTGTTGATTTAACAACCTTTGTGAAGTAGCTTGGAGAATACCTCTGAATTGGAAAGTAATTCTGGATGCTGATGTTTGACTTGTTAAGGGTCCTTCTAGCATCTGGACTTGCCAGATCATTCAATTCACTGTTGAAAGGAGGATGACACCTCTGTTTAGGTCTCAGGATAGACACAAATTCTGTAAAGGGAATATTAAGCAGTAATTATATGGAAGCAATTTCTATTGAGACCCCCATATTGTTATCTTTTTTTCAAGTGTTGTCTCAAGGGAGTTGGTTGTGAAACCAGTGACCAGGAGGTGTTCAGAACAGCAATGGCTCCTCTTTAGCTTTCATGTCCGGGTGCTGAATTTTGCACTGAAGTGCTGCCTTATTTGACAGAATTAAAGCGTGTTTGACAGCAGTCATCACAGACACCTGCAAATTCTTGACACTGTATGTACTTATGTTTATTATCTCAGATGAACCAAATGTACACAGTCATAGGCTAGAAAATATGAAGACTTGTGTCTGAGTCTACTGTTCAGCCTTATTAGTTGTGACAGCCCGCTGATGTCCTCATAGTCTACTGTATAATGGTAACTGAAGTTTCCAGGCAGGAGAGTTGGCAACAGCTATGGAATTACTTTGCAGAGTTCTGTGTTCAGCTTTTTGTAGTTATTTTCAAAGCAGAGAAGTATACTGTCTGGCTGCAGCTTGTAGTTGTGTGAAATAGGTGATTTGACTCCTAAGGGAGGTAAATAAAAACTTGTATATTAGTAGATTTGCAAAAGTTAACATTTTCATTTGGCTTAAATATTTATTTCTAAATTTTTGCTTCAATTATTTTATCCTTGGAAGTGATGTTCTGTAGAAGTATAAGACTACTTGTGTTTTATAAAACCTGAACCCAGACAATATTATCTTCTGTCAGACTACGCTTTTGTACTTAGTCAAACTATCACTGACATCCTAATAGAGTTACTTGTTGGCAGTTTGGGAAATCACTCTGTCTATAGTGATTGCTGGAAATGTCTGTTTTAAACTTTCAATTGTGCTAGTAAGTGAAAGTTACTTGTATTTAGAATGACATCTATTAAAAAACCCAACAAACACTAGCAGACTTGCAGTTCAGCAGCAGTGCTGGTTGTGTATTCATGTCAGCTTAGGACTCTGTAGGGGGAAGTGCTTCAAGATGTCTTAGGTGCACATTAATGCTTGTGAGAACAGTATTTTCTTTGGAATTGATTTCAAGTTTATCTGCTTTAACCTGGTTCTTTGTGTTTATATAAAATATAGATGTTTTCCACACTGATGTTTCAGGGCAATACAGGCCCCTGTGAGAAACAAGCATGAGAAAAGGAAGCTTGGTGCACTTCAACTATGTAAATCAAAATTATTCATTGTTGACACTGTGTTATCACTTCTTTTTCTATTATCTATCAATACAAAGAAGTATTTCCTGAGGCTGTCATTTTGAAGAGGTTATGCTCACTTGGAGTGCAGCTGTTACAGTTTCACTGGTCAGGTCATAGGCTGGTAGGAAAAAAATATAGGCTGCATCATATTAGTTACATTCTTTTGTTCTTGGTCACTGTGTCCTCAGTTTCTGCTGTTAATTCTCCATGTTTCTGATGTTTGACTCTCTTTCATGGTTATATTATACATGTTTTTCTGATGGGGTGGTTTGCCCTTTTAGGCCAGTACCCTTTTTTCCCCTAACTTCAGTTTTCCTTCTAGAAAACATAATACAGTGAGTGCTGAGAAAATGGTACTCCTTTTTTAGGACCACACCATGTAGGTACTTATTAAACTGAATTTCTTCAAATGAAGAACATGCTGCTAATGTACATAGCCTACTTAAATTTAATGTTGAGTTTTAATACCATGCTGTCATAATCATTAAAAGATGCAGGCTGTTCTTGCTTCAAGTTAGAGCTAATTATTGCAAAAGACTTGAGATATAATTTAAAAAGAGAAGGTGCTACAGATCAGTTAAGTAATATGCATTTCAGTGTCACTAGAATGTGGTTTTCAGAATGGTGCACTTGAATCCAATTTACAAGTTTCTTTGGAAGAAGCATGAGTGGTAAAAACTGAAGTACAGATATTCTCAATACTAACTGTCAGAAAGGCACAAGGCTTCTATTGCAGCTGTTTCTAGTAACCTTAGAGTACTTTATTTTTGAGTCTAAATGTTATGTGAACTATGTGAACTATGTGAACTGGTCCAAGAAGAGAATACAAAAGAGGAACCTATGAAAAGGATTTTTGTATTACTCAAGGAGCAAGAGCGGTTTCTTGCAGTAGAACAAACTGGACCTGGATGACAATCTTCATCCAGTTTCTCTACAGAATGAGGAGAAGGGAAAAGAAACTTTGTCCCTTTTAATGGAATTTTTTTCATGTACCAGGAAGGTACAGGAAGAGGCACGAAAGGGGCAGTGTGTAGTAGCATCAGATAAAGTTAGCTAATGCCTGATGTAGATTTACCATTTGCAAATGTATCAAGTTCTTAACTTGTGGGAAGGCAGATGGATGCCAAGGCAAATTTTTCTTGAATAGGGGATGAAGGAGATGGCTAGAATTGGGAAAGGAAGCCTTATTTATAGAGGAAAATATGCTGCAGCTCTCTGCAGCAAGAGGAAAGCAACGGATTTGACAGGATACAATACAACAAATAAACTGTAGCCTGACTTGATTCCAATAATTTCATTTTTTCATTAGGTATGTGCTGTTACCAAATGGATATATGCTTTTAAAAAGTGAAGTATATGACATGAGGCATTTTAATAACTTCTGTATTTGCAAGTGGAAATTAAAATAGTTTTTGTAAATAATTGAACTGTGTCTGTCTTCCACAATTTTGAGTACTTTTTTCTTCTTTGTTCTTCATATTGTGAATTTGATAATGCTGTAAGTAATGTAAATCAAGTGTCTTATACTGTTGTCTTTTTTTCCTTCAAAATTTCAGCCCTGATGACATTGGTACCTGTTGGTATATACTGCTGTCTGGTTCAGTCTTCATTAAAGAATCTATGTTTCTTCCAAGGAGCAGGTATGTCAGCTATGAATGTACTGCATTTTGTATTTAAATATAAACCTTTAGTATTTTTAGAATTACAAGGTGATGTCCTATGATAATGAAATAGAGAAGTACACACAAGCACACTTTTCTACCTTTATTACCAGTGGTAATTATTCTATGCCCATAGCTGGAACTGAAAGCCTGTCATTGTGGACACTGTAGAAACATGTGAAGTGTTGTGCAAATGCTGTCAATTTACAAATAAAACTACCAAAAAATGGCAAATGGAGGGGAGTACCAAGGAATCTGTTCCTGTGAGTAATCAAACTTAAATCGTAGGATGCACTAGAGCTCACAATGTTTTCCTCAGGCTTTACTTACCATGCACAAGTCTTTAGTGCATGTTTTAGCATATACTTTTGTCGTTTTGGCTCCTTCTGTTTGACTGTGCTTCTCATGAAGGGATTTGCAATGAAGAGTGGTATTTTACATGGAAAAAGATAAGTTTTGTGTGTGAGGCACTCCAAATTTATATTGCTGCTATAAAAAAATATTAATCATTTTGAGTTATGGAAAAAAATGTAAATGACACCCAGGATTTCAGACTAAGGTGGCTGGACTTGATCAGTTTAGTGGAAGCAGAGCAGAACGACTCTAAAATGCTGGTTACATGCATATTCGTTCAGACTACTGTAAAAGGCTCCTTTGAAGTAAATAGTGTATAATAAAATTTGTGAAAGGCTGAAAGAAAGAATGACCTGTCTTTGTATGTTGTGGTAAGAATGAAAGCACCAGAAACTTCCTTAGTGTTTTGAATAGTAGGAAACCACTTCAGAGCTAGTGCTGGTTGGCATATGAACAATTGGGTTTTAAATCTGCCTTTCAATGGGAGAGCAACGCTTGGTTGTCTTGGGACTTCCATTTCGTTTTTGGTGTAAGTAAGTGTCGTCCATCTGTAAAAGGACAGGCACTGCTGATAAAGTGATACATTCGTTGTACCATCAACCTTTATATGCCAAAGGTAGAAAACTGGTTATTGTAGGAAGTAGCACAACAACAGATTATAGGATCCCTGCTGCTGGTAGATGGAAGAAAATTGTTCTGCATGTCATGCATGAACAGGCAATGGTGGAAAAAAAGCTGGTGGCAGAAAGTGTTGCTCTTAGATGCCAGCAGAAGGGGTGTGTGCTGTCTGAATTAATACAGTGGTCATATAAAGTCTGTGGCAAGAATCTTCTATTCCTTTGAAATACAGCAATGCCTGTGCCCCAGACATGTTTTGATACTTGATGAGAGGTGAGATTTAATAAGATAAACAATAAACTTGAGATTTTTTTCCAGGAAGAATGAACATAAAACTACAGATTCTGTGACTCGAAGCATTTAAGGGCTGTTCCCCTGGAGAAATTGAGAAATTACATTTAGGACCGTGTCTGAGATTTTGGTGAATTACAAGTGTGGAATTTGCCATTAAATGATGCCGCTAAATCAAGCGTCTTGGGAAGCAAATGCGAGAGAGGATTTGTTCATTAACAACAGACATTAGTCTGTGAAAGCAACATTAAGAAGCTTTAATGATATAGTATAGAAAGTATTTCTGGAGAGGAAAACCAGACTCATTTGAGTGAGACATCTTGTGTGGAGAAGCTGTAAGTGGGTTAAAGGGTGGGTGAGGACCTTATTTAAGTCTAGGACAAAGTTAATCAAGATTTTTACTTTGTGAAATAAACTCCAATGTCTGGGCCTTGGGCTCATCCATAAATAAGAAACTTGGGGAAAGTGAGGGGACACTCAGGTTAAATTCCAGGCTTAGAATACTGATGAGCAATAAATTATATTTGGGAAATATTTTTTTAACCTTTAAAATTTTATTTTTAAAGCAAAAACTTGAAGGTAAAGGAGTTTTTCATCTTTACTTAGGTTGCCAGTAAATTACAGTGTTGCAGAATGTTAAGGTTTGAAAGGGACCTCAACAGATCATCTAGCCCAACCCCCCTGCAAGAACAGGATCACCTATACCAGATAACACAGGAATGCATCCAGGTGGGCTTTGAATGCCTCCAGAGAGGGAGACTTCACAACCTGCCCTGGGCAGCCTGTTCCAGTGTTCCGTCATCCTCAGAGGGAAAAAAATTTCACATGTTTGCATGGAACTTCCTATACCTCTACTTCCACCCATTGCCCCTTATCCTGTCATGGGGCATCCCCAAGCAGAGCCTGACTCCGTCCTCTTGGCACTCACCCTTTACATATTTATAAACATTAATGAGCTCATCTCTTTAGTCTCTTGTCCAAGCTGAAGAGCCCCGGCTCCCTCAGTCTCTCCTTGTAAGGAAGATGTTTCACTCCCTTAATCATTTTTGTGTCTTTGCACTGGACTCTTTCAAGCAATTCCCTGCCCTTCTTGAACTGAGGGGTCCAGAGATGGAAAAAATATTGCAGATGTGGCCTTACCAGGGCAGAGTACAAGGAATGGAAAACTTCTGTTGACCTACTGACCACACCCCTTACACCCCAGAATGGCATTGGCCTTCTTGGTCGCAAGAGCATGTTGCTAGCTTGTTGCTAACCTCCCATCCCTTGTCCACAAGGAAGAAGTACACTGTTCAGACTGGGTAGAAAAAAACTGATTAGCAGCGATACTGAAGTACAATTTTAAGGTGCTCTAGAAAAAGGGAGGCAGACCTCCTGGGAAGGCTGCTGTCCAGAAAGAACTAACTGACAGGGTAGTATTTTGGAATGTGAAGGGTAATGTCAAAAGTGGGCAAAAGGGAACTTTTGCTTAACTGTTTGCTTAAACTGACTATTTAAACATACAGGAAGTAATTATTTGAAGAGCCTTTTGCATTGCATAACTTGGCAGTCTTGATATCTTACTGCTGTTAAGATGGATTTGCTGCTCTTCAGCAAATGGAGCATGGCCTGATGCATCACTAATGGCAGGCAATAAGAGAAAATATAAACATTGCTAGGTGGAGATCATCACATTTTGATCTTATGTTGTCAAAAAATTGCAATTTAAGTAAATATATTGTAAATTCATATTTCTACTATTTAAGTGAGGCTTTTTTCCAGTTTAATTCATTTTATCTTTGCCCATCTAGAAAGTTATTAGGAAATAATTTTGTGACATGTGAAGCTTGTCAAGCTGTGCCGGGGAAGTTTAGGTGCGAGGTGAGGATAAAGCTCTTTGCTGAGAGAAGTTCTTCACTGAACAGCCATTGGAATGGGCTGCTCAGGGAGGTGGTGGAGTCACCATCCCCGGAGGTCTTCAAGAGGGGATTGGACGTGGCACTTGGTGCCATGGTCTAGTCATGAGGTCTGTGGTGACAGGTTGGACTTGATGATCTTTGAGGTCTCTTCCAACCTTGGTGATTCGGTGATTCTGTGATTGTGAGTATGGGAAGAAATAAGAGCTGTGAGAAGTCCAAGTGACTCAGAAAATTCTCATTGGGGAACCAGGTTTTCTTTTCCCAGAGCCTGTAGCAATTCATCTCTCTTATCCCCAAGTATCTCACCATCCCAAACTAGTTCTTTTCCTACCTTAAAATTGCCCTTTTTTTTTTTTTTCTTTGACAGATTGCCACATGCACCTGCAATAAATCTCTTTGTACAGGTTCTCTGGGCTGCATCCATCCCTGCTAGAAGGACCTTGGGAGCTGCTTGTGCTGTTTAGACGGTGGGCTTCCCCTTGCCCATCCTCTTGGCTTTCTTGATCTCAGCTTCACTGAATGCTGGCTGTGTAGTAGTTGGCCAAATTTAAAAGACATGGTCTTGCACTGTCCTCCCAGTCCTGTTGACTGTTGGCATGTGAGCCTATGAGGAACAGGACTGAGTGCTATCACCAGATTTGTAGCTGAAACTTGGAAGTACTTTAGTACGCTTGGCTGCATATACTCAGCATATTATTTGCATTTGGGGCCTCTATTAGCTAATTTAATTGCACCCGTTTCGAGTATAGCATCCTCAGACTGGTTGGTGGATAACACTGGGAATGCTTTTCCGTTGTGTGTCAGGTAAACTTTAATTTTTGCTTCCAAATAATTGTTTCTACATCTTTGATTCCTAGTGTTACATACCATTAAAATTATTTGGGGAGAATGATGACTATAGGTTTGGCAGGCAGATAATATATAATTGAGGAACAAGAGTATCTTAAAAAAATCCTCAAGCTGCCTAAAAATATAGGAAATGACCACTCTTCTGCTTTCCCACTTAAACCATTAAATAATAATAGTATAGCATTACAAAAATAAGCAGCTTTGTATTGTGCTGTATATGGTTAAGTAGCTGCTAGTTGAAATAGTTTGGAATGAGTAGCATAACTGCCAAATTTTCTGACGTTATATAAAGTACTTGGTGACTTGTAAAACTGCTTACAACTATCTACTTGACAAATCTGTAATTCAAAATAATAATCATAATAAAAATATTCCAGAGTCAAAAATATTCAACACTAGAATACATGAAGTCCTGAATAGAGTAACTTCCTTAGGAAATTGTTAACATCTAAACAATATCTATTTTGTGAAAATAGCATGAGTATCATTCAATTTCCCTATTGTAATGCAGTTCATCCTGCATTTGTTCAAACGCCAGGCCATCAGCTAGCAAATAGCGTTCACAAGATAAGGCTGGGATGGATGCAGCCTGGAGAAGCTGTACAAAGGGATTTATTGCAGGTGCGTGTGGCAGTCTGTCAAAAAAAAAGAGCAATTTTATTCAGGTAATTTAATATTTTGGGTGAAGTTAAAATCCAGCCTTTAAAGAATTTTTGACTTGAACAATTAAAGGTGTCATGTGTTCGGTGACATGAAGTACAATTTAATCTCGTCTCCTATTTAATTTCTGTAAATTGTAACAGTGACATTTATCACACCCCTCCCCACTCCCATATTTCCTTACTTTCTTCCTTCCACCACAACCACCAAATGAGCACAAATTAACAGTCTCCTCACCATTTCCCCTGAGCATCTGTACCCTAAAGCAGTTCATATGGTAGAATGCAGTTTATGTATGAAGTCCAGAAAATAAATGAGCAAAAAATACAATTCCTTGAAGGTTGTCTGCACTCTTCTGTATTTTCACGTCTGGTCACTGACAGCAGTAATGTGACAGATCCTCAAAATATCTTTTTGAAATGGCCTCCAGCATCCCTAGGTCTGCTTTGTGTTCTTATCACATTTGCTCAGCATATTTGCTCAGGTTTTTGTATGAGGACTTTGCTCCTAGTGTACGTTTTACAGTGATCTTTCATCTTTTGACTTGGAGCTGCGCTGGAAAAACATCTCCTAGATCTCCCATAGCTAACCTCATTTCTTGCTTATGATCTTCATGACCAGAATATGCAACAAAATACATAATTGCTGGGCAGCTTTTCTCCGGCCAGTAGGTTCTGGTGCTTGGGGTTTTCTGCTTTTCTCCTTGAATTCTTTCAAGATTGTTTGGGTGGTGTGTGCTATGATCCTTGGCACGCCATGATGACAGCTTGCTGTGTGCAAAGCTGGCTTTGCTCTTGTTTTAACTATTCATTTACCTGTTCTCTTTACTTTCTGTAGCCTCTGGTTTCCTTCCTTGCTGCCACACCCAACCAGTTCTGCTCCACCCTGTCTTTCCCCCTTAGCCCACCCCCAACTTCATATGCTGATGGAGAGCTGCTCTCCCTTTGGAAAGTTCACAATTGTGGTAGTTTTATGCTATTCCTTTAAAACTTTGTTACAGATTTTGAGCAGAAAAGTAGAATGCCTTTATATGTAATTATTTAAACTTCTTTAAATTAAAGATTAATTTTAAAATTTGAGAGACCATCTGTTTTTTTCTCTCTTCAAAATTAAAAGGGATGTATCTATTAAAATATTGATAATTTAGTTCTCTGGTCTTTCTTATACAAAAACAACTTAAAAATGGAATGGAAACCATTGAAGAAATAGTGGACTGGTGTTGAATGTGTTTAAAACAATAACAAGACTCAGTTTATGCAGAAATTATTTGTCCTTAAGTGAGTGTGTCCTGTAAATGTAAATAGTTTATCTCAGAAAATTTGTTAGCAATTCTGGAAGTTGTTTGTGGGGGTTTAGTGTGTGTTCTTTTTGTGTGTGTGTGGTGCGTGTTTGCTTGTTATGTAATGCACATGAGTATAAATTGTACTAGAGCAGAGCTCTTGGCTGTATACATGCATTTACGCATTTTCCTGTATCCTTCCGAATTTCTGTGGTGTCTAAGACATGCTAAAATCAGAGTGTGAAAGCGGATGCAGCTGTGATTGCTTTTTGAGACTCAGATTCCTGGAGAAAATAAAACTTGCTGATGGGAGGGAATGTTATCTAGCTATCCACCTTGAATCTGTTCATCTCCTATTGGTATATCATGGCCAGTATTTTCAATGAAGCCTGGAGCTTGCTGGTGCTTTCTCCCTTGTGAGGTGCTTAAAAGCTGAAGCTGCTGTGGTTCTGTCCCTGAAGTCAGTTCTCTGAGGGCTGGCCAGCAGAGTGTGGATTCAAGGAAAATTGAGGTCTGTGAATCTGACACTCCGACTGTAGCTGAATTAGCTGAGCCATAAATTAACGGGCCTGTGTCTGGTCATGTCACCTGCCATTACAACAAAATTCAGGATGGTGTCTTGTACTGGCCATTCTGTTGGCAGAAATTAGTGTATGGGTTTTTAAAAATCTGAGTACTTAAAATTATTTTTACAGGTAAATGAGTTTGGTATTTGCTTTATGCCACCCATCTCCTGTTCTGCTGAAAAATCTAAGTGTTCATGGGGCTTTAAAACTGGTCATCCTCCAAGTGTGCTGCCAGTATCTGAGGTGTTGATGAATGGAAGAGGACATGGTTCCTAAATGATGAGTTAGTGGTACCAGCCTGGCATTGTTCCTATCAAAACAATTATTTCAATGCTACTGGAATTTTGTTCCTGCACAGCTGATAAAATGTTAGAGACTTAATCTATTGTGCTGACATCTTTTGAAAATAAAAATAGAAGTCTAGTGTAGTGGGACTAGTGCTACCAGGCGTTCTTCCAAGTTTGTAATGAGGAGATGTGAAGGTAACAATGAAGCATAAAGTGTCAAATGACCTGAATAACTTCCAAGTGAACCTGCCTATTTCTGAAAAATAGATCCTGCAGGAGTAAATATATGAGAACAGGATCTAAATCAGCATCCTATGCTCAGTAAAAGAAACATAAAGGCCTATTTTTGGTAATTGGATGAGCACTTGTCTCTTTCATGTCATTCAGCTTGCTTCTTCATTTACTGTTGTAGAGCACTTTTTGCAAAGGTATCTTGAATGTATCTGCATTATGTTAATAAGATTTTTGCAAACTAGTGATTGAGGTCATGCGTTAAGCCCTCAATGTGAATGAATTGGTTGTATTGAATGAGCTGGGTGGTGGAAAATGTATGGTCTTGTTCTACTGATAAAAACCTACATGACATGTCAAATTATTTTTTTTGAAATATGATAATTTTCAATACATTATGAAGATCTATAGGTGACTTCTAAGTTCATCATGCATTTTTCGAGGTAATAGAAAACAATCTTTATTTAACATCTAGTATCTAAAGGCTTTGTATGAGGTTTGTTTTAATGAATTTCATGTTAATAAACCAGACTGTTCTCAGACAATGTCTTGTTTCTTAAGTAATGTTTTCCTATTGCTTCTCATTCTTTGAGGCCATTATGTAGATCTTGTGATGTCACAATAATCTCCATGGCAGCATAGATGTCATTAAGAGGAGGCATAAGCAAAGCTCATTTTATTCAAGCCATTTATTAAAATACATGGGGGTGGGGGAATGAGAAAAAGTAGGTTAGGGAAAAACTTCCATCTTTTAATGTTTTCTAAAGATAAAAGAGCACTTCTAATTTAAAAATGAAGTAAGGATAAATTTTTTCCAAAGAAAGATCTTTTCTGTCAGCTTGTTGCAGCAGTTCGACAGCACAGCTAAATTTTGTCACCACTAGTATTACATTCCAGTTATATTACTGTATAAATACAGATCTTGAATTTCACAGGAAACTTCATAAACATTTCTTCTGTGTAGTTCATATGCAAGGGTCATAAAAAGCCCAAGGTGGTCTTCTAGTCTGAAGATTATTCAGAATCACTGGCTGCTATAAAGGCTCTGAGTATCTGCCTTTACAAAATAAATTGCTATTCTTTACGGAACTCTTTCAGATTGAGGTTTTGAACTTTTTTTTCTGCTTAACTTTAGTTGTAAGATAACATCATAAAAAGTGAAAACCAATAAACTTGGAACTTTACTTAACTAATTTTTTTTTTTTTTTTGGACCATAGCCACCCTTGTAACTAGGTAAAATGTTAAAATTCGTAGCAGTAGTCTGTACTAATAGAAGAAGGTGTGAAGTCTGTCAGACATGTTTTTAGGGATTGACTGAAGGAACTTTCTCTGAGAGTAAACCCCCAGAATTTAGCTAATTGCAAATTATTCACTGTGGGGTTTCAGGAACTTCTGAAGGGTTTTCAGTAGTCAGCTATAAAATACCAGATTAATGCAACCTCTGATCTGAATTGTATTTGCATAAGAAATCCCTATGTGCATTACGCAGATAAAATGCTGTAGTCTGCCATCTGTAAGGATGGTAACTCAACTGAAGTAGTTTACTAAAGCTTTCAGCTGGAGGTGAAATTGTTTCACAAATTTTTAGCAGGAATTAAGGCATTAATATAAATGTGCCTCTCCTAAATTTTAGTGTCCTTCAGACAGACTCGCACTAGTTGTCAAGCATTTTTTATCTGACTTGCTAGCTTCTTCCTGCCTTTACAGTCTCCTACTGCAGTCCCTGAATTACTGTCCTTGACACCATGATTTCTTTTCTCCCCCACAGGCAGCTCCTCAAGCTAGGAGCTGCAGTGATGTTCCAGGCTTTTTTTTTTTCCTCTTGAGAAACCCCATGCTTCTTCCCCACCCACCACCTCCCCCATCCCTCCTCAAAATAAAATGAAAATCCAAAAAAGTGTTATTGTGTGGCATGTGCTTAGCTGTGATGTTCCAAGTGAGTCCCTTCACTGACACATGAGCTGTTGTATCTGAGACTGTAAACATCTAAGCTATCATATGACACTGGATAAGTCTAATCATCCTCATCCATGGCATGTAGTGAGCTCGTGTCATCAGGATTTGCAAACAGTGACAGGTCCACAAATGCCCCTTCAATTCATATCCAGTTGCCAGCATAGCAGTTTTCCTTTCAAATGTAAACCAGTTACTTGTTCATGCTGAAAAAAACAAAAACAACCCCACAAAAACAACAAAAGCCAAGAAGAGGCAGGTATAAATATAACATTGTGAATTAAACTAAAAGCAAATATGTATTTACTGATGATGTTGATATGCTCGTGACTGCCACATTATTTAAAATCTAAAAATAAAATTTAATATCAGTCAAAAGCAGCCATTTTATTTTTTTTTTTGGCTAAAGGGCAGGTACTAATTCAAGTGAGAACTGGAGAAGTCACCTTATTGTACAGATCAAATTTTCTGATAAAGATCTGTCCTTCAGCTGACAAACCTTTGCTTTCATAGTTTGGTGTTCAGCTTTAAGCATGGGGAAGCCTGTTGGTACCTTCTCTCCTTGCATCCTCTCCGCTGGTGGGCTGTTCATGTTAGAGCTGATCTGCATGCATGAGGGGCTCTGCTTTTTGTTGTTTTGTTTGGGGTTTTTTTTAGGGTTCAGAAAATGGCCATGCCAAATCTAGTTTTCATCAGAACACTGAAGAGTTCCCCTAGGGATGCCTTGTACATGTATCCACACTTCTAAATTGTAACCCATTTCTCCATTCTTGGAAAGGGTGAGCTGGTTGGAGAAATGGTCTGCAGTTCACATCAGGTTCATGTGAAACCCAGCTGAACTGAACTTGGTTAAAATAAGACATTAAGAGGGGTGTATAGTTTAAATTTTAATCTGGATGCAAGAAAATAAAACCTGGTAGTTTTTAATTACAAGCTACAGAAGAAGGAACTTGACTAAATCCCTTACTATGCCCCCAAGTGGTAGATAAAAAAATCTGTCCCCTTGCCCCCTACCTTATTTTTAAAATTTAAAAATAAAAAAAATAAATTCCATTTTCACATCTACTGCATACTGTTCTGTAATATTTCATTCAGGAATCCAGTGTGGTTGGTTTGCTTTAGAATGGCATTTAAGGCATTTTGGCATTGTTGCAAGTTAGATATTTTTTTTTTTAACTTTTTTTTTTTCCCCCCAAGATTTGGCTTTGGGATTTGTCAGAGAGCATTCTGCTCATTTTTGCTTCTGTGTCGTCAGAATAATTGATGCAGTGATTGAAAGCAGCTGCTGGTCATGGCTGAGGTCATGGTGCTGGCATGAGGAAGCAGCACCATGCAGCACATGCAGGCAGGAGTGCCCAGAGGAATGGTGGTTCCCATGTGCTCAGAGCTTCAAGAGCTTGAGAAGCGGTGGTTAGAGGGAAGATAGGGAGCACTGTAATGTAAACAGTAATGGTGGTAACAAGATTTGCAGGCTGGGTGCTACATAAAAGGTAATGATGACCCTTTGGTTTACATAACTTCAAATTCCAAATATGCTTGACAATGTCTTTTTGTATTTCCGGCTGGTAGTTTTCTATGATTGTCCTAAGTGTAGATGCTCAACTGAAGCAATGTGAGTTTGGAAGGATTTGGGTTATGTAGCTTAAGATCAGTTTTTGTCGTGAATTTACATGGAATTTATTTCCTTGAGAAATAAATAAGAAAAGATGCTACTTATTCTTTTTTTTTTTTTTTCCCCTAAACAAAATATACCTTTTGACTCAGAGGAAATGTCAATTAGAATCATAGAGTTGTTTAGGCTGGAAAAGAACTTAGATCAGTCCAACCATTACCCTAACAGTACCAAGTCCAATGCTAAACCATATCCTTATGCACCAAGTCTACACATCTTTTAAATACCACTGGGGCTGATGATTCAACCACTTCCCTGAGCAGCCCATTCCAGTGCCTGACAACCCTTTCAGTGAAGCAATTTTTCCTGGTGTCCAAATTAGGACAATTAAATAGTCTTAATTATCAACCAGCAGCTTAATTAGAAAGTTTGCATTTAGAAATATATAAAACCATGATGGTATTTTACACTTAAAAAAAAAGCTGGAGAATGTGTACTGTATAGATGACCACACTGTGGAGCTTTCTTAGTGAGACTTAGATTTGGTTTTACTAATTCTTATAATTAATTTATGAGTTAATTATTGCTTCAAGCTAATGTGAGATGCTGAATACAGAAAGAAATAAAAGTTAAGATAACATTATAGGGGAAAACCTAAATTTTTGTATGTCCTTTTGGAAAAACATTTGTCACTAGTGAAGTTTGTTTTTCTTCGAGTGGTCTTATATCTTTAAGAGGAAGGAAGAAAGGGGCTTCTTACTTAAAAACTGGTTTTGATGTTTGTCAGCAGTGGAGTTTTCGGTAGGTTCTGCATCACTTTTGATGAACACGTTTATATTCTAGTGCTGAGAAATAACTTCTCATTTGGGAGCTGGCCAATGTGACCACAGGAATGTGGAGGCCCAAGGCAAGGGGACAAGGCTGAATGCTGATAGGGATATGTTCCCTCTTCAGTATCTGCTGCCTTTCCTGCAAGCTTTGAAAAGAGCATCTGTATGTGTGTTTATGCATATGGCTGGGGACATGGGGAAAAGGATGGGTCATGTCTGGGGAAAACTGCATTATCCTTCAGTATCATGGTGATAGTAGAAAGGATAAAATGAATTATCCTCAATATCTGAAAGTTTTTGGCTGTCTCTATGTGTAAGCGCTTGTAAGAATTAATGTGTTGCTTGTATACCTTCAGTTGTTTCATTTAACTGAGGTACTTAGTTGTGTCATTTTGTTAGTAAATGTAATAAATTTGAGGGGAAATAAATACAGGTGACAATCTTAAATTAAGCTCGTTTTGCTGTATATTAGCTACTGACATATTTGCACTAATTGTAGTTTTATAAATGCAGAGAGGTTTTTTTTATTCAAAGTTGAAAATGTGAAGTTGGGAAACATGGCAACAGCTTTCACCTTAAACTTGTCTTACATTAACTATCGTGTTGTAAACTGTTATGTATATGTTCTTCAGTCAATGGCATGTGTTTGGAGTATAATGTATTATGAGATATGTAGTAAGATACACTTCTGGAGAACTGTCATATACAGCCCGTATAAACTCAATTGTAGAATGCATTGGAATGGAAATGGTGTTGTGAATGACTTGGATTTCAGTGCCTGCTTTTCATACACATAGTGAGCAAAAGTGGGGTTTTTTTTGGGTGGGTTGGTTGGTTTGTTTTCTTAGTACTAATGAGTTTATTTGGATATAATGCTTTTGAATAGTGAGGAAAATGTTTGTCAATTGCTTCAGGATACTGTGTAGTTAGGGAGCTGGGGGAGAATATATAACTTCTGGAGAGTTAGGGTGGCTTTTTATCATTCAATTTGAAAATTGCTACTGTAAAGTGGATACCTGCAAAATGCTCTTGTTTTTGTCTTTTAAAATATCCTTTAGGTTTCTTTTTTTTTTTTTTTTTTTTTAAGTAGATTTATATTCACATCATGTATCCAGTAGCATGGTGGGGAATAAATGTAATTGTGACAGAAAAGGACTGCAGAAGTGAAATTGCCTTTAGGACAGGTACTGAGAAGAACATCTGTGAAGTTTAATACTCAAGAAACCTGAAATCAGAGTTTGTAGTAGCAGGGAAATAAAGTGTTGGAAAAGCTGCTGCAAAAAAAGGTTCTTTGGGGAATTTGGGAGAGGCAGCAATATCCTAACCAGGCAACTGTTAGGCCGTCTAAATTAGTCGCAACCTCTAAATCCCATATTGACAGCCACCACTGTAAAGGTAACTTTAAACTGCCTTATCTTCCTTTGTGGAATTCTCTCATCTACATCATCAGTTTAGAGAAAATAGTTGCAAAGTTGGGGTTCTCTCAGACTTAATCGTTGGAAATGAGCTGTTTTTAAGGTTTGACATTAATAAGACTTAGAGAAGATTTTATATTTATATATCAACACAATTTTGATTGTAATTATTAAAGAATTATGTAATATAATCAAATGTGTAGCTGTGTGTTCTTTAATAGATTTTGAAACAAAAATGTGACTTAATCCTAAACTCCACAGTGAAGTCTCATCCACAGGTTCATTTCACATTACAGTATGAGAAGGAATAAATTTGTCAAATCTCTAGTCCGTTGAAACCTGCCAATTAAAACTCTTTATGTTTTATATTAGCTAGCCAGCACTTTCGTTGGCTGTATTTTGTGATAAAATTGGATAGTGAAACTCTTTAGGAAGCCTAGCATCAAAATTTAGGAAGGACAGCATCTAGCAAAAGTTAATGAAATAGAGTTAGTGTTATGGAGGTGGTCAGCCTTTCCATTTGAACATTTTTCTGTATGATACTTAGCATCCCTCAAGACAGTTTGCATGCCAGCTTGTGGTGGTCCTTTGTATGAAGCTTCTCTCCTGGAATTTTATAAAAGCCTTTATAGCTTGGGTCTTCTTGAATAGGTCAGTAAATAGCCTGCATTATGCATTTGGTTCTCTTTACTTGCTAGGCATTTCAGGGAGAAAAGTATGTCACTGAAGTTTTTTTTCTGTTGGTCTCTGCTTTTTGCTTCTGTGAGAACCTCCAACAGATTAATTCTGCTAAAACTTACTGACTTCAATATCAGTCTTCTGAATTGAAATGATGGAATTCACAGTGCCCTAAGATCTTGGTTGTTTTTATGAACTTGCATGTCAAAAGGTATTTGTGTGAATTTGTGTAGGTACTCAAGTGTGGCTCTGCAACAGATAGTATGGAATACTGTGCTGGTTGTTGTAGCACCGAGCTGGATGTTTCTGAAGTGTGCAGATATAATGGGCAATCATGAGTTTCTTAGTTTTCACTGGTTATGCATGTTCCTCACTGATGTATTTTTTTAACAGCAGATTGGAAGTCTAGAGGTATAATTGAAGTGGCATAAGTGAGAACTGAAACACATGAAAGGTCATTTAACTTTCTTCCGCTTCGATTTATTTGTCTTCTCACCTACAATACTTCACAAAGATTACAGAGTTTAATTGTAGCCTGAAATGCTTTGTTATCCTTCTTTGTCTCAGTCGTTACTGCTAAGGCTAGTCCTTAGGACCCCTATACCCTCAAAATCACACAAAGTCAGGGGAAAGAAAGACTTTGCTTTTCTTGAAGAGAATTGGGTTAGAGATCAATCAAGTAAACTGCACATCCACAAATCTTTGGGTCCTAATAGGATGTACCTGTGAGTGCTGAGGCAGCTGGCAGTAGTCATTGATAGACCATTCTCCATCATCTCTGAAATGTCCTGGAGATCAGGAGAGGTACTTGAAGACTGGGGGAAAGCCATTGTTGCTCTAGTTTTCAACAACGGTAAGGAGGAGGACCTGGTTAGCTGTAATTCCGTACCTGGAAAGGAGATGGTTCTTGACACTGTCTCAAAACATATCAAGGAAGAGGGGGTTATCAGGAGTAGCTTGCGTGGAGTCACCAAGGTGAAGTCATGCTTGACCAGTCTGATGGTCTTTACGATGGTCTAACTGGATGAGGGGAGAACAGTGGATGTGACCTGCTTCGACTTCAAGGCTTTTATGCAGTCTCCCACAGCATCCTCTCAAACAAGTTGAAGAAGTATGGATTGCACGATTGAACAGTGAGGTGGATTGAGAACTGGCTGAAGGACAGAGCTCAAGAGGGTTGTGATAAACAGTGCAGGGTCTATTTGGAGGCCAGTAGCTAGTGGTGTTCCCCAGGGATTAATACTGGGTCCAGCCTTGTTCAATATATTCATCTGTGACCTGGCCAAAGGGACACTGTGTACTCTCAGCAAGTCTGGTGATCATACACCTAGTGACCTAGGTAGGCTGAAGAATTAGGCATGGAGAAACCAAATGGAAATTCAGCAAGGCAAATGTGTAGGGTACTGCATCTAGTACAAGAACAATCTCATGTATCAGTACAGGTTGAGGGCTGGCCTGATAGAGAACAGCTCTGGGAAGAAGGACCTGGGAGTCTGACCATGAATCAACAATGTGCCTTTGTGACTGAGGAGGCAAATGGCATCCTGGGGTGCATCAAGCAGACTGGCCAACGTGTCAAGGGACATTCTTCTCCCCCTCTACTCTGCCATGGTGAGACCTCATCTGGAATACTGTAGAATTGTGGACTCCCCAGTTCTAGAAGGATAAAGAACTACTGGAGAGAGTCTAGTGGAGAGCCATTGAGATGATTAGGGGACTGGAACATCTGCCTCGTGAGGAAAGGCTGAGAGCTGAGACTGTTTAACCAGGAGGAGACTGAGAGGGGATCTCATTAATGCTTGAACTATCTAAAGGACAAACAGCAGGAGAATGGAGCCAGACTCTTCTCGGTGGTGTCCAGTGACAGGACAAGGAGAAATGGACACAAACAGACACAGAATCACAGAAATGTTCAGGTTGGAAAAGACCCTTGGGATCACCAAGTCCAACCAATAACCCTACTCTATGAAGTTCACCCCTAAACTGAACCCCCAAGCACCACATCCAAACAACCTCAACCACCTCACTGGGCAGCCCATTCCAATGCCTGCCACTCTTGCTGTGAAAATTGTTTTACTAATGTCCGGTCTAAACCTACCCAGTCACAGCTTGAGGCCACTCCCTCTTGTTCTATCACTAATGACCAGTGAGGGGAGACCAGCACCAAGTAGTTGTAAAGAGCAATGAGGTCTCCCCTCAACCTCCTCTCTTTTCAAACTAAATGGCCTCAGCTCCTTCAGTTGCTCTTCATAATAATTATTCTCCAGGCCCTTCACCAGCTTTGTTGCCCTCTTCTGCACTGGCTCCAGCATCTCCACATCTCTCTTCTCTTGAGGTGCCCAAAACTGAATACAAGAGGTTCCACACAAACATGCTGAAAAAAATTTTCACTCAGGGTGGCAGACCACAGGACCAGGCTGCCCAAGAGTTTGTGATTTTCTCTAGATGACTTTCTTCTAGTAGAGGGTTTGGACTAGATGATTGTTGGAGATCCCTTCCAACCACTACCATTCTATGATTTTGTGTTTCACTGTCTGCCGTGATAAAGATTGCGCTGTCATATGAATCTGAGTAGTACAGCAATGATGGAGTTATTTGCTGTGAGAACCAGTGTGTAACTCTGAGCAGAAATCAAGAATTTTCTTTATAGTAATTTAATGCATGTCTTCTGTCTTAATATGTTGACTACCTGTTCCCTTGTGCTGAAAGGTAAATTCCACACAACTTATTCAAGAATTGAAAAGCACATCTAAGACACAACTTTTTCTTTTTACTGTATTTGCTAAAGCTTGAAACTTTTGGATGTCAGCAGTGATCAACACCAGGCACAAGTTCAAAACTGACACTTAACAGACAACACTGGAGGAAGAGATGTGGAGTGAAAAAGTGTATGTGCATTTTCTGTTGAAACTTTGCTGCAAGGCTGGAAAATGGATTGGGGAAAAATACAGCAACAGTGTCTTCTAGATCAAAATCAGTGGATGCAAAGAGAAGGGAAAAAGTGTACCACAAATATGTATTATCCATGACCAAAGATCACAAGGCACTTCAGACTGCAAATTCGCTCTGTAATACCTAAAATAGGAATATTTCTGTGTTTGCTTTCAATTAGAATATCAAGTAAGATGACTTCCGCATTTTTTGCATTGTTGCTTTTCAATCAATGAGTTGATTTACCTGATCCTTTCTCTCCTCTTGCGTTCCCCTTTATTTTAAGGAAAATCAAATGTGTGTATATGGATCAGGTTAATGACCAAGAAAATAAGTTTGACACTTTTGCAACGATTTAATGAATCAAGATGATAGCTTCATTTTCTGGTATCTTTTAAGAGTAGTGTAAAATTCAAGATGACACTGTAGAATAAAGCACTCTGTCTTGTTGCTGGACTATAGGAGGAAATGCGTGTTTGTCTCTAGGAAAACATGCATTTTGTCAAGAGACTGTTTGTTTTTAATGTTTCTTTTCAAGATGTTTAGTATTCCGGAAAATTTTTTTGTATTGTAGAAGTCCCATGTACCATTAAATGCGATTATTTTGATGAATAAGCCCAGCTGGCATTTCAATATCTGACTGCTTTCTTTTTGAGCTATAAATGTGGTGTTGTCAGGAGATTAGCCTTTGGGATGGCAAGTTAAATTGTTCATCTCTACAAATTGCCTGACCGGATGGGGAATAGATACTACAAACTCTCTAGATAGACTGTTCCAAATAGTGTATGGACTTCTTCAGTCTGCTTGTTACAAAAGAAAACTTTTAAAAGTTTCTTACCATAAACATCTTAGCTTAAGCATGTCACCGTGACAGTCTGTCACAAGATGTGTTAAAATTCAGGTTTTGCAATTTTACTGAGTCTAGTTTGTTTTTGTAAACTTGTTTAATAGCTGTTGCGTTGTGAACTTCAGACGGGAAAGCTTCTCATGCTTGTTGCACGGTGCCAAGTTGAATAATGGTTAAATAGTTACTTCAGCTCTTACCAAATATTAGGGTAGGTTTGTTACATCAGGCAACAAGAGGGATCCTGAACTTCCAGCCATGTTGCCACCTGTCCTGTCCTCTTCTGACAGCGAAGATCTGCATTTAGCCACCCTGAGTGGGAAGCACGCATCTCAGAAACAAACTTTAGCTGATTGTCTCTTTTTCCACTCTTAGCAGCATATGATTAAGGATCTAACCACCAAGGTCTTGAATTTCACTGAATTATGTACTGGTTCTCTGCACTCCACCTTTACTGTTGCAATTTTGAGGATTTGCAGTTAAGCCTGCAGACGCATTCATTTCATACAGACAAAGCACTTCAGAAACTGAAGCTAAAATAGGTTTCTATTTTATCCTACAGGAAGCACAATAGTGTTGTGATTAATTATTGCACTAAGGTGGGAATGTGTCAGGAAAGGCAGAACAATGTTTTGCCCTCATCTATTCAATTTGGGAATACTCTCACTTTCAGCATCTGTGTTTTATTAATTTATTTTAAGTGGGGAAAAAAGTGCTCATTAAAGTTGATCGACCTTTTCATTCTTTCCTTGGTATGCTGGTTAGATATCTTTATAGAAATGCAGATAGCTTAAGTAACTTAATACTGTAATGTCAGAAGATACTAGATGAAACTCTAATGTAGTTCAGAATCAACCATGCATCTTCAGTAGACAGGACTTGATTGACACAGTGTTAACAGACTTATTTAGCGTCTAAATAGCGATATGCAAACACAATACTATGCAAAGACAAAATATACAGGTCTTGGTGTCCTTGGGTATCAGTTAGTTGTCAAAGAACGTATGCATGAAGCTTGACTTGTGCAAAGGTATGTACATTTTTTAATATCTGAGGATTCTAAGGGATTATTTTGCGGGTCTGATTTTTGTTCTGATCAAAGTATTTTTATTCTTCAGTTTTGGCAAGCGTTCAGCAGGAAGCTTCAGGCGTGGCTGTGAGTGCATTGTTCTAGAGCCGTCTGAAATGATTGTGGTAAGAGTATTTTTCACTCAGTTGCTTTCAAATGTTACAGACCACCTTGGAAACATTTCAAACTTCCCCTAAAACTTAGAGTTTTGTGTTTTCTACATAGTTGTCTTATAAATCTAGGTTGTCATACATTGTTTTCTTGCTATTCTTTGTATACATACTTTGATAGAGGCATCTTTTATAATGTTGTTATGCTTGCTTTTGCAGATTTCTTGTAAAACTGAAGTGTTCTTGTACTAGCAGGGTAGTGGAACAGTTTGGGATTTTTTTAATTATTTTTTTGTTATGTTGTGGTTTGGTTGTTTTGTGGTTTTTGTTTTGTTTTTAAGCTGCATGGGTAAGCATAGAGGCTTTGAAGTATTAATTTTGGGTTAGCTTTTAAGCAATTAATATTTTGTTGAGTTTATTCTCAACTATCTGCGGTTTTAAGAAGCTGTTCAAATATTTTGAAGTTCTAGTGACTTACCTGGGTGAAGCTTATTTCATTTGCAGTATCTGCTGTAGTTCAGGGGCAGAAGGGGATTGTCTGAGAGCTCACAAGCTCAAAAGTTTTCAGTTGCCCCTTCAGGGTGCATCTTATGAACAAATGCACAACTGACGGGCTAAATTCTACACTCCCTCCCCGCCCCCATTACTCGGATAGTGACCAGTTCATAATACAGATGTGACAACTATGACATGTATAGATAGCCGGTATTTGAACTATCATATGTGACACTAAACCTATTTTTCTTTAAAAGTGCCAGTTCCTGTAAAACTTGCACAAGCTTAGGAAATTGTGGTATAGCTTTAGGCTTGTAGAAGAGATTAGGTTACTTGTTGAAAGCTGACTGGCAAAAATGGTAGCTTTTTAACTTACCTTCCTGAAAATGCGGGCATGGATATAAGCTGTTTGGGATTTCACTGCAAACAGACAAAATTTAGTGTAGTGGTAGCTTTGTCTGTCAGATGTTTGAAGATGTATTTCCCTCTTCCAACTTTAAGAAAATCATCTTATGAAGCTAATATAATATAGCAGAGGCAGAAGGCATACATGAGAAATGCCAGTTGCTTTTTTTGCGATCTCTAACTAAAACTCTCTGTAACTTTGTAAAGGGCAGCTCCCCAAAATCAGCTTGTTCTGATCTGCCTCCCCATTTGTCTGACCAGTTGACTCTTACTTGACCGCAAGGTCAGGAAACAGTTGATTGTCCCAGATTTAGTCTCTAAAGGTATACAGTTTAGTTGGCAGCTCTGTGAGTCTTTCTCCTGTGCATGCCTTGATAAGTTATAAGGAACACTGATACAAAGATAGGCAGAGGGAGGGAGAGAGGACAGAACAGGAGTTCTAGATTGATGGACAATGTTGGGTCAGGTACTCCTACATGTGTCAACTTAGTCCAAGAAAAAACAACCTCTAGAATTTTAGGAAAGCTGAACACTTAAATTGAGACGTTCAAAATAATAATTGTACCCTGGACACAAGAAATCCCCTTGCCAGAGTTTGGCACAGTAACTTTCTGTCAAGAGGTATTCCTCAGAGGAAGAAGTGAGAGAGGTGTAGGATGTGAGTGTGACTGTCAGATGTGAAATAAATGGCGGTGACAGGGTGTTACCAGCTCTTCCTGTTGAACCAGGAACTCTGCTCATCCTCTTGTGTTTAGTACAATGAGAGTTGTATTTAGTGGCATGAACATAGTAGTCTGTAACACTTCTGACACAGAGATGATGCAAATTTTTAGGAGTATTTTGTCTAATAATTCTTTTTGTTGTTGAGAAATATGGAGGAAACTTGCAAGGTGGCTCATTCTCTTCTCTATCTTCCAAAATACTTTTTATTTCTGGGGAATGGAATTGTTTGGGAGGAGTTAACTGAATCCCCATGTATATCCATTACTGAAACTTTGGGTGTTTGTGGATTTTATTTTTTTTTGGTTGGTTGGGTTTTTTGTGGGTTTTTTGAAATGTCTTTTTCTTTTCTTGTGGTTTTCTTATTTCTTTTTTTTTGGTAGATCTCAAATAAGGTTTCTATTAGTGGGGTGAAGAGTCTTGGTGCTGAAAAGGCAGGAAATTCAAAGCTAGCTGCTATTTTTTTGAGAAGCAGAAACATTTTTATTTCTTGGGGGAGATGACACCTCCTTGCATCTGTTGTAGGTTGATTACATGGATGAAAATGAGGAGTATTTTCAGCGTCAAGCTTCTCATAGGCAATCTCGAAGAAGATTTAGGAAAATCAACCAAAAAGGAGAGCGACAAACCATTATTGATACTGTTGACCCTTATCCTGTGGGGAAGCCACCTCTACCTAGAGGCTATCATACGGTAAGCTGTCTGTATTTATGATTCACAAAACCAGGAAAACTATTGGAAATAAAATAATCAAAATTGGTAAGCTTGCAGTTATCTTTAATGAAGCGTTGTCCCGTGGGGAAGATTTCTTTTAAAATACTGTGAATTTGCCTCCATCAGTATGTGAACCTGTGTGCAGCTTGCATCTTGGTTCAGAGTTGAAAAGCATGTTTCTTATGGTTGTGAATGTCGTGTAATTTCTTAGTGTTCCAGTCATTATTTGAAATTGTGAAAGAAACTACATTCTGGTTTCCTGGTGATATTAAGTGACTGTACAAATAGCTTAGTATACAGTTAGTGAAGTGCTCGTTGGCTTATGTGGTAACAATTGCTGCCTGAAAATGACCATGCTGCATTGAAGTAGGCCAAATTCTTGGATTAAATGTAATTTCTTTTTGGTATCCAGAATTTAAATGTCAAATTAACCTTTACTGATGTTGGCCTCAAGAGCCCTTTATACATGGATTTCAGTGAGCTACAGAGTCTGCCCATTATCAGGGAGATAATTTGGTCATTGTATCTGATTTTTTTTTTTAATGAAAACAACTCATAATTAGAAAATATTTTGCAGAATAAGTTTTATGACACTTAAATTGAGAAAAGCTCTATTATTATTATGTTTGCTTGGTATTGATTTCAGCTTATAAGCAAAAAGACTTGAAAAACTGTTTCTTCTTGTCTCTTATTTAAGCCCCCAAATCTCTTAAAACCATAAAGGCATGGACATAAATAACTTTGTGCATGTTTAGTCTCATTTAATTAATTGGTCTGAAATTTGCATGGTGTGTAAGCCACAAGCATATACATTTTCAGGATTAGAGCTTTAGTGTTTGTAAAATACTCTCTTTTGGTCCAATGCAGTTTTAAGTTTCCATTTCTCCTTCTTTATTCTTATTCTTTGACTTATTCTCCAGTTCCTTGTATATTCAGTGTGTCTCTAAGTGTGTAGATGTTTGGTTGTACCCGTTAATTACAGAGGCTTTTCCTCATGAGTTGAATAATTACATTTTATGTTAACAATTTGGTTTTGTTTGTGCCACAGCTTTCAATAGTTTAATTTTCAGTGCAGTTTTAATTGCCTCCAAATTTAATACAGACTGAGCCAGTTGACTTCCTTTCAAGATGAAATGTTTTATTGGTCTGTTTTTGAAAAATAAGTATGTGCTATTGTACCTGGTAGGAATTACAAGAATAATTGCTTTTGTTCCTATTACTTAGATGCATATGTTGTGCTTAGCAAACAGTTCTAGTGATTTTTATCAAGCTCTAGTAGGGCAATTTGCCCTCTACAGTGCCATTTGCATTCCTAGGTCCTTGCCTGTTGTATAAATTTCACTTTAGATATGCCTAATGAGTTTTTGTAAGCTTAACTGTTACTTAAGAGCAAAAGCCCGTTCCGTGCCATTCTGTTGTGCGAGTTCATGATGATTTTGCATACATGTTAGGAAATTCATTGCGAGTGATTTTTCATATTGAGTTGGAAGAGATTGCCAAATAAACTGTAAAATGTGCAATAACTACAGTCAAATATTGTTTTAAAAAGTGTAATAAGGTGTATGTGACTGACTACTATTTTTTTTCCTTCCAAAGCAAACAGAGTCATAGAGCTCAAATGAGTTTTACAGTATAATTGAGACTCTCTGTGCTGACCTATCCTCTCTATTTTTACAGTTTTTGGTGATCTTGTATACATCTTTCTCTCATTCACTTATACTAGCCATATTATTTCTATTGCTTTAACCATACATGTTAAAGGCTGCATTGTCTTTACTCCCATCCTATTTTATGTCCCTTGACCTCATTTTTCTGGTATAATTTCTAGAAAAATTAACTGATGAAAACAAGTTTTTTGGAAAAACCTAAGAACTGAAAGCATATTGTAGCACATAACTTGTGGGCTTGTTGCCCGGCCATTCTTCAGTCAGCATCTGGAAGGGTCTCATCTTTGGTTAATTTTGTATAAAGAAGCGTTAAATGTTCAGACGTTGCACTAAGTAGAGTGTTACTTACGTTGAGAAAGGATCTATTTGCTTTCAAGTTGCCTTTTGAAAGTAATAAAGCTGCTTTGGTAGCATCCTCAAAATTTTCCCAAAGCATGGAACTTTTCATATTTTGTTTTATCCTGAATCTGTAGTTACCATGTAGAATGATTTTTTTTTTGTTGTTGTTGATAAATTATTAATACTTTAATTGCAGTAGTCAGTGAATGTTTTTCTTCAAGAAAGTTCAAGTATTTTCTGAAGCTTTCTATAGCCTTGTGAAAATGTAGAACAGAAATGAAGATGCATGGCTGTGCTTTTCAAGAAATAAAAAATAAGCACAGTGGTCTCAGTTGTGGCATGGCTTTCTGCATTAGAGTCAACTTAGAGGGGATGGTGGACCCTCATTAACATGTTTTTAACATTATCTTCATAGTGGTGGAATGTACTATGGCATGTCTGATAATGTTCATCTTTTCCTTTCCTCCTATATGGCATTCATTTCATTTTGGCTCACAGGAATGCACTAAACCTCAGGTATTGTAACTTACTGTGTATGGTCCACTAACAATTTACTTGTGGCTTTGCAGTATGATACCATAATACTGATGCAATGTTTAGACTAAAATTGCTTCCTAGCCTTTCCTTTGAGACTTGAGCAATCTCACTATGATATAAAAAAATACTAATGCAAATGTAGAATTTGTTGACAGCACAAAGTCTCTTGCCCAGTTTTTTTTTGACCATTATTCCCTGCTTTGACACATTATGATATGGAGAAAGTGGAGAAAAACAAGTAACATGTGTGCATATATAAAATATTTAGTGTTTCACAGACTCCTAAGTATCCCTTCCGTTACACGGAGGAGCTAATACTTGATTTTTAAAAAATAGGCCCCCTGTTGATGTTTAGTTACCTGCATCTCAGTAAAACAGGAAAATGTGGTATGTCATGATGATCACCAATGACTCAGCAAAAAGTTTGTTAGCTGAAAGCTTGCAGCACTTTTTGCTTGTCTTCTGTTCTGATAGTGAGTACTGATTCAGTACAAAATAGCTGGATTTTATAAACTCCTGTCAAAATATGTGTGAGTGGGTGTTATTTGAAACACAGGATTGCCAAGCTAGGGAGAAAAGTGTGCCCAAGGAAGTCAAGTGTCTTGGAATGGTACCAAATAAAACACAGATGTTTTACCTGATCAGATCTCAAATGCAAAGTAATCTGAAGGTTGTTTTTTTTTAACTTGCTTTTTTTAATTGCATTTGTCAGTGCCAAAGTACTTACTGAGCATTCACTAAATACAACATTTGATAAGAATGTCTTGTCACGCTGTTGAATGTTAAATGACCCCAATGTCTCCTGCTGGCCACCCTATTCCTGATACAGGCCGGGATGTCATTGGCCTTCTTGGCCACCTGGGCACACTGCTGGCTCATGTTCAGTCTACTATCAAACAGTACCCCCAGGTCCCTCTCTGCCTGTCTGCTCTCCAGCCACTCTGTCCCCAGCCTGTAGCACTGCATGGGGCGGTTGTGCCCATTGTGTAGAATCTGGCACTTAGATGTGTTAAATCTCATGCTGTTGGACTCTGCCCATCTGTCCAGCTTGTCGAGGTCCCTCTGCAAAGCCCTCCTACCCTCTAAGAGATGAACACCTGCCCCCAGCTTGGTGTCATCTGCAAATTTACTGATGATGGACTCAATACCCTTATCCAGATCATCAGTAAAGACACTGAACAGGATGGGGCCCAGCACTGATCCCTGGGGGACACCACTAGTGACTGGCTGCCAGCCGGATGTGGCACCACTCACCACCACTCTCTGGGCTCGGCCCTCCAGCCACTTCCTAACCCAGCGCAGAGTGCTGCTGTCCAAGCCATGGGCTGACAGCTTGGCCAGGAGTTGGCTATGGGAGATGGTGTCAAAGGCCTTGCTGAGGTCCAGGTAGACTACACCTACAGCCTTCCCTACATCCACCAGGTGGGTCACCTGATCACATAAAGAGATCAGGTTGGTCAGGCAGGACCTGCCCTTCCGAAATCCATTCTGACTGGGCCTGATGCTTTGGCCGTCTTGTAGGTGCTGTGTGATTGCACTCAAGATGACCTGATGGGGTGGTTGTGGCCAATGTGTAGAACCCGGCATTCAGATGTATTAAATCTCATGCCGTTGGACTCCTCCCATATGTCCAGCCTGTCAGGGTCCCTCTGTGGAGCTCTCCTACTCTCTAACAGATCAACACCTGCCCCCAGCTTGGTGTCATCTGCAAATTTACTGATGACGGACTGACTCCCCTCATCCAGATCATCATTCAAGATATTGAACAGGAAGGGGCTCAGTACTGATCCCTGTAATTAGCTGTTGGTTTTAATGTTCCTGATGGTTTTTAGGATTACATAGTACTTGCATTCTAATACAACTTCACTTAGTGAAGAGCAAACCACAGAATCAATTGTGAATATCCATGTATTTATTAAAAAAAGGACAAAAACAAAAAACAAAAACCCCCAAAAACCCAAACAAACCAAGGTATTAGCTCTAGAAAGAACGAACCACATTTGAGCTGATTTTTGAAGTCCAGGAAAATTATTTGGTAGGGCAGAGAACAGGGAAGTGTGGACACACTGTAAGTTTGACTTTATGCAAGGGTATAAAGGATATGGAGTGGTCATGAGTAACCCCTATTTTAAACATCTTTGTCCTTGGAAGTGTTAAGCAGGTCTGTTTCTGTGCCTTTTTACCCCCTTTGTAAAAACTACTGTATTACCCTAGTCAGGTACACTAGGTTGTCAAAAATGTTTTGGAAAGCAGGATGATTAAAGGTTTTGGCTTCAGAGGCTCATGTGTGTGACCGTAGCTGAACTGTATTAAACAGATTTATTTTTTTTGACTGGATGCTAACTTAGTTTTTCCCCCCAGTTAGAGGAAAAATGTTGAGAGCAAATATACAGGGAGCAGAGAATGTTGTTATATGGCATATGCAAAATGAAAGTGAAGAGATCACCTTACCTAAATAAAAATTGAACAGGTTTTGTCTTGTTCTTGGTTATGAAACAATTTACTGTGAGCAGAGAGGGTGGTAATTCAAAACATAATTGTGCACACCCCTAAACTGACATTGTGTTGCCAGTGGGAAGCAGCATGGTATACAAAGGTGTTTTAATCACACATTTGCACAAATCATGTGTATCTGGTTTGCTTGTGCAAATTTGACTCTGGTAAAATGTTCAGTATAAAATTTATTTAATATTTTTAGTGCTTATATTCTAAATAAAATAATATTGGATTGATTATTCCATTGTGAAATATGAGTGTCCTTTTACCAGGAAGGGTATTTGTTTCAATTGTCGTTTCAAAAGCACTTCTTTTTATTATTCTGTGATGGTGATAATCTACTCATTATTTGGAATGAGACTGATGCATATATCACAGTAGGAAGTAATAAAAAAATATTAGATATGCATAGTCTGTGTAGTATTTGAACCCGTGCGGTAATGCTAATTCCTGAAGTGTGTGACTGTGTTATATATAAGTAGGTGTATTTTGAAGTAAGACATTACAGACACTGTGGGGTGATTTTACCTGAAAGATGAGATTCTGGAGGTTATTTGAGGTGCCTGTTAGCCATCTTTTGTATAGAAGCTGGATGTTTCTTCATGGGAATATCCATTGGTAATGTTATTATGACAATACCCAATTCCCAAATTTGGTAGTAAATCACAACATTTCTAACCACATGGCTTTCTTCCTTCATCCGTGTTGTAAGGGACTATTACTGTTTAGGTTATGTATGAGCAGTGCTATCTTTTTTTATATATGTAGCACCTGAAGCAAAACAAAATTGTTAGCTCCTCAACCTTTTAGTAATGTCTACTAGCAAGCTAATGCAAAATTGATGACATGTAGTGTGTTATCTGCGCAACTTGTGTCAAAAGTACATCTATTTTTGTATATTACATCATCCCTATTGCAGAACTTGTAGCCATTGGGATTTACTGTTCTTCCATTCCCTTTGGAAGGGTTCACATTGATGTCGTAACAGGATTTGCAATTGTGATTAGATTTGCAAATTCAAAGAGATTGAAGCTTTGCATTTTATTTTATTTTCTCCCACCAAAGTGTTAATATTTGGTTGTACAAAAAATGGAGATAGGGAGCTGGGCTTTAGTTTTGAGGTGCTAGCCCTAGTTACCATTGAATTTTCAGATACTAAAGTTTTGTCATGGGCCTGGAACAGCAGGCAAGTGTTACATGTGTTGTGAGTGACATAGATTGCACAGATTGTACTTTCATTCCATTGTTCATTATTTTTATATACACATCTGTATGCATGTGCTCAAATGTGAAATATTTTACCTTTTCCTCCGCTTGATTAAATGATGTTCTCTATATTACTCTTGAATGTTGTAATTTAGTGAGTATAATGGCCTGCAGCTAACTGCTTTTAAAGTCTGCAATGATCCATGGCACTCAAGATATTGTTGTAAAAGTAAGCACGATGACAACTGTTCTGATAGTAATCTTAAAATACAAACCAATGTAGAATCAAATTATTAGGGACACTCATCTAGTAGGTGCACTTCTACCTAATTTCATTTAGCACTAGTTAACTGATCTTGTAACTGATCTCTAGGGAAAAAATGTAGTGCTAAACACCCCAGGTTGGGGTTGGTCTCTTCTCCCAGGCAACCAGCACCAGAACAAGAGGACACAGTCTCAAGCTGCACCAGGGGAGGTATAGGCTGGATGTTAGGAAGAAGTTCTTCACAGAAAGAGTGACTGGCCTTTGGAATGGGCTGCCCAGGGAGGTTGTGGAGTCACCATCACTGGAGGTGTTTAAGAAGAGACTGAATGGGGCGCTTGGTGCCATGGTTTAGTTGATCAGATAGTGTTGGGTGATAGGTTGGACTTGATGATCTCGGAGGTTGTTTCCAACCTGGTTAATTCTATTCTCTTCTAATTTGCAAAGTGGGACATCCAGCAGTTGATGGTACCTGGTTTGACTGGGAAAGGGGGAAGGGGCATTTCTTAGAAATTTATAAGAAGATTTCTTTATTTGTAGGATGTAATTTTGCACTTTGACTTTTCCTGTCTAAAACCAGTTTGGTTCGTTCTGCTTGACAATTATTATTAAAATTAAGGGACAGCTGAAGTTGCATTCATTTTGTTACTGATGAAAGGGAAGGGTCTAGATAAGTTATGTCTGTACAGTTACTGTAACAGGGGCACAAAAGATATGTTGGTGCACATAGCACATTTCATGGGGGAGGACATGAAGGGGGACATAATAAGAGAGTATTGCAGAAAGAAAATGGTCTTATGTTGGTGAACTGTTTTTAGCATTGATTTTAATTGAGAACCCCTGGAGTGGGCTCTTTTGGAGGGTCTTCTTGAAGAAGATTGTAGCTGGAGACAAAAACAATAGTTACTTCCATCCAACAGACAAGTGAAATGAATGAAGTAAAATCCTCTGTAAAAGCAACTATCTCTTTGAAGTTAAACTTCTTCAGAATACCAGAGGTAAATAGTTAGTTACTCCAGGAGATGTCCAAATAAAAATTCAAGAAGATGGACAGAAAGGACTCAAGGTCAGGTGTGCTAGTAAGAATGGCACTCAATTTCCACCATCTTCTGGGTAATCACAAAATGTGATGGCAGACTGGAGGTTGTATGCTAGCCCTCTCTTGAACATAATGAGAAGTTCTCCCTTAAAGTTTCTAAGTTCAAGTAAAACTGCTTAAAACAAAAATACTCCCTCTCCACTACTGGCAAAATATCTGGATGAATAAACAAGCAACAAACCCCCAAAAAAAGTCAGCTAGTATTTAGAGAAGATTGGAAAAAAGGTGATTCTATAAAGGTTATAATGGTTTAGAATTTGGGTAGTTGGCTGACCACAATAAAATGTCTGAGTTTTCTTTTTATTCTTGCCTTTTAATAGAACAGCAGTACAGATACACATGAAAAAGGTATGCAATTATCCAACTTCCTTAAAGTTGTTGTTCATTGTTATACAGTGGACAACATGAAATATGGGTGCTGCCTCACTTAAGTGAAAAATGTGTGGCCCTGAATTCCCACTGTGAAATTAGTCTGGGCACAACGGTATGTAGGGGTGTTGTGGGTATTTTTGTTTTGTTGTGTTTTTCCTGCAAGATAGTAATACAGAGTAGTTAACCCTGTCCTCGGCGTGGTGCAGATGGTGAGGTATTGTTTAAATCTGGTGAAGAGGCCATGTTAGTCCTGTGCCCAGTGTCATAATTCCTGACCTTAAAAGAGCATTTGCTTTTTTGCTTTCATGCTTTTTCTTCACAGTTTAAAAGCAGAAAGCACATTCTCATGTTCTCTGATTTAATTAGTACATTATCTAAAACACTTGTCCTTAGACTGAAGTGAGGAAGTTCTATGAACATTGGGAAAAACATAATATATCCTGACAGACTGTGTTTTCCACTCCTGAAGCACTGAAGCAGTTTAAGGACATTAATCTGTGACCATTCTGTCAGCTGAAGTAATTTATATATGGAATTTTAATGTCTAATTTTAAACATTTAATAATGATAATCTATACTTCTAAAGCCATTATATACATTCAGCTTTAGGCTTGTGTAAGTAATAACCCTTAACATAAAAAACAGAGGTAAATCAGTTAAATACCACTTAGTGACTTAACAAACATGCAAGTAGGAACACAAAATATATGTCCATCATTTGTAGCTTTAATGTATAAATAAATATGGAGCCCAGCTAATTTTCTGTGTTCTATTACTGTGGTGAGCCTTTGCTTGAGTCAGTTTTGTAAGCTAAATTAGTTACTCTGGAAGTGGGGCATCTTGTCACATTTAGGATGCATATCCATCAATTACAGGTCTGTTCATGTCTGTTCTAACATAACTGTCTGTATGTAAAAGAATTTGATGGCAAATATTTCGAGTGAATACTATGACTTGCTCCCATTTCAAGATGGATGACATGCAAAGAAAGTTCGCTGTACTGAAAGCAGAGCTGTGCACAGAAGGTGACAAATGCATCTGCTGTCAAAAGGAAGACTGGAAGTCTGTGGTGCATTTACCCAGCTGAGGCACCAGCCTGACTGCTCTGGGCTTATCATTTTTTTAAAGTTCTGGATTATAGATTCATCTGCAACAGCAGCTTGACAGAAGGGCACTTGTTCAAATGATCTGTAACATTAGTAAATGTGTTATCAACACAGCACCTGTCACTCCATTGTAACTATTTTTTGGTGTTGCTAGTGGTGCTATGGACATCATTATAATGTCTCAATGCCACAACTTTATGAAAAATAATTGACAAAAAAATTGGTAAATGCTTTATCCATGTGTTTTGGCTAAACTAGTATTTTGGTCATAGAACTCCACCTTGGAGAACACATTAGGTTATTTTCCTTTATTAACAGTTTTATTTGAAGCTCCCAAAGTTCTCAAGGAAATGCACAGGTGTGCCCAGATTATTCTATGTCTGTGTTACGCTGACAAACAGTAACTTGCGTACATGAAATAGGGTTATATGGATGCAGATAGGAAATTACTGTCAATAAATTTGTCTAAATACATTAGAATAAGACTTTCATGTTGTAGGGGACTTTTAAATGTTTTCCACCTTTTGGAAAGAATTATTGTTAAGGATTTTTAGTGGTTTCAGTTGTGTTTTTAAATCTGGTGGGAGCATCAGATTGTTTTTTAGCACTTTCTCCCATAAAGGTAGAGGGATGGAGTGTACATCAGCATTGTAAAATTCAGAAGCATACTCCTGGGAACTTAACAGTTTTGTGTCCAATAGCCCTGAGCTTAAAATTGTTTTAAACCTCCATTTCTTGCCAAGTGAGGACAGCAGGGGAAAGTAAAGATACCTCTGCCTTACTATCCTTAAAGTGATGTACTTTTCAGCGTAGCTATCTATATTCCACCTACACAATTGTGCAATATCTGTGTAATAGTACCTTCGCAGTGGTTGTGGGGGTTTTGCCTTATCTCTTGGCTTTTCTTTCTGTTTCTTTGACTTCCCCTCCACTTCCCCTCCTGTGGTTTTTTAGCTCCTGGAGTCATGAAGTAGCAGTAAATTTGGTAACCTTACAATGTTTTGGTGTCTTTTGAGTGTGGTTTTGAACATAATAGATACTTTACATTGTGTTTAAAGGGAAGTGGAAAATGAGCTGATAACTTCTGGTTTAGAGGTACTTCTGGAAAAGAATGGTTTCTGTGTATGTAATCTGCATAAAAATTAAGTGCTCCTGTAAATAGTTGTGAGCTAAAGTGACTGCTTGAAACTGAAGATCTGAGGTAATCTATTGTTGCAGCATCTGCCATTAACCTAAAAAGGTTTAATACTCCACCTATTGTTGACACTACTTAGGAGAATAATAGCCATGTGAGATTACATTGGAGAACGTGAAACATTTGAGGCATAGCGGTTAAATGCTGCTTGAGGCTGAGATCTCTATCAATTTTAACCTTGAATTAAGGATTGCTCTCTGTGATTCCTGAATCTTTTGCGTTGTTCAAGGCTGTCTTAGTGTTTGTAGTTGCTTTATTTTTTTTTTCTGTTCTTTAATATTCTTTACTGTGACTCATAATGAGATGCCAGCTTTTTTACAAATACAGTATTTTGAAAGTAGTGGGAGATATTCTATCATGTCCAACTATTGCTCATCAGGTTTATTAAGGACTCAATTGCCTAGAAGCATTTGCAAAAAAGTCTTTTTTCAAACTTCATGTGTAAGCAAGGATATCTTACATGAGTTTTGAAATGTACATGAACACCAAGCTTCAGTTAGGTTTTGTGTGAACTACTTGTTTGTAATTGAAGCTTTCCAGGATATATTGTTTTGATGTCTTACACTGACTCAAATTCCATTTGTTCTTCATTGAAATATATTGACTATTGCCTTTGAGTGGTATGTTTTTCATCTAATCACATAAATACAACTTTTAACATTTTGAATATCAAGATACTTTTTCCTACTTTGTAAACCACCATGTTTCCATCAGTTAGAATTAGGTTAACTTAAATTTTGCGGTCACATATCAAGGATTTTCTGGCAGCTGAGCAGACATGTATGTAGTGGTGACAAGCCTAAGTAATAGGGAAGCGTTTCATGGCATTGTCATCTGGAAGTTTTGATTTTCACTGCCATCTCACTGGCTTTATCCAAGTCTTCATGTTACACTTGAAGGTTTATGTCACAGAAACTTAGGCTAGATTTTGATCGAAGTACCAACTGATGCAGCATAAGATGTATATTGAGAGTTATGTATGTAATGGAGTTTAGAAGGTGGTATGTATGCTCTCCTGTGCTAGGCAGATGTTTGTCTTGGCAAAATTCATGCTCCTGATTGGAGCATAAAACACCACACTGATTCTGATTGTGGTGTTAACTGCAAGGCCCCAGACTCAAAGATTTTAATTGCTTTGTCAACAAGTAATATTAAAAAAAATTATATTAGATTTGTCTAAGCTTCCTAGAATGAGTAACTTCCACTCTTTCTGGTCAGCACATCAGAAAAATGGTTCCATTTGTAATTAGATTGTTTTAAAAGGCTTAAGCATAATTTAATAATTTAAAATCATCTGTTAGTTGCACTGGTGCAATGCAAAGACTTAGAAAAATTCTCAACTACTTTTTGTAATTCAGTCATTTAAAGAATAACTTACCTTTTAGCATGTGCTAGAAGATCAAGGGCACAAGTGTCATTCAACTCTCATAAATGTAAATATATTCAATTTAAAATGTGTTGTGTATAAAATGGTGTCCTTAGAATAGTGATGCAAAAAATAAGACCGGATATTTTAGGACTCTTTCCTGCTTTTCTGCTCCTAGTGGGAATTAATTTCCACTAATTTGACAGCCTAATTTACTAGTAGTCCTGGTCAGTACTGAAAGAAATCTCTCTGTAGCAAGCCAAAGTCATTACCAGTGGACTTGTTATTTTGGTGAAGGGCAGCTGCAGATTATATGACATAGTATTCTGTAGTAATCTGTTTTTCCCTGTGTTTATTATGCTGGTGTAGCAACTGTTAAGTAATCTTTCTGTTGTTCTTCTTTCAAAAAACTGATTTTGAAGTTACTTTAAACGCAGATGGTCTCTGGTTGTAAAGAATGTGTTGTAGAGAATTGTACTAAAATTGAAGCCTAATGGAAGAGTGGCATGTGCCTGTTTGCCTTGGCGGGGTGTCTCCTGTGTCAAGTGGTGTGAATTTGTGGCACTTCAGTTGTAGGTCATATAGGGCTGACAATGAGTTTATTGCTTGAGCACATTGCCCATTGCGTTTCGGCTGCTCTGCAGTATGATGGTGCTAGTATAACACAAGAAGTGGTGTAGTGCAAATGGGAGTGACTGGGAAAATTTCTGAGTTTAAGATCTAATTACAGTCAGGGAGGAGATTTATAAAAGCCACGTGTATGCCAGTCTCTTCAGATCTTGCACTCCCTTTTGGTTTCAGTGAAATTTGTGTATTCAGTGTGCAGAGAGAGAGAACCAGGTGCTATATTCAGAAAGACTTTAAATGAAGTGCTAAAAGGGTATCTGGACAACGCCTTACCTGCCACAGCCTCTGAGTATCTGTGGCCTGCATAGCTGTGAAGCTGCTGAGAATCTGAGAGCTTGTCAAGTGCAGTGTTTATAAATACTTGATAACAGTGTTTACAGCTCTGCAGCAGCACTCTTTTGGGTGGGGGAGAAAGGGAGGTGATGTCAAAACCTCTGCTTTATCCTCATCTTCATGAAAAGTCGTGTTCAACTCAGGATTTTGGTGAGGTAAACGTGGGTCCTTGTACCCACCCTGACTTCAGTGGTATTCTTAGGAGCCAGCAGCAAATGGATCCCTCCCCTCTGGGGCTGCCTTGATCTTCAGAGGCTGATACCAGATACAGGCAAGAGCTTGCTGTTTTATCTGCATTGTCCATCTCTACTTTAATGAGTGAAATGGTTAAGTATCCGAGGGGGCGAGCCTCAAGGAATGTGCCTTCCATTTGACTTGAATATTTCGGTGGATAAAGGGAGAGGGAGGGAGAGGAGAGAGAGAGAGAGAGAAAAATCCACTTACATCACTCGAACTGCATTGAGTGTGTGCTTGTGTGCAGGTTAAGAGACAGACTACAGTGTCTTTGCTTTCTGCAGGAAGCAGCAATGCCGTTTGTATCCTAAGAGGAATTTTTTATTTAGAAAAGGAAGCATTCTTTCTACCCAGGAAATGGCTTTCCTTGTGCGTTGCTATGCCAACTGCCTGCAGCCATGGTCTTCCAAAGTAAGCACAATAATGTAATTATATTGGCGTATTGCATTCAGACTCATGATTCTCTGGGATTTTGTGTGTAAATGTGTTGAATTTTTGTTGCGAACTCTTTGGGCGGTAGATGTGCTTGTCTTGATTGAGAGGAACAGGCATCATAAAATTACATGTCGATCAGTGTCATGCTGCTAAGATTAATTGTGCAAACTTGGTTAGCTGAGTGGAACAGAGATCACTGGTCACTACTCTGTCAGCATCATTAGCAGCCAGGGGAGGAGGTCCCTATTCGCGTGCTCTGCCCTGATTTTGGGGGAGTGGAGGGTAGTGGTGGAGAAGGGGGAGGCTGCGTGTGCGAGTGTGTGTGATTGCAAATGAAACAGGAGTATTAACAATGCTTGGCTGAATGCTGGAGGCTGGTTCCTGCACCCTGACTAATATAATACTGTATTAAGCCTTTTTGAGGGAGTCTCTGTGCAGTCAGCCATTTTAGCTTTTTTCCTCCTTTTTCTTTTCTTCCCATTGCTCAGGCTTAGGGCATGGTTTTGTTCCCTTGGATGAATGCTGGAAATGTAGGGTTTCATCAGGCTCTGTACGTTCTGACATGCTTAGACTTTCAGTGTTGGAAAAATGGAGACTGATGCTGTCGTTTGGATTGCTGCTCTGCACTACAAGTGCGAGGGGGTTTTGAGCTTACCAGTAGTGACACTTTTAGCTCTAGCTTGGTTTCTCCCCCTCCTCTTCTTTTAATTTAATGCTGTAGAGGCTGACTTGCCATCCATGAGAAATTGGTACATGATGTGTAAATTCAGTTCAGCTTATGTTTCTTCATTATGAAACCACTTGCAATCCCAGCTAACCATGGAGTTATGGGCCAGCAGGAGAAACACTCAGTAAGTATTGCAAATTCTGCTTGTTCTATCAATAACCTGTCACGGGCAAACTGCATGGAGATTGAAACTGCTTGTCGTCCTGCTCATGGGCTTTCCTGCTTGTGAATTTAATAGCGGGTTTCAAGGGAAAGCTGTACCTGAGGTGACATTAGAGTCAGTGGCTGCATTTAAGATTGTTTTTTAGCTTCAGAAAGGCAATTCTGTAGGTTCTTTTTGAATGTTAAAATTTTACTGAAAAAATGCTAATGTACTTTCATTGGGCAAGAAGCTGTGAGCATTCAGTTAAAATTGTTATGGATTTGTTAAAGTTTTAAAGAAATGTTGAAGCTGTGTAACAAGTAATATAATTGTAGGTAGTGATAAGAGTAGATTTATGCTGTCTAATGTATGGTGCTAGTGTGGTGTTGACTTGCAGCATGGCGTTTAACATCTGTGATATGCTGAAAATGCAGAAACTGTTGGTATAACGCGGAGTGAACAAAAGGCATAGTACTGATGCTTTCTAATTGATCCCGTGAGTCAGCTACACCTTTGTCATGCTTTAATCCCATAGGCTGTCTGTGTTTATTGTTTGGGAAAAATGCATTCGTAAGCAGAAGAGCAAACATTATTTAACAAGGCCTCAGGTGTGAGAATTAGAAATTTAGGTTTTACACGATAGAAAGATTCTAGAAGTGCAAGTTCTTAGTGTTCAGTTAGCATGTTTAAATCTTCATGCTGTATGTTATACCCTTCAATATAATTGCCAGTCTTAAAATTTGTTTCTTGAAAAGATACATGTGTATGTATATATTTTGTGCATACTCTGTGTGTGTTAAAATGTGCTTGGGAATTTGTACAGTATGTGCAGCATATATAGGTAAGATGTGGGAAGGTGTGATAGGAGGAACTTTTTGAAGGAGGAACATTTTCTTCAAGAATTTAGTTTTGATTATGTAGAAATGTGGAAACTTCAGAACGTGTCTAGTGGATTTTTTTTTAATGAATGTAGCATATCAGTTTCTCATTCTGTACATTGTTTTGTTCCTTTGCCTTCTTAATTATAAGTATAAAGGAGTTCATGTTACCAAATTATTTGGTGCTCATGGAAATACTTAGAACTTAATCTAAAAAACCCGCAAACTTCCTTTCCTCCTGAAACTCAGTACTGAAGAACCTGAAATAGAATAAGATACCTTGAACTTTCAAGTAGAAATAAAATGAGAAAGCTGCATATGCGTAGTTTTTATCTGCTCCAAGGAATGTTGATCAAAAGTTCTAGACTGATTCTAGTAGCACAGCAAATCTATTGGATATAAAATAATTGCTTATAGATAAAAGAAAAAAACATAACCTGTCAGTTTAGAGGCTACGTTAAAAGCTCTGTCACATGTTAGTTGCACTACTTTGAGTTAATTAAATCACAGATGTGAATTTCACTGTCTGGTACAAAATGTAGGAGTAGTAAAAGGGAAAAAGGTCAAAGCATTGCTTTACAAGAAAATCAGCTTACTGCAAGAAATGTCTACATGTATGTAAATGGAAAAGAAATTGTGCTTTGGTATAGGGTTGGCATGCATTTGCAGATTTTGCCTGAAGACGTAGTTGAGAGTTTATATAGAAATTTGAAAGGAAACTGTTAGAACACTGTATCTCAGCAAAAAACATCACTTTGGCAATGAAATTTTCCATGCTTGTCCTCCAGGTATAGAATATTCTGCTTGGAAAATGGGACTGTAAGATTTGAGTTCTTGGTAGAGAGGGAAGATAAGCTTGGAATTTCAAAGTATAAACACTATTTTTTCCTAAAAGGAAAAAGTAGAATGTTCTTGGGAATTAGAATGTGCTTTTCCTTTTCCTAAAAGGAAAAAATTACTGTATGAATAATTTTTGATGATGAGATATTCCCAGAGTCTTAAATCTGTTACTGATATCCATGATGATTGTATTCCAAGGAGATAACCTTAATTATTTCTCTGACACCCCTGCCTAGAGTCTCACAGCTTGAGTTGCTGGGACAATCTGGAATTGAATGCAAAAATCTCCTGTGCAAAGTTTCATAAAATTCTATGAAATAATTTTAGGTAATGCTTTTAAATCTTGATTTTCATACAAGTTTCAGTTAGGGAATGAGAAATATGGTTTAAATCTACTGTTCTGTGTAAGTGGTACAGAAACTATTAGGTTCTTCATAGTGAAAATGAAGAGAGGAAAAATGAAAAGTTGTCTTATTTTCTTGATTATTTAACATATGAAATACAATCAGCAGCATCAATAAAGTGCACTGGTCCCACATGCCTCAGATTTCATAAATTGGAAGTGCTTGATGCAGTGCTACAGAGCCTTGTCTGAAGGTGGTGATGTTCCTTGATACACAACTGGGGTCCTCTGCTGAACAGGAAGTAAAAGTATGGTGTGGGTGAAAGATGGCGGAGAAATAAAAGCTGGATTGTTGCAAGGGTAGTTCTAGGTAGTTCTTGTATTTAGTATATGTGATTTGATTTCATGTATTTCAATAGGTTCATTCTATTTGGTTATGTCCTTGGTGATTTTTTTTTAATTTTGAAGTCCTCTTGACTAGCTTTGTAGTGCTTTTATTATAATTTTCCTACTCTTAAATGTTAGGAGGATGAATGGTGTTTCAAAAAGTCTTGCTTTGTGAACGTTGGAAAAAACAATTTCTTGCAAAGCTTCTTGTGTTAAACCTTAAACCTGCTTTGTGGAAAAAAAAACCAAACAAACATGGTTCTTGAAGGTTCCCCTTGTAGGGTCAGGCTTTCTAAAATGTTCTCTCTTTCTCATTTCTCCTCTCTCCTTGTATGTGTTGTTTGTAGGAACTTCAGGTCATTAAAAATTTAAAAAAAAAAAAAAAAAAAAAAAAAACAAATATAATGACTTTTTAAAATGTGGCTAGAGATGTACAGTTTTCATGACCTTGTTATGATTAACAGCTCATGAATTGTAGAGTACATTGCTGTAACTTATGCACCTGTGAGAAAGTATAAGTTACATCATTACTTTGAATATTATTCTGTTGAAGTCTGCTAGTGGTATATGCTCCATGAGTCTCTTTCAGTGAGCAGCTACTGTGTTCTTTTGATGTGGTTGACCTGTCTTGAATTACAGACAAATATTGAAACAAGCCTTTGGCTTATTCTTACCATATCTTAGTTTAGAAAGATCTGTGGTAGGGACTCCCTCACTCCCGGGAATGAGAAGAAAATGAATTGTATTTTGAGAAAAAGGTCTTGAGTGGTAGTTGTACAAATATGGTTATTTTAGTTTGATGTGTAGTAAGGGTGCTGGTTGGCATGCTGTCTTAAGAATTTTAGAACTGTACTGAATGAGCATAATTTTCTGTTTCTGGAAGAGATTAACAGTGTTTTATAACTCAACAGTTATTAACAGTGTTGTTTTATAACTCAATAACTGTAACCTGAGATAGTTATTTGGCCCTTGAGCACCATGCAGCACTAGTAAAGCATAGGAAAGAGAGGTGTGATGTTGCAGTCAGTTGGCTACACTTGGTAAGCTGAACAATCTGAGGTGGCATTATTCCTGGGTATTTATATATGCTTATGGTTGTGATTTTTTTTTTTTTTTTTCACCTTAATGAATTACATTGCACTGGAACTTGATACCGGCTTTTTATGTTGTTAGGCACCTTTATTTTTATCACTTACGGAAACCCCATTTCTGTTTTGGCTGTTAAGACAAAAAATTGACAGCCCTACTCAAGAAGATGCATTGTTGGACCTGTTGGTGAAAAATGCTAGTGAAATCAACAGGGATGTCAAAGCTGAAGGCAGCCTGGGCTGCAGTGATCATGCCCTAGGGCAGTTCTCTGTCTTAAGGAGTACGAAGCCCATAAGGAGCACAGTTAGGACTCTAAATTTTAGGAGAGCAAACTTCCAGCTGTTCAAGGAGTTCATAAATAGGACCCTATGGGAAATTTCCCTCAGGGACAAGGGAGTGGAACGGAGCTGGCAGATCTTTAAGGATCATCTCTATAGAGCCCAAAAGATCTCAATCCCCACATGTAAGAAGTTGGGCAAGGAGGGCAGGAGAACACCATGGTTGAGCTGTGACCTGCTGGTCAAACTAAAGGGCAAGTTGAGGCTGCACAGGAAATGGAAGGAGGGACAGGCATCCTGGGGACGATGCCTGGCTGTCTAGGGATGAGGTCAGGAAGACCAAGGCACAGCTGGAACTGAACTTGGCAAGGGATGTAAAGAAAAATAAGAAAGGCTTCTACATGTACTTTAACCAGAAAAGGAGGGTTAAAGAAAGTGTTTCCCCCAGTGAGCAACAGTGGTGAACTAGTTTTAATGGACGAGGAGAAGGCTGAGATTCTCAACACACTTGCCTCAGTCTTCACTGGCAACCCCTCTTCTCATTGCTCTTGTGTTGATGGACCACAAGCTGGAAACCAGGGAGACACAGTCTCTCCCACTGTAAGTGAAGACAAGGTGTGTGATCTGCTGAGGAACCTGAAGATGTACAAGTGCATGGGAGCTGATGAAATTTGTCCCGGGGTCTTCAGGGAATTCGAAGGTCCTGCCTGATTAACCTTTTGGCCTTCTATGACAAAGTGACTATGTCAGTAGATAAGGGATGACCTATGGATGTGATCTATCTGGACTTCTACGAGGCCTTTGACATGGTCCTCTACAATATCCTGCTTGCCAAGCTGGAGAGATATGGATTTTATGGTTGGACTGTTCAGTGGACAAGGAATTGGCTGAATGGGTGCATGCAGAGAGTGGTGCTCAATGGCTCAAAGTCCAGATGGAGAGCAGTGACAAGTGGTGTCCCTCAGGGGTCTGTACCTGGACCTGCACTGTTTAATATTTTTATAAATTATATAGACAGTGGGATCCAGTGCACCATCAGCAAGTTTGCAGATGACACCAAGCTGTGTGGTGTTGGCAATACATGAGAGGGACAGGATGGTATCCAGAGGGACCTGGACAAGCTGGAGAGGTGGACCCAGATACAACTCATGAAGTTCAACAGGAGCAAGTTCAGGGTTCTGCATCTGGGTCAGAACAATCCTTGCTATCATTACAGACTGGGGGATGAGGTGTTAGGAAGCAGCTGTATGGAAAAGGATTTGGGAGTGCTGATGGACAAGAAGCTGGACATGAGCAGACAGTGTGCACTTGCACCCCAGAAGGCAAATCACATCCTGGGCTGCATCAAAAGATACATTGTCACAGAGCCAGAGAGGTGATTCTGCCACTTTACTGTGCTCTGGTGAGACCTCCCCTGGAGTACTGTGTATAGGTCTGGAGCCATGAATATAGGAAGGATGTGGACCTGATGGAGAGGGTCCAGAGGAAGGCCGCAAAAATGATGAGGGGGTTGGAGCACCTCTGCTATGAGGACATGCTGAGGGAGCAGGAGTTGTTCAGCCTGCAGAAGAGAAGACTCTGGGGAAACCTGATAGCAGCCATCCAGTACATGAAGGAGGCCTACAGGAAGGATGGGGAAAGACTGTTTACAAGGGCCTGCTGTGACAGCATGAGGGGCAATGGCTTCAAACTAGAGAAGGGCAGATTTAGATTGGATATCAGAAACAAGCTCTTTACTGTGAGGGTGGTGGAACACTGGAATGGGTTGCCCAGGGAGGTGGCTGAGGCCCCTGCCCTGGAGATATTCAAGTTAAGGCTCAATGAGGCCCTGGGCAACCTGGTCTAGTTGAAGATGTCCCTGCTGACTGTGGGGAGGTCAGACTAGATGACCTTTGGAGGTCCCTTCTGGCCTTCTATGATAATTCTACGATTTTTATCACTTGTGGAAACTACGTTTCTGTTTTGGCCCCTCTTCACAGATACATTATGATACAGTCTTTAATTACATGACCATATATCTTCCATAAGATTTATCTCAGGATGGCTAGCAGTGGTTTAATGAGCAGGTGTTTGATATTTGGGGATAACTTCATTGTTCAAAAGATTGTGTTTATGGCATACCATTCACATAATAGCTCAGAAAAGAAAAGATTCTGCCCTCTCTCCCCTCCCCCTGCTTCTGTGGCTTTTTTAATGTGTTCAGCTACAGCGTTCATTAAAGTAGCGCAAGGCAGTATCCTGCCAGAGATCTGTGATAGTCTGGCTGAAATCCTATTCTCCAGGACAACATTTAACTGCAGATTTTCTCAAAAGCTTATAAATGATGAAATCTGGGTCATATCATGGGAATGACAGTGAATGCATTAGCGACCTGTAGAGATGGCAATGAAAGCATCCTTGGCACATAGGAGATGTCCTGCTACCTTTCTGTTACAGTTTCAAGACCTGGAGATTGCACAACATATTCAAAAGAAAGAGGGGGGAAAAATCAACAGCTTCCACCCCCTGAAAAACCACCCAGAAAACCAAAAATGCCCACCAAACATGCCACTGTTTACATGTCTATTGTGCATATGTGTACAAAACTGCTTTCTTCAAGCATCTTTACACCATCTTATTAAGTAGCTGATTTTTGTCAGCATGACTAGTTGGCATAGAAAATCTCACAATATGGCATTTGTTGGGAAGGATTACGAAGTTAGAAAAATTCAAGCCTTACAATGGGAATTGGGAAACTAATGTAATCAATATTACTGATTCTGGTTTATGTTCCAAAGTGGTGGTATTGGAGTACTTGTAATATTTTTATGATGGTGCATACTGAAATACGTCATTTATAGTTGCAGCACAGATGTGAGCCTGAAAAGGAAAGTCAGCTTCTTCCAAAATGCTATTTCCAGACCAAAAGATTAACACTATCTATCATTGCTCAGTTGTAGGCACTCCTGCCTGATCTTCAGGCATAGCTGAAAATCCAGTTGAAATGCTGATACCCAGCAATTAAAAACCAAACCAAAACCTATGACAAAACCAAAGCAACCAAAAATTCAAATGTTAAAAGATTATATGACTGAAATTCATGCAAGGTATTCAGGTCTCATGATTAATTTATTGAAGTCTGATTTTGAGTTTTGATATCTTAAGTACAGCAGCAGCTATATAACCAGATTACTAATTCTTTTCACTTACCGTTATCGATACATTCATGCTAGTGTTCTCTAAATTTAAAATTAATACTACTAGAAAGTAAAGAAACCAAATCACACAAAACAAACCCAAACATTTTGATAGTAGGGTATTTCAGGGATTCATGCCGGTGAGCATAATACTGAAACAGTGTTTTCAGTTTTCTTTATTGCCAATGGATGAGAAATAACACTGACTGCAAAGACTAAGTATACATACATAATATGTATACTTAGTATCAAAGATTTGAGAGAAACAAAATATTAGTGTCTCAAGATTTACCCTTTAGCAAAGAATCTTGTACCTGCCACACTTCATTTCTGCAATGTATTTAAAAGTTGTCTAGCTATAATGCAAGAGAAGTGTGGGATGACTCCTTTAGGATTCTAACTTCAGCGTGCTTAGTCTGTCTGTTACTGAAGACTAACTGGCACCCGTACAATATCCTAGTATTGGGTGGTTGGTAGTTCTACCAGTATTATCAGCTTGCTAATTGTCTTTCTTGCTGTTCCTTTTGAGATAGTGATGATTCAACTGATAACCACAGGGATCATAAACTGTACTGAATGAGTCTTCACTCAGTAGGTTGCTTGTGAAAGCTGATCCTGTGCCTAGGAGCTGGAATTTACAGGAGTGTTTGTTATTCTTTCCTAAACCTGTGTTTATGTAGGAATACTAGAAGGGTAGATGAAGGATAACAGATTGCAGTGCTTTTATGTGGGTGATGTTGAAGATAAATAGCCTTATGTTAACATAGCACCTGACACAAATAGTGTTGCTACTTAGTTGCTAGTATATCTGAAACATAGGAGTGCAGATGAGCTATTGCCTATTTCATATTTTGTATTCCATTTTGTATTGTCTCTCTTTTCCCCCTTGTTTCAAATCATTTGGTGAAATAATGGGAGAAGAGGATGAAATTTTATGTAGATTTTGTTTGTGATTTGCAGTTGTGAAGCTGGATTTGGTTGTTAGACTAGTCCAGTATGAAAATATGCAGACATGTATGTTCAGCCTTTGGCCAAAAGGCTCCATCTGTGGTTTTGGGTTGCTCTAACTGCAGATGCAAAGCTATCTGCCATGAACCAACTTTATGGCATTTACCTAACCTGGCATTCTCTACTTGATCTAAATGTTAAGCTGGTCAAAAAGCTAAAAACAAAGGCATCAGTTCTTTTGTGATCCATGGTCTCTGTTGCAAGTAGTGGGAAGTAGCCTACTAAACCTCACAGCCTAGTCTGGCTGGTTTTCTAGCCCTTCCCGAGTCCTGTGTTATCTGCAGACAAGCTGATGTCTCTTGTAGGCTGCTATTACTATGAAAGCCAGTCTGGAGTGCCTTAAAGTATCAAATAATTTGGTCTCTTAGAAATGTCAGTAGTTCTTGTGCTGAGTAGTGGATGCAAGTGTGTGTCCCTTCTCTAGTTCATTAGGGCCTTTCTGATTTTTCTTTCCATGTCTTCTGAGTTCCAGTTTAGTGACTACTCTAAAAAACAGCAGAAAACACTCAACTATTTAACAAAATGTGAAGATTTTGGCTTGAATATGAAGGTGGTTGTGACTCTATACTCAAATAAATGCATAGCTCCATAGCATTTGCAGCTTGTAGTGGAGATGATGCTTCTACTTTGGACTGGGAATATAAAAAGCAGTTTAACACCAGCCTTCTCTTTCAGCCTCAGTTTTTTGACTTGAATCCAGAGCCAACTGATTTTCAAAATAGAGGAAAAGCAATCTACTGAGTTAGGATACAAAGAAGTGCTAAATATTACATTATAGCTACATTTAGTGTCTTTTAATAAACAGACAAATGCCATGGCAGTGGTAAAATGTAGCTACATTTAGCACTTGTAACTTTCTACCTGTAGGTAACTTATTTAAAATGTCTCGGAGTTGGCTGGTGACCAAATGCCAACATTTGGTATGAGTAATGCATCCTCTTAGTAATTGATCATCAGAGGTATGTGGACAGACAGGAGCTGCACTGTAAACTCAGACAATAACCCAGTGGTCAAAATTCCTCAAAGCCATGATTTCTTTCAGTCTATAAATGTATCCTCATTCTGTCTGCCTGCAGCCTTTCAGCTTGCTTGCCTACAAGCACAGGTGCTGTGCACTGGGTCATTTAGACACACTGGCTGGGTAGGATTTATTAGTTTATAGCTTGACTCCAAACTGTGACTTTGCAAGTAAGAAAAATGGATTAAAGCTTTTTGTTTTTCCTCCTCTGAAGAATGATTTCATAAAAATTAAGTCATGCTATTTTGTGGGTCTACTCCCTTTGTGTATTTAGTCACGTTGGCTTGCTTTGTAGTTAAAAATAGGCTTTGACTGTTCTATGCCGCTGTTCTTCCTGCAGAGCCAGGAGAATGGGAGCTGGGTTGTGCTGTTAGGACTCCATCCTTAGCATTGTTTCCTAAATGCCTATCTGCTGCTGTGTGCCCGACAATCTACCAAATGCTGTAGGAGTTACACGAGTGTCGGGAAGGTCTAAAGTAGGATGATTTGAAAGGGCACAGTTGGAGCCTGAAGAAGAGACTATGGCTGCAGAACTGGAGCATAAATTTAATATTGAATGAAACATTAGATCAATGTGGCTTGAAAATGGAGTGATGGAAAGATGTTGTACCTGAAAACTGGATGCATTTGGTTGTGGTTGGAAAAAAAAATCATTCTAGATTTTGGGATATCTGAACTAAAATGTGGGAATTATTTCTTAGCTTTATCCTAGCTGGACCATCAGCTCTGTTCTCACTCAATGACATTTTTCGTGTGTTGTGCACTCTCTCAGCTTCATTGATCAAGATGTAATTTGACCTCTAAAACTTAATGTATTCCTGATAATAAGCTAGGAGGGAAAAAAAAAAATCTTCCAAATATTTGACAGGCAATAGCTCTTTACTCTTCTGGATTTCTCAGGAAACAGCCAGATGTCAGACCTGAATATGTCTCCCTGGTGCACTTACCTTTTCAGTTTTGACCTACATCACCGGTGGATTTTTAGCTAGGTTTTATGACCTTTGAATAATAAGCTGACTAGAGAAAGCTTTTGTTTGAGCTATCCATAAATAATATAGTAGGAGGATTTTTACTGTTGTCCTCATATATAAGGAACCATGAGGAAAAGGAAAATACATGAATTTATGTCCTACTTCAATAATTAACATGGCGTCTGGAACTGGTGGTCTGCTGAATTTTTAAACCAGCAGAGAAGACTCAGCTATTTTTTTTTTTTTTTTTTAAAATGAAGCTACTCACAGCTGAAGGAGCAGAATAGAAAAGCAAACTAAAATGAAGACAATATTAGTTTTCTGTTAACTGTAGAAGACTTTATGCTAGGCGTACCTGTCATTGCCCGTTGGTATATGAGTTTTGCAAGCTCGCGTGTGATTGCAAAGATAAGAGGTTTGTTGTGCTTTAGAGCAAGGGATTTCAGATATTTTTGTTCAGCAGAGTGTTTTGAAGGCTGCACAAAAGTGCAGTTTCACAAACAGTGGCACAGATGTCAGTAGTAGTATACAGAAAATGTGTGGAAGGAATGGGATTTTTAGACAGCTAAATGTTACTCCTACACATGCCATTTCCATTGGTATTGTATGTTACTGTTCTTTCTGTGATAATGGTACCCAGGGAAAACTAAATTTAGGAATTCCTGAGTTCAAGTAATATGGTTTTGTTTTAAGTGGATGTTCAATGTTCCAGCTGGGGGTTTATTCAGTTGAGCATGAGGAGATGTTTAATGTAGTAAGGGGCTGAAATGTCTACCATTTATGAAATAAAGCACCCTTCTTAACCACTTGCACCATAAGGTGTTTTAGGAAAAACCATGTTAGCACTGTCATAAATCATCAATTTAAGATTTGACTCTTAAATTTTCTGGTTATTGTAATATGACCGTACTCAGCCAGTGATGTGCACACACACGTATCCTGGGCCTCTCTAGCTTATCTTCTGGTAGGTTGGAGGGCAAAAAGATGAGTTTCACTAATTATATTTGTTGAACAGGCTCCAGTTATTTGTCCTAGTATTTCCAGGTTGTTTCTGTGCTGCTTATATTTTCCTTCCTGCAGCTTTGGCAATCTTCACTTTACAAATCTTTTCCTAAATAGGCACCACTGAAATGTTTAATGGTGTTAGTAAAATATGTAAGTTGCTACATGAATTGTGGGGATTTTTATTTTTTTGGGGGAGGTTGTGGGGTTTTTTGGTGGTGAGGTGGGTTGTTTGTTCTTTTTCTTTTTTTTTTTTTTTCTTGCATGCTAGTGATAGAAGGTCAGAATATAAGGGGTGATTTAAATTCTGTATGCACACCGAGACAAATAGATACGCTTCTGGAAGTCACATCTGAATGTCAGCATTTTAGGCAGAGTAACATGGTGCTTGAATTGAACTGATGATGTCTCCTTGCTTAGAATCAACTATAGTTTTAGAAGGCACCAGGTAGGGCCCTCTTACTTTCTTTCTTCATTGAAGGAAGCTGGAAAAACAGTTCTCTTATGAATGTGTTCTGGACATTTGGAAAAGTATTGGATTTTTTTTGGGTGTGTGTGTTTTTGTAGTGTTTTTTTTTTTATTATCACAGTTCTGAATAACTGCCATACTACAGACAAAAGCACAGCAGGGTGTTTCAAAATTCAGTGGAAATGTGCTTTATGTAAAAGATGGTTCAGTGTTGATTTATGTAAAGAATTTTAGATGGCTTTGCACTTACTGAAAGACTGAGGAAAAGAAGAAAACATGGTCCTTTTCGGTTTCCCTTCCTGTGATCATAGTGAGCACACCCGCAGATCTTTTGCCCCAACTAGTAATATTTGTAGTTGTTCAAAGAAGTCAGAATCTGGTTTTACGTGACATATTCTGGGGTTATTAGGAGCTCATAATGACATGAACAGTTTTAAGAACTTATGTTTATGTGAATGTGCTTTTTAAATTATTATTATGCTACACTATGAGTGAAAATGTGAATCATGTAGCAAGTGAATCTGGGGATGTTATAGCAACATTCACTGCTGTTACATTGCTATGGCACAAGTATAGTTTGCACTTTCAAAATTCATAAAGTCTGTATTAAAGCTGTGAAAATAGTATGTATGTGAGTATAGCATTGGAATCAGAGATAGGGTAAATCAGTACAGTTTTGAGATTTTGAAACATTAGCCATGTATGAAGGGAAGCGCTTGTTATTTAAAATATTTTGAGTTCTCATTGCTGTGCTGTTTTTGTTATCCAGAAAAACAGTGAGATGTTACAGGTACTGTGTTATAATGCAAATATGAAACCTTTTTGCTGTCTATATGTCAGTTTCATAAGTATTATCTTTAACCTTTCTTTTAAAAATGGCCTTATTCGAAAAATATCACCTTCTTCTGTGAGTAAAAGTATTTGACTTTTTACCAGCCATTAAAAAAGTGTCATTTTGAAATACACAATGTGCAATTCAGAATCCAAGAACTCTGATTCTAGTAATACATATTTTTGCTTTATATGAAACATGTTGCAATCAGAATATTCTTAAAAACAAGGTTGAGCAAGTGCTTTGCTTAACCTCTTGTGTGTTGAGAATATGCATCCTGTGATCCTGTATTTCTTCAGGGCTTTTTGCTTAAGAGGAAGCAAAAGTGTGTATCTTTTCCTCTGTTTTCCTTGTCTGACAGTGATACTTCCATTGTAGAGCAAGCACATGGAAAACAATTAGATGTAGTACACGATATATTTTGACCAGTCATCAGTGGAAGAAGCATCTTCTTTCCCTGTTGCTTATTACTGAAAAGCAGAATGGGGGTGGGGAATAAAAATCAAAACAAATAAAACCCCAACCTACCAAACAAAAAAAGCCCAAACACACACAGTTGACTTCTCAAACCAAGTATTCCTTGATACTATAAAGCAAAGATAATCCCTTAGTTAAAACTCCAAGGGTGGCATTGACATGGCTGCGGAAATAAAACATTAAAAAAAAAAATCAAAGAAAACCACACATTTGATTGTTTGTGAATTGTCATCACCATTTAAATTTTCATCAAATTTGTTTCAGTTAGTTTAGTATTTTATGGAGGTAAATTTCAGCATACAAGTGGAAGTCTCCAGTTTTTGCATCTGTGCACAGTAACTCCCAGTGTATCTCTCTATATATTAAAACTATTTTCCTTGGAAGTGTACAACCCTTAAATCTCTACTAAGAAGCTAGCTGTGAGAAAATCTAGTGTTACAATGTTGATTATGTTAATTTTTGCCTTTTTTAACCTCCTTTGGTTAGTTTGCCTTTGAATGATAGGTATATTTAAAATACAGACTTGTTTCAGATTTTTGTGTTTGAAGGAGTGACTAGAGTCTGGAAGGGATTTTCTGGGTCACTGCCACTACACACTTGCACAGCATGTTTGGAACTGTCTAGCTTCATTTTGAAAGTCTTCTCTACTACAGCTCATGTTGAGCCTGGTTTTGATAATCTCTGTGATTCATTAGATAGCAACTTTCTTTCAACTTGCTGCTCATTAGGCTTTGCACCTGCATTGCCTTTTGCTGGAAATATTTCTTGTTTCTAGGTTGTGATCATATTCTCTCTCAGCTTGGGCTGAATAAGCCATGCTTCTCTTGCACTTTCTTAGGTACTACATTTTCTTCTTCAGATAATTCCGATAGCTCTTCTCTGAATCTATGTATGTGCAAGGCTTTAAGTCCATCTTTACTGAAAATACATAGGTGGGAACGTGTGCCACATTGCCAATTAAGGCCTTTTCTGGGGCCATGGAAAAGAGCCCAAAACTTCCATTTTTCTGGATGATACATGCTGTGATGTCATTAGGTTTTAGTTCTGCTTCATCACTTCAACAAGTCAGTCACCTTCTGATTAGTGAATACACTGAAACTCTTCTCACAGTCATTTTTGACAGATAAGTTCCTAGATTCTTGGAATTTTGTCTCAAAGTACATGATCTTCATTTTCTCATACAGCATTTTATTCATCTTTGTCCAAGTAGGAATCATCCTACTCTCACAGACGAGTGTCCTCATCCCTTGTACCAAGTGTCTCTCTTCGCACTGTTACCAGCAGATTTTACCAACATCCTCCTGCTTGGAGAGAGGATACTTTGATTTTATTGTTTTGTAGAGCTATAATTTTTCATATGCCATTAAAAAAAAAAAAAAAAAAGGGCAAACAAATATCACTTGGGGTAGTCCTTGATGTTATTTTTCTTTGTTCTAGAATCAATAAATTTTAATTTCTTTTAAAAACTATTAGTTTGGTGCAGTCAAGTTCAGTGCTGTAGTTCAGTAGTAAATTGCAGTAGTTCAAAACCAGGATAACCCTTCATAAGTTGGTTGGCTAGAGTGCTGTAGCCATAAAATTAGATATTCCATGATCAGGTATAAACCCAAAGCATGTGAGGATGCCTTTCTGATGGGAGGCATCAACACTTGAAATGCGTACAGATCGTAGGGCTTTGTTTTAGCCATTTAAAAAGTGCCAGGGATAGGTATTTCCACCTTTGGGATAGATTCTTTACTTGTCTGTAGTGGTTTTCAATCCTGAGAGGTGCTTTAAAACTGGAAATAATACCTGGCTGCAGGTGCGATCAGTTTTACCTGTCGGTGTAATTGCTCTTGAGCATCCCCCATGTCCACTCGTTAAATTGCTGTGTAAGAAAACCAAAATCACTGCCTTTGAAGTGTACTTGAGCATCCTTCATGTACTTAAAATGTTCTCCAGCATTTAAAAGGTCTTCCTTGAAAATGTTTGAATTAATGTTTTCTGTAAATATATGTGCCCAAATAAAATGTTCTTGAACTCTTTTGCTTTTAGATCCTTAGGCATAAATCTTCTGTCTGATTTCCTGTGGAAGCAACTTCTGTGAACAGGTTCTCTGTTCCATCCTCTCCCATGGTTACTTGTAGCAGGCCAAAGAGTTCAAAATTTAGCCTTATAGGTTTCCAAAAGTCCTGAAATTATGCCATTTAGCTTCCAGCCCAGCAGCATGTTATAAAACAGTCAGAAAACATCAACTGCAACATGCATTATGGTAGTATGAAAATCAGTTATTCCCAAGAGAGAGCTCTCTGTAGAGACAGCTTTTATTAACTTTGAGTTCTCCGCATTTACTGCTGCATTAAATCTGATGCACAAATGTTGTCAAAAGAAATGCTAATAGACCTGTTCCTACAACAGATAGCTGTGTTAGATACGAATGGGTATGGATCAGTGATGCTTTGCATACTTTTTTGCTTTGAAAAGAGTTGTCCCTGAGAGCTTCTCTCCATTCCCCAGATACCCATTTACATTTCTCGACCTCAGTCCCTCTGCAGAAGTCAATAATCCTTCAAGCAAAGGATAATTATGTTCAGTGCATTAAATGCTCATAGGATTAGCTGCTGAGAGCTATGAGATGTACAGTAAGTGGCATTCATTGTGTGATTTTTAAGGGAAACAAAATGAAGTTTGCTTGTACTGTCTCTGTCTCTCTCTTTGAGACCAGCAGATCATGTTGCATTAGTTTAAATCTCTCAATAGTTCTGTGGGGGACTAGCTATAGCAAAGTATCAGTGCAGGAAAATATTAAGAGCTTACCAGATGAGGTCCTGGAAATTGTTGGTTTGTTTAGTGTGGTGGTGTGTTTTTTTCGGTTGGTTGGTTTTGTTAGAGATGTTCTGCTTTGAGCTTTTTATGTAAACAAACCTGCTTAACAGCAATAGTACCCAAATACAATATTTTCAGAACATGAGTTGTCTTGGGCTGTACTCAAGGTAAAGAACATTTTTGAGAGGGCCTCATGAAGTCTGAGCCATAGATTCACATAAAGATGTCTATTTGAGGAACATTAGGATATTAAAAAAATTTAATGAGATATTACTGTATAAAATGAATTATATAAAGAAGATATAGTTTGAATTAGAAGGGTTTTATTTAACTCGTGCTGGTTTTCAGAGAAGATGCATAGAAACTTCTTAATGATTTACATCCCACTCCTAAGTAAAAGAAAGTCTTGCTTTCATGGGAATTGCATCCTAATTTCAACTACATGTAGTTTAAACTGTTTTATTTTAAATTTAACTCTACACTGGACATGTCAGGCTGCATCATGTCTGTAGACAGAATCAATAGAAATTACTGTATTATTCCATAATTACTTACACTGACTGCTGTTTTAAATCACTGAACCATAAAAATGTTATTCTTGATGTCTGTCTTGGTTAGTGAAAGACTCATGTTGAAATAGCATGTTGATGAATAACCACCATTATTAGAACTATTCCTTCAGTCACTGAATATCATAAAACTGGGTGTGTCCTTAAAATGCATGCAATGGACTTGGCAACATCTGATATAAACATGACCATTTACATAAAATAGTGAAATAAAATGTTAATTAGTAGGATATTGAAGAATACTGGATTGATGAGCGAGACTCTTGTAGTGCAATATGTATTTTAAAATTTCTGTCTTGGTGCAGAAAAAAATGGGAAAGACTAAGATACAGCATTTATTTTGTTTGGATGTTGTTGCTCTTCATTTATGAAAAGATAGGGAATACCACAATAACTTGCAATTATTTCGTTCTGTGAGACTAAAACTTTTTTTTTTAAAAAGACTAGATATTTTATATTAGTAGTAAAGAGAGTACAGAATAAGCACTGAGATGCATGTGTTCAGAGGCCTAAGAGTCACATTTTACTTGCTGCTTTAATTTCAGAAAGTGAAAATAGTTTATAGAGGTGATATTTTATGTTGCCTTGTGTCTGCTGTATTTGCTTGGCCTTAGTGGCACCTAATTACCTATAGGGTCATTCATTCATCAGGGACTGCATAACGGAATGTTAATTCCATCTTTCTGCAGATGTACTTAATTCACTTTGTAGGTGTTATAATCTTTTATAAAGCATTGACCAGCCTTCAGTAGAAGGTGTTTTTATGAAATGCTTACTGATGTATTTGCTCTAGAATAAATGGTATGTTGGAGGTCTCCAACCAGAATTCCTTTTGTATTTTGCAATTCCATTCTTCTGTTTCTTTCCTCTTGTTGCTTTTATTTGTGTTTTTACATATAACAGCATTAACAAAACGAACAAACAACCCCTCCACGCACAAAAAAGCCAAACAAAAAAAAAAAAAAAAGTTAAAAAAAACAGACCAGGAAAACTCTTAAGAAAATCCTATAAAGGAAGGCTATTTAAATGAAGTGAAGTTTTTGGTATCATTGCACTTGTGTTTTACTGTTTTCTTACTCCCTTGTGCTACATTCAAATATTTTAGTTTCTTGTCCTGTACATATTCTGAAACTATATTCTTGTTTTTAAGATACTGCATTAGTAGGATAAGCCTGATGATTTCTTGAGTAGAAGTTGCAGTAGAAGATGCCTTTTGTTATAGGCAAAGGCATGCTGTAGGGTAGGAGAAAATCATGATGTTCTTAAAATAGGAGGAACATATTCAGAGCAAAGTAATTGTTAGCTTTGCACGCATAAAGCAGTGACTCAGTTTGAGAGAGTGGAAATAATCAAATGCTGCTTCTAAGATAAGATGATGTGATAGGGTTTAAGGTATTGTACAGTTCAAAATGGAGCTAGGTTTTTGTCCCCAAGATAGTTTCACATAATTGTTTAAGTTTTCCTTTGTTTTAGGCTTTTCAAGAAGTAAAAATTGGGAGTTCCCAGATGCTCTATTTATCCTCTAACTTCTACCCGTGTGTGAACTGTTTAAATGTCTGCATATGCATGCTCACTTACCAGCTACATGGAAGTTTGTAAAATACTAATTTGAACTCTAAAAAATAAAGATTAGGGCTTTGACATTAACTATTTTATCAGTTTTGTATTAAAAACATTCGTCCCTCTGTTATACTTCATCAGATCTACGCATCAATAGCCTTAATATTTCGTGCTTGTAAAGTTTATACTGAAAATAGGTTATCAGGGTGGCTATCCGACTGTTAATGATTTAATGCAGTGTTTGTATAACGCATTTTGAAACTATATTAAGTTTTCTAAATTACTCTGCTGTGTTTTTACTCTGTCTGCTAGTTCCTTCTGATGCTGTAACTCCAAATATTCAATAATAAAGTTAAGAAATAATCTTCAACAAAGTCTTAGCTTATTGTTATAGCAGAAAAATCGTGTTCGTTACGTAAAATATGCAGGCTGCTTTTGATCCTTATTACTTAGAATGACTCCTTAAAACTAACCATCATTTTATGTAATGGAAAATAAGATAAAAATGGCATCTGATGCCATTTGGTGTCAGTCTGTGGTAGGTGGTGTCTGAGGCAAAGGGTATGTCATTAGATTTTATTGTATTGCCACATGGTCAGTAGGCTAAAGCATGTACTAGATCCAGCCTGTATGCATTTTAAAATAGTATAAGAAAACCTTTATTTTTACTCTTAAACTAAATACTAAATTCAGTTACTAAACTGTTGAATGGAGTTGAAGTTGAATACAAGAAAAGAGTGCTTTAAAATTTCATAATAAGGAGATACTCAGTAGCACAGCACTTAACCTCTTGTCATGTTTCCCAAAAAGAGATGGTGTTGCCAGTCATTTCTTCACTAGGTATGATAGCATGGGTTTGTGAGGATATTTTCTAATCTTGTTCCACTGCAAGAAATTAGGTGTAAATATTCTGGTTTGGGGCAGATAACTTTAAGGTGGTTGCTGGCACAACTGGGTTTGTTGAGCTCTGCATTTTGTTCTTAGTCTGCTTGGAGTACGAACACTCTTAGGAGTGGCAGGTGAAGGCTCTTAAAAATGGGACTTAAGAACTTTGCTTCTTGTTATCACTGTTTCTTTTTTTTCCAATTGCAAACAGCTCTGTACATTAAAAATTTTAAATAGCAGTATTTGACTAAGAGAAAAGCTTGTATTTCTCACAAGCACTTTTCAATGAGCTCACTCATTTAAATGTTTCAGCTTATTTAATTTTGATGGAGATGTTTAATTTTGGTTTGATCTGGGGTTTTTTGTCATTTTGGTGGTTTGCTTTGTTTTGATTTTCTTTTCACTTGCACAAGTTCTCGCCTTAACTTATTTGGGGCTAGAGCAGTTCAAGTGGATGTCTCTTTCAGGCACGTAGCACAGAGATGTAGTATTCTGTGAAGATGTGAGCATGTGCTTTCTGCTTGTGCGTAGTCCTATCTGATTAGGATCAAAGTGACTACTTTGGTTGCCCTAAGTAAAATGCTTGCTACTGATTTTCTGCTGTCACCACTTGGCAAGTCCAGCTTATGCAGCATGGCTTTGACTTCGGGAGTTATTCTGAGACCAGTAATCACCAAACATTCAGCTGATTGTCTGCAACCAAAACAACTGAGGTTTGCTTTTACTTGCAATGTGTTTCATCAGTTATTGTGGAAGCCCTGCCTCTTCCTGTTGCCTGTATAGCAACAAACCATATATCTTTACTATTAATTTAAAAGATTTAAGTGCAGTTATTATATCAACTAGAGCTTAATTTAATTTTCAACATACTAAGTAGGTTTACTTTGAAGCTTCTAAGAACTGTTATGGCATTGATAAAAAATAAATGTAATTGTTAATGGAGCTATTTTCAGGGCACTATGAAAACAGTGTGTTTGGGGGCAAGACTGTGTTGACATGCACTTCCATATTGAGTTAGTATTTATTTTGTGGTTGAAATAGTTATTCCTTTATAAAATGTAAAGCTCACAAAACCATGTATCTTTGAGTTAGCATTAAATGTGCAAAACTAATGATTTGTGCATATGTCTGAGTTTGTAGAATTTCTACTTGGTAATAAATCTGGATTGTTTTAATTTTAAGAGATGTTGTACTTTTGGAATATTCATTGACATATTGCAAAAGCTGTGGTGATTTGTTTGCTCTATATTCCACCTAGGGAGTCGCAAAAAAAGTGATATCAGTGAATACTGTTCAGTTTTGTGCTAATTCAAACTTACAGATGGAGAAGGGAAGTAGCAGAGACAGCAGATGCCTAAACTAATGCCTTCCTTCGTACTGTATTTTCTCCTGCTGGGGTATCATCAGCAGTAGAGCACATAATTAGATTTTTCTGGAGGCAGCATCCATGGCTGCATATATTGAAGTATTGCTTTTGTGAATAGCCCTTTCTTTGTGGATTGGTGTATGAAGATCAACTAACTCTGGGCTTACTTTTAGAATCATTAATGTCTGTTTCCTATTTTTAGCCCCTCTTTCAGGTATAACATTAAGGAAGTGTTTAAAATGTAGACTTTTTCTGCTATCATGGATCCAATCATGCTTTTCAGGTGTATTAGAGTATGATATGTTAGTCAGTGTAAATGAGACTAAGGTTTCCACAAATACCAAAGCCAATGTTCTTTCAGGGCATGTTCCATAAACAGACTTAAACCAGGCAAACAACAGTAAAATTTGTCAGTACCTTTAGCTATATAGAACTAATAATTTTCTCAAGCACATTCTTGTGACTTGCAGATAATCTTTTTGTCTTAACCTTCCATGCTGATCAACTTATACCTTAATGCTGAATGACTTCTTTTCATATCCATTCAGGGAGCATGGTAATAGCACCAAAGCAGCATTCATATCTGATATGGATGGATACACAGTATACAACATTCATGTTGCAAACACAGTTCTGTAGAGAGTATCTGCCTGAGTTGAAACAATCAAACAAAAAAATGGAACAAATATTTTTAAAGTTATTGATGCATCTATTTAATACCAAAAGTGATACATGAACATAGTTTTATTGTCTAGTGGTGGAATGCAAGCTTCTTGGGGAGAAGAGTAATTTTCCCCTGAAACACCATTTAAATATTTCTTCAGACAGCAACCTTTTTCCTCTATCGGAGTTCAGTTTATGTAGCCTGTCAATGTTTACAGTTTTTAAGATTTTTTTCATGGGAGCTGTGTGCATAAAGCAATAATAAAAATAGACATCACAGATCTTGGTGATTGTTAAATGATGAAATACACTTTTCTTGGTTTGTTCTTAATCACCATACATGAGGAAACTTTTCAGGATGTGTCAATCTTCCCAGATTTCCTATTTACCATCGTATTTGGTTCAAAATATAATGGGTAGGTTAGTGTCTTAGATTTTGCTTGTCTCTAATCTTCTCTGTCAGCTTCAGAAGCAAAAGAGTTAGCCAAATTCAGAGCAGCAGTTTGTTTTCTGTTTCTGGTTTCTTGCTTGTTTGGATTTTGTTTGTTTGGGGTTTTGTTTGGTTTGTTGGGGCTTTTCTACAGGAAACCAGTGATACTGAAACTAGCACAATGCTCATACATGCTTTAATTTTTTCCAAAACCTGTAGCAAGATAATGAATGGTTTTGGTATAAGGGTCATATCCTTTTTGGTGTTTGTCCTCAGATATATGTTGCTTCAAAGTCTCTTATTTGCAGCAATTTGTTTGTGTTTTGCTGACCTCTGTATGGATTTTAAAAAACTGCAAAACTCCAACTTGTGTGCTGTGTAAACCTTAGTGGTTTTCTTGTACTTGCTACTGGCAGAGAGTGAAATGTGAAATGATTTGAATTGATTTAGCTCAAATAGTAATGATGCTTTTTCTGCTTCACCTATAGCTTCCTGCAGATTTCACAAAGCTGCACCTTACTGACAGTCTCCACCCACAGGTGACCCACGTTTCATCTAGTCACTCAGGATGTAGCATCACTAGTGATTCAGGAAGCAGCAGCCTTTCTGATATCTACCAGGTAAGAACTGAATGGATGCTGATGGGAGGTGCCAATTGCCAACATTTTTGATGTTAGTAGTTTAACACCCAGCCTTTTGGCTATTGTAAAGTTTTTGTCTGAAGAAGCACTCAATAGACTTAAAAAAAAAGAAAATTTATTTGAATTGTAGAACTGTTGAGAGGACAGTTCTTCACAGAAAGTGTAATTGGCCAGTGGAATGGGCTGCCCTGGGAGGTGGTGGAGTCACTGTCCCTGGAGGTGTTCAAAAAAGATTGGATATGGCACTTGGAGCCATGGTTTAATTGTCAGGTGGTGTTGGATAATAGGTTGGACTTGATGATCTCTGAGGTCTATTCCAACCTGGTTGATTCTGTAATTTCAGGGGTCTATCCACCAAGTACTAGACCTGATATTTGAAAACTTGAACAAGTAATCTGCAACACAGTGACATGACATATATTGCCATGGCTTGTCAGGATCTGTGTTAGCACCATTGGGATGTACTGATCTGCAACATTTCAGGCTTGTGCTTCATGAATTTGTTTGTAATTTGTGAGTTTGAGGGAGGAAATATTCCTGAATTTCAGCATAGAGAGCTGATGCTGCCTTTCCAGCAGATGTCCATGGTAGAACCTAGGAGGTAAAGTGGTTCTGGTCCTGACTCCAGTGCTTCACCTTATCTTTGTCTTATGCTTTTAACAGCAGACTAGGATTTAAAAACTATACATTTAGGACCCTGTGAATGTGTTGGGTTTTTTTTTTCTTCTTGATGCAGTATTTTACAGATCCTGAGTGTGTGGACTTCAAAATCTAGAACATGGCCAGTGGCAGGGAGAAAGAAATACTCAGGAAGCAGCAGCTGCTGGCCTGACTTGAGGGACATTACAAATTTCCCCACACTGTAGAGACCTGCCGCCAGCTTCGTGGTAGTGCTTTCTCTTTTGGCCATCCTGGGAAGGATGGGAAAGTTGATTTGGTGAAGCTCTTAAGTAGTTATACTTCTGAGGGTGATTTTGTAGTAAAGCTCTGTGCTGTTTGTTAGGAGCAACTTGAGCTTTGAGAGACTTACTGTGAAACTAATCTGGAGAGGCCCATACGGTACTTGAGGATATGTCTGCTTCCTCTAAATATAATCTGGAAAAACACCTGTAAGAAAGTAAAGTGAATCTACATCCTTCTCTTGATGTTTGCAGTTCTTGCAGTGTCAGAGGAGGAGTTGTCTCGGTAGGAAAGTATAGCAATTTCTTATTTTAACAAAAAAGAATCAAATCTAATTAAAATGTTGTCTTATCAAAGCAATGATCAAAAAAAAAAAAACCCACAAAACCAACACTTCTATATGAAGTACCATGTACTAGAGGAAGAATCATGTTTGTGTGGGATGCTTAAAACAATGCAAATGGAGCCACTTAATCAGAAAAGCATCATCTTTACAAATACATACAAGTCCAGTTGTGATCAGAATTGTAGCATGTAGTCTTCTTCAGATGAATAAGCTTGTAGGCTTTTTTGTGGGAGAAGATAGGCTAGAGAAAAGTTCCAGGTCAGTTTAGACAATTGGTTGCAATAGCGCAAAGGTTTCTTTTAGTGAAAAATGCCAAAGAAACTGATGACTTCAGACATAGTATGTGCCAGTCAAATGTGTTTATTGGAATCTCTTCTGAAGAGGGGATTACAGCAAAGCAAGATTTAGGTTTATATACTGTGAGGGTGAAGGTGATGCAAAATCAGCTTAGTTTTCAAGTCTTCTACAGTTTTTTCATACCTCTCATTCCAAAGATTTTCTTTCACTTTAGCATAAAAATAACAAATGCCTCTAGGGACACTGTTGTAGGTAGCATGTAGTTATCTAGAGAGTAGCTGTTTGACTATAAGTTGGAAGAAAATGTTATTGCAAAGATTTTCAGCAAACCTTTCATAATTAAAAAGGACCACTGAATTTCTGGGAAGCTAAAAAGATCTCCACAATTGTACAGAAACTTAGGAGAAATACTACTTTTTGTAGTCACCAACCTGGTGTATGGTTCTTGGAAGTTTTGTTTCTAATAATGGAATTAACAGATTGGCTGGTGTTTAGAGAGAGCTAATGAATTTCTGAAGTATTTAAATGGAGAACATTTAGTTTTAAACTATTAACTCTAATTAATGTTTTTAATTTAAAAAACAAATCTTGGTGAGCTTACAAATATGTATGGCATCCTTAATTTATCCACAGTTAATGCCTCATTTAAAGATGTGTTGGCACAGATGTATTGACTGTGTAACTGTGTGATTTCCAAGTAATTGTTAAAATAACCTATGTCCATAGAGAGAGAAGTATGACTATATATTGTGTAACGTAACCCCATGTTTTTGTCTTAATACACATACTTGAAGAAACATTTATGAAGAAAAATGAATTGATAAGTTCATGGATAAGGTTCTTAAATTCTTGAATTTAACAAATGATACCAAGTATTGTTTGACTTAATGACTTCTCAAATTGTGGTAAATCATTCATGTCTGACTTGAATTTGAACTTGTTTAACATAGCAATGTTAACTTAGGTTTAAGTACTGCCCCCATCCTTCCCCCCCCCCCCCCCCCAAAAAAAAACCACAATTGTAGTTTGAAGTCTCTAGGGTGAAGACAAGGATTTAAACAGAAATACTTCTGAAACCAAGAGATTGCATCATTCATTCTTTAATTGTTTGCCTTTAAATTCTCTCCCAAGTGATTATTTAAAACCAGTAAATGATAACTGAGTCATCTATATGTTATGTTTTTATCTCAAGTGTAACAGGCAGGATGCAAGTGAAGTTCACTATTTTTGTTCCTCTCATTCTTATATTCTGTATACAACAGCATTTTTCTGTTCAGTAGGGGGGACTTCTGTTCATTATGGCTAAGTAGTTAGATTGACATCTTGCAAATGATAAATGTTTTTGTCTTCTGAATTATACTATTAATTAGATCTTTACTGTTTAAATATGAGGTCATGATGTATCGTGTTTTGTATCCTAGTAAGCTTTAGGTCTGTAGCCTTAAGAGCAGCTGTTTGCAGTGAAAATATGTTCATGGCCTTGTAAGGTTTTTTTTTTTAAATAAATCATGAGGCTGAATCTTCAGATGCTTTCAGCACTGAGCTGAGAATATTTCCTTTTAAATATTAATGCTGTAACTAAATTTGTTTGTCAGATATGGCACATGAAAGAACTTCTTTTAGAGCAAGTAGTGCTTACCAAAATGAAATAATCCTTTGTATTTACTCCACCCAAGCCTCTAAAGTATTTCAGACACTGATTAATAAAGTCCTTAAACATTGTTATTTTTGTTTTAGGAAACAAGTTCAAAAAGTGACAAACTCTGCAGTGTGATTGGAGAGGAAGGTGATGCTGAATGTTAATGGATTGTGTGCCAGCTTGTGTTTGCCAAGAACAATACTTTGTCTTGTATTGACAAAGCAAATTGTTCACTGCTGCTTCTCTTGTTTAGTTAATGTTTCCTCTGTGTAGGTATATACCTGTTCCTATATGCTCCTCAATGCTTTCTGAACCTGTCATGCATATTACCAGATGATGATCCTGGTTTGAGAGTGGGATTTAAACTTTGGGTGTTAAGTGAGATTTAAGTGAAAGGCTGTTATTCCCTCTCCCTTTCTTGAAAAGGTTTTGTTGTGTTGGCTCAGCTCTTTTCTTTGCCAGCCTTTCTTTGCCTTATCCTGTCCTCAACCTGGTGGCTTCCTGCCAGCTCTCTGTGCCTGCTGGTATCTGCCAGATACTCCCATCAGTACAGGAAACCAAGAACATCCTTTCTGAGACCCTCCCAGGATGTGTGTTTTGCTTGGGAATTTTCAAGATGTCAGCTTTGTTTTCTCACAAGTCTAATACGGTAACTGAAAGAAGAAAGGTCCACTTTCCTTTTGGACAGTTTCCCTGAGAGTCCAAATCTTCATCTCTGTAACCAGAGAGTCTCTGCAGCTTGCCCCGTATGTCATATGCAAAATGAAATTTTACATTAAGATTAAGTCAGCCTTTCTGACTATATCAACCTCAGCAGTGCAGGGCTCTGGGTAATGCAAGGATGACAAAAAAGGTCAGGTACCTACATCCTGCTGAACTTGGCCTCAAACAACTTTAGCTGAGTCCTGTGCAGTACCTGAGCACTCCTGAGTTCTGGTTCTGTAATCTATAACCCAGGAGTAACTTTCAGAATCATTGATCTGTATGCCTGTGATCTCAGGAAATGTTGCTCCTTTTTGAGAAAGTGGCTGCTATTTGGTGATAAGGGAGGACCTGGTTCCTAGTGTGTGGTGTCTGGATTATTACATTTTTTTTCGTCTGTTGGGAGGACAAACTCCTGTGGCAGATGTGGGATGCTGTGCTGCATATTTTTTACTGGGTAATGAAAGAATAAATGAGAAAGAAAAGTAAAAATCTTGAGTGAAGTTCTTTTAAGGTATTCCATGGCCATTTACACTCATGTTAGTAGAGTATGAAAAAAAAGTTACTGCATTAGATTTGTATGATTTGTGTGCGTGTAATAGAATTAATTGTTTTATATATATGATTACTTAGCAAGCACATGTAATATAATTAAATGGTTTAATTTTTATAGCAATTTATTTCTTTTTTAAATCTTGCCTAATGAGTTGAAACCTAATGTAAAACAAACCCCCAGATGTATATTAGTCTGTGGAAATGCTAGATCTAATGTGCCTGTATAACGACAGGAGAAAGTATTTCAAGCTAGTGGAACTTGTATATGTGATTTCACAGGAGATATGTAGTTTCAGCGTTCTTGGTGTTGTGTATCAATATCAGCTTATAAATAATGAAGTATAAAAGCATGTTTTCACTAATAAACCTTCTTAATTTTTTAAATTTACATTTCAGCCCTTAAACTAAGGTGGGGAGTGGGATGGGTTTTTTGAGCTGAATTTGGCTGCTTTATTACTTTTGTGGACTTAAGGACTAGACAATGAACATGCCTCTGGCTTGCATAAGTATCTTCTGTGGTTTTAATTTTTTTCCCAGTATTTTTCTCTTGCATACTTACATATTTTGGGTTGTTGCTTGTGACATTAGTTGTCAAGGGGATTTGTTATTCAGGCATTGGAGAGACATTACTTTGTACTTGAAGCTACAACCAGTCTTTTTTTCACATGCAATTTCTTTATATTGAAGTGATGTTAATTTCTCCTCCTACCCAAGAAACAAAGGACAACATGCATCTGTGAAAGCGTGGATTTGCAAGGTGTACTTCATCCTTGAAGTGCACTTAGCCTAGAGCCTTGGGAAGCTCTAAGCTGTTGTGATTGATTGTAATACAAGTTCTGTTTGGTATTCACCTTGTGTTCTGGATTTTGTGATGCTCAGATTTATAAGGAAGGTTTATAGTTTTGAAGGAGCCAATCAAGACTCATCCTTTAGTTTTACACTGTCCTGTGTAGCTGCCCTTGATTTTTATTTTATTTTTTTTCTGATGTGAAGGGGTGCAAAAGTATTGAAGTAGGTGTGTTATGAAGTTTAGTGTGTCAACAGCAGAACCTTGAGTATTGAATGTCGTACTTGATGCTACTAAGCTTAAAGAAGCTATTTGCAATTCTTTGTAGATAAATTATTTTGTGCTTTTAAAATGAAAAAAAAAAAAAGATCAAATTATACTTAACAATGTGACAAAGCTCATGCAAAAGATTTTGCATGTATAAACTGAGAAGGCGTCCCTGTGGGATTAATTGTTTGCTTCTTTACTACTGTGGCTGCGTGTTGCCAGTGTGGAAAGACTATGTTTGTATTCCACTGGTAATTTTTGCATAATCAATTTTTTTTTTTTCATATAATTGAGTGGAAAAAAGGAATTAATTTTTTTCCCTCAAAAGATCAAGTGTATTTTTAAAGGTTGAAGTTAAATTAATCAATTGTCTCATTACTGTGTGAGTGATTGCATTCAGTTCTGAGCCTCTTTGTTGCAGTGGGTTATATTTTTGGGTAACTAGCAAGTTAGAAATAATTGCTTTATTCAAATTCTACCATTTACTTCAGTTGTAAAAGAGCTTGAATTAGCACTGTAAAAAGTGATCACCTTCAGGAAATACTTATAACCTTCAATTGTATTCAGAACATACATTAAAAAGTGCATAATTGCACTTAATTTCCGTGAGAATTTTTTTTTAGATAGCATCAACTTTTCATGATAATAGAGCCTCCACTTCTGCTAGGTTTTGGCCTCCTGTTTTAAGACAGTCAAATAACTTGCCTTAATCAGTTTTGTACAATATGTCAAATTATGTAGTTTAGCATGTGTGACTGAATTTAATTCTGCATTCATCTTATCAACGTGTTTTTGAGAACTTATTCTGCGTAGTTAGGAGAGGCACTTGCTAGTAATGGAAAGATTTGCAGAATTGACTCATGAATTAATCAGTCCTACTGTCACTGGAGTTGTCACTGTTGGAGACTTGATTCTAACAGATTGTTTCATAAGCTGTGTGTCTACTGACTCATCATTGTTAATTTTTGCACCAGTCGCTTTTGATGAAGGCTATTTTATAAGAGTACTTAGAGCAGCTATTTCAAATATAGAGAACATGCATGTTAAGCACATAAAGAGTGCTAATGAAAGTACTGTCAGAGCTATTGATTTTGTGATTTGTTTCTACGCCTGTGTAATATCCTTCTTTATCCTGCTTAAGAAACGCTCAGCAGGTTTTCTTTAAAAACACACAAACAAGCAAAACACAGCGAGAATAATTTCAGTATTGGGTAGATGCTGCTATATTTTTATACTAACAAGACCCTGTTGCAAAACTTGTGTTGTACTGTGTGACAGCAGCATTAAAGAGTGACACTAGCTGCCCTGATCTGTCTCCAACCATATGCTACCATTCCTAGAGTGGCTTTGTAAAATGGCATTAAAGTAACAGATGTCAGTCACAGCCAGTGAGGTAGGAATAGGGAGGATGATTCTATGGAAGTACCGATGTTGTTTGTCTTACTTTCTCTGTGGTTTGGAGGGTGACCTAGTTTTTAGTTGTTTTTTTTGCATGTTTTGTCAGTTTTGGGTTTTTTTTTTTTACCAGTGTGAGAGACAGATCGATAGAACAGTCTTCAGTCGCAGTGTTTGCCCCATGGAGTATTTTTAAGGCAGACATGAATTCAGTCTCTGCTTTCAGAGTCTCAGAAAGACACACTTCCTGTGTGTGAAACTTGATTTCTCAAGCCATGGCTTAAAAATTGGCATTAGAAGCTTGCATTTCCTTTAAAATTGTTGTAGTTGAGCCTTGGCAGCTGCCATGGTATTAAATCAGGTTCTGAGAAATAGTAGCTTTATCAGCTATGACAAACAAGCTATTGTGGGCTTTATTAATTGTTTGGTCTTAAAACCAAATCATTAAATGTATTTACCTTTAGGTGCTATGCTAATGACATTAGGCTATGTATGGACTACATTTTCCTTCAGTTTAATGCAGTTAAAAGGAGTTTAAATTTGGCAGATGTTCTGTGTAATCCATCCGTGGCGTTTAAGCAGTGACTTCACATTTTTTCTGTACTTGTAAATTTTTACACAGCTTATCAGAAAATGAAAGCCATATTTAATTATGTGCACCAGGAACTCTAAGAGAAAAATACAGTCCTCAGTTGCTGACAGCAAAATTCCAGCAGAGTTTTGATGCTATACTTACTTCAAAAAACTGCATACTTAAAATTACATCGCATCCCTAAGTGTCTGAAAAATTGAAGTCAAGGCAGGAACTGTTTGTTAAAAAAATCATGTGTATTCAGCTAATACTCTGAGAAATTGTGCCTCGAAATATAACTGCCTTCAGTTCCCTCAAGACCTACTAATTAAGTCATGTCTGTTGAATCCTGTTTATATGCATCTGATTGAAAAAGTGTTAAAAGCCCTTTTTAAACAGTGGTTTTGATTAACTGTTGCTTTTAAAAGATATGTAAAGAACAAAGAAATATAAAAGTAATGATTTTGAGTGATCTCTTGGGAGATAAAATTAATTTCTGTACTTTTAAGGAAGAACACATTTGAATGTTTGGGGTTTTTTTCCATTGTTTACATGTGAATTTAGGCTACAGAAAGTGAGGCTGGTGATATGGATCTCAGTGGGTTGCCAGAGACAGCAGTGGATTCTGAGGATGATGATGATGAAGAAGACATTGAAAGGGCATCAGATCCTTTGATGAGTAGGGATATTGTTAGAGACTGCTTGGAGAAAGACCCAATAGACAGGACAGATGATGACATTGGTAAGTATTGCAATGTAGTCAAGTATTGTCTGACTTTTTCCTTCACACACACACACACAAAAGAGAAATAATATAAAAATAAATAAATAAATAAAAACAAAACCAAAACCACAATGAAACCTCAAACTCAAAATGTCATAATTGGTTTTTATAGTGGGCAGATATAATGTTTATTCTGCAAGGTGATTCATAAATACCATAACTTGAGCCAGTGAATAAGCACTGTGGAAGAAGAAAAGGAGAACCACTTAGAACCATGTCATGTCAACATTAATATCAGCCCTGGATGCTTATCACATTAATTTTTTTTTTTTAATTGCAAGTTGTGATGTTGTGTCTGGTTTTAGCCAGAGATACCTATTTGTGTTAAACGTTGGAGCCATTAAGACCTTCATTAAATGCGTGTCTCATCAAGCTAATTTGCTATAATGTACAAATTGGTACATTGAAGGCAGTGAAGAATTAGAATTCAAGTTCTTATAATTTCTACTCATTTGTTTTATAGGCTGAGATTTAATATTTTTCTTTTATCAAAGCATGACTGAATTATGATTAAGATTGATTATCAAACTATTAAGGAGATGGTCTGAGAGAGCTGAGATGGAGAGAAGGCTTTGCCTGGGGAAGAGAAGGCTCAGAGAGATCTTATTAATGTGTACAAATACCTGTAGCAAGGGTGTAAAGGAGACAAAACCGGGCTCTTCTGAGTGGGTGCCTAGTAGGAGGACTAGAAGCACTGGGCACAAATTGAACACAAGAGGTTCCATGTGACCATCAAGAAACACTTTTACTCTGTCCATGTGCTACACAGGTATACCAGAGAGGTGATATAGTGGTCTCCATCTTTTGGAGATATTCAAAAGCCACGTGGATACAGACCCAGGCAACTGGCTGTTGGTGGCCCTGCTTGAGCAGAGAAGTTTGGAAGGGACCTATAGGGGTCATCTGGTCAATCTCAACCATTCAGTGGTTCTGGTAAATAAAAATATAGGGAAAAGATTTTTTTTTTTTTTTTTTTTTTTTTTTTTTTTAAAAAAGATCAAAGTAAGTGGCAAAATATCTGGCATTTAGGGCACATAATTCCTTAGGAGACCTACTAAGAAAAGTGAGGTTATGTTATTGTGAACAATGTAAAAAAAATAAAATACAGAAGTTCACTGTTGAGTACAAGTGCAACTCCAATGCATGCAGAAGACAGAGAAGCAGTAGTCACCTAAAACTTTTTCTGTTCTATTCTATTCTGAAACACTAATTCCATCTGGCCCATACAAGGGGGAACTTTGTGAATCTGCTGTGTAACACTCAAGTACAATTTACTGTTAACCCAGGAGGAGATGGCTTTACCAACAAATTTGCTCAGTTTTGTGAAATTTCCCTTCTTATTGTCTTGCTGTGTTTTATATAAGCCTATCATAGTCTTAAGGGAGTTATTGCACTGGCTGGAGTATTACAAATATCACTGGTTGTATTCAGAGCTCTCAGTTACATTACAATTCTTCCATTATGCTGACTTTTACTTTGCAGGACTTCTATTGACGATATGACCAGCCAGTCTGTGTCTACAAAATACCCAGTAATTACAACAGGCCACTGTATATGATTTATTAGTACACAGGAACGATTGTGCAGCATTTTAGCTTAAGTAGCCTCAGGCATCTTGCTGAAGAACTGTCTTTACTGTGCTTTGTTGTTTTGACATGCACGACTCATTGAGCTTTTTCTCCTTCAGAACAACTACTGGAATTCATGCATCAATTGCCTGCTTTTGCCAACATGACAATGTCAGTGAGGAGAGAGCTCTGTGCTGTCATGGTGTTTGCAGTTGTGGAGAGAGCAGGAACTATTGTACTAAATGATGGGGAAGAGGTCAGTAGAAGTTGGGCTTGACTATCCTATTATACCATGCATCCCAGGTTCCAAAGGCTTAAGGTTTTCTTTTCTTTCTTAAAAAACCAAGAAAGTAATGCTAAACAAGTAGATTCAGACTCATTCTGTTCTGGATTATTTTAAAGCTTTTATTTAAACACTAATTTTTTGCATAATAAAAGTATACAATAAACTCTTAACAGTAGAGATAAGCTTAAGATCCCAGTTTTCCTTGGCTGGAAACAGCTACACATTGAAAGTTAGACTACATTATAAATGTTTTTAATAGATGCTAAAAAATAACTTTTTTGGCAAGGGTTGACTCTACGGAATATCTGTGTGAGGGTTGTATCCATATGTAGTAGGGTACTACATTATTAAGTGATTTGGTCTTCATCTGTCCTTTTACATTTGATTCATAGCTCGATTCCTGGTCAGTCATTTTGAATGGCTCTGTGGAAGTGACATACCCTGATGGAAGAACAGAGATCCTCTGCATGGGAAACAGTTTCGGTGTTTCCCCTACCATGGAAAAGGAATATATGAAAGGAGTAATGAGAACCAAAGTGGATGACTGTCAGGTAGAGTGTCAGACTGTAATACCTGCAAAATCATATATGTTTAGGCTTAACGCAACTTGATAGCCAGACATGGTTTTATTTTGCGTTTATGTAAAATCTCTAGGTGTGCCACCCTGTACAATATTTGGGAAACATGACTTCTGCATACCCAGCCTGGTAAACTGAATTCTCTTCATCTGGATAGGGATTATTTTGGAGGAAGAGATTTGTCTATATGTTTTCTCCAGAACATGAGGGTCAGCAGCCTGTTGCATGCATCCTGTTCCTCAAGCTTTCCCTTAGCAGGATCTCAAGGTCCATTAGCCATTACATGTTCTTTTACAATTAATAGCCATTCTTCTTTACTCAACTCAGTTACTGAATCTTAAAGTAATACAAGTTCTATCTCCCAGGGTTTGAGTGGAGTATCTTCTGATTTCAGCTGGTCTGACCTTTCGAGGAAAATGCCTTGATGTTTCCTGTAACACAAGCAGTCAGATGTATGCAACACTTCTTATGATGTGAAACTACTAGACTAATCTGGAAATGTGGTTGCTATTTGCTTATTCCCATCCAGAAGATAATAGCCAGGCCCCGGGTGAATTTAGCATTTTACTTGGTCCTGATGGCCGATTAAGCCTCCACTAGATGCCCTTTGAAATGAGTGTAAATGTGTGTTAATGGAGTCACCTGGTTTAATTTGCCCATCCGGAAAGCCATGTAAGTGGTATCTTGTTAGGACAGTATTTTGCAACTAATCCAAACTACAGGACTTGTGTTGCGGCTACTATTGGCTGCTGGAAATCATGTGTACATGAATTAGAAAGAATGCAGAAGAAAGTATCTCTGTGAATGTCTGACTTTCCAGTCAGAAGAAACACGGCTGTTTTCTTTCAGTTAAATACATGAGCTAATATAAGGAGACAGGTTAACCTTACTTTAACACTTTAATCTAGAAGTATTTTATTTGTGTGCTTATACACAGAGCACAAAACATACAAAGTAGGTTCTTCCTTCTCTCTTTACCTTCCTAAATACCCCACAAAGGAGTATGCTAGGATATTAAGCTTCATCTCTAGGAGATGAAAGCAGCTAAACAAAAATGGCCAGTAATGCTAAATCTTTTTGCTTTGATGAATCTTGATCCCTTCAGACTGCAAGACTGTAGTGGAAGTACAGTGCTTACTACAGTGTGTTCACCTGCTTACTACATCTGAAATACTGGAAAGACATCTGGTATGCTGCAGGTTGAGAGAGTACTTTATCTTTTCTATTAATAGACTACTTGCATCTTAAGTCTAAATGTTTTTTTCTGAAGATTTTTACCTTTTAATACTGATTCTTTTAATAATGATTCTTTCCAGTTTGTTTGTATAGCCCAGCAAGATTACTGCCGCATCCTCAATCAAGTGGAAAAGAACATGCAGAAGGTAGAAGAGGAAGGGGAGATTGTGATGGTGAAGGAGCACAGGGAGCTTGATCGCACTGGCACAAGAAAGGGTCACATTGTCATCAAGGTAAAAGCAGGAGTGTATTGCAGAAGTAGTAGGTGTTTTACGAGCTTCTTAACTTGGCAAGTGAGGTTCAGGATTGTGTGAGACACATTATTATTACGTATTAAAATAGATCATATTTCAAGGTTTTGTCCTTATGCACGTTGATAACTATGTGATTCCTATAGAATTGCATGGGTTTAGATGCCAGTATTCTTTCTAGTGCAGTGCAGCTTCAGTATGTTACAAGAACACATGTTCACATGGAAAATTTATTTTAATAACAAAGATTATTTTCTTTTTATAGGGAACATCTGAAAGGTTAACAATGCATTTGGTGGAAGAGCACTCTGTGGTAGATCCAACATTTATAGAAGACTTCTTGTTGACGTATCGGACCTTTCTTTCCAGCCCAATGGAAGTGGGCAGGAAGTTGTTGGAGTGGTTCAATGACCCCAGCCTCAGGGATAAGGTTAAAATCCCCCAAATTACATACTTATTACCATTTGCATTGAAATATAGTCTTTTAAGGATAACAGAGGTTTTAGAAAGAATGACTAAACAAATAGCTGGTGACATAGTTTAATGGCAGAATATATGGATAAAACTAAGAATATTTTTTTCCTTATTTATTGATGTACTTAGGCAAGGTCAATTAGCTGTTTTAACTGCAATGTTTTTACAATCTAATGTAGTTGTTTGCAAGTATTTTTTCCAATAATCTTTTCCAATAATCAGTACTTTTATTGAATTAATTAGAATTCTATAGTGTCCTGAAATTAGAGCACATAATAAGTTCTGTGTTTTTCATGCATAATACTTGTTAATGCTACTTGGCAAACACTTTGTGATTAATTTATTTTTGTATAAGGGAACTGGAAAAATATAGCCATTGTTAAGAATCTGTTGAATCATAGAGTGGTTTGGGTTGGCAGGGACCTCAAAAGGTCATCTAGTCCAACCACCTGCAGTGAGCAGGGATATCCTCAATCAAATCAGGTTGCCCAGAGTCCCATCAAGCCTGACCTTGAATATCTCCAAGGGTGGGGCCTCAACTATCACACTGGGTAACCTGTTCCAGTGCTCCACTACACAGCACTTCCTCCTAACATCGAACCTAAATCTGCTCTTCTCTAATTTAAAATCATTTTCCCTTGTGCTATCATTACAGGCTTTTGTAAACAGTCCCTTTTCAGCCTTCTTGTAAACCCTCTTCAGGTACTGGAAGGCCACTATTAGGTCTCCCTGGAGTTGTCTTTTCTCCAGGTTGAACAATCAACCCAAATACAAGAAAACAATCAAACATCCTGCTCCCTGAACAAAACTGCGATGGTGGAAGAATAAAGCCCTGTATATCCAGTTTTGGCACACTGTCAACTGAGACCGTACTTCACTTTGTAATGCTTTATTTTGAGTTGTGTGCAGCTTTCTCATGTATAAATACCTAGTGTAAATTTCCAGATATTTTTTTTGCAAATTGGAAACCAAGGAAATTATATCAGTAAGGTTAAAAAGAAATTTGGTTTTCAACTTTTACTTAAATCAGGATGTTTTTCTAGAAATGCTAGTACGTCTTTGCTTTGGAGGGAGGATCTTACAGTTGTCAGAGAGCATAGACTTTGAACCTAATGCTGTTTAGCATAGGCTTGTTACGGCTTCAGAGCTATAATGTTGGAGTTAATCTTTAAACTTATTTTTCTGGTCCTGCAATGGATAATCCCCTTAGCCTCTGTAAAAGCATGAGCCAGCACAGTTGCTGGTATCAGGTTTGAAAACAGAGCAGCTCTTTGTTTTGCCATTGAAATAACCAACCCTTTTTGACATCCTGGAGCACTGACAGAATGTCAGGAGTCAGAACAGCTTGGGACAAGTAGAGAAAAGCAAGTGGGGAACAAGGAATCTTGACTGTTTTGTGTTAAGGGCTGATAGGCAGTGAAGAGAGAGAAAGAGGAGAGTAAAAATTCCTGAGAATGGTCAGTTCTCAGTAATAATCAGACTGGGACATTTTTTCCTGATAGTCATAGTCGCTTGAGGGGAGTAGGGAAAGTAAAGAAAAGAGGAGTAGTAAACTGGAGGATTGACTCACAAAACAAATTGCAAGTGTTTGCTGTTAAAATATTTTTTGTGCTTCCTTGCCTTTTAAAATACACAATATCTCTTTTACAAAGGTAAATGCCTAATGAAGTTAATGGTGGCTTATATAAAGATTTGTGAGATTGAAGAATAAATACAAAGCAGTATCAGAAGCTTTATGATAGTGTGCTTGAAGAGTTAAGCAGATTTAGAAATGTACATGAACAGGAAATTGTTGTTTCAAGTCAGAAATGGATCTATCTCATTACCTTGTACCTCTGTGCTCTATTTCTTACTCAATCAAATTTGATACAGCTAGGTATAATTTTATATCTCATAGTATTCTTTATGAAATGCAACATACAATTGCTTGTACAAGTGAAAATAATTAATACTTAATTTGTTCTATGCTGGTAAATGATTGGGTATTAGTAAAGTTAAGTTTGGGGGTGCGTGTATATATATAATATATAGGATTCCAGTGGAAATTTACAGGGGCTTTAAGAAGCAGTATTTTTTAAAGGACATGGTACTAGTGCTCTTCTGGGTATTCCTGGACAATATTTGTATTATTGATTAATTTTTCAGGTTACACGGGTAGTATTGTTGTGGGTGAACAACCACTTCAATGATTTTGAAGGAGATCCTGCTATGACTCGATTTCTGGAAGAATTTGAGAACAATTTGGAGAGGGAGGTAAGAATTGAGGGGGTTTTATGACAATTGAGGATGGCAGGAAGAAGGCAAACTGCTGTTATACATAACTCATTATACTTTTCTCTTGTAGAAAATGGGTGGACATTTGAGGCTGTTAAATATTGCTTGTGCTGCTAAAGCGAAACGAAGATTGATAACCTTAACAAAGCCATCTCGAGAAGCCCCTTTGCCTTTCATCTTGCTGGGAGGGTCAGAAAAGGGATTTGGAATCTTTGTTGACAGTGTAGATTTTGGTAGCAAAGCTACAGAAGCAGGCTTGAAACGTGGAGACCAGGTATGCAATTTTAAAATGTCTTATTTATCTTTTTAATTTCTTTTCTCTTTGCTTAATAAAAATAATACTACCTGTTGGTATTTTTAGATACTGGAAGTGAATGGTCAAAACTTTGAAAACATTCAGCTGTCAAAAGCCATGGAAATCCTGAGAAATAACACACACCTGTCTATCACTGTGAAAACCAATTTATTCGGTAAGGTTGTGCACTTTTTTTTTGTTCTAAATTTTGTTCTAATTTAAATGGACTCTTTATGGGTTTTGATAATTTAAAATAGTATTGTTTGAAACACTTTTGTACGAGGAGCATAGGAAAAGGAAACTGGCAGGTCCTAAAATACCTTTGTTCATATTTGCAGAGAAAACAGTACGAATAGGATCTTCTAAGAAGTTATTTCACCTTCAGTACTGCATTTTTCTGGATTAACAGGAACTATTGTGACGATTTAGCTTGAACTTCAAAATGTTTGTACATTTTAGTCCTTTCTCAAGAAAGAAACTTCTGTTGGATTTTAGTTGTTCATTGATCTTATCTGTCTGCTGAATTTGCTTGTAGCTTTTCAGTCCATGCCTACAATGAATGTGGCAAGCTTAATAGACACTTTCTTTTGCCAGCTAGGTGAAAACATTCCCTCTAGCCTCCCAATCTATTAATTTCTCCCTCTAATAAGTATTAAAGCAATCATGAAGGAGTCTTCAAGCAGCACAGGACCTCGGGTAGCTTATCATAAGTAATTAACAGTTTGTGGGGTTTGGTTTTGTGGGGTTTGGTTTGGTTTTTTCCCAGCACTGGATATTTGGATCGTTTCTGCAACTCAGTGATGTGTTCTCTAAGTACCTCTTTCAGGATCAGGTTCTTTATCACAAATAAGTAAGACAGAATGTTTCCTCAGGATGTCATGGCACTAACTGATGATTAAATATGCTTAGGTGCTCTCCAAAAATAATTTTTCAACTCTGTTTCCTGGGGATTTTTAATTAATTTTTTTTTGCTTTTCAGTAAAGATTCTGATAATTCAATTGTTTCTAAAAATTAGAGCATTGCTTAATGTATCTATATATGCTTATTTATCAGTATGTGCTTGTTTCTATATGTGCAAGTTCTGTATAACACACTCTCATAGAGGAGGTTTTTGGATCTCGTGTGTTGCTTTAGTATGTTTAAGACAAAACTCAATTTCTTTAGCAGTTGAGTTTTTCTAGGTTTTTAATCTTATTGCTCCATTGCAAATAAAGAAATTGTATCTCAGCAATCTCAGAACAGGTACTTTCTGTGTATTACATGCAGTATTTCTTATCAACAAATCTCAAAAGGACAGTTTCACTTTTTCAACAGCAGCATCTTATCTATATCAATTTTTTCTCCAGCCCCCAGCTCCTACTCAACAGCAGAGTTATTGGCTCAAATTACTCTCCTATGGTTTTCTTTTTGTCTCATACTTGAAGCTTTTGAAGTCTCTTGGTGATTTACTGTGTACCTCTGGAGAGAAGGATGAATATTAAGGACAAAATTGGTAGTAAATTTTAGCCCCTAATACTCATCCCCTTGTTCCCACTTTTTCTGCGCCTCCTTGATTTTAATTATCAGTTTTCATTTTTTTTTGTTACAAATCAAGTCACTAGATGATTTTTTTTTTCCCAGTTATGTAGGGAGATGACTTCTCACATTCAGAATATGTGCCTTGAACTCCAACATTTTTGTGAAGCTATAAGTTTAAGTAGAACTAATTTGCAGACTGTTTGGGTATTTCTGCCTCAGAAATGACTCTTTGCTGGGGAGCTGGGGGACTCTGAGAGTATTTTGTATATTTAGCAGGTGGATGCAACAGTCCTGTCAAACATTCAAGGTGTTTCAGTAGTCTCATACTTTCTTAAATATTCCTTGTGACTTTCTCGCATTACTCTCTGAATTCTGATTATTTCGTTGTTCCTGTTGTTAATAATGTCTTGTCTGTCTGAGAGCTTCTGTTGCTGGATATCTGTTTAACATCTTACTTCTCAGTTTGTAGTTTTCCCATCTCGTTTTTATCCAGTGTGCTCTTTTTATGTGCTACTGTTCAGCAAGAGTGTGTCCTTAGGTTGAGAAGTCAAAGTCCTTCTGTTGATACCATCCGTGCAACAATGTGGTAATCTAGTGTATTTCTGTTCTGACCTGGGGCAATTTACTGTTTTCTGAATCATGCTACAGAAAATGAATGTCCTTTAAAATTTTTTTTCCCCCATTTAATACTTGAAGTGACAAAATATCTAATCAGGGGTTTTTTTGTAATGAACTGGTGTGTTGCACAGAGCTGTCTTTTACAGTTTTCATCTTTCTTTTTCCTCTCTTTTCCAGTTTTTAAAGAACTTTTAACACGGTTGTCAGAGGAAAAAAGAAATGGTGCTCCCCACTTGCCTAAAATTGGTGATATTAAAAAGGCAAGTCGCTACTCCATCCCAGACCTTGCTGTTGATGTGGAGCAGGTAATAGGATTAGAAAAAGTAAATAAGAAAAGTAAAGCTAACACAGTTGGGGGAAGAAATAAATTAAAGAAGATACTTGACAAGACCCGAATCAGTATTCTGCCTCAGAAACCATACAAGTGAGTTTTGTATTTCCTCTTAAATATTTGCTGTATGTTGTCTTTTTAATATTTTTTTAATGATTTATCATGATACTTGTAATTTGTCATTATACTTTGTTATTAATGCAAACCATATTAATATCTGAACATACTAGAAAATGCTTTTCTGAATATTGGAATGGTCATAGACTGCTAAAAATGCAGCTATTGACATCAATATGTATGTATTTTAATTCTTATAGATAACATGATGGTATAAATATTTTACTTTAAACGGAAAACATTTACACCATCATTTTATCTATAAGACTGTTAATTGGAAGTTCCCTCCCACCTTAAACTGCTTTGAAAGAAAAATATTTATACCATCATTTTATCTGTAAGACTGTTAATTGGAAGTCCCCTCCCACCTTAAACTGGACACACCTCAAGCAATTAAGCCATTGAGTATCTATTTATTTATTTATTTAATGAATGAATGCTAAGTAAGGTATCTGATGTATTTTATTCTATGAACACATTATTTGGAAATAGAGTTCTGATAAGGATTGTTGGAAATAATAGAATGAGTTTCATATGATTTTATGGGAATCTGGTTCTCGGCCAAGAGCAATGGTGTTAATGGGGAAAAATTATTAGTAGAGATTAGTTGATATGTAATCAGTGTTTTCTCTTGCATTTTTCTTTTGTCATTCATTGAGGTATTCTATTTGACTTCATGAAAAAGACACATCTTTAAGATCCAGGACCTTTTCCCCTGCTGTTACTTAAAAAAGAAGTTTGCTTAGCTGATATTACTAAATGATTACTGTTCTGAAACACTGAGTAGAATGCTAGTAATGCAAAGGTTAAATGATTATATATTATTATGTCCAAATAATAATACATTTCAGTGGAGAAGCATCTCTAAATCCTCTTATGTTGTTAGTCTTAAGAATGTTTTCTTTTATTTCTCCAGTCTTGTTTGTTTCTTCTCTGAGCCATGCATACTGTTAGGTGTGATTTTGGCATTTTTTTGGCTTTGTTTTGTTTTTTTGCATTGTTCACCCTTATTCACAGATTTTGCATAACATTTTCATGTTGCTTTTCTTTTTCTTTTTTTTTTTTTTCTTTTTTTTTTTCCCCACACTACTTTCATTTTTGCACTTTTTCTGTGCAGGGACCTCTTTGGGTAAGACTCAGTAAAACAGAACACTTGACCTACTTTCCTTTTGCTAGTTTTACTTCATTTGTTATATATAGCAATTTGTCTGCAAAGCCTGTTGACATTCAGATGTTTCTGTCTGCATGGTTTCTGCATAGAGATGTGTAGCTGTGCTGTTTGTGCTTTTTCCCCCCTAGTTGTGTAGAAACTTCTATATCATTCTTCCTAATCATAAATGGTGCTACCTACACTAAGGGAATGTACATATTTTCATATGTTTTTAAATGACAAAAAATCAATAGGGATGAAAAAGCTGATTTACTCATTAGATGAAGTTGGTATTTAAAGACTTCACGAGTCAGCTAGGTTATGAGGTGAAACCATCCCACATTTTTTTCACCATGAATACAGTAGAGAATGTATCCCTATAAAACCAATCTTTAAACTAGAATGAGGTCATTCTTAGCCTGTCTGCTTCATGAGATGTTCAATCAGTAGCAAAGATGAATAAGTTTGAACAAGAGATAATGCTTTCTCTCAGTCTTGCTCTTTAGTCCAATGATGTCAACATCTTGTAATGAGAAAATACAACTATTTCCTCTGCATCTGCTGGGAAATACATATCCTTCTCTTGATGAGCTATGAGGCATTTCTTGATGTGTGCTTCTGGCTACAACCTCTCATTGAAGCTCTTTGCTTTCTTTTCTAATCCAGAGTGGGTTTGTCGTCCATAGGCTAGGTTGCTCCATGTAAGGATTAAACACAACCTCTACCTCTGTCTGGCCTGGTCCATAGTGCAGCATCCCAGAGAAAGAAGCAGCTCCCTCTCCTCTGTTTGCAGCACTCCAGAGGGATCACAGTGTACTGTATTTTGAAAGAAGCAGCATTCAAAGAGCTCTACCATTTTGTTATCTCTTCTAACCTGTTTGTCAATCAGCAGGCAGGTTATGTCTTAGTTAACGCTATCTTCCTTCATGGCAAATGCATATGAAAAGCTATAGAAACGCCTTTCCTTTAAAACCAGAGTATCCTTCCGCAAATATGTTATTTAACCACAGGGGCAGTTGATTTTGGACATGGAGTTTTCTGGTGTTTCGATTTGCATCTGAAATTTTAGGGGTTCATTTCTTATTTGCATGAGCTAGAACTCACTTAGACTCTCATTTTTAAAAATAGAATAAATTGAGTGTAAGGTAAATTTCCAATTTATTAGATATTTAGAATGGAGACGAATTTTAGAAATGTTAGTTTTGTGGTTGTTTGTGATTGTTTGTTTGGTTTGGTTTTGTTGGTTTGGGGATTTTTTTTTTTAACCTAACATTTGTCAGTTGATCTACTTTACTGAAGCTGCCTCGCTCATGATGCACGGGATAGGTATAAGATTATATAAAACTGACAAACTGCAAAAAGAATACATAATGCAAGTGAAACTATTAACATAAGGGAGATTGCCACATTGTCTTCATATGGTTTGAATTTAGAGAAAATACTGAGGTTGGCACATTTATGAAATATACCATATAGTTGTTTAGAACCACTGGAAAGCATTTTGCGGTTCAGAGGCTTTGGGGTATTTTGCTTACTTGGGGGTTGTTTCGTGTCTATGGGGTAGTTTCTACTTGAAATACAACATGTCAGCTCCTGAGAATGCTTTCAGTTGTTGTAAAAGTCTCGCTTGTGGCTAGCATAAAAGTGATGTGTGCTGAGCTGATCATCACTGCTTGTCACAGTATTTTGTGCTTTATGTGGAAGTACAAAAATACAGATGTTTAGATTCAACTTAACTTCTGATTGAGAGAGAATCCACAAACTTTTTTTCAGTGAAATACAGTTTTTCCTCTCATACTCACGGCTTGGGATTTACACTTTATAAACTATTTTGGTAACAGAGAGTTATCTATATTGGGAGAAACTAAACACTTAATACAGAGATATGCCTCCAACACTTTGAGTTGTATTGCTTTTTAAAAAGCAGTTGCTATGTCCATGTAATTATAATTGTCTTAAATGCCCTGAGACATTGTCCTAGTTCCCAGAGTACTGTTTAATTCATAGCACTTAAAGAATTGGTACAAGAGTGTACTGGGTAAAATAATTCATTTGTAAGCACAAAAGGACACTTTTTTATAACAGCTCTACAGGGATAATTATCAGGCCCTTAACTGTGTGTTTTTCTGAGGATGGATAGAACACTAGACAAAAACTTAAGTTTCTGAAACTAGGGTACAAGTGGCCATTTGTGTTGTATCAGTTTGTTAGCTTGATTCCTTAAGAGTTGCAGCAATTTGCAAGGAAATCTAGTTTAGATGTTCTTGGCTTTTAAAAAGGCTTTGCTTATAGTAGCTAATTTTAAAAAGTATTCTAGTGTTCTATAAAGTCTGATTTTAAACATTTTGCACCCTCAGATTATTTTATTAAGGATTTGCACCTATATGTTCATAGAAATGCTTATAGTATGATGATCTCTCTCTCTAATCCATTAACACTACTGACCTCCTTTGGGACCCTGTCTTTCTCAGTTTAGTAGACCAAATACTTCAACTTTATCACAGAATACTTTATTTACAGCTGTCAGACACTTTGGAGGGGATACAAATAGCATTGAAGTGCAGATGCTTACCTTAGCCTTACAGATTAGCTGGCAACATGTCTGTCACATTCTGTGTGTTGGAAGATCTTAGATTGTATGGCTACAATATGTCTGGAAGTACAGCAGCAAATCTTGTGATGAAAGATCTGTGCAATTCAGGTCTTAAAATATAGCACTGAGGTGACAGTACATACTAATCAAAGTTTGAGTGATGGGGTGGCCCAAACATGATGAAGTATGTACTGTCTTTTGAATAAAGTGAGAAATGTGATAAATTATCAAAAATAATGAGGCTAGCAGCTCCTCGGAGCTTAGTGGTGAACACGAAGATCTTCTGGTCATCTTAGCAGGCAAATTTAATCAGAGTAGACATTTGGGTGCTCTTGGTGAACCTAGACAGCAAGCATTGTTGCTGGAGAATTGTAACTTCTAAATAATGATTACTGTACTATTTAAAGGGTGTAAATGTGATGTCACTGCATCCCTCTAGTACGGCCCAAGCTCAGAATGTCTGTAAGTCCTGACAGTATTTATTTCTGGATGCAGTGACATTGGAATTGGCCAGTCTCAGGATGACAGCATTGTGGGACTGAGGCAAACAAAGCACATTCCTCCTGCTTTACCTGTCAGCGGAACTCTGTCATCCAGTAATCCTGATCTGCTGCAGTCTCATCATCGTATCTTAGACTTCAATACTACTCCTGGTAAGAATCCTCTTTTGTGCTTTGTATAATTTTCTTTAATTGATTTTTTTGTTTGTTTGTTTATTTTTCGTCCAGACTTCCAGAGACTGAAGATACATTTCAGCTGTATGCTGTTGCCTACACAATAGTCACATATTAAGGCATTAGGATTTATTACAATTGCCCCAATACACTTTACCCAAACCAATTAGATGTTTATTTTTCAAGTGTGCTGTATATAGAGTGCCTTTTACCTATTGCATACTTTTGGCCAGTGACAATTTATTTTGCTTGGTATGTTTCTAATTTGCCCTGATATATCAAGCATTACAAGACTGCAGTATTTCCGAATAGTGAAGCTGATCATTAGCTTACAATAAAGTGCAAGGGCACAGGATGTGTGCTTCAATTTTTTTCTGAACAGACTTATATATGTACTACATCTGTAAGAGACAGGGTTTCAGTATTGTTAGTCATCCTGCCTTACAGCTGCATGCTGAATTCTTTGTATAGAAAGTGATTAAAAATCCCATTCTGAAATAGATAAAAATTGAACATATTGAGGAGAGAGGAACAAAGCATGGGGGCGAGAAGGGGAGAGAAAGGAGGAGAATCTGAGAAACTTGAGAGCCTTATCTCATGAGAAGGGTTTAGCTGGAGCTTCTGGCGAGGTTGCGATTTGGGCTTTTATCTGGCTGTAGGAAGGTTCTTAGCGGGAAAACCTCTACATATCCAAATCTTTGCTATTAAAATGTAGCTGCTGGAGGAGGATATGGTGATAGTAGCTGTGCAGACACTTGGTTACTTCAGTCTAATCTTTAGTGTATTTTGCAAAAGTAGAACCAAAAATTCAGTGCCTTCCTAAGTCTGAAGGGTTTCAGATCTTTTGTAAAGGGAAAGTGCTAAAGCATCAGCTGAACTACTAACCAAGCAGGTGCTGTTATTGTGCTTGAAACTGACACTGGGCATCATTTCATCTCAGGCTATTTGGGATTAGAGAAGACTACACAAAGGTAGTGTGTCACTTTTGTCACAGTCTCTAAAACTGGTCCTGAGGTAGTGGGAATATTTGTATGTTTGGTATTTCAAGTAACAACTGGTGTCCAGCACTTTGAATATATTCATTATATGTAAGATTCTAACTTTTCGTCAGCACTTTATAAATGAGTGATGCTACCATTTTCCAGCTTGCTGTTTACCTAGACCAGATGGTTCTAGGTAATTAATGGGTTCTTCATGCCAAGCACAGCAACTGGCTTATTTCCAGAGCTTGTTGGCATTACTGTCTTGCATAGCTCAAACTCCATTAATTGAGAAGGAATGCCATTACAGGTCTGAAGGTCCTTTGGTCACAGATGGAGTTTGGAGAAGTCTGATAAATTAGTGAAGTTCTACTGTTTGCCTTTTGCTTTGAGGAAAAGTAATAAATAATGATGTAATGCTTCAGCTTTATAGCATCTTTTCTGTTACCCTTATACTGCTTGCTATTTTTTTTCTCTTAACATTTGGCCAAGTGTTCACACACTGAATATTGTGTAAGTGTATCACAGAGATCCACAGGAAAGGAGAACTGAAGTAAAAAAATACATATCTTGAGGGCTTTAGGGGTAGTTCCATTGTAGATAAGAGTTGAATTACACCTCTATACATTTTAAGGCTTGGAAAAAACTAAAGCCTGCAATTTTCATTTCTTTTGTTACCTTGAACTAAATTAAAGATGAAGGCAGCTCACAAAAAAAAATTAAAAAATTGAATGCCTTGTATATGACAGACAGAAATGTTAGAAGAGCTGTCCTTTGAGCCTTTTGGGAATATTCCTCAGGATAGAAAGTAAAACAACTTGCTGTTTTAGGAGGGTAGTCTTTGAGGAGAAATCAACAGCTTGAAATCTGCAAGGAATTATTTTAGTTTCTCTTTGGGTTTGCTCAGGCTTTTTCAGACATACTTTAAAGGTTTGTTTTTAATGTTCAAGCAGTCAGTAGCACTTTGATTTCTCTTGTGCTGTCTTTGCTATTTGATTGAAAGTCAAAACAGTGTTGTAATGATGAGCTGTCAGCCTTTGGTACTTTTTTCCCCCACAAGTTTTCTGAGGGACTAAAGTCCTATCATAGAACATTCTTCAGCCTGCTGCTCTAGTTTTGGTTGCGGGGTTTGGTTTTTTTTGTTTGTTTGTTTGTTGGTTTGGGGTTTTATGAGGAGTGAAGGGAGGTGCTTACGATTCTTTGCAAGTGCAGTTTTATTTTAAAATCATTATGCTGAATAACTTTCCACCAGTGCTATAGCTGTAATCATTTCAATTGCTGACAGACTTCTCCTCTTCTGTGGAGTGCATTTTCTACCAGCTCTGATAGGTATGCAGCCTAAAATACAGTGCAAAGATGGTAGTTTTCTCTTTACTGTTCTCTGCATTTCTTCGTATTGACTTCAGTGATCCAGCAGAGCAGGTTATTTTCTCAAAATATTGGCACAACATACTTCTTTCTTGGGAGTGCTAAGTGAGTTCCCACCTTGGAGTTGTTTACTGCAGCTTCCCCTCTTCATAGCACTTTTTTGAGACGCAAGTATTCCTGTAACAGCAAGAAGCAACAAGATCTAGAGAGCAGTCTGGTTTTTAATGATGTCTGTGAAAGGCTGTGGTTTTGGCACCTGCCTTCCTCACAATGTAAAAAATTGTAGCAATTATTTCAGGCCCTGCTCTGTATCCTTCTTCAATTAATTACTGAAGGAAGATGGTTAAATAATAGAGTTGGTCCTAAGAAGCAAAACCAGCTTGCTAGCTATAAGATATTTGTACATTTGACTCAGGTACTTAAAGCTGAAAGCTGGCCTGTACTAATACCTGTTATGTGTAACTGGTCATGTCATCACTCAGTTTTAATGTTTTTCAGCATTAGTGCTTCTCAGGCTGCAAAAATACTACTGTGAGCTCAAAAGTTAGGGGCTTAGTTTCATGAAATTTGTAAACTAGTATATTTGTAAACATCTTGTGAGGCATGTGAATCAGTTCATATCAGAGAGATTTATCTTAATACTTCCCAAATTATTATTTTGGAGACATGCAGCAGCAGTGAGATGATGTTGATTTTTGGTTTTGTTTGGTTGGTTTTGTTCTTTTGTCACAAGATTTCTGTTGCTGAGTAGGTTTTTAGTAACTTGAATATGTTACGCACACATTCAGGCCTTCTCAGAAATAGTTGTGGTTGTATCAATGTGAATGTTTCCATCTGGCAGTTGGTGGTTGGCTTTGGTGGGGTTTTTTTTGTAATAATGATTTTTGGCACTATATTCAGAAGACTTTCTACTATTATTTTCTTGTTCATGTGACCTATATGATCTACCATCAAAACCCATATCCATTAAAGGAAGAATAATAAGCAGATGTCATGCCACACAACACTAGACAAGGTTATTTGTAACAAATGGAAGAAATTAAAGTAATTGAAGGCTTACCATATGTTAAAAATTCCAGTGGTGGATAGCTGCACAATTGTACCTTTTTGACAGGTGCTCACAGTATGTTTTCTGTCATCAATTGCAACAATATATTTAGAACTTGAATGTTTGTGAAGTGTTTTCCTATCTCTGGCTGCTTTATTTCTTAATTACTAAAACATTGGCACAGAGAAATAGCAAGTTTCAGTCTGTTAGTAATTTGTTATTGTGAATTAAATGTATTGAGGGTAGAGTAATAAAAAATAAACCACACACATGAAAACAAACAAGCAGCTGTTTTACCAGAACAAAAGGCATGGAATGATAGAGAAGTAAAGACTTGTAACATTATCATTTAGACTCAATGTAACTGATATTGTTGCTTGGTTTTATGCTTTTTTTCCTTTCATATATCGCATACCTTGCATGCAATTGTGGTTTTTTCCAGACTTGCCAGATCAAGTTCTGAGGGTTTTCAAGGCAGATCAGCAAAGTCGCTACATCATGATCAGTAAAGACACAACAGCAAAAGAAGTGGTCATCCAGGCTATCAGGGAATTTGCTCTCACAGCAACCCCTGATGCATATTCACTCTGTGAAGTCTCTGTCACACCTGAGGGTGTAATCAAGCAAAGGAGGCTTCCTGATCAGTTATCCAAGCTTGCTGACAGGATACAGCTGAGTGGCAGGTGAGATTGGAGACGGTGAGCTAAAGCTTATGATGCTGGTTTCTGAAGTCATAACCCTGTTAATAGCATATTTGAATTATTAGTGTTGCATTTCTGTACAAGAAATCACTCCTAATGCAACTTCTAATTAGTATCTAGGCCTGGTGAAATTCAGTTTATTCTGTGATTTCAACTGGTTCATTTCTGTAACTGTCAGTAGTGTTTGAGTATGTTGTATCTAGTGTCATTTTGAATTCTGTTTTCACAGATATTACCTGAAGAACAACATGGAAACAGAAACTCTTTGTTCAGATGAAGATGCTCAAGAGTTATTAAGGGAAAGTCAGATTTCCCTACTACAGCTTAGTACTGTTGAGGTGGCTACTCAGCTCTCCATGAGAAACTTTGAGCTATTCCGTAACATTGAACCCACGGAATACATTGATGACTTGTTTAAACTGAAATCAAAAACAGGTTGCACTAATCTGAAAAAGTTTGAGGAGATTATTAATCAAGAAACATTCTGGGTGGCTTCTGAGATTCTAAGAGAAACTAACCAGCTGAAAAGGATGAAAATCATTAAACATTTCATTAAGATAGCACTACACTGCAGAGAATGCAAGAACTTCAACTCGATGTTTGCCATCATCAGGTATTGCCCCTTAACAGTTTTACTTCTGCTTTACTAAAAAGCAATGTCTTATTTGTGTCAGTCTGAAAAATAGCCCAAACCAACCAACCAAAAAAACCAAACCAAACCAAAAAAACCCACAAAAATGGTATTTTCAGCGTAAACTAGTTAATACTGCTAACAGTATTATGGAGGATGTTTTGCAGTAATCTGAACTTGACACTGAAATGTTTGCTGAAATACTTGGAATGCTACTATTATGGATTTGTTAATTGAGGCAAGAATGATGGGTGACCATGGAAACAGAGAAACTACTACACTTACTTAAAAGCAAAGATGGGGGGATGCACACAAAACCCCCAAAAAACAAACCAAAGCACATCAGTCATATGAAGAAAAATTTGTAACATTGTCATAAATGAGTGAGTGAGTTTCTCAAAGAGAGTTCAACTTTTTATGCACAGTTCACAGGATCTTGAATTCATTGAGCTGTGATGCCTTTGCTTTTCATTGTATTAGCAGCTTCTGTGATAGAACTCTGATAATAGTCAATAACAGACCCATCTGATAACAACGCCAATAACAATAACGCCATCTGATAAGCTGTAAATAAAAATCTTTTAATAAGAATAAAATACTGAAAATCTCAGAAAAGTTTTCTTAGCTTTGGAGTTATAAGAGCAGCAAACTCTGATGTGTGTGCTTATACATATTTTATAAAAAGACTCAAATTTTCTTTTAGAGTCTTCCAGGTTAGTCAGAAAACCCAACCGACTAAGATAAAACCTTAAATATTGCCTATGCAAAAGCTTGAGGAAGTTTCATTGAAATGGCAAGTTTATCACTGTCTCTGGCAAAACAGATTGAATGTGATACTTTTTCTGAAGGTCGCTGATTTTGAATGCTATTCAGTTGACTATGGCAAATTCTGAAGTCAAGGACACATGCTGATAATCAGTCAGCATCTCCAAGACATGAAAATCTTGAGATTTAGCTCGGCTATTTCAGCTGATTGCAATGAGAAATAGAAGCAGCCTGGCTGCTAGCAAAAACTTTAATGAAGGAAAAATTCTAGATACTAATCTTTCCCATAGGTAGAAATTAACAGCAAGATGCCAGTGCCATTAAGGGGGAAAAAAAAAAGGGCTTGTACCAGTTACAGCTTCAGAATAACATCAACTATAGAGTCTGTTAGCATCAATTTGGTCTAAGAACAGCAAAGTCAGATGGATTATTGCAGCAAGAATGTGGGTCACTGTGCTTTCACCACCTAAACATTCTGTAGGTGAAAGATGGTTTGTCCTTTAGTCTAGAAGTACAGGATGATCCTGAATTACTCCTACATTATGATATTGTTATTGAATTAAGACACTTTCCATTCCAGTATGTACTGAAATATTGTCTATTAGGTTTAATTACTCATCCAAGTGTAATTTTTATCTGTTTACAGTTACATCATGTAGGTATCTCTGGGTTTTATAGCTTTTATTGTTTTTTTTTTTTTTTTTCAGTACACACTGGTAAAAGGAAGTTTTCATTTTCTTTTACTTTATTGACATTGCTGTGCTGTGGTATTCTGGCTGTATGGTACTTCCCCCATACAAAATTTTACATGTTTTTTTTCTAGGATTCTTTTATTTCTTTTTTACTGTTCTTGAACTTTTTGTACTTTTTGTTTCAAGTGGCCTGAACTTGGCACCAGTTGCACGGCTCAGAACTACTTGGGAAAAGCTTCCAAGCAAGTATGAAAAGCTGTTTCAAGATCTACAGGACTTGTTTGATCCATCAAGGAATATGGCAAAATATCGTAATGTTCTTAACAGCCAAAACCTACAGCCTCCCATTATCCCCCTGTTTCCAGTTATCAAAAAAGACCTTACCTTCCTGCATGAAGGTAAAAGCAGAAGTACATCATCTGTTACTAGCTAAGGAAAACCAACGTTGCTACTGAAAAACTGATGTTCTTAATTTTTGATTGTAGGCAACGATTCAAAAGTGGAGGGCCTGGTCAATTTTGAGAAGCTGAGAATGATTGCCAAGGAGATACGCCATGTTGGTCGCATGGCATCTGTGAACATGGATCCTGCTTTAATGTTCAGAACAAGGTATTGTGTGGTGTATTAGAGCTTTTTCCAACTGAAAGAAGGCTAGGTGTCAGCAAGGAGTGCTTTTCAAGCCCTCCTTGTATTGGAGCAGTACGAAGGTGTTTTGTTGGTAACAATTTACCAAAAATGTATTATAGTAAAAATGGAGAAACCAATACATTTTGTTTATCAACGTATATTAAAATGTTGTATATTATTCCTTAGCTGCCAATTACTTTGTAAAAATAAGATTCTATCAGTGGGAGGGAGAGGGCAATACTGGTGTGAACATATACGTATTAGCCTGTCTAAAATGTTGGTGTATGCCAGCCTTACTTTGATTTAGTGGGAGTGGGAATGTATCTGAAACAGTGTCTGCTAGTAGTGTTAGAAAACGTGGAGTGAGTGCTCTTTGGCTTGATGTTAGACCAGCTTATTGCACACTCTTTTTCTTAATTTGCGCTGGAAGAGTTGGTAATATCTGACTGTATGCCCGAGTCAAGGCTCTTTTTAATGTTTGTGGGCTTCCAGAACTGCTTGTCCTGAGGTCTGGTCTTTTTCTTTCTGTTATGGTCTTTCTCTGTCTCTTCTTAAACCCATGCTTTACTCTTCCTGGCTCTCACTTGCAGGAAGAAGAAATGGAGGAGTTTGGGGTAAGTGGTTGGAGACAACACACACACAGACGTTCATTCTTTCCCTATCATTTGCATTGCTTCCTACTTACTATCTTTAATCTTCTGGTGTTTTTACTGACAATACATTTTAATCCAGGAGTGCTTTTGCTTTTGAGGTTGAAACACAAAAGTTGTCAACTATTTTAAGTGATTGCATATAGGAATGGAGTGTTCTCCTTCACCTCCAATTTAAATTGCCAAAGGAAGTGACTCTTGGTAAAAGAGAAATTAGAAAATGGCAAGGTTGTAACAGCTGAAAATTGCTGTTGACTTCCTTATGCCAAAGTACAAAATTTAAAAATTGCAGTGTCTGCTAAACTAACTTCTTTTCATATTAAAATTCAGCCATCATTTTCACTTAATTCAAGAACATTGCTTAGCTTTCGTATAGGTATAAGTTGAAATGTGCATGATACGTATTTCATCATGAACTAGCTGATCATTTTATTTAACAAAAAGCTGTCTTCAGCCTAGCAAGTTACAGGGAAATTCTATTTTGTGAAACTGAGATATACATTTTATATATGGTCAGAATTTACAAAGTATTTAGAGATCTTGCAAAATGCCTTCTGCATATGTATTTAAGTTTGAATCTCAGCTATAGTCTTCTGTCAGCATTGCCTTACTGCATGAGCTTTTCCTAATGCTCCAATCTTCTCAGTAGCTGGCTTATGTGAGAGAGCTAGCTTGAATGCTTTTCTAGATGTGTGAAGTGATATTGCCTAGTTGGAGCAGAATAGGTTAAAATATTTGTGCCTGTAATGTGTGAAAAAGATTTCCTGACCCTCATCTTTCTATCTGTTATAGCTGTTTGACTTAATGGAATGAGGCATGTGAGCTTTGATCATAAACTGACATTCAAGCAATATTTTGCATGTTTCATATTTGTCAAGTGATCCCATGTTGGACTAAGTCATACTCTTCCCTTCTGTCCTCCACTTCCTGCCCCCTCAGGTCTCTCAGCCAGGGCAGTACTAATGCAACCGTGCTGGATGTTGCACAAACAGGGGGTCATAAAAAGCGAGTCCGTCGCAGCTCCTTCCTTAATGCTAAAAAACTATATGAAGATGCTCAGATGGCACGGAAAGTAAAGCAGTATCTCTCAAACTTGGATCTGGAAATGGATGAGGAGAGTCTCCAGACACTGTCTCTGCAGTGTGAGCCGGCCACCAACACACGTGAGCAGAGTAATTTCTTATGGATTTATAGAAAACTGTTACTTCTCTGTTTCATCAGCTAAGACTTAATTGGGAACATTAACTAGACAATGAGGTGGAAGATCTTGTGTCTAGTCATTTCCAAATACTGAATCTTGCAGAATAACAATATAGAGATACAGCATTTATGTAACAGCTAAAGCCTTCAGATGAGGTGGTGCTGACATGCCCAGGGGTACTATAAAATTGCCCATACTAAGGGTGTGGAAGAGCCAAAAGTTTATTTACAGTTTTGATGTACTCAGGCTTTTGGTGTGAATAGGGTAAATCATCCAGTGTATCTAGGACTTGGGAGGGAAGAGGACATTGTCTTGTGTCCAGGTGTTTCAGAGACACCAGAATGGCTGTACCTGGTTGCATCAGTGGGAGATGTTATGATCGTTATTAGTTTCAAAAATTTTGATTTGAAGCAATGCTGTATCTTAAGCCCTTCCCTTAAGGTAGCAAAAAATTAGTAATTATATTCTAAACCAGTTTTGTTCCTTATGATAGCTCAGTGTAACTTCTGGTCATGTTTTGGATCACTATGAAAATAGTCATATATGAGAGTAAATGTTCTTGGATAATGTCCATATTGCAAATGGAGTTACGTCTCCACTTCTTTTCCTCTGAGCACTTCTTAATTATTAATTGGAGGGCTTTGCACTGCTCAGATTAAAAATCCCACAATATTTTTAGCTAGTAGTCTAATTATGTGATTTCTTCCATTTCATGACAGTGCCAAAGAGTACAGGGGACAAGAGATCTGGAAAGTCTGAAACCTCACCAGTGGCTCCCAGGGCAGGCATCCAGCAGAAAGCGCAGCAACAACAACAACATAAAGCAAACCAAGCATTGCAGGTCCCTGCTGTATCTCTTTATCCCTCTCGCAAGAAAGTGCCAGTCAAAGACCTCCCACCATTTGGTAAGTGGAACAATGAAGCGTTTGGCTCAATACTGTGAGGTTTGTTTGCTTATGTCAGGGAGACTCTTTTAATCAAAGAAAATCCAGGCGTTTATGTCTGGTAAGATTATATGCAGGTTCTGCTGGTTCATGCAGTGTGTGTGCATAATTGTATGGAAGGAAAAAAAAATCTATGTAACCATCCTGTCCATTTAATCAGGATAAGTGTTTACTTGTTATTAGTAGCTGGGATGAATGAATGTTGCCAACTATCTTCTCTGAGATCTGTGCTTAACTGCTTAGATCTTTTTGCTTAGTGGCTTGGAGTTACATTAACACTTGAAGTACGGTAATGTTCCTAAGTAACTGGCCCTTCCTATTGCATGGTGATAATTTCACAAGAGCATAATTCTGATTTCCCTTCTTGTTCGTTTTAATTGTGCACGGCTTAGGCTGCTAACAAAACATTAGAAGCAGCAAAATGAGCAAGAAACAAATCAATATTTATCTAGTTCTTGTTGATTTTTTTTTTCCATTAAATTTTAATCTTAAAAGGACTTTGAAGATCCATAGGCTGTGTTTTTGCTCATGATTGGGAAGTTTATGAAAACTGACTAGGTTTTGTTGATGAAGCAGCTGTAAATTTTTGATAGCAGCATTGTGATCCAGTAGATCAAAGGTAAATTCTGTAGAATGCTTGACAATAACCTCTACCACAAACACTGGCAAAAGTGTCAGAGAAGCTGTTTCCATTTTTAAGACTGTCCCAGTGTGGATTTTTTGAGATGCCTGAAAAAAACAGTTCTTGATGCCCTAGATCTTTAAATCATACATCATATTCAGGATGTTTTTACTCTGTAGTTTCCCAAAATAAGATGATGCAGAGAAAGTTCTCAAAAAGGATGTCATCATTTTGTAAGCCTAATCTGCTTTCCAGCCTTCTTTGACCTTCCAGGCTAGTCTGCATAGAAAAACAGGAGAATAGTTTCCATTCTTACTATAGAAACCTGCACTAACCACTGAGATTCATGTGTTTGCATTCAACATAAATTTAGTTCAAGTTTCTCAGTATAAATTACTATGGATATCCTTGATTTATGTATTGTATAGGCAGCATTCTTCAAGATAAAATCTACATTGTCTGTTCTGTGACAGAGTACTTATTTTAGGTGTCAAGAATGAAAGAATGGCTGTGCTAATATGCAGAAATAAAGTGCTATATTTTAAACAGAATTAGGTTTGGATATTTGCTTTATTTAAGCTGTTGTCAGAAACTCATAAATAAACAGGGAAAAAATAGAGTAATTTTCCTGCATAATATCTACTCTATAAATGCATTGTGAAACAGAAGGATGTATTTATACTGTACTTTACATCTACCTATATTATTTTTTATTCAAAGGCATTAATTCCCCACAAGCTTTAAAGAAAATACTTTCTTTATCTGAAGAAGGAAGCTTGGATCGTCACAAGAAACAATCTGAAGACACAGTCTCAAGTGCATCTTCACAGCTCTCTTCCCCTCCGACTTCACCACAGAGCTCTCCAAGAAAAGGTATTAGACCTTCCTCATCCTGCTTCCTGAAGCGTACCGACTTCTGGGAATTTCTGAGAAATAATTTAGATACTCAGAGAATAAACTATTGCTTCTCCATTTTTTGTCACATACGGTCAGCAAGAGGCAGGAGGTGTAGTGCAGAGTGGGATACATGAAACGATACCTGGGAACCAGATTTTAGGGATAAAGCCAGGAAAGATAGCCTGATCTGATAGAGGATTTAATGCAGTAAGTCACACTCCTGGCAAGTGCTTCTGACAAAACCATTCCTATCATCAGTGCTTGATGCCAGTGGAAGGATGTGCAGATTGAAACATAAAATCCTTGTACGCACGGTACGTGCTGGCCTATTAGAGGAATTATTTGCTCTGTCATACATCTGGAAGGGATATAACTTGTGTATGACAGGCAGATTTAAGATATTTGGCATTCAAATCATTAATATACAACTGATTATTCAAACAATGTGTGGGGGTATTTGAGGAATGGTATTGCACACTGGAGCCTTCTTGACGGATTTATTGGTGTTTTTTTAAGGGACTTTTTTGAGTGAATTTAAGACTTGAAAGGGTTTCTTCATAAGTCCGTTTGTTTTTTTCTTCTGGTTATAAATTGACAAAACAGAATTTTCCTTTAGTTTAAACAGGAAAAAGTTCTATTGAAAGTATGATAGCCTAGTTGTATTGCAGATAATTTCTAAGTAATTCTCTCTTCAGGATATCAGAAAAGTTCAGTTTCATAGTTACATAACACTGTGGTAAAATACTATTTTTATATAGAGAGAGATATATGAAAAAATTTATATATGTGTGTGTGTGTGTGTATAGATAGATATAGGGATTGAGTCCCCATAATGGAACTTCAGAATGGTAAAAAGATGATTGTGTGTTGCAAACTTCCTGGTAGTAATAATTTAACCTAAACTGCAGAGGGATGGTAAGGATTTGAAGCTTACATATCACTTTCTCTACTTCCTTATCAAGTGGGTAGCTAAGCCCTTTTCTTATCATGGTAGCTGGCAGTGCCAGTTAGTCAAGGCCTTATGGCTTCAGACTAATGGACCTAACCAGTTCCTTCTCTCATCTTGGGAATGAGAACTGTAACAATTCACCAAGGACCTCTGATAGGTGGGCTTATAGAAACAAAGTAAATCAAATTGGTTTATTAGGGATTTGAAAAAGGGAGAGATGAATAAGGCAAGCACAAATGTCCATCCAAAAGCTCTATTGAAGTGATGTTTACTTAGGTGGAGGAAGATGTCATGCAGATAAAATAGGATATTACCTCAACCCTTGTAGACTATCTTCATGATTACCTCCAAATACTACATTAGCAAAGAGTGAATTTATATAAATATGGTCAAGCCTGTGCATTTCTCAAAAATGGAATTGGTTTTCCATAGTGAGAAAGGCACATAATTTTTTTCAAAGATCAAGTTATAAACATGATGGTAAATTAAAACATAAAATCCTTGGATAGCTGTAACATGAAGTTAATTGTATGTCCTTTGAGACAAAAATGGAAGCATTAATTCTGTGTTCTCAGCAAGCAACTTAGGATAGATTGGTTGAAGTAGTCTTGATACATGTAGACTGAAAGCAAAAAAATGGAAACTGAAGTTACTTATGGATGCAGGTGTGACCGGTTTAGGCTGTGCCTTTAAGAAAGGGACACTTTCTGAACACTCTGGCTGAATGTTTTGGTATATAAATGAAAACAAGAGATATGCTAATCCAATTTCATTGGTGGAACCCGGCTGTAGGTTCTAGCTTGGTCTTTCAGTTGGGGGGCAGTCAGTCGTCGTCTTCTTCCCCCTGTACTGTGAGCTGGCCTGCTTTTCTCTCTGAAGCAACAGCTTGCTACGCAGGAACAATTCTTGCTAACCAGATAAGAGAAAACTAACTTTTGCATTCGCTTTTGTGCTTTAACAAAGTTTTCCCCTTTTAATCACCTTCCTTTCTCTTTTTCTCTCTGACCCTTTTGGGAAAAAGGGGAGGTAGGGAGGGAGAAGGGAGGGGCAGGCTGAACCCCCCTGGCCGCAGTGGGGTTGGGGAAAGGTTTCCTGTATTACATACATTGCTGTATATTTCGGTATATATTGTAAATATTGTATGTTTTTGTACATATTCATTGCATTCCATATCTGCTTGTAAAATGTAGCTTTCATCTGCTTCTCCGGCAGAGTTAGCTGTGGATTCCTTTTGTGTGTGGGGGGAACCTTCCTACTCCACCACAGCAGGCTATTTAATGATCATATACTTAGCTGGCAGGAGCATTCAGGACAACTTTGTTTAATGCTAAAAGTTTACTTTGCTGAATTTGCCCCTGTAAGATGGTGTGCAGTTTTTATCTGTGTAGTGATTTCAATGCTACTTTGAAATCACAGTATAATTCTGGCAATGTATGCTATTTGGAATGTAATTAGTTAGTCAAGTATCACAAAGAAAGTTTGAAAATCTCTCTCTCAACCAAGGTATATCATAAGCAGCCAGTCCAAACATCTGGGCTTCCTGTTTTATTTAGTGTTTATCTCTGAAGTGTAGCTTTGCAGAACAGAAAAACTACGTAAGAGGGTCTCTTGGATTACTTCAAGAAGAAATCTTGTCTGGGCCATGTCTTTTGTTCTAATCTTGGATACAATATGTATGCAGTGGCGTGGTTTTTTGAGAAGTGAGATTTTACGATGCAGGGATACAAGTATGTTGGTGCATTTGAAAGTCATTTGGAGGAGGAAGGCAGAGAAGATGGAAGATGAGCAGTTTGTTTCTAAATGATTAGTGCATGTCCCCACAATCGTAAACTTAAGACACAGGTTGCACAATGTTCCACAGTTCTGCTATGTATTTTTTATCTTTTGCAGTGTGACTTCTGTGTAAATGTAATCATAGGTTTCATTTACTATGGTATAGTAGTATTGCAAACTGCCTGGCCATGAACTGAACAGCCTTCTTGTCTGATTAATGTGACATTCTCTTTTCAGGCTATACTTTGGCTCCTAGCGGCACAGTGGATAACTTTTCAGATTCTGGTCACAGTGAAATTTCTTCCAGATCTAGTATTGTCAGCAATTCCTCTTTTGACTCTATGCCAGTCTCTCTGCATGATGAGAGGAGACAGCGGCATTCTGTCAGCATTGTGGAGACAAATCTTGGTGTGGGAAGGATTGATAGAAGAATCATGATTGAACCAGATCAATACAGCTTAGGGTAAGAATTTTATTTGTGCTTACTTACATGATATACTTTCATATAGTGTGTATATAAAATGTGTATTTGTTCATATAACTTTCCTGCTCTCTCCCAAATTACTCCTACCACCTCCCTTAAAAACTGCTGTTTCAATGGTACTTTAATTTTGTGGTAATGCTCCGTTTTCTGACAAGAAAAGATTTTGCACCCTTGAGTGTGTGATGAGGTCTACAGCAGTAAGATTTAATAGTGTTGAAGATTATCCTCTTTATGACAGACTAGTATCCTAGCTTGTTTTCTAGATAGGGAATTAACTGAATTAGATGAGAAATTACTTATCAAATCATTGAGTGATCAAGCTGGGAACAGAAATAGCTAGTAATTTTCCAGTCTTTTTAATAGAGATGCGCATATTTATCTAACTTGGCACATTTTACCCCAGATACGTCTTCAAGTCAACACTAACTGGAAGCTAAAATTCCCATTAGGCTGCTGATTTTCTAAGTTATTAACTTATGTAATGATGAGGAAGCTAGTGCTGTGAGGAGTTCTTTACATCTCTAACACTGAGTCTTGGCTTGAAAATAATTGTTCTCCACTTTTCTGAGCTCTTATTTGGATGCTTCAGTCCTCTGAATGATTTCAGGCTTCTTAATCCTCCAGGGTCTGTGGATGGCAGACCCATTACAAAACTGGTGTACTTCAGCTTTGGGAATCCCAGCTTATGCATCATTAAGTAGATGTCTTAAATATTTAGAAGAGCAGGGTTCCAGTCTGCATTTCAAGGTGCCCTGGAAGGACAAGTCCCAGGAGCCTGGATAGTATCTGCTAAACAAAAGTTACACTTTGCTTTTCTCTGCTGCTGCATAAGTGACAGTGTCAGGTTTGCTTAGTCACTCAAAGACTACAGAGAACATACGTGCTCTACAAAGGAGTAAGTTTCCAAAATCAAAGTTGAGATACGTTTCTACTTGCAAGAATTGTTAAACATTGGCTTTCAGAGTTTCCTAAGCAGATAAAAAATTATCTGAGAAGACGAAACTTAAACCTGAATATCTGCCACCTCCTGCTAAATCTAACTTTTGAACCTTTGCTTCATGTGGATGGTAAAGCAGTAGAAACCCTACCTATCAGTCTCTTTCCCTTCAGTGTGGTTTGCCTGCCTTAAAGGGCTGCTGCAAAGTTAAGATTTTAGTTTTTGAAATGACTTCATTCAAGTGTTAATTTTCATCAGGATATCTATTCAGTAATTTAATTTTTTGGGGTATGCTTTTTTTCTTACATGGTTTGGGTTGGGTTTTTTGTTGGTTTGGGGTTTTTGTTGGGGTTTTTTTATTGTTAAGGATGAGTGTGAAAGGACGCTGTTCTCAAAATTCAATTCATTAACACAATTCTTAACGTAAATTTCATCAAAACCTTCAGTCATAGTAATGGAATAATTTGGGGTGGAAGGGACCTTTTGAAGGCCATCTAGTCCAACCCTTCCATATGTTTGCTTTTCTCTTGATTGTTGAATTTTTCATGTGTTTAGTAAATATACTCCAATTCCAATGATGGATCTGATTTTTTTAAAATCTATTTTTTCCCCTCCCTTGTCAACATGAATCTAGCTCATATGCACCACTGTCAGAGACCAGAGGCTTGTATGCTGGAGCAACTGTGCTTTCTTCTCCAAGTACAGAAGAACTATCACAGGATCAGGGAGACAGAGCGTCACTTGATGCAGCTGACAGTGGCCGTGGTAGCTGGACTTCTTGTTCAAGTGGTTCTCATGACAACATACAAACAATTCAGCACCAGAGAAGCTGGGAGACTCTGCCTTTTGGACATTCTCATTTTGACAGTTCAGGCGATGGGGCAGGACTGTGGGCCTCAGGCAGCCATATGGACCAGCTGATGTTCCCTGATCATGGCACAAAGTATGGCAGGCAAAGTCAAGGTAGGGAGGGCCTTGATCAAGCACAGTCCAGAGCAAGCTGGGCATCCTCAACAGGATACTGGGGAGAGGACTCAGAAGGTGATACAGGTACCATAAAGCGGAGGGGTGGGAAGGATGTTTCGATTGAAGCTGAAACCAGTAGCATAATATCTGTACCAGCAGAGGAGTCGAAGCCAGCTCCCATGCCCACACATTTAGCAGTACCTTCAAGCAGTACCAAGGGGATTATTGGTAAGTTAAGTTTTGTCTACCATGACGTATTTTGATTCATTGGCTTATGGCTCTTTGTTCTGCTTTTCTTTTGTCTACTTTGATATTTCTTTTTTGTTATTTTTAAAGCAAGCCCAAGCCTATTGCAGTCTGTCAAATTTTCCCTACACATTTGTAGCTAGAAAAAAATATCACTTAGTGTTGATTCCCAGTTCTGGCAGTATCTTTGTATTTCAAGAGAGCCTGCCATACATGAGAAAAATAGCTCAACTGCTGGACAGTGTTTTGAGAGGTTGATGTATTTAGATGTCTGCTCTGAAATGTGAATTTCTCTTCAGAGGAAGGTTCCACAATCTATATTTAGAAATCTTAATGTGGCCTGATCCTTGTAATTTTATATTTTAGAAGTGTTTTACTTTATATATCTGTTTGACTTGTCTGATAATTGTGAAGATTCCTTACTTCAGAAAACGGCATTGCTTTGTGCTTGAATACTGACTGAGATATTTCTTTGGACTGCTGAAACTGAAGAGGTTCCTAAGATGTTAGAGCTGAAGTTAATTTATAATGATTCAACAGGAGAAGGATCAGAACATATAAATTAATATGAAGGTGTCATTGGCAGAGTTTAACATATTGCTCATACTGTTCCTTCTATGCATCTCAGTCCTTGGGCCATCCAAGACCGGTGTATTTATTTGCTTTCATTGCCCTTCACTTTGCCTTTCATCAGGTTAATAGGAAGAACTATCTAACAGCTATTTTGTGCTGATACAGCTGAGAAGGTCTGCTAAATTGAGGTCGTGCAGAGACCACTGTGATAAACTGCCTTTCCATTTTCTGCCCAAGTATATTGCTTAGTAATGGCCCATTGCCTCAAAGCTCATCTACACATCTGAATCCCCAAACTCTGACGAGGAGAGAGCTGTTCAGTTCAGGACTCTCCAATTTCAAATTCAAGCCACTCTGTTATTTTACTCTTTGTTACTCTTAGTTTCCACCAGATAGTGAAACAAGTATGCTTCCAAATGTGCCTCTCCAGACAGTGTTTGCTGCTTCATTTTTTTAAAGACTTGAAACTGAAAGAGACCTAAAAATTTCAAATCATGCACTTCAGTACTGTTAACTAATTATCCTGCAAACGTAGATCTGCATATTGCTGTCCACAGAAAGCACTATTTTCATGTGGCTCTGTTGCACCGAATAAATGTTAATCTCTTGCAGTATTTCAGTAGATGTTTTCTAGAGAATTTCTTCTGCATCAAGAGTTGTTTTTTAGAAATCTTTGAGTAAAATTTCTCAGACATTTCTCTGTACTGATAAAATTTTATGCAACACAAATACTTAAATTCAGTTGGAAAACATTTGATTTTTGTTACAATACCAAACCTTTATTTTTAGTCCATAAAAACTCACATCCAAGTAGCACCAGTCCATTTTAAGCTTGTACTGCCCTTTCAGTCAAATCTGCATTGCCTAATGCAAGGTGATGTTGTCATCACCACTTGTGCAAGGATATACAGTATATGACAAACTATGGGGAGTAAATTATCTGTGTCAGTGGTTTTTCCTGCTGTGTTTGCCTTTGTATTGTAAATTAAGTAATCATGTATTAAAGGACTAGACTCACAAAGAGTGTTCAGTATCAAAGTCCCAGATGATGTCTTCAATTACATCGCTCCAGAATTGAGTGTCATGCTTATCTGCTGTTTGTCCTTAGAGATGCTTAAAATTCTTAATCACTGTTTCATCCCTTGCAGTTCTTTGCAAGCGAGAACTTCTAAGTATGCCCAGTGTTAAGCCTTTTTTGGGTAAACAGTTAAGCCTCGGTGAGATCCAGAAACCTGGTGGTGGTCTTTCTATCTCCTATGTAAAATCTTATTAAATTGTTGCTCTTGTGAGCACACATTGAAGTTTTAATTTTGCGGCGAATATAACCGTGTGAGCAGTGGGCAGTATTGTGGACAGAATCCCTTGCCTCTGCAAGACGCTGAAAACAAGTGATGAGCTCTTAAGTACAAAGTCCACCTTCATGATTAAGATAGTCATGTTTGAGGAGATACCCATATTCCCGGTGCTTTGCCACTTCTATGGACTCTTCAGTCTTCTGTGTTACTTTGATCAGTGTGCATTTTATTGTACACAATTGATAGAACATCTTCAGTTGCTAAGCTTGAACAAATTCCCCATATAATTTGGTGAATTTTATACTCAATATCTACATCCTGTGTGTGTTGAATATACTTTCTTGAATGGTTTATTTTTCAAGACCTTACTGTCTACTATTAACATTTGTCCTTCAGATTTTCTCCTCCTGGACTCGAGTTGGCTGATGTTTATTTAGCTTTGACTGTTTATTTGTCTTTGAGCAGTTTTCCTTTTACTGTCACTTATACTAACCTGTTGTTTGTTTGCTTGTTTTTCCCTGCAGCACGAAAAGAAGGTAGATATCGGGAACCACCTCCAACTCCTCCTGGTTATGTAGGAATACCTATTGCTGAGTTTGCAGAAGGTGGTTCACATCCAACCAGAAAGCCTCCAGATTACAACATAGCACTTCAGAGGTCTAGAATGGTGGCAAGGACATGTGAGTCTCATGGGACATCTACTCCACAGCAGCAGTCTCATGGCCATTCAACTAGCAGGCCTGTGAACAAACCTCAGTGGCATAAACCAAATGAGTCAGATCCACGTCTTGCTCACCATCCATCTCAAGGGTTTTCCACAGAGGAAGATGGTAAATTTCCAATTGTTAGATTTTGAGCGTAGTGCATGCAAAAATGGTCAATGTTTTCACAGATACAAAGCAAATTATGCAGATGTGTTCTGCCATAGAAGTTCTTGCCATAATGTGAACTCTTCCATCTATCAGAACTTGCTATTTGGTATCTCTTGGAAAGGGAAGAATTCCGTTCATCCTAATAAAAAAAAATTAAGATTTTGAATATGGGTTCACCTGAATCTTGGGCAAGCAAGCAGTTGTCTTAGGCAACTTCTCTGGAGTTGCCTATGCTTGCCAGGTATGACCTTGCCTGCCCTGATTTTTTTTTCAGTGTACTTAATATTTAGATTTTTTCCTATGGAGTGAAAGCATAGCTGGATTGCATCTTGAGGGCTAAGTGCTCAAAATCTAGGCAGGGCAGTGTGCAAATCATGTGTTTGAAAGCTTTGTTTTGCTTAATGATAGAAAGACTAAACTTTCTCTTCCCTCTCTAACTTAGAGTTACTAAGGTTTTGTATGCGCGGTGAACTCTGCAGTTGACTATTATACCAAAACAAAACAGGGGTGGGGGAGTCTACCTTATCTGAATCGTCTCAAACTTTAAGAATTACCATGACAGAAAATTTTAGTTGTTTCTACCAATGATGACTACAACTGACTCACATTTTAGGCAGTCTTAATTCACAGATAACTTCAGGGGAAAATATAAGATGGCTTTATGAAGCTATTAGATATCCAGGAGCAGCTGTTGTGTTCCTTGGGTTTAAGAATGGCACATAGCTCAGTTAGAGCAATTGTCTTATATCCTTTGAGAACAGAATTACATGAGACCCAAAATGTACAGATATATAGAATGTTTCAAAATATCTGATACAACAAAATGGAAAACAGTGGGGGTTGTTTCATTCAGCAGCAGTCACGTTCTGTATGAACTAAATTCTGTTTTTCCCTGTCCTATTGTGTTTGCAGAAGATGAACAAGTCTCTGCTGTCTAAGACTTGATCTTTTCTGGATCCAGAGTGAGCCACCTTACAGGAGAGCACAAGAAGACGTCCCTAGAATAGGAGCCTTGGAGCTATAGTTAAAGGATGGTGGACCTATTTGCCTCCTTCCCTGCCTTAAAGCAGCATGGGGCTTCTTCCTCTGCCCCTCCCCTTCTGTCCCCTCTCCCCTTGCATGTGAAATACTGTGAAGAAATCGCCCTGGCACTTTTCAAACTGTGTTGCTTGAAATGCACAGTGCAGCAATCTCCAAGCTACCACTGTTGCTGTCTGCCACATCACACAGTATCATTCCAAATTCCAAGATCATCACATCAGGATGATTAACTCTGGCTGCACTTCCCAATGCCTGGAAGGTTTTTTTTTTTGGGGGTATTTTTTGTTTGTTTATTTTTTAATCTTCCTTTTGGATTTTAATCACAGTCCTAGCACTTAGTCTCATTGGAATAATGAGATAAGCTAGTTGTCAAATTACATTTGGCCTTTAATCTACAAGAGAAAAATGCATTGAAGTCCTTCAAGAAGGCAGTGCTTGTATGCTTGTTTACAATGCCTTTGTTCCGGTTTTGTGTTTGCATTTCAGAGATCAAATACTGCATCTGCTTAGTAATTACAGTATTACTTCATACCTGTAAGTAGGGTTGCCAGCCTGAGCTCCTGGAAAGAGTACTACTGTTACATGGCTGAGCAGGGCAGAAAGGAAAGCAGAGGTCATGGAATGCAGCCTTTCTTTGACCCATCTCGCTTCACTTTTGTGTGCCCCACCCTGGAATCTTCAAAAGTTTGTAAACACTAGCATTAATGGCATCCTCAGCTGAGAAACAGGTGCTTGCAACTGGCTGGTGATGGAAGAGGACACTGTGTCTCATACCTGTGCCTTGTGGAAAACAGGATGGCGTTCTAAAACAGAAAGTGTCCCATGCTAATGAGACAGACGGCAACCCCACCTTTAAGTTATATATTACTTTTATTTTATTTTATTTTTTACTATATAGTAATATTAAAAGAAAAATTAACTGGATAACATTGCAGTGAAGGCAAGTTGGGATGTCACAGCTCGTGTCGGCTGTTAACACTGATCTAATAACTTCTATCTATTGACTTTGGCATTAGGGTATAAACGAGCCTTTTAAGTAATGAAAAATAACACATTTAGGTTTGCCAGCCTTTGCAATGCAGAAATAGTCACAACTGTTAATGGCTTCGTGGAATACTGCATGTGTAGAGAAGGCCAATGTGTAGCAACCACCTGCTCACAGCTGCTATTAACCCTATAATGACTGAAATGACCCTCCCTCTATTTTTATGTTGTGTTTTTGCACAGACTCCGGAGAAGTGAAGGCTGCCAATCCGAGTAGTACTCAAATGTGAGGAACTGCTGGTCTTGGATTTTATTTTTTTCCATTGAACTCAGCTGATCATATTGATCAGTAGATAAACGTAAATAGATTCAACTTTTAAAGATCAAATTGCAGTGTTTTTTCACTGTATCAAAAAAAGTCAGTGCTTTATTTAATTCTCTCTCCTGTAATCATAGCTTTTGTTTATTTGCTTATATATCACATTGTCAATTATGCATTTGTAATTTTACATGTAATATGCATTACTTGCCAGTTTTATTCTCAAGGCTATGGACCTCATGTGCATATAGAAATACAAAATCCTAGCTCTGTCACAAGTTGCACAAATGTTATATAAGCATTAAGTAATTGTAGACCATAGGACTGCTAATCTCAGTTCGCTCTGTGATGTCAAGTGCAGAATGTACAATTAACTGGTGATTTCCTCATACTTTTGATACTACTTGTACCTGTATGTCTTTTAGAAAGACATTGGTGGAGTCTGTATCCCTTTTGTATTTTTAATACAATAATTGTACATATTGGTTATATTTTTGTTGAAGATGGTAGAAATGTACTATGTTTATGCTTCTACATCCAGTTTGTACGAAGCTGGAAAATAAATAAATATAACATTAAGGAAGTCCATATTGATTCTTATGCATTTTACATGTTCCACATACTTGAACAAATTTATGAAAAATTTTACTTCTCTGTGTATTAATATTAAAGGGACATTGCCAAGTGATGTGGGCAAACTACTGGTGTGGAGTTTTTCTTGCTGTACAGTTGTGCTGCTGGCAACTTCTGAATAGTCGGTGGTGTGTAGTGCTGAATGAGAATGCCTGAGATGGTGTGTGGCCCCAGTGGAAACATTTGAGATGCCAAAACCAGAGTATAGGTATGGTCTTGGGTGTATATATAGAATGTAAGCAGTTCTGAAGGAAAGCTTGTGATGATTTTATGTTCTGAATGGTGTAAAAGTAAGGATTAGATGCTTTAACATTTGGGTGGGGAGAAGTATGGAAAATGATCCATCTGAGTTTCTACTGAAGATGGCATTTTGAGTAATAAAGATTACCCAATAGAATCCCCAGTAATAAAAGTTGACTTTGATTCAATGTCAAATCTGTAGATTTTTTTCCCCCGGAGGTTAAATTCACTAATTCATTATTTTCAGTGTTATGCAGAGGACTGGGTTAAAATGTCACTGCTAAAGCCATTATCAGCTGTGTTCCTTTGAGTTTTCAAATGATTGACGGCTGTTTCCACATCTAAAATTAGTTCCTTGCAAAGAGAAGCGACAAGATGGTCTGTCTGGATTTAAGTCTTCCTAACATAACTCTGGAAATGTTCCATATTTAAAATGCAGTCATAAAGTTAAATATCACTGAAAATATAGGACTAGTAAACAATTTATTTTAAGAACTGAAGTCTCTAGTGCTGTAAGGAAAGACACTATGTGTGGATTGTGTGTGTGTTGAGGGGGTGGAGCTAATGTCTGTGAATCTGTGGCTAGTTAATATTTATTGGGTACATTTCAACAAGCTAGAGAACTACCATTGATTCTGATGTTACTGGAATGAACATACGTGTTTGTATTTTTTTACCTGCAACTTTTCTTCAGCAGTACTAAAGGTATGTTGGAAATAATTCCTCATATCAGCTTGTGAGGTATGTGAACTGTTTGCACAGTTGTCAGTTTTTTGAATCTGCATAACATGGTATTGAATTAGGGAATATTCCCTATCCTCCTGCATATGCCTGTCTTCTGTGTTTAATATTTTTGGAATGTATTATGTAGAGACATCTTCAATGCCCATCATCCAAAACACAAAGCTTAATACATTGCAAATTAGGAGACAAAAGACACTTCATACAGCAACCCATATAGCAGGAGTAAAGGCCTTGCTATGGCAGGACTTCTTTTGAAACAGATTTCGTAGTTGTTCTGGTGCATGTAATATGAATTTTTTACTTTGGTGTGGATGCAGCAAGATGCAGACAAGTAAACTACCAGTTACAGGGATTTGGCTTTGCATTAACTAAAGTTGGAACAATGAAAGCAAAGGAATTTTTTTTGGTGTGTGAACAAATGTCATTCTATTATCTGTACTCTTTTATGTCTTTTGGGGTGGGGTGGGTGTTTTTTGTTGTGTTGAGTGAGAGGCTACTTCTTTATGCAGTATATTACACGTGGGAGTCACAGCTGAGGTATTGAAGGTACTGCTTTAATGGATTACTGTTGGCCATCTGGAGAAAAATGTATGTTATATATCTATAAATCTGAGACTGAAATATTTGTTCAGCCCAGAGTGGGGATCAGTGCTGCTATTTTAAAACAAAGTACTCCCCCCCCCCCCCCCCCCCCCCCAAAGCTCTCTATTTGCTAGCAGACTTAACAGGAAATTGTCACAGCCTGTATCCCAAGCCAACTCTGGGCAGCTAGGGATGTCATGCTGAGATTCAGAAATCCCCTTGAAGTTAATTAGACTGAACTAACACCAAAGGGATGATGAATTGGATTTATTAGAGCCAATGAAAACTAATGGACTGGGGCAAAGGGGAGAGGGGAAAAGGCAAGACGTAGTAAGTCAGAGAAAAAGATATCATTACTTCTTGGATCCAGTGATGTTTTCACATGTGTAGTCCAAGTTCTTGGTGGTGGGTGTGCATCCTAGCAGGGTCTTCTGCAGTATATGCAACCCATGGACCCCAGAAGTTGGGGTTCTTTCACACCCTCTTTGCAGGGGTGGAGGTGGGAGACAATCTTTCTAAATCACGAAGGATTTGCGTGCAAAAGTGAGGCTGAACGCTCAGCAATGCAATGTCTGCCCTTTCTATGGCACTGTTGCAGTGGTTTTAAAATAAGGAAAGGGGATTCACACCTCCACAGAAATTATCTCTTTTGATTGTTAAACCAGTCTGCCAGGCCAGCAGCTTTCCTTGAGAGCTATTAAGGGATATCAGAGCCATCAACCTGTCTATTCAGACCAGGTATGTCATGCATTGTTTTGAGACAGTAGAGTCATTGGGCTCTCACAGAGATGTAATGAAGTTCCTGGCTTCCTGTCTCATATGGATTGTGGAATAGTTGAGACCAAATCTACTCTGGAGAATGCAAGTAATGATTTAATTACAAGTATTAATACTTAAGTTACTTCATATGTGATGAAACATTAAAAATACTTTTCTGAAAGCTTATGTACAGCAACAGCCTATCAGACTAATGCAGATCTTATGAGGAAAGTGGGAATGTTATTAAAACAACTGCAAAATGCCCCCTCAGGAGAAAGCAACCTTCTGAGATGGTTAATATAATTTGGTCACTATCTCTAGATTGTCCTTTAAGTAAGAGTTAGTCTTGTGTCTAAAAATGCCACACTTGGAGAGAAGGCTGCAGGTGAAAAAAAGCTTCTTACTGTAAGATGCAATTGGTTGCTTTCTGTTCTCCAGTGAAAATGTGGTAAATGAGAAGTTATAGTTATTATGAGAATGTGAAAAGCTTTATCCCTCTCTTGCTTATGTGCAGAGACTATTTTGGAATTTGTAGAAGCATCCCAGGTGCCGGAATTGACATGATTTTAATGCAGGAACAAACTAAGAACCCATAAACCTTGAAGGTATTCAGCTACTAGGAATCATCAACTGCATAATCTCCAACTATTCTTATTTGATTTTCCTAGGATAAGTGTATACAGTGATACTCCATACACAACTGGGTTCCCTGGGTTCTCTGTCAAGACTCAAGTTTGTGCTAACTAGAAGGGTTGGCTTCTTAAGTGTAGATTGGTCTGCTTTAGCCTTTTATTTGGTGGCACTCTGTCATGGCTCAGTATTATCTCTGTTTGGAGAATTAGTTGGATTTTCTTGTTTTTTTTTTTTTTTTCAATCAGACCTTAAATGGGTAGTTTTGTCCTAAGTAGTCTAACATTAGAAACATTAGAAAGTATGATCCTTCTAGGTGATCTCCAGAGGTCCCTTCCAACCCCTATCCTTCTGTGATTCTATTTTCCTGCAGCACTGTGGCATTTGCTGACAATGAAACTCTGTGTGTGTAAATACCAAATGTTCATATGTGTATGTAAATAAGTATGCAACTGTTTTATGTTGGACGAACCCGAAAAATTATAGAGATCCCTCTGTGATTAAGGTCAAACATAAAAGCTGCTGAAGAATTCTGAATTTTTGTTTTATGTTTAAATAATAATATTGGTGAAATCACCAACCTTCCTGAAATTTTGCATGTTGTGTTTTTGTCCTTCTGAAGTTCGTTTGGCAAGTCAGTTGTTATAGTTCTGAAAAGCTCATAGCCAGAGTTCATTGAAATTCTTGTGCACAAGACTTATGTATTTATTGTTCTTGAATATGATTCAGCAAATCATTCATGTTTAAGTGCTTTGTTGACTAAGAAAGGGTGTATTTATCTGCTGCTGCTCTTCTCAGCACATACATACTTTTTCTTCTTCTCATGCTTATGTTGCTCTTTAGATGCACAATTCTCCCTTCCCATTAACCTCTTCCTGTTACTTATATTAGCTGCTTTCTCACGCAGTTTCTCTTTACTTCTTTGTAGAACCTAGTACCACCCATTTCCTTCCTCCCAAAGTGTGCTTTGTATGCAGTCTTCAGAAACAATGGAAGGAGGCTGCACTTCAGTGCTCAGAAATCGTGAAAGGAGTGTACCCAGGGCAAATTCTGACGTCAGTTTTGTTTACATATACCTAGCCCTTTTCTTAATTGTCTCCTGGGAGCTAGTTTGTTCAGGTTTCTAATGCAGTACCATATATATCTGTAGCATAATGCTTACTTTGTTGTGTGGCTATACTTGTGATCTGATGAATACAGAATCTTTCTTTTCATTTACTGAAGCCTGTCACATGTAGCTTAGGACCTGTGGAGCAAGTTGGGGAAGAGGGAAGTAAGGGAAGGGGTGGTGCTTCTGGCCAGACCTCTCAAATTCAAGCAGTAATTGTATAAGCCCTAGGGGCCTGTTGTGTAATTAAAAGGGACTAGTCTATTTAATTTTTTAACTATATTTCTGTTGATTTTTAAGCATGTTTGACCAATATCCATTGTCTATAAAAACTTATTTCCAAGTGAATGTTGGAGATCTGTTAATGAGTTGTATAAGATTAAACTATGTCCACATCGTATAACTTTTGGTTGGTTGGAATGTCTCCATGTCCACACTTGCTCCTCAAGCAACTGGCTTTCCAGAGTGGTCAGCATAAGCACTTTTTTCTGGTGTAGCTCTGTTTGAATCTTTTCCATTCTCTTTATGGGAACTGGTATGTCACAAGTTTAACATTTTTTGGATCTTCTCTAATTCATCGAATATTATTTCTGGTTCCTGGTTGCTTATTCTGCAGAGCTTCCTTGGATTAAAGAGTCAATTGGATACAACTTACTTCTTTTCTTGTGATATGTAAGGGGGATGTAGTGTTGCAATTTCAGTTAGTATGGAGTAGCTTACAAATTCTGGCAGTTTCTGAATAGCTGAAGTAATGGCTTCAGACAGTTGCAGGGGTCAGGACATGTCCTGTAGGTACTATTGCAGCCAATTTTAATTTCACTTTCCCAGGTATTTCTGGCAGGCATTTGAAGGTTGTGGTTATAGCTTCCTTCATGTTATCTTTGCATTAGGGACATAAAAATGTCATCACTTGTGAGCAAGGCTGCTTTACAGGCCTGTTTGCACATCTGGCTGATAACTGTGCACAAATATAATTTTCCAAGTGGCAACCCGTTTGCAGAGAACGAGTTACGTTGCTCAGATAAGCAATACTGTCCGTAGCACTAACAGGATGAGTTGGTTTCATGTTTGTTTGAATTGTTTGGATCTGATGCAGACGTTGTTTTGGTGTATTTACAACTACCAGCCTGGGGTTTAAGTGTCTAGTTTCAGCAATTTTGCCTCTGTTTTCCAGGATTTGACTTTTCTTTGAATGCAGTGAGTTCTCCCTGAGGTAGATGTTGCACATTCTGCACCTTTTACAGTCTTTGCATGCTACATTGTCTGATCTTTGTACATTTGGGGGGTTTGCTGGTGCTTTTTTTATTGCGTTTTTTGGGGTTTTGTTGTGCATTTGGGTTTGGTTGGGTTTTTCGTTGAGTGGTTTGGTTTTTGTTAGGTTTTGTTGTTGTTTTATGGGTTTGTTTGTTCTTCCTCTTCAACTAACTGTTCTTTGAATTGTATGACTTTTTGCTTTGAGGGTTATGGAGGTTTCAGAATTCACATTATTTAACTGGCATCAGGACTATGTGATGTTTTTGCGGTACCTGTACTATCAGCCCTTATTCCTTTCATAGTGGTAAACTTGTCCTTTTTTATTGTGTTGTCCTGATGATTGTATCTTCATGATTTTGATAGCATTGGCTGAACTTTCTCCTCTGCATACTGCTAAAGAAATTATTGCAGCTGAATGCATTTGCTTCATGCTTATGTGATGATATTCTGTTCCTCATTGCATTGGGTGTTGGTTTCTTTTGAAGGCACTAATGCTATATATATATATATTTATACACACATATGCAAGATACACTTGAAACATAAGATGGGTTTTTCTTGGGCATGCTTTCATTTATGCTAGTTAATATCTCTGGCCAATAAACAGGTCATTTTCTTTAAGGATGCATCTCAGTATGCAAAGAGTTGGCTGTGAAAGAAAATGCTGATTTTCTTTATCTTGAGAAGTCCTACCTTGTACTGTTGGAATTCTTAATGCATTTACAGTTTCATGTTATGGTTTATCATGGCAGCCTTAACTGTATTGTTTTGTTTGATGATTATGTTCTTAAAAGAATCTTGTTCCTAAAGGAATAATTTTTGTGGTTGAGAAATTGAGTAGCACATATTTGCAACTCTATCTGCTGCAGATATGTACTAGGACTTCCTTAGCCCTTATTTCCAATGGTTGCTATTAGGAGAATTGCAAAAGTACCTAGCTATGTAGTTGGCATTCTCAACACTTTGCACTGTGGAGTGAAAATATATACTAATTTCTAATGAGTGTAAAATCAATAATGCTATGGGGATTTTTTAAACAAGATTTCTTTCAGCCAATGTACTACTCCTTTCTATTAGATTACCTACTTTTAATTTCCCTCTTTTTCTCCCTGATCTTGCATCTATATTATGCAGTGCTTCAGTTCTCATGACGTTTCATTAAGAGGTAGACCTGTGTCTTATTTTGAGTGAGTCATCCCAATGATTTGCCACATTTTTCCACATCAGAAAGTCCCAGTTTAGTTCCCTCTGGATGGGTTTGCACAATCCAGGTGAGAGGGACCTGCCCTCAATCCCTGTAGGCATTTATGATGATTACCTATTGGCACGTGTCACTACAAAACAGCATCATGGTTGAAGTATGAGCTTCTGCATGTTTCTGATGCTCTAAAATTGCACAGAGATAAAAGATACACAAATAAAATGGGAAGAATGCAAATTGCTGGCCTGCTGAAAGCTGTCATGTCCCCTCTTTGTCTAAAGGAGCTGCTTGACAGTAGTTCAAGTTCCTGTGGCATGACAGGCTGAAAGCTTTCCTGTAGGCTATCCTACTTTCAGTGCCTTGTGGAATCCCCCTGCCTGCGTTTTGTCCTTGTGGAGACAAGGGTGTAAAGCTGACTTAGCCAGGTGAGTGGTAGTGTTCTTTTGGTTATTCACCTGGGATTGTCAAGCAAATTGCTGCCGTTGCTGTTTGGGAGTTTGGGGATTTTAAGTTAATGTTTTATACATTATTTGGTTGCTTTCCTTCTCCTTTCACCTGTGTGTCTTGCAATCTCTGTAAATATAGCCTATACCAATATTTGTTTCACATATGAGCTCTCACTGCCTTGTAACAGCACAGTCTGCCTTCATTCTGCACACTCTGCACAATTTTCCTTCACTTACTACATCAAATTTGGATGCTTAACTTGGACTGGAGACACTTTGAGAAAGACAGTATGCATTTAGAAAATAGCATTGGTGGATAATATGTTTCCCTATCTTTTTTTCTTTCTTCCTTGGAGCATGCTTTGCATTGGCAAGGCTAACTAATAAGAATAATGCCACTTCTCTGCAGATGTGTTTTATTATAGAAGCACACACACAAATAAAAAAAACACTGCTTGCTCGGTGAAGGTCACCTTCTTTCACCTGGAATATTATTTTACAAATGAAATGTGCTGGGATTTTAGAAACATGGAATTGGCCATATGTACCCAATCAATACCTTTCACAGGTCTGCTAAAATTAGCTACTTAAAGAATACTGCATGTTGATGACATAGCATTTATTCATAATTCAGTAAATAGTGTTTCTCGGAGATGGGAGTTCAGTTAAATTCATTGACCTCATCACCCATACTTAAGGAAGAAAAATAGTGTTGGGATGACTAAGATGCCTATGGTTATAATGGTCAGGAGAATATAAATAAATGTAACACTTATTTCACTCTTCATCTTTATCTGTCACTGTGGCCTTAGCACTTTTTTGCCATTGTTTTGGTTTTTGTTTGTTTGGTTTGTTTGGTTGGTTAGTTGGGATTTTTCAGGGGCAGGGTTTTTTGTTGTTGTTGTTCTGTTGTTGTTGGGTTTGGGGTTGTTTGGTTTTGGTGTTTTTGTTGTTACAAAATGGCATATTTCATTCCAATGAATGGTCATCACACTCTTCTGACTTCTCAGTAACCTTTTATGTACCCTCACATTCTAACCAAATTACAAACATGCAAAACACGGATAATGAACACAAAACAATCTTAATGCACTTAGGTCTGCAAGTCAGAGTGGCAGCAATTCTTTCACTGGTCATGAAACTAGACTTGAAAGCAAAGAGGGATAATATCAGACTTGTCTGTGGAAGGCTATGGGGTGACATGCCAAGGTTAGAGAGATGGAGTACTAGTGAGTGCCCTCAGCCTGTACCTCTGAAGTGCACTGAGTACACTGCAGCACACTTGAAATCTTAGAGATGAGCCTGGGGCTCCTGGGTAATAGTAGCCAATAGGGAAACACCAGTGAGAAAGGAGGTGTGGAGGTGTTGCCCTCTGCATCAGGGGATAGAATGTGAAGAGCTCTCTCTGAAGAGCAGCCATAAGGAGGTTGAAAGCTTCTGAGTAAGAGTTAGAGACTGAGTCAATCAAAATAACCTTTTGCATGGTGTCTACTACAGACTGTCTGCTCACGGGGAGTCTATTGACAAAAATCTTCTTAGTCCAGCTGCAGGAGGCTAGTTCCTGCTGGTTGGCTTCAATCACCTTGACATTGGCTGAAAAAGTAGCGTGGTGAGCTGTAGGCAGTCTGGGACACTACTGGAATGCATTGAGGATAACTTAAGCCAGGTAATGGACAACTGTACTGAAGGGGATGCAGTGTTGGACCTCATGGGTAGCCATCAAGATTGGAGGCAGCATGGGCTGCAGTGGTCTTGCACTGGTGGAGTTCACAGTACTGAGGAGCATGGGTCAAGTGGAGTCAAGTTATAACCCTGGGTTTTATAAAACAAAGACTCCAGTTATTCAAGGAGATAGTCAATAGGACCCTCCCTGGGAAACAGCCCTCAGTGACAAGGAAGCAGAACAGAGCTGGCAGATCTTTAAGAATGCTTTCCCTAGAGCACAAAAGCTCTTGATCTCCAGGTGTAAGAAAGAAACAAGCATACATCAGAGCTGTTGGTAAAACTAAAGGGCAGGAAGGAAATGCACAAGCAGTGGAACCAGAGACAGGTATTCTGGGAAGAGTATAGGGACACTGCCCAGTTGTGTAGGAATGGCATCAAGCCAAGCTGTGCCTGTACTTGGAAAGGAATGCAAATAATAATAAGGGCTTCCAGAGGTACATCAGCTAGAAAATCAGGGTCAGAGAAAGCATACCCACCCTGATGAGCAGGACTGGCAAGCTAATCACATTGGACAAAGAGAAGGTAGAAGTACTCAACAACCTTTCTGCCTCAGTCTTCACTGGCAACCTGTCTTCCCACACCACTTCATTGGATACTCTGAAAGATGGGAATAAAGAAATAAAAGTTTCTTCTACTGTAAGAAAATATCAGGTTTGTGATGCCTGAGGAACCTGGATGGGACAACAAAGCATAAAGAAATTGTGTTTAAAATAGTCACAAAGGAAAATGGGGAGATCAAGGCTTTATTCCCAAATTCTTGATACCAGTTTGTGCCAAAATATTGCAATATGCTTGAACAGGAGCATGTTAATATTGTATTATATAGATGATACAGTTGCATACAGTCACAGGAGAAAGGCAGGATGAGGAGGAAAGCACTGGAAAGAACCGAGAGTAGTGATAACACGACTGCTCTGCGGACTTTCCTGTGAGCCTGCAGCTGAAGTGCAACAGTATTTCCCGTGTGTGTTTTGTGTAACAATAATTGTAAAGTCAGCTTTCCGTTTCTTTTCTGCAAAACTTGCAGTTTAAGGGCTTTGCACCTCACTTAATGTAGGCTTAGCTACTTTAGGGAGAGATCGCAGGTTTCAAAGCTAATTTGCGAAATGCTTTCCTTGGTGGCCGCCTTATGAAGAAAGGATGAGGGATGAGTCTCTGCATGCGCTAGAGACCTCCCGTGCCGACTATGTGGTACTGCATTTCTTCAGGGGAGGACTGAAAAGCTAATTACCATTTTTCTGCTTGTGAAATACTGCATGTCTCAGGATAAAATACCCTGAGATAGTTCCTTAGACCTGCCTGCCTGCCAGCCTTTCTGCCTGCCTGCCAGCCTTTCTGCCTGCCTGCCAGCCTTTCTGCCTGCCTGCCAGCCTTTCTGCCTGCCTGCCAGCCTTTCTGCCTGCCTGCCAGCCTTTCTGCCTGCCTGCCAGCCTTTCTGCCTGCCTGCCAGCCTTTCTGCCTGCCTGCCAGCCTTTCTGCCTGCCTTCTTCTAAAGATACTGACATAAAGTCCTTTGATTATTTTTTTTTAAAGTAATAATTTGTAAAGAAAATTGTACCACCTCATAATGTAGAAATGAAACTGGAAGAGCAGCTGGATTTTAGAAATTTTTATGCTATTGCCACAATGTAACCACTTGCATATGGAAGAGGTACTATTTATTGCAGAACAAATTTCAAAGAAGGTAGAATTGTAGGGGATTTATTTATTTATTTATTTAGCATTGCCTTTTTTTTTCTCTTTGTCCTTGGTGGGCTATTTTTGAAAGAATATATGGTAATCATGAGTCAGCCCTGAGTTTTTTGGCAATGGCTAGCTTGTACAGGGGGAACGAAAGAGCTGAGAATGTGATGCTCTAAACTGTGTGAGACTAAGATAAATAAAGAAGCAACTTTGACATCTATATTATTCTAATTGGAGTAGTCTGCCTTCAAGACAAAGTTGTCAGAGCACGTGTATCCTCTTTGTGTTTAGAGATTGGTACTCCAAAATTGAAGCCTGTGACCTGAGATGAGTGAGTGTGATTTGACTGGGGCTGACCTAACGAGGAGGGAATTATAAAAATATAGTTATCTTCATTCTTCCTGAAGACCCCACCCCAAAATTAGGTATAAAACTTATCTGACTATTTACCAGGTCTATTCGGTTGCAAATTCTACCAGGATGCTTATGGGCAACTTCAGTACAATTTAGATAATTCAGAAAATGGAAAAGGCTAAGCTACAAAATAGCTTCACCCCACTTAGAGGCAAGCCAGGAACCTTGGGAAAGCCGATGAGAATGCCAGGTTGTACTCGCAAGGACAGGGCAGGAATTTGGTGACGGTGCCTAGGTCTCCCTCCAGTGGCAGGCTGCAGAAACTGCAGGTTTTATAATCCAATTTGTAGATAACGCTGCACAATCCAAAGGATGAAGGCCCGCCAGAATCAAAGTGTCCACAGACACGGCTGCTACGAGGCAAAATTCGTGAGCTGCAGCACTGCCAGAAAGCTGCAGGTTTCACGGCAGGCAAGGTCGCTCCCCACGGCAGGCAGGGTCTGGGAAGAAGCCAGGTCCGAGTGCAGCGAGCAAGACGAAGGTGGGAGCCAGAGCAGATGCAAAAGCAGGAGCAAGATGATTGCGAGAGCCCCGATCACTTTCTGGTCACTCTGTTTAAGCCATTTCTAGACAATGTGTCCAATGCCAATGTATAATGGGCACGAAGCACCCCACTTAATCATAGTTCCCAAACCCAGCAGACTGCCCCCCCCCATGGGGAAGGAACATGCCCCTCCAAGGGAAGAATGGGCACTAATTACCTGTCCCCAGGCAATATCGCACCTTGGAAGACAATTTTGTGCCTTAGTCTTTCCCCTTTCAAACCTCTGCTGATGGATAGTGGGGGAGAGGGTTTGGAGCATGCTGTATCAGAGTGAAATTGCTCTTTGCAAGGGTTTATGGAATCTATGTCTAATCCTTATTGTATCAAATGTACTTCTATCATAGGAAAACATAGTCACTAGCTAATAAGTAATCTCTAGAAATGAAGTGTCTTTCTGGAATGAAATATTGGTCTCAAAATATATTTCAGTTGCATTAACTTTCCCTTATAAATCCATTAATGTACAACTGCAGGTCAGACGCAGTCTGAACTTCTCGGGCACGACAGGAATCTAAGCTGGGTGCTGTTGCTGTACCAGTATCAAAATACAACCTTAAAAATGAGACAGCAACTGAAGAGTAAGACACGAAATACCTGATTTTTTTTTTTTTTTCCTCCCCCCCTTCTCCCTCCCCCCCTTCCTCCCCCTTCCTCCCCCTTCCTCCCCCCTTCCTCCCCCCTTCCTCCCCCCTTCCTCCCCCGGAAGCAAAAATCTGGTCACTGGAGCTTCTTGGAAGAAACATGCACCAAATGCTGTGAGCGTTGCTTGGAAAAACAAAACCATGCATGCTGGCACCAGGTGGCTGTTTTCCAACTTGACCTATCAGCAACAAGTGTGTCACTAAATGTTTCTTGGCGGTCAGTAGGCCATCTTGGATGAGGGCTGGCAGGCAGACATTTGGCAAAAGGGCCAACATTCCCACTAGGTTTGTTCCAAGCTGCTGTTCCACTTGACTACTCACTCGTTACCTTTAAAAGAAAAAACTTATTTGCAAATGCTTTTCAGTAGTGGGAGACATGTATGAGTAGTGGCCTGTTAAAGGCTGCCAATAGCAGGATGAAAAATACCAACAGCTAGAGCTAAACAGGCAGCTTCAAAGTCTGTCAAAAAAAATTGCACCAGCTCTAAAGAATTCAAAATTAAGTGTAAATGCTGCACAGCAGAATGGCTTTTGGAAAGCCTAGAAAAGAAGCAAGTTCAGTTCATGAGGGATTTACACAAAAAACTTGTCAAACAATTTAAACTGTTTGCATTCACACTCATTGCTGAACATAGATCTGCCTCTAAGCTACTTGACATTTGGAATGGTTTTCTGCAGTTCTGCTTGCCAGCTCCTTGTGCATGATGTTTAGCTTTGCTTTGTATATGTGTTCTTGCCTGCGAAAAGTATCTAACATTTGCAAGAAATAGCTTGTCTACATTTTCACAGAATCACTGAGGTTGAAAGGGACTTCTGTAGGTCTCCTGATCAAAAATTGCCTGCTCAAGCAAGGCTAACTACAATGAATTGTCTAGCACCATGTCCAGATGGCTTTTTAATGTTTCCAAGGAGGAAGATTGTACCACCTCTCTTGGCAATCTTTGTTAGTGCTCAGTCAGTAAAAAGCGTTTCCTCATCTTCAAATGGAGCCTCAAATGTTTCATTGTTTGCCTACTGCCTCCAGTCCTGTCACTGGGCCCCACTCAAAAAAGCCTGGCTCTCTCATCTTTACACTCTTGCTCCAGGTATTTGTACATATAAATAAGATCTACACTGAAGTCTTCTCTTCTCTAGGCTGAACACAGACTTGTAGGAAAAAAAAACCCAACTGCAGCTCTCTCAGCCCTTCGTCATAGGAAAGATATTCTTGTCCCTAAATCATCTTGCTTTTGCTCATGTATCCATGTCTGTCTTGCTCTGGGAAGCCTAGAACTGGACACAGTACTCCAGGTGTAGCCTCACCAGTGCTGAGCAGAAGGGAAGAATAAGCTCCATTGCCCTGCTGGCAACACTCTTTCTAATCCAGCCCAGAAATCAGTTATCCTTCTTTACCACAAGTGCACATTGCTGATTCATGGTCAACTTGGTATCCATCAGGAATCCCAGGTTCCTTTCTGCAAAGCTGCTTCCCACCTGGAGAGCTGCAAGCATGTAATGGTGCATAGTAGTGTTTATGCACAGCTGCAGGACAATACAATACAATACAATACAATACACCAGGTTGGAAGAGACCTTCAAGATCATCGCGTCCAACCCATCAAACAGTCCAACCCACCCAACAACTAGACCATACAGCCAAGCACCCCATCAAGTCTTCTCCTGAACACCTCCAGTGATGGTGACTCCACCACCTCCACAGGTAGCCGATTCCAATGGCCAATCACTCTCTCCGTGTAGAACTTCTTCCTAACATCCAGCCTAAACCTGCCCTGGCGCAGCCTGAGACTGTGTCCTCTTGTTCTGGTGCTGGCTGCCTGGGAGAAGAGGCCAACCTCTGCCTGGCTACAACCTCCCTTCAGGTAGTTGTAGAGAGCAAGAAGGTCACCCCTCAGTCTCCTCTTTTCCAGGCTAAGCAACCCCAGCTCCCTCAGCCTTTCCTCATAGGGCTTGTGCTCCAAACCCCTCACCAGCTTTGTTGCCCTTCTCTGGACACGTTCCAGCAAGTCAACATCCTTCCTAAACTGAGGGGCCCAGAACTGGACATAGTACTCAAGGTGTGGCCTAACCAGTGCAGTGTACAGGGGCACAATGACCTCCCTGCTCCTGCTGGCCACACTGTTCCTGATGCAAGCCAGGATGCCATTGGCCTTCTTGGCTGCCTGGGCACACTGCAGGCTCATGTTCAGCCTACAATCAACAAGTACCCCCAGGTTCCTCTCTGCCTGGCCACTCTCCAGCCACTCTGACCCCAGCCTGTAGCACTGCCTGGGGTTGTTGTGGCCAATGTGCAGAACCCGGCACTTGGATGTGTTAAATCTCATGCCATTGGACTCTGCCCATCTGTCCAGCCTGTCGAGGTCCCTCTGCAAAGCCTCTCTGCCCTCCAGCAAATCAACTGCTGCCCCCAGCTTGGTGTCATCTGCAAATTTACTGATGATGGACTCAATGCCCTCATCCAGATCATCAATAAAGATGTTGAAGAGCTTGGGGCCCAGTACTGATCCCTGGGGCACACCACTAGTGACAGGCCGCCAGCTGGATGTGGTGCCATTCACCATCACTCTCTGGGCTCGGCCCTCCAGCCAGTTCCTAACCCAACACAGTGTGATCCTGTCCAAGCCACGGGCTGCCAGCTTGGCCAGGAGTTTGCTGTGGGGAACGGTGTCAAAGGCCTTGCTGAGGTCCAGGTAGACCACATCCACAAGCCTCCCCACATCCACCAGGCGGGTCACCTGATCATAGAAGGAGATCAGGTTGGTCAGGCAGGACCTGCCCCTCCTAAATCCATGCTGGCTAGGCCTGAGCCCCTGGCCATCCTGTAAGTGCTGTGTGATCGCACACAAGATGACCTGTTCCATAATCTTGCCTGGCACTGAGGTCAGGCTGACAGGCCTATAATTCCCTGGCTCATCCAACCGGCCCTTCTTGTGGATGGGCACCACGCTGGCCAGCTTCCAGTCTTCTGGGACCTCTCCAGTGAGCCAGGACTGCTGAAAAATGATGGAAAGTGGCTTGGACAGCTCATCTGTCAGCAATCTCAGCACCCTAGGATGGATCCCATCCGGTCCTATGGCCTTGTGGGGGTCCAAGCGGCTCAGTAGATCTCTAACTTCCTCTTGGAGCAGTGGGAAACTATGCAGCTCTCTGGCTCCTTCTGCCAGCTCTGCAGGCCAGCTGTCTGGAAGACGTTCTGCCCTGCTAGTGAAAACTGAGGCAAAGAAGGTGTTAAGTACCTCTGCCTTTTCCTCATCCTTTGTTACAACGTTCCCCTCTGTGTCAACCAAGGAGTGGAGGTTGTCCTTGCCCTTCTTCTTGCTATTGATGTATTTATAGAAGGACTTTTTGTTGCCCTTCACAGCAGAGGCCAGTCTAAGTTCTAAATGGGCTTTTGCCTCCCTAATTTTCTTCCTGCATGTCCTAGCAACATCCCTAAACATTCCGTAGGTTGCCTCCCCTTTCTTCCAAAGATGATACACCCTCTTTTTTTCCCTTAGTTCTATTAAAAGTTCATTGCCCATCCAGGCTGGCCGTCTGCCCCGGCGGCTCATCTTCCGGCACACCGGCACAGCCTGTTCTTGCACCTTCAATAGTTCTTCCTTGAAGTAGGTCCAGCTCTCCTGGACCCCTTTGTTTGTAAGGGCTGATTCCCAAGGAACCTTCTGAATTAGTTCCTTGAGTAGTCTGAAGTCTGCCCTCCTGAAGTCCAGAGTGGAGGTCTTCTTGCTCCCCCTCTTGGCTTGGCTGCATACCGAAAACTCTATTATGTCGTGGTCACTGGTGCCTAAACACCCTCCGACCACCACATCACCCACCAGCCCTTCCCTGTTGGTGAAGAGGAGGTCAAGCATAGCCTTACCCCTGGTAGGCTCACGCAGCACCTGGGATAAGAAGCTGTCCTCCATGCACTCTACGAACCTCCTAGACTGCCTCCTCTCTGCTGTGTTGAGATCCCAGCAGATATCAGGCAGGTTGAAGTCACCCATGAGAACGAGGTCAGGCGATCTTGAGACAGCCTTAAGCTGCCTATAGAATGCCTCATCAACATCCTCCTCCTGGTTGGGTGGTCTATAACAAACTCCAACCAGGATGACTTTGCGCTTACTGTTACTGAATTTCATGAGGTTCCTGGCAGCATATTTCTATAGCCTGTTAAGGAAGGACCTGTTAAAGTACCACTGAATGGCAGGTCCTGCTGGCTTACCAGCCGCTCCTCCTAGTTCTGTGTCATCAGACTTGTTGAGGGTGCTCTCTGCCCCATCTTATAGATCACAGATGAAGATGTTGAACAGTACTGGACCTAGTGTTGATCTCTGGGGTACACTGTTAATTATTAGACCTCCAGTGGTTTCCACTTTCTGGGCCAGGATATTCAGCCAAGTTTTCAATTTTTCTCATTGCTTACCCAGTCCATGCTTAAGTGATTCTCTGAAAGGAATGTTTTTTGTGAGATAGTGTCAAAAGCCATGCTGACGCCCAAGTAAAAGAATATTCACTACTCTCCTCTCATCAGACTAGTAATTTTATTGTATAAGTTTATCAGATTGGTTAAGTATTACTTACTCTGGGTGAAACCATGCTGGCTGCTGTTCACTTTCTTGTCTTTCATACACCTGGAAATGCTTTCTATGATTAGCTGCTTCATCATTTTCCCAGGGACTGAGGTGAGACTGACTAGCCTGTAGTTTCTGGAGTCCTTCTTCTTGATGGCAGATGAGACATTTGCTTTCTTCCAGTTTTGGACACTTCTCCAAGCTGCCATGATCAAAGATTTTCAAAAGTGCCTATACAATGACAACTGTCTTCTCCCTCAGCACTTTTGGGTGCATTCTATCAGGGTCCATGGATTTACATAAATGCAGTTTAAGCATTCCCTGACATGATCTTCTTCTACTAAAGGTACATATTCCTTGTTCCAGACTTTCCTTTTGGTCTCTGTGACCTGGGATTCCTGAAGGCCAGGCTTGCTAGAAAAGGCTGAGGTGAAAAAGGTACCTCAGCCTCCATCATGTCCCATGTTACCACGGTCCTGCTTCATTCAGCAGCGGGCCCATATGTGCAAGTGTAATCAAGCTCCTAAACATGGTCATAGACAATATATTCAGAGAACTTACATGTGAAATAATGTACTATATTAGCATAAGGGCCTTGTTACAATCTTTTTTACAAGCAAAACTCTTACTCTATTAGCATAAAGGCCTTATTACAAGAGAAACCATCTCTTCTGTTTCACAATCTGTTACATTATAATAATGCTCTACATGATGTTATTGCTGTTGGGGATAGATCCAGCTGGTACTTATTATCTCAACAGATTCATTGTATTATAGGAATCTTCATGTACTTCTCTCTGTTGGCTATAACCTGCTTTAAGAATAGAAAAATACAGTCTGTTTTAGCAAGATAGCAATCCACTAAAGTGGGTTTGGGTTTTTTTTTTGCTTTGGTTTTTAAATCTGAGGTTTTCTCCTCATTAGTGGTATTAGGGTTTATTCAAGAATTTTGTTAACATACATTTTCTTTGAATTGTGAACTGATAATTGCTTAGACATACACCCAAGAAATAGATTTCCAGAGTGTCAGCCAAATTTCAAGTGTCTTCAGTACATGCTCACGTGCGCAGCTTGGGGTGTATATGGGGAAGATGAAACTGTGTGCAGCTGTAAGACTGCCACATGTAGGGTTAAGAAAAATGCTTTAAGTCTGTTTCAAAGTGAAGTGTATTAGCAGATTCATTCACAGGCAGAAGAAAGCTTCCACCTTCAATACCCTGTCTATAGCCATCTTTTCAACCCTCAAATTTGAACGTATTAAATAATTGGAAAGAAATGGGTCTATCTTGAGAAGAAGGTTCTCTGCTCAGATTGCAGGGTTCACATATCCAAACTAGGGCTTAAAGCAGCATGCCTTTCTGCAGAGTTATTAGACATTTTAAATGAAAAATGTTTGAGTTCCTTTTTTTCATTAGCAAAATTATCTTTGCTTTTCTTTTTTTCTCTCTATGTTCCCCTTGCCAGCCCCAATGTGCAGCTTCACAGTGTTACTTAAGCCAACCTGTCTTTGAAATGGGCAACGCCATCTTTTGCAAGCTGTTTCCATTTTGTGTTACTAGAGGCATTTGATATGTCCGATACAGAAACTGATACGGCTGGAAACAACTTCAGGGGAAAAAAATGTAGCTGGATCAGTTTCCCATAGTGAGTGGTGACACAGAAGAAAAAGCAACATGTGGTCAGAAAGGGGAGTAGCACGGATCAGAATTTGGCAGCTGCAGCATTCACTTGTCCTCTAATTCCTTGTCATCCCATCTTCTATTACATTTGCATGGTTCTGGCTGAGTCCTTGATGTATAGAAATGTGCAGTGCTTCATTGGTCCTGCCAACTCATGCAGTTTTCTTCCCAGGGAGTCACCACAGCCAGGTTTGTGGGGGAATGTAAATGCTGATTTAGATGATGCTGTGTTCACATTGCAGCTAAGCCATGCATTACAGTAGCTTTTTCTGTAGATAGTGTGACACTGCAAGTGAATCTTCAAAGGGTGAGAAAAGAGGACAATTTGTGGTTGGAGGCTTCAGAAGGTTAAATACAATGTTTACTTTCTCTGTTTAGACATTAAATACAAATTCAAGTGACATATGCAAACTTCAGGTACTTTCCTTATATTTTAGCTTTCCTTGTATTTTACTTAATCTCTGCATATACATACAACAACATAGCTGTGCTCTATGAATGCATTTAGTTAAGAAAGCCTCAGCAAATTTGTGATTCTGTCTATGGCATTTCTTCTAGGCATAAACTGAAGCTCTGTGTTTGATACCAAGGCAAGCAGCCCATATTCCTTTCAGCAACGGGGAATTCCTGGTACCGCTTACACAAGAACTTGAAGGGGGTGAGAAAATGTCTCATAAAAGCCACTCTCAACTGATTAGAATGAGATACAATCTTTGTAAGAGAGATGTTTCAGTCCCCTAATTATCTTTATGGCCTTCCATTGGACTCTTTCCAGTAGTTCCCTGTTACTCTTGAACTGAGAAGCCCAGAACTGGGCACATTACTTCAGGTGTAGTCTCAATAGGGAAGAATAGAGATGGAAGGTATTGGCTCACTTTTAAAGCTGTTTAATATAATGTTAACAATTCTACTTGGAATATAAAGCTCAGTAATATTTGTAGTATCAACAGAGCCAGAACTCAAGCCTGAAAACAATTTTATTTGGAAACAGTTCTGGACCATTGGTTTTCTATTGTTTTTTACTAAACCCAAGTGGGGCAGGGGCTGGTTTTTGCTTTCAGAATTTGAAGCACAATGGCATGTTATAGGAACGTGGTGGTGATGATGATTTAGAAAACTCTCTTACTTTTGGTTTAGTTTCTCCGAGGCTTTAGTGATTTTCTTTTCTCTAGCAGCTCTTAAACAGTTTCTTGTCTTGAGTGTGCTGGTGGTTAACGGTCTCCCCAAAGTGGTGACTTGCAGTTACTGCAGAGTAGCTGCTTACATAAGAAAATCAGTGCAGGTGAGAAAGTCCCACGCGGAGAGCCCTGTGATAGAGTGTAGAGGATGCCCGTTCAAGGCTTCTTTAAACCGTTTTGTAGATTGCTACTTATGTGATCTAAACTTTAACTCTTTCTGTAAGATTTCAGATATGCAGTTACTATCGATAAATCACCCATTAAAAAGCTTACACCTGCAAACTGCTCTAGGTAACACAGAGGATATAGTAAAGTGGCTAGTAGCATTTCTTGGTCCTTTTGCATTTAGTTCAAAACTAGTCTTATATAGTCTTGGATTCTTTGTGATCTGTATTATCAAATCAGGTGATAGTATCACATGTTCACATCCTACACAGAGGTGGTTTCTATGTATTATTCAGTTTTACTGAAACCTAATGACATAACTAAACTCCAAATAGTTAACTGGTGAGAGAGATTATTCAGTGTTAACTTTTTTTTTCTCTGGCTGCCCAGGGAGGTGGTGGAGTCACCATATCTGGTGGTGTTCAAGAGGGCATTGGATGTGGCACTTGGTGCCATAGTTTAGTCATGAGGTCTGTGGTGATGGGTTGGACTTTGTGATATCTAAGGTCTCTTCCAACCTTGGTGATTCTGTGACTTATTGCCTGGGTCTGCTCTCCATTCAGGCAGCTGATTTAAACCTCAATATTCTATGAAGCAGGCTTGAGTGAGTAACTTTTACATGCCTACATCTTCCAGACAGATCTTTCTCTGTCTGATGTAGCTCTCACTCTTGGAGCTCAGTTCAGTTGTGCATGCATCAGTATTTATTGGATCTGCCACAGGGCATCCCATCTGGTCTCCAAAAGAGCATGGAGGTATGTAAGTGTCTGGCACTGAACTGAGCATGTGGAGACTATCCTTGGATACGAGGTAATGGCAACTAAATGGAGTTCTAAAAATGCATGTATCCAAACTACTTACCTCAAATACTAGCTGTTCAGTTACATGAACTTCTTTTTTTTTTTTTTTTTTTTTTTTTTTTTTCCCTTCCCCCCCCTAGTCTTTCCTGGAAATCTTCATATTAGTCAAGAAACTTTTCCTGACTTATTTTGCTTTGTTGTATCTGTTCTGACATTCTAAATCAAGTTTTGATTTTACAGTACTGAAATATTAGATGCTTTGTTTTTGTGCTGTTGTGATAATACAAGTGTCATTGTTTGCACAGGCTTTACCCTTTAAATGCTTCCACAGTGACATAGAAACTTCTAGTAACTAAGTTAACTTACAGATCTGAAGAACTCAGGCTTTGCTGCATTGGAAGGAATGACTGACTGCAGGAATCTAGTGTTTCTGTAGATAGAGACTGAGTTGACTGCATGTATATGCAGGCTATTAATATAGGGATTTATTTTCCTGAGTTATGCAAGCGTAATATTCCATTTGAAAATGTACTTACAATGAATGCTTATGCTGTCTAGAATCAGCATTGAGTCACAGTGATTTAACTAAGATTTCCTTTTGAAAAAGGATCTCTGGTGTGAAACTGCCAAATGCTTATTGTATAGTATTTATTGTGGGGCAGCTTCTGAAAGATCCAATTCCTACTGGACTCTTTTGTATCGTGTATCATTGTAAAAATATGTACATAAAAAGACAATGCTTGACTCAAAGGGAATCTGATATTAAAGTTCTGAATTTCAGCAGTTAGTGGGTAGAAGCATAAATGCATCTGAATAGGAGGCACTCAGTGTTCAAGCTGACATTAGTGTATGTCTGGGTGTGCCTTTTGTGTTGCCTGCTGTACTTTGGTTTGCATTTTGGAGCGGTCTCTAAGTTAGTGAACTGGATTTGTCATGGGTGAAACACTGTCAGCAATGCTCCAGAAGCCAGCTAATATTCAACAGCCACAGATGCTGTTTGTGCTGTTTGGTTTGTGCTGTTTGGGGGTGGGGGGTGGGGAAGGGGGTGTGGAGGAGAAAAAAAAAAAAAGATGAGCTGGTCCACAGTAAATGACCAGACAAACCCTAATCATGTCTAGAGTGGATGTTAGGTCCTGAGGATCAAGTAGTTTTCATTATAAGTCTATTTCTATTTGTGCATAGTGCTTCCGATACATCATCATGCTGCCATACGCTTTCATGCTCCATTGGTGGGTTGTGACTTTACAAAACATCATGGCTACTAAAGGAAATCAGTAATGTTTGGTAAGATGTGAGCTCACCTGAAACTAGTTCGAGGTAAGTAGCCTGAAGTTTGAAGTTGGAGTGGAAGGCAGGGAGGTATAGTGAGTGTTAGAGAGGACCTTTTTCAAATACTCTTTCTAAATCAGCAATGCCATGTTTTCAATGTACTTATATACAAGCTGGACAGAACCTTTTCCTCAGGAGCTCATGTCACCTAAAAAAACCCTTAAAAATAACTGAAATAGTGTCTACACGAAAAAAAAAAAAAAAAGAAATCTTCATCCTGAGCTAGAGCAATGTATTTTCAGAAAACAAGTGTCTAGGTAATCAGCCTCTGCTCTTTCCAAACACAAATTACACATTGATATTTTTTCCCAAGATCTTACGTATACATTCACCATTAAATTAGTGATGTTCCAGTCCTAAATATATTTTTACTGGTTTCAAGCAAATTGATTTGCACATGAATGACGTTCTATGACACAATCACAATATATTAATAGTGTCTTCTACACCACTAGCAAGAATGTCACTATTGTAATAGAAAAAGGTTGTTATGAGTGAAGGCAGACCTATACAGGCTGTTGAGGAACAGTTATAAGCAGTTGCAACTGAAAAAAAGGAAAAAAAAAAAGTCCTTGTTTTATTTTAAGAGCAGCTGATTTGAAGATATTTAGTCTTTCCAACTGTTAACAGTCAAACTTAGTCAGAACCAGATGTGTATTACAAAGACTCCAAAGTCCTACTTGTTATGTAAAAAAGGGAAAAATAAGAAAGGTTTTGAAAAGTAACCTTTATTTCCCTCAAAGTAGAGAAATTGTTTTTTTCCTGTTACAGGGCATGCTTTGTAAGGGAACCATGAGCCTTAAAGAAAACAGGTGGTTGTAAGGAGTTAACAAAAGGCCACTGGAACAAAGTTCAGAGATAGAGTAGGTATCTATGAATCTGATAGAACAACTCCAAATTGCACAAGGTGTCCTGAGATTAAGGTGATAGCTGAGAAACTGCATTAGATTATTAGGGGAACATATAATGAAGTGTGTATTTACCAGTGTGAGCAAAGGAACCGTATTTGTATTATCAAATGATGCTGAATGAAAGTGCTTTTGCTTGCATGTTTAGCAGGAAGCAGCCGGTGTCTACCCAGATTGCCTCCCTCTGCCAAGGACAGCGCGGTGAGTGGTATTGAAAGGTTAAGGATTGCAAATTCTAAGCGAAAGGTCAGTATTATATTAGGTTCAAGCTGATTATAGCATTGCAAGAATTCTGAAGACTTACATAAAAGTAAAAAATACAGACTAGATCAAGCAATATTTCATATTTGGTGCTAAAAGAAAAAACATTGCCAGCAATAAAGCAAGTGAAGGTCCTTTCTTCTTCTTCTTTTTTTCCCCTTTATTTCTTTTCCTTTTTTCCCCCCTCTATTGAAGGGGGAAAAAAAGCGACAAATACCTCACCTGCTGTGATACTATGTTTATTTCCTTGAGATAATGACCATACTTTGTAATTTATTCCACCACACACACACTCACTCCCTCCCCCCAGTCTCCCTGCATATGTTACCTATTTTTCAGATACAACAGTCTTTGACAACAGGACAGAGTTTGCTGAGACTGACTGTGGTAAATTGGTGGAGGATTAGACACGAAATTGCTGGAGAAAATCATCTTCAGTACAACAAGGTATTGGTAAGTGGTTTCAGAATAATTATAGTCATGCTAGAAAAGACAAGAGAATCTCTCTAATCCATATTTAACACTGCTAAATTGCAGAGTAATGTTAATGAAGAATAATTTGTCATGTGCTAATAAGTTGGTTGCTACTTAGAAAAATGCTCGTTAGAATTTGCAGGCATATGAAGACCCAGATAAGGACAAAATCCCCCAACCCCTCTTCCTTGTAAAACTAACAAAGCTTGACATGATTTAGTGTGCACAGAATTCTCTGTATTTTGTGAAAATAATGATGTGGCTGAATTTATGCTGGGCAATTATGCTGGGCAATGAACCACTGTTCAGAAGAGTTGCCAGAAGAGTTAGTTGTAGAGACAAAATCCCATAATTAAGAAAGTTTGCATCTCCAAGTTGGAAATATGCAGTGTTTCTACTGATCCTCTAGTGGGGTGGGTGGAAGTAAGAATAAATGGTTGAGTCTTTTATTTATATGAAAAAGGAGCAGTTACTGGAAAGGTTATGTCTGCACCCCCATCCTCTCTGCAGCCAGACTGGATCTGGGAATACTGGCAAAGACACCTGCTTGATTTCTGTAAGGGTTGTACCCGTGTTATAGTAGCTGTTCTGCGCTACTTAGCCAGCTAGTATGGCAGTATGCTGTGAGGATGTTACTGCATTATGTCTGATTTTGGATCTGGTTCAGGGATGCATGCACTGCTGTTTTGTGCAGCATAGGCCTGCTTGGTGCATAACTGCTGTGACAGCCCTGTCACAAGAAATAACCTTAAGAGTCATATGACTTCAGCATCCTAAATAGCTACATACTTTGGAGGAATAAACAACACTTATTGAACTTGAGAGAGGAGGGAGGGAAGTGGGTCAGACATGGATGATTTTCCTAAAAGGGCATCACCTTTGTCTGGACAGTTTTGACAGGGACAGATTTGAGCTGGTTCAGTTATTAAACCAAGAGAGAATGCTGCAGCCAAGGTCTGGGAGAGCCATTACTGCTGCAATAGCCAAGCCTGCATTATGTTTGTGTTTCAAGGTGATATGTAAAAAAGCACTCATCTCTCTTGGATAATTAAAAAACTCTGCTGTCCTCGCACAGACTTATTTTTCTTCTAATACAATCATAGAATGATAAAATGCTAGGGGTTGGAAGGGACCTTCAGGGATAATCAAGTCCACCCCCCCCCCCCCCCCCCCCCCCCCCGTGAAGCAGGACCATTTAGAGCAGGTAACACAGGGACACATCCAGGTGAGTTTTGAAGATCTGTAGAGGAAACTCCACATCCTCTCTGGGCAGCCTGTTCCAGTGCTCTGTCACCCTTATAGTAAAAAAATAAATATTCTCATGTCCTGTGATTGAGTTTAAGTCCATGGCCCCTCTTCCTGTCAATGGGTATCGCTGAAAAGAGACTGGTTTCCTTCACCCTTCAGCCACCCTTCAGGTATTGTTAGACATTAATAAGGTTCCCTCTCAGTCGTCTCTTCTCCAGACAAAACAGTGAGTCTATTCTTGTAAGAGAAATTTTCCAGTCCCCTAATCATCCTTGTAGCTCTCCATTGAATTCTCTCATGTAGTTCCCTGTCCCTCCTGAACTGGGGAGCCCAGAACTGTACACAGTATTTCAGATGTGGTCTAATGAGGTCTGGCTAGAGGAGGAGAACCTCCCTTGGACCTGCTGGGCACATTCTTCTTTAACGCGCTTCAGCATAGTATTGGCCTTCTGGGACACCAGGGCACATTGTTGACCCATTGATAACTTCTTATGAACCAGGATTCCAGCATCCTGTGGAGATGATACTCTCCAGCAGATCAACCCCTAATCTGCACTGGTGCATGGTATATTCCTCCACAGATGCAGGACTCTACATTTATCCTTGTTAAATTTTATTAGGTTCATCTTTGCCCAGCTGTACTGTCTATCCAAGTTTAGCTGAATGACAACATAGCCTTCTGGTGTGTCAGTCACTCCTCCCAGTTTTGTATCATCAACAAATTTGCGGAGGGTACACTCCATCTCTTCATCAAGATCATTGATGAATATGTTGAACAATACTGCACTCAGCACTGAGCTCCGGGGAACACCACTAGCTACATGTCTCCAACTGGACTCTACACTACTGATCATGACCCTCTGGGCTCTGTTGTTTAGCCAGTTCTTGATCTCATGGTCCACTCTTCTAAGATGAAATTCCTTAATTTTTCTCATGATGATGTTATAAGAGACAGAGTCAAAAGCCTTACTAAAATCAGGGAAGACAACCTCCGCTGCTCTCCTTGCTTCTACCCATTCAGTCACATCATAGTAGAAAGCTATCAGATTAGTCAGACGTGACTTCCCCTTGGTAAACCCAATTTTCAGAGTAACTGAATGTATCCATCCATTTATGCTTTCATCTGCATATGAACACCTCATTGGAGGTGTTCAGGAGGAGACTTGATGGGATGCTTGGTGACATGATCTAGTTGTTTGATGGGTTGGACGCGATGATCTTGAAGGTCTCTTCCAACCTGGTTTATTGTTTATGAACATGCAGTTACCTCAGTCCTAGTAATATATTTTACTCTGGCTTTCTGGGTCATATATTTAAAGAAGTTATAAAAATATGAAATAACATCATGAAGAGAAACTCTCAAAGTATCACCTGTAGTGGATTTGTATGTAGTATGAAATTCTTTGCAGCTAGAAGAAGTAACTTTACTGTACCTAGAGTTTTGAGGCAAAACCACAGCTGTAATTTGAAGGTATTTGATTTTTATCTGAGTGCCACACTTTCTAGAAACATGTTAGCGAAAGGTCAATGATGCCACTGTGCAGTTTCAAAGAGAGGTCCTTTTTTCCAATGCATTTCCAAGGAGACACTGAAATAAATATTTGCAATCCAGGCTGGTAATTCTAAGAACCACTGTACCAAAATCAAAATGTTCGGTTGTGTAAGGCCTTTGTGTGTGTTATTGCAAGTTAGTTTATAGTGCAAACAATAGCTGCTGTCAGTGTCAGTGTACAGTACTGTGCACTGCATCAATGAATAGTGCTTTTGACTTCAGCTTTGCACAGGTTCACAAAAGAATTTGTTCACTTGAGTCTCAGCAGATGGCTGTGAGAAGTATTAGCCTCCAGGTGAATGCATTCTCATTTCTTTGTTCTGGGACCGGTAGGTGCCTTGCTGACAGAGGATGCTATTGTTTAAAATAACCCCACAGTTTTTACTTTTTGTCTTCCTTTCAGTCATTGCAGGGGTAGATTGCTGAGTTATGTCCCCACTGAAAACTGCCTAATAATTCCAATGTGCTTTGCAAACAGATACAGTTGGTTCCACCTTGTTCCTTTACACCTTGTTGCTTTAATATTTTGTTGCAATGAGAGAAGACATTGTTACTGATTGAAAGAATTGTTTGGTGCTGAAAATATGTAGCACTTTTAGCAGGATAAACCGAAACTCAAGATTTAGACTCCAGTTACCCTGGGCAATATCAAATTTGGTACTGATCTTCCAAAAAGTCCCTACTTCCTATTGAAAACTGATAATGAAAAATGTAGGGAAAAAAACCCTTGCAAGATATAAGAGAGAAAATCCTTGTCTCTTTTTCTTGCCCGTGTGCTTGCCCATGTCCCTACAAAGGTGACAGCAAAAGATGGTTAAAGGGGTTAAATATTTTCATCTTGATGTACCATTTAAAACAATTCTCTTCCACCTGCTGAATTCCTGCCCACTTCTTTGGCCCCCTTTCCCAGAAACTTTGTGGCTTAGCATCTTCCCAGCTGTACCTACCATAAACTAGATGGAATGCAAAGAGATAGGCATGACGTGGCTGATAAGAGCCTGTCACCCCTCTGAGGGGCAGGGCGCTTGTGTTTGGATGGAATTTCAAAAAAAATAAAATCTGTCGGTGGGTTTGCTGGTGTGCTGTAGGTTACTCTGTGCCGTTGCTAGGTGGCAATGTGTCTTCAGGAAAGGCAGGCAGCAGCGGTGAGAGGGGAGAGAAAGGGACCTTGGCTGCGGCCTGGCAGGACAGCAGCAGTGGTCCCCACTGAGCCACCCTCGGACACCTCTGAGTTAACGAAGTCCCCGCTGTTGGGGCTGGGGGGAAGGGGGTATCTGGCTATAACTATACATATATATTAAATTTTTTTTCCACTGCTCAAAACATTTTATTATTACATCATTGATTGATAGGGGAGGAGAGTGGAACATAATCTAAATCTTTGTCCTGCTTTAAGGTGATTTAACACCCAGGGCATACTTTGGTTGCAGATGCCAGAAGCTTGGGAGTGGTAGGTGCCTCTTCAGCCAGGGTGCTGCCCTAGCAGCAGCCTTCTGGTGTGGGATGTGCCATACACCATGATGGTTAGAAGCTGAATAGAAGGGGCTTATTGGCAAACTTCAATATAAAACTTCACGTGACTATAAAGCATCTACTGACAAGGATAGGCTGCCACTTCAGAGGCTGATGAATATTCGTGGATTTTGTGTCTTGTGTTTGTTTTTAATTACAGTAGGAACACACTGCAAGACGTGAACCTTAAAATCTGCCTGCAGCCTTTGCATACACACAATATGCATTACCTTTCTAGTGCTTTTCTTTGTGTCTCCCTGTTTGTAATAAGACTGTTACATGGCTGAATGTAAATTAATTCAGCCTGTGTTATTTCATGTGCAGGAGGCAACTTGCTCAAGATCATGATGCAGTCCTGGATTCAGAATGGTTTGCTCTCTGTATGAACAAATGCTGTGTGTTATAGATGGTATAATAAGTTCCAACTTTATTTGTTCTAAGCAACATGAGCCAAGGAAAAATACGGGGTTTTTTTTTTGTAATGACAGTTGGGGGTGGCAAGTGAAATTCTTTTCATCAATCTAATTCTGGTTGTTATTTTCTCAGAACTGATGATTATTTTAAAGAGAATTAATCATGAGGCAGTCATAGTTCAGCTGGTTGGCAATACCGATTCAAAAGTGTTAGTTATTAGAGGTTTGGAAAGAGAGCTGAAATGGCCAAAAGTCGCCAAAAGTGGAGATAATCCTCCATTTCTACTAGGTATTGCAGTACATGAAAAAAAAGCCAGTGATAGCAGGAGATGAGCAGTTAGGAATCAAGTTGAAGTGACTCAGAACTGTAACCATAAGATCACTGGATAGGATCTTGAAGCATAGTGGGAGTGCTGGTGAAAAGGTGAGAGACTAAAACACAGGCACTGAATGAAATAGAAACCCTCTGACAGTTTCTGGCTGCGTGGTTATTGGCCCGTACACAGTAAAGGATAAAACAAGCTAGGAAAATAATCTGTGAAGGAGAACGTGGGCAAGAAGATACTCAGAGTTGAAGCCCTGTGGAAGATCACCAGGACAGAATGTAAGCAGTGTTTTATTTTCTATCACATCTCCATCATTATATTCCAATAAAAACATGATTGTATAACAGTAGCCTTATATGTGACTAGTTCTGGAGCACTTAATATACTCTGTAACTAGCAGCTGCACAAACATGTTAGTGAAAGCTGCTTCTGTATGATGAATTATGCAACAGAAATGTTTGGAAGAAGTGAGGGGGGAAAGCAAAAAAAAAAGTGTGTTATGTGAAAATGTGTTCATGACAGCTAAACCTGGTCCTGTGGAGGGATTAGAATAATAGGTGAAAAACAATGCAAAGGATCCATAAAACTGGAAAATATGAACACAAAAATTAGCTGAAGAATGGTATTAAGGAAACTTGTGAAATCTGACAAGTTATTTATAAAACATCAGGCCCTGCATGGGGAAGAGCTACAGTGGTTATGAGGTTGCAGGGAAGTATCTGTATATCTGTGTAATCCTTGAGTTCATACCTAATAGTTTGATAGAAAAGGATGTCAAAATACTTGAGTGCCTGCTAGAGGGTTAGCTCTTCTAAATTACATGATGGATAGAGAAGTGTGGTTCATCATCTTTGACAGTGTGTTCAAATAGAAATTGAAAGGAAAAAAATGGCTCCATAATTGAAACCCGCAGTGTCTGGGTCAGCAGGGAGTTGCAAATGTATAGGGAGGCAACTGAGGTACATCAAACCAAACCTTAATATGGCTTTGGTATCCCAGGAGCTAACCTTATGGTACCCATAAAGGCGAGGCTGCAATAGAAGTACCTACAATAGAAAATAAAGGCTATGAACCATGGAAATGTCTTGAGAGGTGGTCACTGGATTGAGTGAGGTGATTATTCCAGGCAGTCCCATATTTTAAACCGTTTCTTCAGTTTCTAGAATAATGTAAGATAGATCTGAATTAGCTGGCCTGACCATGGAATAGGTGACACAAAGCATATTTAATTTGTGGAATTATCTTAGTATCACCTTACAATTATGATGCCCATGTGATGGGAAGGTCACAACACAACGATGAAGACACCTTAAACATTGCTGTTAAGCTTACATATATGTTATATTTCTGGCATTCTAAGTGAACTGCCTTCTCGGGAGTTTCTGGAGCAAGCTGCTTATTTTTGTGTGACTAGTTACATTGGAAAGCATTGTGTTAGAAGTCTGACACAAAATGCAGCTGATGCTCTTAGCCTTTGATTTCTGTATTCCACAGTGTGCACAGGACAGACATGTATGCCACTGATCAAAGTATACTGGTCAGTTCTCTGTCAAAACAGCTAATTGCTGACATAGTAATGGCTCTTTATAAAAGCTTGACATGATTTAGATGAGTCTGTCCAATAATTTGGAATATATTTATATTTTAAACAATAAGATTGGGCAGTGTTTCTTCAAGTGGGCTAATCTCATCTATGTTCTCTATACTAATTGCTGTGGAACTTAGAAAATCAGCAACTGGACTGTGCTGTTAATTCAATTTATTTCTGCATACATTTTACATTATAAATATTTAAAAAGGGTAATTACCTGAAAAGTAAAAGTTATCTGATCTTTGCTGACAGGCTGCAATGCCTTAAATTAGCTTCTTGTCCACAGTGGTGCCTTTGAAATGAAAGTAGTTATAAAAGCTTATCCATAAATTTGCTTAGTCATTGTACAAGTATTTTAGAAAATAAGACCTTTTCTCAATGAAATATCAGTTAAACAGATGCTGAGCAAGCAAAGACACCAAATCAGATGGAAGAGATAGGGAAGGCTTTTAAGAGAAAGGATTAAATTATTCGTCTCTGAATGGCATTTCCATTACTGTGAAACTGCTTGGAATGAAATGGGCAAACAGCTTTGTCTGAATTAAAAATATCTGCAGTGTGGTAGTATCATTTGCTTAGGTTATTATGAGATGAATTTGATTTGGAGGAAAGGCAAAGAAAAGAGGGAAAGGAATTTTAATCAGTGTAAGTTGCAAAAAGAAAGGGCAGAACATGATTCATGCAGAGGAATGTACCCTGGGTAACAGGCACTTACACAGATGGGCAGACTGAGAGTTAATTTGCCCAAAGCACTGTTTTTTCTTCTCCTTTCCAGGCAGGCTTGTGGATATGTATCGGCCAGTGTTTGCAGTGCAACACACTCAGCCTTTCAAAACCTCCCCTTCTACTGGTTAGTGAGCTGGGCAGCACACTGCTCTGTTCTGAAATGAAAGAGTTCATAGAAATGCGAAGGAGAGCAGTTTGAGGCAGGCAACACCATCATTTGGTCAGATTGCAATATCCCTTATGGCCTAAGCATGTATCCTGGATTTGCTTGGGGTAGTTTAAAGATGTACTTCACCGGTGACTGGGAAAACCAGATGCCAGTGAAGGGAACTTGACTGGAGTTGTGTTGAGGATAATACAGTGGTTGGTGTGATTTTCTTTTCTTCTCCCTGAGCTACAATACCAGATAATAGCTTGGCTTCAACTACAACCATTAGTTTCTCATATAAATGAAGCAGGTAGTGATTTTGGAAAGATCTGGAATCTTCCCAGGCTGAGAGAGTTGCATCCTGCTATTTTCTGCTGTTATGGGAAGAAAGATACCTGTTGGAACAAGGTGGGGAATTACTTAGGAATGATAGATTGCTTTTCTGAAACATCTGTATTGTTTATATTCTGAAAGATCTCATTACTATTTTCACTGTTTAGGAAAACTGGGACAGCTTGGCTTGTTTTGTTTGTTTGGTGTGTTTTGTTTGTGTGTGGTTTTTTTTTCCCTTTTTTTTCTCCAGTTTTGTGTTTATCTGACACAAAATTTATCTGGGGATAAAAACGTGTTTAGTTCCTTCTTCCTGTTTCCTAGCTTTTGATTGCTCTTGTACCTTTACCCCATAAAAGAGCACATGCCTGTCGAACAGGTTGAGAGAGAAATACATCAACATCTTACTGGGAAGCACATATCCTAGTTCCAAATAGGCATAGTAGCTTTAGGATGCCATGGAATGGGTTTTGAGACAGAAGTGCAATTTCTGCTTGCTTACCTTTCCCCTCACCCTGACATTAATGTTATCAGAGGAAGCTTAGAAAGTTGCTCACTCTGTTTTATTGCTCCTTTGTACTGTCTCAGAACCCTCCAGCGCTGAGAATGCTATCTTCAGCCAAAGGGTGTTTGGTGGTGGTTTTGGTGGTTTTTTTTTTTTTTTTTTTTTTTTTTTGTTTGTTTGTTTGTTTTCTCTTTCTGTCTTTCCTCCCCTAGAGTAAATGGTACAAATTGAGTCTGTCAAGTGAATTGTTTTTGATCCAAAGAAGAGTGTGCTTATCCAAGCCTTGTGCCATGAGTTTCTGAAGAGAATGCAGTGGGAGACAGTGTCAAAGGCTTTACAAAAGTCCAGATAGACACTGTCAGTAACACTTCCCTCATCCATGAAGCAGGTCACTTTCTTATAGACGGAGATCAGGTTCCAATTCTAAATACTGTTTTTGTGCAGCAAACGTTCTTCTCTATAATACTATTTTTTATTAATGCTTCTCTAAAATTGGAATTCCAACGCTGCATCAGGACAGACTCATACCTCATACTTACAAAAGTATGTTTTAGTACTGTGTTTGGCATTTCCTCAGGTTATCATTAAGGTACTTCAACTGGATAACCACATATTGGATCAAATTTTGCCACCTGGAGAATAAATGTAATGTATATGAGGGACAGAAATACCGCATTAATTTTCATACTCTTGGAAAGGAATGAAGCACCTGTTTATTTGCCTCTTACAGAGAAGCTTTATGATGGGTCCCCAGGCATCTCTGTGTAGCTGAGGAAAGTGAAAGATGTCTTTCTAGTTTATATAGCGTCGTTCACCTTCAGATGGGACAGGTTGTGGTTGTGTATGTTATATTAGCAGACTTGGTTTCTGAAACCTGGTTAATGTAAGTTATTTCCAAGGCTCTCATCTTGAAATACCCATTAAAATCAAAGGGGAGTCTGCGGAGAATTTGAAGTTTGAAAGTGTAGAATTTACTGCTGCACTATTGATTAAACTACCCCTCTAAGGCAGGTATGGCTAATAGATAGGTCTCTGAAAACACCAGGTGCAAAAGGTCTCACTTAGTGCTTTCACCTTATTAAGTGAGGAATGGAATCCAGAGAGACAGCAGAAAAAATAGACATAATGGAGACTTCATGTTGTGTCATGCTTCCTATTAGTGTGAGTTAGCTCTTTCTATAACTTCAGGTTTACTCTTAACTTCAAATGTAGTCTTCTGTATTAAACAAGAAGAGATGCAAAATCTTTAGCTGATATTGAGATGAAAGATTGATGATCCTTCATATGAGCAGGATGACTGAATGGATAAATTTTAATGCTGTAAACACTTAAGTGTTAGCACTTTTGAAAGGCAAGGTGATGGTTTCAGTCAGCAGGAAAGCAAACAAACAAAACCAACAACAAAAATCAGCCCACAAACCCTGAAAACCCATTGTGATCAAATGGTTAACATTAATGGAATGAGAAAATTACTCATCTAAGTAGAGGTCTGCATAAAATGGTTGCTTGCAGCCTTAGTTGTTAATTAGCTCCAATACTGGTTCAGCGGCCACAGCCATGTTTCCTGTGACCTCACTGGCATGGCATCTGGGCAATTATCTTTGGGATAATGAGCCCCTTCATCCATAGCAGAACAACAACGTCTCACTTGGCTTGCAAAAAATCAGAACAAATCTGCTGCTCACCAGGGTGCCTGCCATCCCCTTTGCATCACACCTTATTTCAAACCTAACCTTTCACAGCCTACATTAATTGTTTTTAGATTAAAAATTAATGAGTCAATTTTAAGAGTGTTGGGGTGGAGGGGGTGTGGGTGAAGATAATAAGCACAAAGTAACATCCAAGTGGTAATTTGGGTCTTAAATATTCCTGTCTGAGTTGCAAAAAGAAACAACATTCCAGATCACTGGTTCCAAAGAATCATAATCTCTTCCATCTATGAAGAATTGTAACAGAAAGTGTGGTCCTTCTTCGTCAACAGTATGCTTTTAGTGAAAGTAATTCTAACTGTTCACAGAATGTACAAAAAATTATAGAAACAGCCTCCAAAAGACTGTACCTTTAAAAAAATAGCTTTCTTGCATTTCTCACCATGGTGTAGAGCAAAGCTTTTAAAATGCTTGACCCTTCACAGAGGTTTTTCTCTTACTTCAGTTAATTCTTAGAAGGCAATGTGAAGACTTGTTTGATTCCACTGAAATAATTGAAGATGTCATGGATACATTTCTGTAAGACTATTCTTTCATGTTTATTGATGAGCTATGAAGCTTTTCCCTTTGCCTTGAAGAGTACTTAGGAAGAGATGTTGCAATTTCACAAGGTGTGGCAGTCAGTGCTGGAGCATGACATGAATTGCTAATGTTTTGAATTGCTGTGTTTCAATAAAGTACGAGTAGGAAATATTTATAGAAGTTTGAATTCAGTCTCCATTCCCTAGTTTCTGCAGAGTTTGAGTTCTATACCAATTTTGTACAGTAGAGTTAGGCTTCTTCTGCAGACTTGAAGGACAACAAATTACAGTTTCATTTTCATAATGATCTGTGGAAAGTACACTTCTTCCAGCTAAGAGGAGCAATTGAGTTTCTTTGAAATAGCATCTAGAAAGTTTGTGTTGTAATGCAAATGAGTGCCAACAGTTATGTGAGTGTTCTAAGAGAATGTGGGTTCCATATGGTAGTGATTACCTTATATAAAAAAACACCAATTGTTTTTCTATTATTCACCCCTTTTTTATATAAGCTAACACTAATAAATCATCATGTCTGAGACCTACAGAACATATCCTTGGTGGCTCTGAAAATATGTCCCATGTTTTTATTTACAGGGTTATCTCAAATTTGCTTTCATGTTTATTAAACTGTAACTCTCTGCTTATGGGTTTCCATGCCTTTGAACTGTTAGTTTTGTAACTCTTGTTTTTCTTTCCTTCAGATTGAACTAATTAAATGTAGTAATTAATTTACATCATAACCTGCAGACTTTCCATTATCACACTGTGAAGGTGAGAAATTAAGAAATTATCATGTGTGTGATATTTGCTTATGAAATTCAAGTGGATGCTTTTATCTATAGAAAATATGAAATTCCAAATTGCCTCGATCACCCTTCTTCATGACTTAATTACTTTGACTTTCAGCTGTTCAACTTCACGAATGCAGTATGTTGAAAAACCTGTTATGGGGTTTAAATTATACATGGGATTTAGTGGCAAGGTATTTGGAGTCATTCTACAATTCAACTTTCTGACTGGATTGCGTGGAGTGTTGTGTTGGATGACAATAGTTTTTTGGGAAACACTTGTGTCACACTGGACTCCCAGTGTGTCATCAGATAATGTTGATGCCATCTGATGGCTCTTTCTCATTAGAACTTGTTTCCTTTTATTTTGGATACCTATAGAATACAGCTGCTGTTGCTGTGCTTAAATAGCCATTTCTTCACATTAATTATCTGTGAGTTTCTCTATTGATCTATCCTATGTTCTGTTTGCCCTTTCAAGTGCTGCCACATCTTTGATGAGTTAAAAATAAAAAGTGTTATTACCTACACACAGTCTTTCTTTTCAGTTGACAGACAATTTGGTATACAGACTCTTACCATTAAAATCCCCCTTATAGATCTTTATGAGATGTCACAAGTGTGTGGAGTGCAAATAATACAGAGTACAGTTCAATCAGCAAAGACTGCCAGAGACAATCTATTAATATCCTGCTGGGTTTGTTGCCTTGTGGTAATGCCTAAAGGGTTTGCTCTCAAGGGAAGCCCAGTACAGTAAGGCAGGACAGGCACCATATGTGGACAGAGAAATAAGAATAGTTGTAAAGTCACAGACAAGACTCACGAAAGATCTGTGATTGAGATTACTTAAAATTTTAACAACATGCAATGACCATTCACAATGCTCCATATCTTCCACTCTGCTGAGGTGGGTGTGAAGATGTGTAAGTTATTAAGCACATGGTTTGAAAAGGAAGGCAGGAGAAATTCTGTGAATCAGTGAATATGTGGTCCAAAAGAATGTCTCAGACATTTTTTAATAATGGCACTTTGCACTGTAGCTGTCCCAGTCAAATCAGCATTATTCTGACTTCACAGAGGAAGACTAAAGATAAGTAAAATTTCTTCTCATAAAAACTAATGGGAGTGACTGCCTAAAGCTTAAACTCAAGGTAAGAAGAGGTAGAAAATGGATACCTGATTTACAAAATCAATTCTCATCTCCTGCTTCACAATTCTATGTCAAAAGTATTTTTCCTTGCCCTTTGTTATTATAAATAAAAGTGTCTCTTATATGAAATAGGAAAATCTTCAATGCAGTTGTTTACAAGTGTCATACTTTTTTCTGAATGTTCAAGGTGTCATCCATCTGTAACCAATTCTTTCTTTTGTCAATTCAAGCTAGCTCTGGTGCATTTGGGACTTGAGTCAAATCTTTCAAGGCAATGATTTGCTGGAGAGGGTTATGGCCATCAGTTTTCCTTTGTTGCATTATTCGTGGTGTTCTCTGCTCCTAACCAGTATATTACTGTGTAGTTTTTTACATTGACTAGAAATGAACTTAGCAATTGCTATTTTTTCCCCTTTCCCTTTGTTTCCTAGTTCTTAGCCTGTAAAACATCATTTGCTCTTTTAAAAAATCTGGTTAGATTGCATGCACGGGTATAAATTGTAAAAGACATCTATTTGTCTCTTACTTCAAATGACCTTACGCTTCCATGGTATTGCAGAAGAAATGATGGCTACTGCTAATAGGGAGGCATGCAGAATGCCTGTGAGCTTCAACATCCCAAGCCAAACACCAACTTTATGAAATGCAACTATTAAGTTTGTTAAATTTGCATTGTTGTCAGAACCCGAAGAGTTCCAATTTCCAGGGCTGTCTGTGTTACGATGGCATGGATTGAGTTGAACCTGCTGCTATTATTCATACCATGTTGCAGTCATGCCAGCTTCAAAAATTGAAAGTGCTAACTGGAGCAAAGTATTGTGGGGCTTGAAGCTGAGATTTTAACATGGGAGGCTTCCTGTTCCAGCTGCTGCTTCTGGGTTTTTGGCTGTTGTCGTCTCTTCTCTGCAGGCATGGTGGTGGCATGGGTGGGAGTCGGGTAGCTGCTGGGTTTGGTTTTGTGTTTTATGCTGGCTCTTTTTTCCCCTTTTCTTTTCTGTATTTCACTGCACTTATTCTGCAAATAGGCTAAGCTAAGGTAATCACACATTGTATTGTAGATAGATTATTAGCTAGGTAATTATGCGTGATGATGGTATCTCGTGTTATATTAAAGTCTTATCTCCCTGTCTCAACCTTGAGACTTGTATGTTACTTTTCCCCTGCACTTTTATGTTGGGGGAGCAGGGAGTCAGATATTGTGTCCCTAGTTCAGAATATTTTTTTTTATTATGGATAAAGGATTGTAGCTGCAGAAAGATAATGCAATGCAGAGTACTCCATGGGAGTATTTTGTATGTTGAATAATAAATTCAGTAATTCTGGCAACCATTTATTCTGTTAAGGCCATTTCATTTTATTGCATCTTCCTAATTTTGCTGCTCCTAGCACTTGTGCTTACTGGACTGGTGCAGAATTGACAAAGTGCTCATCATTCAGGCAGCTGATAATCACATTTGTTAGGATCCATGATCATAGAGCACAGACACACAATTGCACAGGAGATAATACCTTCATTCTATATACTTTCATTTTATTATAGAGCTACTGTTTCTACTCCCGCTGTTAATATTAAGCTCCATTTTCCCCATGAATTCTATCTATTAGTTTTGTGCAACTAAAGCAGCATATATATCCTAGTCTCACAGTGCTTCTTGTGTATAGATCCAATGGTTCTGGCAATTTAAGTTCAATTCTTGGCTTTACTTAAACTTTAGAAATTCAGGAACCATTGTTACTAATTCTCTTTACTTTGTTGTATTATTTTCCAGAGTTTTGTATGGTTTCCTGCAGTTTCACTGACTAGAACCTCAACGCACAAGTGTCAGACTTGTTTCTGAAGAAATGAGGCTCACATGCCATGCAGCCATCAAGTTGATGAAATTTTTTTTTACATCATTGCCTGCCTTCAGCCATATTGTCAGACAGTGAAGCTCTGTAAAGTTCAAGCTTGTGTAATTTGGTGGCTGGATAGAAGAGAGATATCCAAATCAAAGTGGGAGCTCTATCAGCTAGCCAGCTTGCTGTGTGGCAGGTCAGGGCAGGTCATGCTCTGAAGTGATCCCAGCACCTTGATGTCATTAAAAGAGGCAGGAGTGAATGGAATGGGGTGAAGCAGGAGGATTGAGGGCTCAGTGGGTGGCACTGCATGCAGTTCCATGTAGAGCTGTGTGTCTTAGTTCTGCTGTCTGTTGAACAGCCTGTTATGGAGATTATGTGGTAGTATATGTGTAAGATACAAAGCCTTGTTATACATATGTAATTGTTTTCCTTATATTAGGTCACTAACTGCAGTTATTTTCAAATGAACCCTTAGTGACAGCAAAGGTACTTTAACCAGCCATCACCTTGAATTATTTTATTGGTAGAAACAGGTGAAGGGGAAACTGAGCATGGGGCTGTCGCACTGATATATTGCTTGGACCTGCACCCCCTCAGCTGTAAAGGCCTCCATATGGCTGCATGATGATTTCATACATTAGTGGAACTACTGCTTTAGAAAAATCAGATTTGTAACAAGATTTGGGTCAGCAGATATCATTACTGAAGGGTTTGAGCAAAAGTGTCGCTTTCCATTCTTTTTATCCAGATTTTGGTATACTTGCCAATTTGTATACCCCTAGAGTTGTTTTTTGTTGTTGTTTTGGGGGGTGTTGTGATTTTTTTTTTTAAATGTGGTGGGGTGGTGTGTCTTTCTGTTGGTTTGTTTGCTTGTTCGTTTTTTCAAGAAAATGGATTGTTTATTAGCCCAGCAGAAATAATGTGGATTCTTGTGGATTCCAAATATGCTCTACAGGAAAAATCTTCAGCTAGTGCAATTTTCAGTTAATAACACCACAAAACTGAAGCTGCTATGATCTTCTTGTGCTCACAGAGTTTATTATGCTGTGTTTTTGATGGTACAACATGATGTTACATTTTCCTTTCATGCATATGTCATTGCCTGTATAGTATGCCAAATAATGCATTGTAGAATATTCTATAACCTAAGGAGATTTTATGGATGAAGCTTGGTAGGATTTTTGGCTTACACTGCATGGAGTTTTCTGCATAGTTCTTAAGTGTGCTAAGATATTGTCACATGCTGAATTTGAATTCTATTATATTTTGTACAGGGCCTGCCTAAAGGACTAGAGAGCTTATTATATATTAGCAGGTAGTTTTGTGCTGTAAGAGTTACATTACAGATATGGTACACTGTAGAGTTCATACTGTTCTGAAGTTTAAACAGCAATTGCTCCTCCTTTTGGGATAACTGGATTAATTCCTGGGAGAGGTGCAGTTATGAGGGTTGATAGACTCTTTGGTATCAGCCCAGCTTGCTCCTCTTCTACTTTGACCAGAAGTTTGATGTGCATGTCTTGCAACATATGCAGATTACCCAATAATGTGGTAGTGGGATTTTAACACTGCTAGACTGATCAGACAGGTACTGCCACTCTGCCCTCATAAACACTAAGGGCTGAGGCTTGCTAGAACTTGATAATGATGAGCGCCAATGCCCCCAGCCATTAGTGGCAGCTCTGGGCCCAAAAGTTTGGAGGGCTGTTCCCTCCAACTAATTAAGAAATTGAGCAGCAGTACACAACTCAGGGTATAAATGGGTTCCTGTTATGGAGCGAGCAGTTCTCTACAAAACAAGCAGCGTGGCCATCAGATACCTTCCCTTAGACTGGTACCTCATCTAAGGAGTCCTCACGTCCTTCTGGCGAGTGTATATGAATATATTCTGGGTACCCATGGGGAGATTTTGCTTTTTCTGAGTGTGTGTGTGTGCATGCACATTTCAGTTTATCTCTCCCCAGATAGTTTAACTGGTTGTGCTGCAGTATATTCCTAACTGACATCCAGATCTGTAATTTTATTGTATTGGAAGGAGTGCAGAATAATGGTAATAAATCCACAGTTTTCAGGTGGTTGTTGCTGTCTGTGACAACTGAGGAAATAGTTATGGTACATATGGTTTTTAAGTTTCTGAAATTAGAAATGCTCTAGTGCAAAAAAGAAAAGAAGTTCCAGTCTGTTATTAGTTTAATTTTTGGAGTTTGGTAACAGTCACCAATACATTTTCATCTTGTTGTGGGGTGCAGAAGATGCCTTATGGTCCATCCATGACAATGTTTTTTTTAAAGCTGTTTTCTTACCAGCAGAAACAGGAAATGGAAGTGTATGCAGAATGGTCATTTGAAAAAAAAGGTATTTCTTTTGTACTGTGGTTCATGTGGAAGCAGAAGAGATTGTATACCAGCACGTGTTCATTGTCAGTAAGTAGGCATGTTCAAGTTTATATTGTGTATTTCAGTGCCAAACAAGTTGTCAATCAAGGTAGTTGATTTGCTTATTTGTGTCTTATTCTGGGTCTAGGAGAAGAACAAAGATTGATGGATTAGACTTTAATAGCAAATAAGATGTGGTCTCCACTGCAAGAAGAATGTAAAGGTATGAAAAGGGATGTTTCTGTAGACCTTTGTTGAATGTTTTATACCAGAGCAGTGATTTGACTCAGATATGTGAGGAGGTTTTAATTTAAACTTAGAACTAAAATCAGGTTGATCAAGGTTCTGACTATGGTCACAGGTGAAAATGAACACAATTCTGACCTGAGGAATTCTTACTTTATACTTTACTATGTCCTTCCTGAGATTTGGGAACTTAAATGATGCTAAAAATTGAAGAACATTCTTTTTCTCTGTAGTCAAAGGCAATATCAATATTTTCTCTACAGATTTTGTGCCCTAGATCTAATTCTGTTACTCTGAAAGCAAATATGGTTCTCTACATATAGCAAGGTCAAGGAGGGAGTCCCCTGGAAACAGCACTTCCCTGTGGTGTATAACATCTGCTAATAGTTTGATCATATAGAAATAAAATGAACTGGATTATAGTCTTAGGGAAACATAATCTAGTTGTTCAGAAATCTTTCTTTATTGTAAGATTTTTTTTTTTTTTAATGTTAATACACTTCTAAAACTATTTATAAAAGGCCATTGCAAGTAATGCTTCTTGGTAATCACAGAAATTTAAAGAAAGAACCACAAAAGACCAAAAAAAACAAAAGCTGTTTTCAGTTGTACTTTAATGTCCTTTTTCATAGAGGTTTTAAATTACTTAATATTATTCGTTCCTGAGTTAGGATCATGTAAAGGGTAATGTATTGTAATATGGTAATGTGGTCTCATGAAAACTGATCTTTGATCTCAGCCAAAATATTCTCCTCCCCATCTTCAATTAAAAGTTTTGATGGGCCATATGTGAGCATTTTTTGCTGGCTGAGCAAAATTACTTGAGAGATAAATCTGTATTTAAGTAATCTTATTATTGAGATAGGTGAGAAGTAATAACTCAGCATTTCCATGACAAAAATATGCTCTGGAAGTTAACAGGGATATGAGAAATGGATAATACCATGATATTATTGTCCATTTACTTGTAACAAAGTTTTGCCTGTATTTCTGATATTACTCATCTCTTTAGATTTGGTGTTCTGAGAACAGCTGCAGTACAAGTATTCAAGTAAAATTAATTTTGAGTTTTTCAAATAAAATGAATTTTGAGTTATAGAATAGTTAAACTTAATTCCTTGGGAAAAAAAAAAAGTTACCTGGATCTTCATGTGCTTAGTTTATAAGGTAAACTCTGAATTCACCACTTTCAAAAACAGTTTGAATTGTAATGCAGATGAATGTCAGCAGTTATGTGAGTGTTCTAAGAGAATGTGGGTTCCATACAATCATAGGTTCTGAACTAATTGACAAAGGACTGAAGATTATATTTGTTCTGAAATTAGTAGTCAGAATCACAGTGAGTGCCCTTTGACAACTGTGAAGACAGCATGTCAAATCTAATTGCTTTGTGATTTGTAAACCAACAGAAATGACTTGCAAATTTGGATGGGGTTTGGCAAGTAGTTCTTTCAAGGGGATAAAAAGGAATAGATTTGGAGAAATCCTAGTCTTTCACATTTCTTCCTTTTTTTCATCAATATGCAGCTATTCTGAAAAATGTGGAAAATGATAATAAAAATATAGAGTTGTGGAAAGAATAATGTTTTCTCTTGGTCCTTCCCTTTTTAATAAATGATCAGAATGCAGCAGTTTTCTGAAGGTGAAGAAAAATTTTAAAATAGTTTGTCATTCAGTTCACATAGCTAAGAATAAATAAGTATGCTAAATCTTTTACCTGACTGGTTCTAATGAAATCACTTTTATTCCATGTCCTGCCTAAAACCCCTATTAATATTCATCATATGTTCTCACCCTCACAATGTCAGTCATCACATTAGGAAGTGGTAACATTCAATGGGATGAGAGTGTGAAAGGGAGATGAAGGATAAGTATAACTTCAGGTGTCTAAAATAATACATGTCTCAGAGCATGTTTGGTCTTTTTCCTGTTGTTTTTGGTTGTAGGAACACGGCTTCCTCCTGAATATCTGTGTAACAACTGTCTTCTGTGAAGATCCAAAAAAGTTAGAATAAAAGGCGGAGATAAGACAGTTTAGCTGAATTCTCTGACCAAGAATTCTACTGCTAAATACAGTATTTCAATAAGATTCAGAAAACAATTGGCATATTGCTAAGTGAATTGTCCACTAGCATAAACCAAATCTATTAATTTAGTTATTATTTCCATCAGAATACGAATAGAATCCCTTACTGAGACCAAAATTTGTTCTCAGCTCTCAGTATTTTGAATAATACTTTTTTTTTTTGCTAGCAGAAACTGGTAATTCCTGAAGGGAAATTAGTTATGAAAATATTGGTTAGAGCATTTAAAGGCAACCTAATGAAAGGATGGACTGGTATTAACAGAATGATGGATATTTGTTTGGTACATTGATTTAATGACCTCAACTTATTTTAACCTTATGACTGAATGAGTTCTAAATAACCCTGGTCATATATATATATATATTTCATTTAGGAAACAACAACAAAAAAAAAGCTAGAATGGTAGAGAGCTGATTTTCATGGACACTTACTGAAAGACTTACCCTTAAGCCTTGTATAGTTGAATATTGAAACCTTAGTGTCTGCATGTGATGATTTTCAAAGTCAGTCAGTCAATACCTAAAAATAGTTGAATTTACTCCTGTCTCTTCCCAGGAGATGTGTCAAATTGGGGTGATTAAAATAATAGATGTGTCATAGCATATTTAATCTTTTTCCTGTTCTTTTTGGTTTGTTGGAACACAGCTTCCTCCTGGTCTGAAGTAAGCAGCACTATGAGTCTGCTATGTTTGTACTGACCATGTCAAGCACTGGTGTCGATATATGCTGAAATTAAATTTTAGGGTAGCAGCTTTCAAATATTTTTAATTTGCTCTTTGCCTTAGTGTGCTGCTTTTACTTTGTCTCTTGCCTAATGTTGTAGGTTAGAGACCAAGTGTCCTATCATAGAGATAAAAGTCCTCTGGCAGATAGAGTCCAAGGGGCTGAAAAGTCCATCCCAGGGGGCAGACGCAGGAAACTGTAAACTGTTATTCCATCGCATAATCCCGCAATACCTATGTAAGCAGACCTCACAGCCTGTTCTGTCTCTTTCTCCTTCCTCTCTGCTCCTGGGCATGCAGCAGCTGCTATCTCCTTGGTTTGTGGGGGAGTACAGCCTCGATGACAAGATATTTTCTTGCTAGCAGCTGGGCATGGTGTGCCAGCTCACGTGGGAGGGCAGTGAGGCTTGGTGGGGGGAAGTCTTGGCCTGCTTGTGGCCTGGTTTGGGGCTTAGCCAGTGGGGGCTAAGGCAGGGCTGATTGTGAGTATATATACATATCCTTTTGCCTCCATACCTTTTGTAGTTGATTTTTTTCTGTAAATAGTATTTCTATTTAACCTACAATTCTGTGCGAGTGGTTTTATTCACTCTGTTGGGGTAAATTCATTCTGTCCTCAGCCCAGAGCTGTTTTCAGCTCAAACCATGACATCTAGCTTGATGTGCGCAATTCAGAGAGCTGAAGTCTGAGGAAAAGATATATTGACCTTGCAGCTTACAGGTTATCAGAAGAAGTAGTGTAGCAATAGCAGAGAGTGCAGCTGGAAGGGGTAATGTTAAGACCATAGAAATCAGTCTGAAGAAAAAGAGGTAAGATGGAGAAAAAGGAAAAACAGTTAATGTTCTTACATATGCCATGTGTATGAATAGCAGAAGTTATCTTTTCCAAAGGGGAAAAAAACCAAAAATCCAACCCTAAGAAACAAAATAACATTTCCCCGGAGTTTATAGCACTATGTTAGTACAGTCAGAGGTGTTCAAAGTATTTAATTCAGGCACCAGATTTTAAAGTTATTACAATCCTCTCTTCAAAGTCTCTTAAATTTAGACACGGTGATAATTGGATTTTTTTAACCTAGATTTTGTTTCTCATCTTTAATGGTTACATAGGGCAAAAGAAAAAGAAAAAAAAAAAGGAAAATGAAAATGTTTACCACTCTCTACACCCCAAATATGCCTGTCTGCTTTCTAGTTTCTTAATCCTAATATTAAATGCACAAATCAAATAGCAGAAAATGCTCTGTTCCAGTCTTTAACTGTAACTTCAAGGAAAGTAGATTTAAAAGGAAAAATCAGTCCTGTGTTTGTCCTATACTGTCTAGTTACAATCCATAATGTTTTTCAAATGTTTACCCTCTTTTTCAGCAGTATTTTCGATAGCGGGAGCAAAAATTGTCATCTAAGTAAGAGTACTGTGTGCCAAGGATCAGTGAGAAACTATAGAAAAAGCACTTAAAGAACTAAAGAAGTAGTATAATATGACCATAACATCAATCAAAACCCCTCTTTCTGACAGTGAATGCGATGTGTTACCACTTAAACTTGTCTTCAGGCAATTGTCCTTTCAGAGCAATGCCTGGTGCTATAAAGAGTACAAAATCAGAGGCATTGTAGATTAAAGTAGTGGCCTACAAAAGAGCTCATATACCAAGGATGGGAAAACATATATTGTCTCATAGATGGTAATGTTCAGTGTTAGAGAGAAGCCCATGCTTCTTTAATATCCCCAGAATGTAGAGAGGTTGTTAAATGGAGGTTGTTAAATGAAATCAGTGGTTTATGCTCAGTGATACTCATTAAACTGTGGAAATGAATGAACCAAGAGATCTATGGCATGTGTTTGTGGCTTCAAACTCTTCTGTGCACGGTATCAGGATTGGTTTTATTGGAATGGCTGCTTACTTGACCAAAGAAACAGAGTACATCTCTATAATTTGGTGCAAATCTAATGTTGTGTGTTCATACATTAATCATTAGTTACTCTACTACCAGTGGAATAATACACACATAACATTAGGAGTCTGAAAGGACAGTCTTGGCAACTACTTGCTCTTTGGGACATATTAGAAGTTGGCTATCTTTCCAAGTAATCCTGATACTGATGAGCAGGTAAGTGGATACATTTTTATCTACTGAGAACCAAAACAATGCTGAGCTGGAAATATACTTGGACTCCAGAGATTTGTAATAGGGCTGCAAAAAGAGAACTTTTCAATTTGCAGTCAGAAAGAAGGCACAGGCTCCTCAAAAATACTGTTGTTAAAGAACTAGACGTCTCCTCAGTGTTTTCATAATTTGAAGTAACAGAAATACAGTCTACTGTTTACTAATCACGGGTGAAACCTAGGCCTTGTGGGAGTCAATACAAATTCTTCCATCAGCATGAAAGGAGCTACGAATTGCATATTAATTTTTGGATGCATGTGTGTTATATTCATAAATGGATATTGTGAAACACTCTGCATGTATCTTCATTTCATGCTTCTACATCAAAAATAATAATAATTGTTTATACTACTCTAGGGTTTATAGTTTTTAGATATGAAGAAATTTGGTCCTAAATATATCTGTTGAGAAATGCACAGATTCCCTGAGAAAATCCTTAGATGCAGAAATTTACTGCTGGTTATAGGCAGTATGTGTCCATATCAGTTACAATTACACAATAAAGACTGTTAAAGATTTTTGGAAGAATAGTGTGATAAGTTTAAAAGGTGCTTGAGAAATATAAACTACCAATGAAAACTGCGGGGAACCCAAAGAGGGCTGTGACTCTGCGTTAGAAGAATGGTGTTAAGAATACTAAACCCGACAGAGGTTTAAATTAGCTGCATTGTATACAATAAATGCGTATGATAAAGCACTGTTTTGAGGAACAATGAGTAGCCCATTGAAAATGCCTCAAGTTTTCCTGTAAGGAGATGAATATAGATCACTTTTTTATTTGTTTGTTTGGTTTGGTTTGTTTTAAGCAGCAGAAGTGGATCACCATCCATATTTTAAAACTTTTCGGTGTGTTTCCTCTTCACTTTTCATGTGCATTTTTGTGATTGAGTTTTGTTGGCATGGCAGGTTGCAAAACATGAGCTTCAAAGTCATGTGCAGGATGATGAAAGGAAAATAAATTTTTAATTTAGGTGCACAAAGCAATCTCACCAGCAGTGTTTGCACATTCACCCACTCCGGAAACAGGTCTGACGGTGATGTTCATTTGTGTCTACTCACAGTGAATGAAGTGCATAATAATGTGTGAACTCTTTTAAATTAACCCAAGAACTGAGGCATTTCTCAGAAGATTTTAACAGTTGTGTTTCTGTATCAGGTTAAGGGATTACAAAGATCTTGTCATGTGGTACAAAATAATCAGAAGTCTCCAGTAACCAGATAAGCTGGAGAACATTTTGTTGTGACTTTAATGTAGATTTTATTTTCACAATTTTGTTACTCTGCATAATTTTTTCTCAGCTGCCTTCTCACAGTGGCCCCCTACAACACATCCCAAACTCACTTGATACTATCTAAAATACAACTTCTGTCTAAGGGGATAAAAGTTAAAAATATTTCATATTTTCCTATAATTTACACAAGTTATTTCCAAATAGTAAAATTGTACTGCAGTTCCACAAAGGCTTTGATATCTATACCTAGTGATGTTGATTTACAGTATTCATATACCTTTCATGTGAATCTGATGAACAGAATTTAATTCTGACATCTATTTGAAGGTCTTGATCAGTTCAGGTTGATCTGTTTTATTGGATCGGGCCCAGACACAGGGAAATTCCCATTTTTGAGTAATCTTGTCTATTCCTTTGTACATGGAACTTCTTTTCTTCTCATGTTGTGCTCTGTGGAGCTTTGTTATGACTGCTTTTTAAAAGAAGGATTGATGTGTCCTCCAGAAGGAAACTACAAGGTCTTTTGCTAAAATGCTGCTGATGTATGAGAGAATGGGATAGAAGTACGTCTTTAAATGGAAGTTTTGGGAGGTAATCTAAATCCAATTTCTGGATCATTCTCTTTCACTGAGCAAATCTGTTATTTACATATTGAATGATGAAATAAATGGAATCTGGCTGGATCCAGAGAATGCTTCTTCCACTAATTGAGTTACATTCCCTGTGTGACTCTGAAATTCCAACTTAAATTTGTGAGATTTAAATATTGAAATATTCTCCTTTCCACATGCTAAATGGTAACAACCAGCCTGCAGTCACACAAATGGTTTCCCTTAGTTAATTGCCCCCTAACTTAAATAATTCTAAAAATTTTTATGATTTTGTCTGTTTTCAACAAAAACCTGTATAAAATTATAGCAGTTCCACTGGGCCAATATAGAAGACATTTAATTTTCAGTCTTTAATACCATATATATGTTCTCTTTCTAGATTTCTCTATTTCTTCTTCCATTTTATCTGTGTATATATTGAAAGCTGTAGCACAAATTAACATTGCAGAGAAAAGTCTTCGCTATTGAAGATGAATTGTTTCCTTTCTGATCCCAAGAGTTTTATACTCCTAATGAAAAGGGAATGTTTGTTGAATTATAGAGTTAAACTAGAGCATAGCATTTCACTTTGTCCTCCACAGTCTATTAATCTAGCTTCTGTTTCTCTACATTTTTCATTTTCATAGATAAATCCATTTTATTGTGCCTAACTAAAGATACAGCCTTAAAGTCAAAACATTTCATGTTTCTTTGGCTTGCAGATTAGCTTTGTCACATACATATTTTTTTTTTCTAAGTGTCTGTCAAACTAGTTGTCAAAATTGTGGAAGAATTGTAGCCTAAAGTATCTTGGTGACTTATAGCTATGTTCAGCTTGAGCATGGTTGGCATCACAACTACACAGTGCCTATGTGAGTTTAAAAGGCACTGATTCCCAGCAGAAATAACTTTGTCCTTTGATGGGTTGAGCTTGCTTATCGAAGGTTTACACATACTCAAAATGTAACTGAACTTTACATGCACTCGGGAAGAAAAGACAATGTGTGCACCTCACTTGTTATCCATTCTGCTATCATGCGGTATTTTGTCTTCTGCTGATGTAAGTACTGTGAGCTCATATTTCAAGCCAGGTTATGGAAATGGTAGAGATCTAAAACTCCTTTGGGGTGTACTCCCTAATTAAAAATGTTTTAGATAATATAGCTCTAATATTTCATCCAATTTTTGCTGTGTCAGCAAGAATCCTGTCTTATATTGTAGGCAGAAGAATGTATAATAGATAGACCCCAGATTACAGGAGAACTGTTTGAAATCTCTTCTTGGCCAAAGTCATGCTAAATGTATATTGTTGGTTTTGCTTTACTTTGTAAGTAAACACAGTAAAACAGTGTTTTCATCAATGATTACACTTTATTCCTGCATGTCAAAAAGCCATCACCCATATGGTGACATTCTCAACGAGGCGGAAGTCCCAAATAATATTTGGGTTCCAGCTTGCTAGATGCATGCAATGCCAAAATTATGCATTCATATCCATAGCCTGGGTTCTCATAATGTTTCTTTGGGATTAATAAAACATTTTTATAGTACAGTATGGCCAAACATCAGTATAAAACATTTTCAGTCTGATGAGTAGAAGCAATTTAACTTTTTGGTCCAAAGTGACTTAACTGAAAACATTATTGACAGATGAAAAGCATTTAGGCAAACTGTATTTTCTCCTTCATTCAGACTGTTGTTTTTGTCTCCTTCAGTAGTCTTTTCTGTGATGTATTAAAAAGAAGTATTTGTGATATGCAAAAATCAAAGCATCAAAGGAACTGACAACCACAAGAAAACTAAGATGCAGCCTATTGTCTAAAGGGACATGCAAGCAAAATGACTTTTCTGATTGGGTATTTTATACTTTTCCCCAAGCATACGTTTCTTCTGCTCTCATATGTATAATTCAATCTATCATAAACTTAGATTTACTTTAGTAGATCTTTTTTTTAAAAAGCCAGTCCAAGCTATTTATTTGTATAAAATATTAACTGCACTGTGGTTTAGGGGCATCAGTATTTCCCAAAATTATTTACACAAGTGTGGGTGTTTTGTCTATTTGTTGGGGTTTTTTTGTTACTTTAATAGTGAATTACATGAAGGGCAGGACATATGAAAAAACAAAACCATAGACAGTTTTGAAAAAAAGGAAAAAAATGTATAGACAAGAAGGATTTTTTATTAGAAGACTTCTCAAGAATGTACTATCTGTCTCCAAATGTAGAGCATTTTATAAAGCACCCCCTACCCAGCTTTTTCTGGAGTTCAACCCTTTGGTAAAGTTTAAGCTTTCCTCAAAAAGTCAGAATTTTTCCAGAGCAAGTGATAGACTCAGGACTGAAATAAATATATGAAATCAGATATTTGAGACTTATTGTATACCACTGAATTTCTTTTTGAAATGTCTCTTCTTTATCATGCTAGGTTTTAAGACAAGGGTTACATTTGTTGGCAAAAAAGTAATCTATGCTTCGTTATGATTACCTTGGATAGGAAATGTTATAAACACCTAATAGTTCTATATTCAAAAATGTTTGATTTAAAAAGTTTATCTACTGTGAAGGAGGTAAGTTTGTATTTAGTCACTGAAAACATGAAATTCTCAGAAGTTTTCCTTGCATGTCTGTTTGTAGTCTTGGTTACAAATGCAAGGCTTAGGATCATGTCTCATCTAATGAAACAAGGTCTAAATCATCAAACCAAAGATGTTATTTTTGCTAAAATGTGCAATTATCTACAGATACAAGAAAATAAATGCAAGCCAATAATGATCTATAAATCTTTGGCAGCTTCAGTAAGACAAAATGAAAACCCTAAACTAAAGAACCCCTGACTTTAATTGTATGTTCTAATTTGCTAGTTTTCTGCATTGTGAACAAGAGTTCATCAAAAGTTAGTGTTATTCTGTGAATATTTCATTGATTGGCTGATTTAGTCTTCCTCATTAGACAAGAGGATGAACTTTGATAATTATGTGTGTTTTTAGGTTGTATTACATGAGCCCTAAAGATCCTTTCTTGCTTAATATTATTCTATACTTATATGATACAGCTGAACAGGGAAATTCATAGCAAAGTGGTAATGCCAGATTATTTTAAATTTAGATTGCAGTAATGAGTATCCATACTGTCACCTCAAGGCCAGATGTCCCACAGTGTTCCAGTGGGATAGTTTGCAAAGCAACAGTCATCACATTTGAACAAGTGTTCCAGAAAGAATGGATATTTACTTTGGAATCTTTTCAGTGGGAACAAAAAGCAAAATCTGATTCCAGAAATAGAGACTAGTGTAAAGCTTCATTTCTGTGTAACCATGTGCAGGCAACCTGGTGAGCTTAGCCAAAGAAAAAGAACATTTTCAAGTTGATACATATTTACAAGGTCTATAAGTAAATAAATCCATTCCAAAATGCTGTGAAATCTATTTGAGTGCTCTTCTGTTAGACAATCCAATTTTACAAACACCAGCTACCTCTGCTGTGAATGATCTATGCAAGGGAAAAAAAAAATAAACCTGGATATAAAAGTGGGTCTGAAAGTTCCTTAAAGTTTGACTTTTCTTGGAGCTCAAACTGAGTATATACCTCTGCTAGCTCAAAGGAGTCTGTAGGAGATTAAACCAAAACTTTAAATGATTGTATGATATATATGCTACCAGACAGAAGAATAGTAATGCCTTTTTCTACCCTCTATACATCCTTCCTTCATACAGTTTCCTCCTTTCAGCCACAAATGCTTTCTCTTCCTTACCTACCCCATCAGGCTTTGTCAGCCAGATATGAATTTCATCTTTCCTTGTGGAACTGCAATTACTTTTTTTGTTGTTGTTGTTGGTTTTCTGTTGCAACAAATATAGCTTTCACCAAACCAAGAATTATTTGTCCTTTTTGGTGCCCCTTTTCTTCTCATGCAATGTCATGGCTTTCTGACAAAGTTTTATATAGCTAGAATATTTTAGCAGGCTTTTATTTGTTTGTTCAGCAGGTTTGCTTGACAGATTTTTCAAAACTTACTGCCAGTTTCTAGTCTGTAGAAATATTTGAGAATTTTACATTTTTTTTTCCATGGGAGCAAAAAGCTAACACCTAAGGAAATCCAAATGTTATCCTACCTTAGCTTTCCAAACATCATAACTCACTACATATTTGATTACATATCAAATCAAGGACAAGAAGTTTGTATGTATGTGTATAATGGAAATATTGCATAAGACAGATCCTCTTGCTGGTCAGTGCTTACTTGCAGCCTAATGGTGACAGAAGAAGGAGTGACATAAAAATCAATTTTTCAATAAGAAATATTGTAGAGTTCAGTTTAGCTGAAGGACAGGAGGGCCAGCCAGTTAGTCCTCCAAGCACTATGAAGAAATCTCAATTTTTCAGACAACATCAATGTCTTGGAGTTGTTAGTCGTAGCCTTAATATAGATGGTACAGAAAAACTTTTGACTTAAAAAAAAATAATATGAGATTAAACATTAGTGGTCAAAATTCCAGTGACCTCTGAGAATATCTCTAGGCTGTGATTTTTACACACTTTGTCTTCTACTAAAATGTCCTGGGAAGAGAATGAATGGAAAAGCATTCTGAAACTTTGTGCGAGTTTGTTACTGATGTGAATAAACATGCTATCAGAATAAGTTAGCAGCCTATATATTAAAAGAAAGAAAAAGGTGGAAGCAATTCATGTTCATTTATTTGCTTCCTTATAACTTAGATATGAAATGCAATCTGAGAATAAATCAATATTCCATTTTTACTTAATAAAATTGAATTAATAAGCGATACTCCAGATGAGTTCTACATGGTACGCTGATTTTTCTAATACCAAAAGAAATTAATGATCCAAGTTTGTGCTGAAAAAACCCCTGTTGTCTATACTATGAAGCTATCTTAGTCTCTTGTTCAATTCAACGCTAAAATAAGTAGTCACTCTTTAAAATAGGCTATTAGAGAGATGAAGTGTAAATAAGTATCTATTCCAGCTCTCTGGAGGAAAATGCATCTAGTTCAGGCATCGATTCAGCCTTGAAAATTATTTTCCTGTACTTACAAAAGACATTCTGACTTGGGGGGGTGGGGAATAAATAAAAAATGTAGACACTTAGAAGTGCCAATATAGTGAGAAACAAGTCAGAGGAGTTAACAAACTACAACTTATCCCGAGGGAAATGAGGCTTTGACATGCAATGGGTTTTTTTTTTTTGCTAATGTTAACATCTTAAAAACACAGTCTGTGAGAACCATGCAAGATGGAGAAGCATATCAGGAAATATACAAACATCACCAAGATACCATCATCTCACTGTGTTACACAGAAACTGTGCTGGTGGTAAGACCTTCTAACTGCATTAGGTGGGGGAAAGGAAAAGGCAGTTTTATCAGTATTTAGGATTTTGATTTAATCTGTGAGAATGAATCTTGCCTGGAATTTCAGATATTAAAAACATGTTTTTCTGGAAAAAAAGAGCAGACAGGGATCTGGTGATTCCTGCTTAACTGTCATGGAATTCTTGGTTCAGTGCAGCAAACCCATGATCACATGGAAGCACCAAATTTGCCTGAAATCACAGCAGCAGTAAACACCAATCCAAGCCCTTAATGGAGATTTCCATACAGTTGTTAACCTATGCCATGGTCTCTAAGAGACTGGTGATCATGTGAGGCTGTGGTTGTGGTTTCGCATAAAACTAACACTACCACAGTTGGGAAAGGGAGCTGTCCTGGGCTTGGCTGCTGCTCTGTCCTGTACAGATCCTTTTCTGCCAGCCAAAAGAATTTGCCTCCGCCACAGAATGCTGACACCTTTTCTCCTCTCTGCACAGGAAATGATGGAATGGTGACTGAAGTCTCCAGATGCCTCTAAAAAGTGAAAGTTTACATCTCTGTCTGAAATCAGTCATTGCTGATATGTAGCTGTTGCAAGGAAAAGATCTACCTTTTTGCTCTCCTGCTAAAGATATGCAAGGAACAGGTTCAGTATTTATCAATCTCAACTCTATCTCAGTTCATCTGCTCCTCTCTTTCCATATGTAAGCAATCATTTCTGTCTGCCTGGACAGAATTTAAACATGTTATCCAACAGATAATGCTAGTCAATAACACTTATTTCGTATTTGTTTGATTTTTCCAGCTGATATGATGCTGTTTGAATACAGTAGTCTGTAAATCTAGCTTGAAGGCTGGATTCTGTCTCTCATTCAGCACTTTTATACTCCATCTCTGTAAACAGACCTTCATAAAAATGAAGAAAATTGTAACAGTGGGTAAGAATGGTAGAATAGATACTAAGGAGCTTTCTCAGTCATGCTCAAGAAGTGCTCAATAGTAATGTGGATGACCATCTGACCAGATGTGACTGGTCAGATTGCAAGAAGTCATATTAATGCAGGAGGAATAGATAATAATCAAATTTTTATTAGAAGTATGTGTATCTCTTTTAATCAGCTCAGTATTCTGTTGTGATGTATTAGAGGAGTTAATTTAATTTCTGGGACAAATGGGTAAACATGTCAGCTGTGCCAGGAGGAGGAATTACTTGAGTGTGCCTGTTTGTCAGATTATTCCTGCTTGCTGACTGACCGTTTAGTCTCGTGTACTTGTTTCGGCCTGGGTTTGTGTACACTTTTTAAATAGTAGATCTTTGATAACTTTGTTCAGGTTGTGACTGACCTTAGAGGTGGCTGTGGTAACAGGAATTAATTTGCTTCAAAATGCTGAGGGCTGTCAGTATCACCTGATTGCAGGTATGATGGAACTACAGGAGGAGGACAGACCTTTTAATGTTGGAAGTTAAAGGCTAATGCAAAAGAGAGATCAGCACATGGTCAAGAAGACACAGAGAGCATCCAAAGCCAAGAAAGCCATGGTAATGTGTGAGAAAACCCTACTCTTCCAAACAAAATGGATACCTTTCATCAGAGGCAGGCAGGGTTGCAGGTTCATGTCAGTAGTGCAGCATCCTTTGCTCTTTGAATTCAAGAAATCTGAACAGAGTATGCTACTTGGTAACAAAGATAATTTGACACAGCTTCCAGAACAGATATGTTCCCAGGGTTCCTTTGGAGTTGAATGGAGGGTGATGGCTATTGAGAAACAGGAATGCTGAAGTTGGAAAGAGAGATTTTGGCAGGTCAAAAGCACATCAATATTGAAACAGAAGCTTTTACCAATAAACTTAAACATCAACTTGTTAGAGCTTATTCTGTGTGTGTTCTTGGGTCACATCAGGTAGTATTTTAAATGTGAGTTTTCTTTCCCTACTGCAGTGTTTTACCACTGCAAAGTGCCTATTTCTGAGCTGGATCTCTGCCATTTTAGTTCTCCACATGGCAAAGCACTGATACTCAAACATTACAAATCCTAAATAAGCCCCTGGGCTAATGACTGGTAGGGTGAAAGCTGTCCTTTTTCTTTCAAACATATTAGCCTGGCTATGAAAAAGGAAGTAAGGATTAACACTTTGTGATGATTAACAAATGATGTCTAAAAAGCTTCCCTTCTTCACTCAGCTTCTCAACTCAGTCACTGCTGACTGCAAAATCATTGCCCATTTGTACTCAGCAGCCTTCTAGCACAGGTGTTAGCAAAAATCCCCAGGAGACTGAGTTGGGGAATGCTATTTTTCTGCTTCAACATCTTGTGACAATTGTGCACTGTATTTACTGGAAATGTGTAAGTAATTAGTAGTGACTACTGTTTTTGCTGGCCAGTATTAACTTCTGTGAGGGAAGAGGACTCAAAGAGTCTTCAACATGGCTGTCCTCACTAAACTGATGTGTACTTTCAGACTAATTGCTGTACTTGTACCCTGTATGATTTTTAGTTCACTCTCTGAAATTTAGGGATAATTTTTCCTCAGTTAAATCTGTTCCAGAATGCCTAACAAAAATGTTATGTTTGAGCTGAGTACTAAAATCTTGGAAATAAAAAGGATGCACCTCAGTTATTGTTAGTTTCTCACTCTTGGCTTCCTAGTTTTTCAACCAAGATTATATCACCCCAGTAAATTGTACTGTCTTTTGCTCTCTTGTTGGTTTGATTTAAAAAAAATGGAGAATGGACAAGAAGGCATTTGGAATCTAAATTGTTGAGGTGTTTTCTTAATATGAAACCTGTAGAAGATGGTGTACCTGGTGGCTTTAAACTTACAAATTTAATCTAGAAATTCCAAAGCCATGAAACAGCTGATAGTAGCTCATTTTTCAGTCTGCTTCGTTTGTATGTGACTGTTGTACTTCAGGTCCTTAAGGCTGAGTGTTGCTCAGTTTTTTTCAATGACAAATTAGGTTCTCTAATCTTAAATGCTGTAACTAATGCTATGACTCTACCAACTTGTGAACCATGTTACTACAGTGAAATATTTACAACAGATGGAAATCTCATTTAGGTTATAGGGTATTTAGCAGATGGATTTTATGAAAAAGCAACTCAAGGATGTGGACTGGGGAGGCTTAATTTTTTGGAATGCTGCTGGTGCTGCTCTGGAGATCACCTGTAATACAGGCAAGTGTTTTGCCTGCCACCTTGGAGACCCATGGTCACTAGGTGCAACTGTCACTGACCTGACAAATGTCTGTACTTCTCCAAAAGAGGCCTGCATTAAAAAAAAAAAAAAATGTAGCTACATAGAGATCAACAGAGATTTTATAATAGTATAAAAGGCAATAATGTCAGGAATGATTTACAATAGAACAGTTTCAATTACTCTTGTAATGATGGGAAAATGTTCTTAAAGTATGCAAGCAGCAGTAGTGGAGAGTTTTCACTCTAAGATTTCTTCATGTCTTGTTCCTTTGCCTGGCTTCAGTCAGAGACACAGTGATTTTTTGGAACATATTAACCAGTTGCCAGATAATTAAGGACAATGAAAGAACAAAGACGAGAAAGGGCTTCTTATAAGAGACTTCTGTTCTTCTGATTTTAGCTTTCGATCAGCTTTGATAGACTAGCAAAACTACTGATGTACTAACTGGTTAATGGCATAGACGACAGAGACAATTGAAAAGTGCCAGTAACTCATGATTTTTCTAGTCATTGACTAGCTAAGAGCCTTCCTCACAATGAAGCCATTTAGCAGTAGAAAAATGTGTGTAATTTATTCTAAGCATTCAATATGTCATGCTTGGCATTGTTCATTCCTATGGAACAGTAGGTCAATCAAAGGTTGAGGTGAAATTGCTAATATTTGGAGAAAATACATGAGCAAGACACACGCAGAGGCTTTTTGCACTTTGGTCTTTCAGGTGGCCACAGGTTCAAATTCTGGTTACCACAAGAAATATCTCAGTCCTGGATTCCTTTGTACTTTCTACTTGTACAGATCATAGAATTGAAAGTGTTTGTCCACCCAAGATGCTCTGGCAGAGTTTTCTTTTTCCCACCACTGTCACATATATTAATTAATTGGTTGCAGCATAAACTCTGTTATGGAGCACTTTTTAAAACCTAGACTCCTTGGCATTTTTGCATTTTGGTATATGATATTGGTTACACTGACATTTAATCCCTTCAAGATTTCCACCTCGATTTTTCTAATGCTAGTAATGACTGACATCAGAGCAAAGATACACTGTGCAATTTGGCTTACAAATGAAGTATGGAAAGTCTGACGAATCAGAGCTCTTAAGCACACAGTTAATTTGAGCTGATGCCCTCTTGACTTCAGAAGTGCACTCCTTTCTTAAATCTTTGATCTGGTCAATAAAAAACATCAAATAATGGCCCTTTATGCATTGCTTTCTGATTAGAGCTTAGGAAGACAAATGACTGGTATGCAATTATCGAGTAACCTTCATGTTGCTTTAAAAGGAGCTCCACTACTCCCACTTATGCTTAGAACTGAAAATCTTTGAAAATCACATGAACTGTTACAGACGGCGTGTTAACATGCTAGAGAAACCAAAAGGAAAAAGTCTGATCAATGTAATGTGTGGGAAAATAATCTTTTGCTGATAGGAACATGGATGGGATGCTGATAAGAAGGAGGGATAGAAAAGGACAGATTAAAGGGTCTGCAAAGAGCAGCTGGAAAAGAATGGAAGAGAGATTTAGAAAATGAGATGCCAAATATAATTCTTCAGCTTTCCAGAATAATTGAGAGGTTGCTCTATGGGCTAGTATAGGGTTAGGCCATTAAGGCTATTTTAGGGTTAGGGTTGAGATTAGGGCAATAGGGTTAGGGTAAGCATTAAGATGATGCTTAGTGTTAGGGTTAGGCCATTACCTTTATGTAAAAAGTAAGTAAAATATACATTCTGTATGTAAACCAGACCTAGATTAATGTTGATCTTTATTCAATATATTTTCAATAATAAATTATATGTTTATAAATCTGTAAATATTTTTTTTTTTTTATAAATACAAAAAGTTTTGATGGATGTTTTGATGGCAAATATAAAGTATTTATCAAGAAATTGCAGCCATTCTCCTTCTTTATACATCCTCCGACTTCTGAGGAACAGTGTGCTCTCTTTGTTCTTGGTTGATTTTCATGTGTACAGAAGCAGCTGAAAGAAGCCCATGCGCTTTTTCTATTTTTTCCCCTCTTGCTTCCTGTGCCTGGCCTTTAGATTTAAAGTAGTTTCTTTCTGTGCTTTGAAAGTGTAAATTCCTGAATTCACCCTCTGTGGCTTCTTTAGTTATTTTCTAATATTCGAAACGTTAGTCATAAACGTATCTGTTGTCATCCATGCAGTTCGATGAAGACTAATTCTGTTCATGTACACTCAAGCCAAGATTATTTTCTGTGAAAAGCTGGTTCTGTAAGACCTTATTTCTTGCTAATCCTATGTCCAAACCAACATTAATTTTCATTGGTTCCCTGGATATTAAAGTCATTTGTCTTAGACAAAGCTCAAAACTACCTAAGCCTTTGGCTTGAGGACGAGTAGGTGGTGACTAAGAAATGGAAGTTTAGTGATAATAGGTCTAAATGTATATATTCTCTTTAGGCAACTTCATGCCTCCCTTTTAATTGTCAGAGAATTCTATCACATGCAGAGCTGTCCACTCACCTTCAGGTTTATTTCTGTCCTTCTCAAATAATTGATGTAGCTCTTTTACTGAACTCAACAACAAATTTTATGCTTGCTTTTTGTTTTGTTTAGTGTTTTCTTTTTTCTTGTTCCTGCAATATCCAGTTACATTTTACACTTGACATCAGACATGCTAAAACTAATTGAACATATTTAACTCAATATAGTTCAGTGGAGAATGAATACTTCTTTTTGAAACCAAATTAGGAAATATTTGGTCTTTTTGATAAGCTTTCAGCATTTTGCCCAATCCTCCAAAATACAGGTTGGAACCAATGAAAGAAGTTGTACTTTGCTTTAGTTACCTGAACACTAACTAGTAAACTGATATTAAATGGTTCTGACATTAACGTTAGTAAGTCCTTTTTGAGGAAAAGAAGCTAGAGAGGAAAAGTACATAAGGCTATAAATCATCAAAGTTTTCTTTATGACAGCTGCTTTTAAAATTTAGGAAACAATAGGAGAACTAGATGAGATTAGAAAATTGTTATAATTTAGAGACAGAAAAAACAGCAATGCTTCACACAGACCTCTAATTAGTGCAGACATTTAAAAATTCTTATTATTGAAGTAGCTAATTTAGAATAAATATCACTTTCTTTCTCCACAAGGACAGAAATTTTCACTTGTTGGACTTATTAGGGTTATCAGGAGTGTTTTGCTGCTGAGCCACCAGGCAGGACTGCAGTAACTCTCAGTACAGTGGTCAGCAGTGACTGCTAGTATCCAAGTATGGAAAGCTGAGTAGAGAGAACTGCATGTTTCACGAGTTATTTTCTCTTGGTCTGATTTGCTACCCTAGGTGTTATACAAAGCACCTGTTCTAAAAGTCTTTCGTGGTGTTCCAAACGCACCTTGTGGCTCTTCCAAAAGCAAATTTTTTTCAGTCCCAATCAATGGAATTGGGTGGGAAAGACATTTTTCTACTGTGTGATGCAGTGTAAAGTCATTCCTAGACATAAAATAATCCACAGGTTTCTCAGGAAATAGGCTTTTAAAAAACAGTGTTGTCATAATATTTTGACATTATGATATAGATATAACAAATACACCTAGTGAGCAACTGACCTCAGTAGTGTTATTTTAAAGCTAATATTAAATACACTACTATTTTAGGATTGTGGATCAACTACTTATGATCTAGTGCTTCATTCAGTTGTGGAATCCTGATGTTTCACTTTCAGATCTTTTCAATTTTCTATATTTATTCTTTTTTCTGCTTGGAGCCATAATTTACTTCAGTATATTTTGCCAAAGATTTGCTCAAGAAATGAAAGATTAATGGCTGTGAGCCCAAGTGAGTTACTCTACCTTTTTCCCTTACAGATTTAAATCTTGATAAAACACATAACTTCAACATTAGTTTTAGGTGCCTGATCAGCAGAAACACTAGTGTACAGCACTGATACTTTGATTTTGTTACTTCTTTGTAGTGTAGAGAGAAGAAGCTTGAAGATATCTGTATTTAGTCTTTTTTTTAATGCCTGAAAATAACATTCCTCATTTGCAGGTGGGAAAATGCTATGCAAAAATTTTTACATTTTTCAATGATATATTTGCATCCTACCAAAAATTAGAATCTCCTAACCTGCTTTTATGAACAAGAGACAATATTCCTTTATTTGTCCTGACAAGTAATTTTGTGATGGCATCTTTATAAATTCTGCTGCAAGAGTTAAGAAAGTATGTTGTTTGCACAAGGAATTTGTGAGTGTGGAAACAGGACTACATTTGAAAGCTCTCTTTAAAAATGAAAGTGAATATCTGTCTTCAAAGCAATATTTAGAATACCTAAATGGGTAAAAAATTCAAAAGCTCAGTAGGATTGTTAACATTGAAAAGGACATTATCTGTTTCAGTATTGTTAGTGTTAGCTGTTAGCTACAAGATGTTCAACAATGTGAGAGATTTATTCTGAAATTACTTACCTGTATTAGGGGATCTCACCTATTGTAATTTGACAGTTGAATTGCTCTACAATTCAAATGAAAAGGAGAGAAAGGCTAAAAGCTGAGCTGGTCTGAATTAGAAATAATTTATTAAAAAATACTTGCAGATTCACATCTTGATATTATGATAGATGAAATAATTTATGTCAGGCTTGCAGAAAACTTTGTTTTCTGAGCCCATTGGTATCAGTTTGTTTAATCAAAAGGAGACCTCATGCTAATAGGCTCCCTGATTGCTGTAGGTATTTACTGTTCAGCTTTATATCCAAGATTATGTGTTGATGTGCATGGCTCACTGTTGGAACAACTGTGTCTAGGATAACAAGTACATTTCAACAACTTGTCTTCTAAAGATAACATGTTTTAAGAACTGGCATTCAGTTAAGGTTCAGTTAAAAGTAGTCAGAAATAAAACCATCACTCTAGATCCTAATAGCTATCTTTGCATAGTGTCAGAGGGGTGTTGCATTTATGTGGGATTTCATAGGCCTTTAAATGGAACAGAAATGTACTTAGGAGCGAGCTTGTGTTTCTTTTGAATTTATTTTTGGGAGGAAGAGGAAATGGCCAGCAGGTTGAGGGAAGTTCTTTTTTCCCCCTCTGCTCTGCCTTGGTGAGACCTCATCTGGAACACTGTGTCCAGTTCTGGGCTCCCAGTTCAGGAAGGACAAGCAACTATTTGAGAAAGTCCGTGAGAGATCCACTAAGATGACTAAGGGACTGAAGCTTCCACCTTATGAGGCTGAGAGAGCTGGATCTGTTTTATCTTGGAGGGCAAACGTCAGGAGGATGGAACCTGATTCGGTTGTTTCTAGTGACAGCACAAGAGCTAATGGACACAAACCAAAACACAGGAGATTTTTACAGAAGGTAAAAAAAAACAAACCTTCATTTTAAGTGTGTCAGAGCACTGGAACAGGCTGCCTGGAAAGCCTGTGGAATCTACATCTCTGGAAGCATTCAAAATCTGTCCGGATGTGTTCCTGTGTGGTTTACCCTAGGTGATCTTATCTTAGCAGGGGGTTTGGACTATACAATCTTTAGAGATCCATCCAGCCCCTACCATTCTGTGATTCCATGAGGATTTTTCAAAATTCTGTAATCTTTTTTTTTCTTTTATCAACTCCTGTCTCTCCTTAGATATCCCATGATTAGAGATTTATGCCCACGCATGTTGAAAGAGGTTAAATACATCCAGCATGTTTATGTGCAAAATGTGTCCTTTGAAGTCAATTATAATTAAGGCTAAAGTAAATAGTACAAAGTGTTTTGAGCCGATAAATGCCTGTTCTGAATGAACTTTCTGTTTTACCTCTCCTTGCTCTCCAGATAGTCTGACAATCCCAAATATTTATAGAATGAAAGCCACAAAGTTCCACTGGGGGAAGGCTATGAGAAAGAGCTACATCTTACTTTCAAATGCAAACCAGTTGTTGCATATGCCTGTAAACTCATCCAATTGGGAGAGTATGCAAACGTCCTGCAGTGCAGCTGACTGACTGCAGCTAAACACAGCTTGGATTTTGACTATTTCAGTCAAACATGGTTGATAATTTATTAGATATGAAGCAATTCTGAGTATTGAATTTAAACAAAAGGTAAACCGTTGGCAGTTTGTCCTGAGCATCCACTGTATCAGTAACACTGAACAAAATGTTCTGTGAAAACTGTTCTGTGAGCTCTTTGCAAAGAGCCGGAATGTTCAATGGTTTCCTGCTCTTGACCATTACAAGAGAGCTTGACATTCTGGCTTCATATTATACTGCTCCACAGTCAGCAGTGCAGCTAATGGCAGTTCTCAGACACACACATCTCTACAGGTTTTATATGCTTGTGCTGCAACATTTGTGTATTTTTGGAAGCTTCAGACCAGCTCCAAAGAAGGATTTGTACAACCTTCGAAGTAGCATTTTTGTAATTTCCTGTTGGATCCTACTGGAGCGTGTGACAACCTCAAAATATCTTTTGCAGTGCCAAGATCTTCTTGGATGTTGGCTCATCTGGAGCTTTGCCAGAAGGTCTACTACATCTATGGCAGCTGGGAAATATTCAGCACACTGTAGATTGTTGTTATTTTCTCTGCCAAAAATATCAAGATATGTCGAAGCCCTGACAGCTGTACCTTGCCATGGAGAAGATACTCAAAAATAAAAGCAAATGACCAATGTTGATAGTATAATGACTAGTTACACTTTATGTGTCAGCATAAACCAGTTCATTTCTCTTTGAAAATCAGTCTTGGAACTTCATATTGTACATTTTACAATTTAGTCTCAAATTACCACTGAATGTTGTAGAAATTTTAGGGGAATTTGTCTGAAGAAGAAAAACAGTATGAGGATCATTTTGAAAACCATATTGGACACAAAATAACAAGGGAAATACTTGACAGCAAATGACTGGTTGGCTATGATGAAAAGGACTTTACAATGTGTAGCAGTGGTATTTCAATGTCACTGTTACATTTCATAGATGCATATGGAGTCTGGGACAAAATAATTTCATTACTGTGGCAGTTTTAGGCTATGTCTTTATAAGTTAGCTGCAGATTTCAAGCAGAAAAGTGGAAAAATATAAACAATTCACTATTGGGTGAAAAAGGAAAACAAAAGATTATTGTAAATGAATTTCATCGGCTAGAGTGTGTGGGATGGAGGCAGATATACCCTAACAATCTTAACAGTCCACTTCATTCCTTTTCTTCTCTGGTCTGGCTGTGCTGCTGGGGAGGATAAAGCTTCTGACCTTGCAGATAAGGACGCTATCATTGCTTCTTTGAACTAACATTTCTCCTAACGGCTTGTTTTTTCTTCTAATTATAGGGGGAAAGGAGGTGGCTTTGTGAGGAGTGGAGCAGCTTCCCTGCTTTCTCTGGGTTCCCAGAGGGGATACAGAAGGAGTCCAGGGAGGTTTCAATGCTGTTTTCCAATTGTAAATACCTGTACCATATTGTAAATACTGTATATTTTGTGCATATTCATTGCATTCCATTGTAGAGTGTAGTTTTTGCTTTGTAAATACAGCTTCCATTTGCTTCCAATTGAACTGGTCGTGCATAGTTAATGTGAATGGGAAATTTTAATCCACCACAATGACTGTTACTAAATGCCTTTTTTTTTTTTTTTTTTTTTTTCTTTCTGTAGAAGTCTGTTGGGAAATTTTCCTTTGAGATAGTAGGTGAATAGCATATAGTTAGCTCGACGGATTTTTCTGCAGCTGTGGAAATTAAATCAATTTCATGATCCATATTGATAAATTGAATTAATCTTTCTGTTTCTTTGAAGTGCACTGAGTCACAGAGAAAGTTGGTGTGAAATACTGACATGCCAAGTGACTGTGTTGTCAGATATGCAAAGATGAGGTAAGTGAACGCTATTGCCATTCTTGTTCCTTTAGGAAAAGCTGTTGTAGAAGTTGCAGAAAAAGGGTCATGTGAGACAGATTTAGTGCCTAGATCTAGCAAAGGTCAACCTCTGGCTTATTTGGAAAATAATAGCAAAGCTCAACCTCTGGCTTATTTGGAAAATAATATTCTATTTTATTTCCTTACTCTTGCCTTCTTCTGACTTATTCTTGGGTCTGCAGTTCTACCCTTCCCTTACAACTACTTTGGTGCCTGTCAGATATTTATGGGAGCCAAATGATCTCCAGAAGACAGCAGAAAGCACCCTCTGCCACTCTTTAATTTTGTCTCTGCTTTGCTGCTTTGATTTCTCTTACATATAAGGCCCAACATATGCCAGGGCTGGTTCAGCATTGGTAAAGGGACACAGCAGTTGGGGTTGTGCAGAGGGAGGAAGCAGAGGGATCAGTGCCAACTGGAGAGAGTGAGTGGCTGGATGTTAGTATCAGGCAATTCCACTTTTTTTAAAAGAATCTAAAGTGAGAAACAGTCTCCTTAAGTGCTTCCAGTAGCCCAAGAACAGCTAAACACCTCTAATGGCTGGCAGCAGCTCCATTCCTCTGAAGTCAGGGAACAGCTATAAATACTTTGGACATGGATTTTTGTCCAGTTCTTACTCCTCAGCTCTATAAGAACTATTTCCAACTCAGGATGTCACTCAATGAATTTGAGAAGTGCTCTTATGAAATAGAATAAATTTTCCAGTGACTGTCTGAGTATCTGATACTACAGCTGAGGCAGTTTCTGTTGAGTTCAGTTCATGAAATAATGTACAATGTGTTGCGACATTACATCTAACTTTTATGTAGAAGATAAGCCCCAGGAGGAAAAGTGGATGATGATTCCTAGTATTAAGATATTGTTAATATTGGTAAACTGATAATCCTCCAACTGAAATTCCTCCTCGTGATACCAATACTGTCTATGATGACCTCATATTTTTTGACCCAGTCACTTTTAGGGAGACTTGCAAGGTCTTACTGAGAGGGGAATAAACTGATAATGGAATAATATTTCTTTCACATAATCCTGATTATGTGAAACAGAGAAAACTCTGTCAACCTGAACACAGTGTGAAACAGTGAAAACAATTTCATTTTTCATGGTTCAGAGCATCTTTTCAGCTGGTACTTTATCCAAAATATTTTTTCCCTTAGCTGTTTGGTATTTGGATGTTATGGCTCGTGTTTGTTTGCTTTTTCTTTGTAGCTATCTGGTTTGTCTTCTCTATCTCATGTTTTAACAGGTCCCAGAGAGCACTCCTTTGTTTTCTAGTTATCGTCAGCTGGATTGTCTTGTGTATACAGAAGATGAAACTGGTAAGAGCCAAGTGCTTGGTTGGAGCATGTCTAATGAGAATAGTGTATCAGTGTAGTCCTTTGTTTTCTTGGCCTGCAGGACCTTTTAAAATCACTTTCATTCTAGACAAGCTCTTTAAAGATTTTAATTACTAAGCTCTTTGCAAATCTCTGCTGGACACTTGCAAGTGACAGACTTTTTCATGGCTGTAGAGCCTGGTCAAATCTGGATGAACAGTGGTGAGTGGTGACTTCAAAACAAACAAGAAGCTCCATCTCGAAGACTAAGAACTAGAATTTATTAGTGCAATAGTCAATCAAATATATTTAAGGTGGGCCTCCCTCCCTGTCCCCCAAGATCTCTCAAAGGTTTACAAATTTGTTCATTTAACTACATCTTAATAAGACTACTGAAAATTAAAACCAAAACTCACCCAAATCCATCAGTACATGCACACAATCATCACAGAAAATTTTAGCCAAAATGATAGTCAATGAAAGTCATAAAAAGAAATTAAGACAGGGAATTTTAGTATCCTAATGCCTCCTTTGCCACCTGTGAAGAGCTTCATGTTGCAGCAGCCAGTACAAACTGGAACTGATGCATACAAATGGTTGAAGGAACTGCTTTCAGTTGCATCCCTTATTCTGTCACAACTCTCAGCAAACTTCATAATCCTTATAGTGCCAAATAATTTCTTTTGCTGTACATAAAATCCCGAGGACTTAAACCCCAAATACTTTAGAGACTGTATATTGTTCTTTCCAATTGTGTGTAAATTTCATATGGTTTCAAGGCTACAGAATGTATTGCAGGGATTTTTTGATGGCACAGAACTAAGGGAAGATTTTGATCTAGATAATCCTTGCTGTTGAAATAATTCAGTTTTCTCCCCTTACCTTTGGCTGTCATTAAATAAACTTCATGACAAGATCCAGCTCTCCAACCCAGCAGATCCCAGGCTCTGCTTGCTCAAGCACCACATGAAGCAGCAGCAAGCAGTGCTAGCAGCATTATTGGCTCTTTACCAGGCAGAGTAGGAGAGGACTACAGTCCTCTTTCCCCTTTCCTCCTTTCCTAGGAACAAAAGCAAATGTCTCATTATTTACGATGCTAGTGTCAAACCGGAAACCTCAATCACATGGCGTCAGCTTTTGTGGCAAAAACCCTGCCATCCCTTTAACCCTTCTGTCTATCCTACTTGGTTTGAACGTAGGATAAACCCTACTCATGGGTACCCTCAGATATGCAGAGACATCACATCTGGAGTGAATCTGGAGAGACATTAGGCACTGTAGCCATGAAGCACTTTGAAATTTGGGAACTTCTACTGTAAGCAAAACCTTCAATGGCAATTATTTTACACTGATGGAAACCAAACATAACTAGGCCTGTGAAATATTTAGTAGGTAATGATGCAAAGTATTTGTGACATGGAGAATGAATGGTAATGACAATAAATATTTAATGTGTCTAGAATTGCTTCATAACTGTATGTTTTAATTGTTTTCTTAATGCAACATTTCAACACCCAAAAAGCCAGCAAGCATTTCATTGGAACAATAATAATAATACATTTTGCAGACCTAGCAGAAATATTTTGTGTTCCTCTTCAATTACTAAAAAGCAAGATGAGAGCTGTGTATATAATGGTTTTGTTCTGCCCAACTGTGCATTGTAGATGCAATTTTAATGTTGATGATTTTAAACCATGTTTTGGATTTTACGTGCTAAAATATGTGTATTTGTATTTGCCACATGCTTTTGCTGCTTCTCAAAGAGATTGCAGGAAGCCACTGCCTGTGGGCTTAATTCCCCTGTTCTCAGTGGTGCAGAGATCTGGATATTTAACGGTTCATTAACTCAGATCCATTTTCTGTCAAGTGTTGATTTACTTCGTTTCCTGTTTAACAAATTTGAGATTGATCTACTTTTCAAAAAACTCAATGCAAGATACCTGCGTTTTGAGCAGGTGAACTAGTAAAGGTTTTCTACTGGGATGGGAAAGGGAATATTTGGATTGCCTCTAGGTGGCAGTGAGTCATTATTTTTTTTGTCGTTCACTAGACTGGCTAATTGAAGTATCCCTGTAGAGAGGCTTCCTAGTTACAGACTGACATTTGTTTGATTTTTCAAACCATTTTGGATACAGCTTGAAATCCTAAACACTGTATTGTGATAGCATACACAACATTGCAAATAATTTAATCCTGGAAATACAGACAATTATACTCTGTGGCATATACCCTGTGAATCTGCAGATCTCTGATGCTTGTTTCTATGTGAGCAGAGAACACACTACCAGCACAGCTTGTGCCTGGTGTCTGTTGCACGTGTGCACACACACAGCCAAAGGGCTGCGTAGTGTACACATGGTAAGTTCAAACACTCTGGGTATGCAGTGTGGTGGACTGCACCTTGGAATGAGCTGTGGTGACAGGTAACATTGCTGGGTCCACAGTAGATCTTCAGTTCCCCCAAAATCACTCAGTTCAAAACAGTCTTTTTCTTAAATTCCTGCATTTTTGCATGCTGATGTGGCTGCACACCAGTACAAAGTGCTTTCAAGGGTTTTGTACAGCTGTTTGGACTTGGTGCAATGATTGTATACGTGATGTTCTGTTCAGCTCAATGACAGTTTCTGTCAAGCATGAGGAATGGATCATACTAAATGCTGCTAATAAAGAGATTACAGGCCCTCTAATAAGTCCCTGATGACTGACAGTAGTAATTGTAATGTTGAGGAGATGAAGACAGGCTCTGCAATTGTAATTCAGGCTCTGATTTAATAATGTGTTTAAATCCATTGCTTTTAGCTTGTGCTTGTGTTGACTGCATTTTAGCAATACAGTCACTAACTTGCTTACATCTGAGTTGGGGAATGTTCCTCCCTAGGAAAGTGCTTCATGTGCATATGCAAAGGAAAGCATGTCCTTCAAGGTTTTACAAATTGGGGTATATATCACTTGCTCTGATACAGTGGATTAAGAGCAAGAAGCACAGTTTTATGAGCTGTATGGATTCTACATTGTTCATAAAAAAAAACACTGCAAAAATCGTTCTTTCCATAAGCATAACACATGTTATTCTGAATATCTATTTCCTGTTCTGAATAGCAATGCAAATGTTATCCAAATGTTTGGTTTTTTTTTAAAACATGGTGCTTTTAACTCTATATTCCACATGGATAACAAATACCCCTAGTAGCTCATTGGTAAAAGGATAGCATTAGAATCATGGTGAGCCTCAATAACCTAAGAGGTGAATGGGTCAGTAGAAATACTTTGTGCCAAACAAAGTAAAATGTGGAATGAGTAAACTATTTGAAACTGACTGAGAAACAAATGATATATATGGTAGAGGTTTCCATTACAATATATTTTGGCATTAAAATTTAAAATTACTCTGAATATATCTCCCTTAGAAAACACTGTTGTAATGAAAGACTTAGCAGCTTGATGGATGTGAATGAATAAGTCTCATAAATTGAGATACTGCAACTGAGATTGCTGCATTAATAGGAATGAGATTATCATAGTGTTAAATCATACAGATATACATGTAAAAGTATGTCCTGGGAATGAATGCATATTGTGTAATATATCTTTGTCTTCTACTCTCAGCCCGGCACTATTACACTACATCACAAATATGAGCATTGGTAGATCCCGACAGTCTCACACAAGAAGCAGATTTTGGAGGTAGGTTTAATAAATGACTGCATAATTGACATTAATGAACTACCATGATCCTTGCTCCTAATACCAATGAAGGAAAAAAAGCCCAGAACTGACACAGAATTTTATTACCAAAAGTGATATACCAAATAATCTTAATTAAAAGCTTTTGGTAGAAACAAGTGGTTCTCTGAAAGTTTACTTTGAAATGAATTTTATCCATCCTTAAGGTAATTACTGTTTTAAGGATGTACTCCTAAGTTCATGTACACAGTCTGATTTCATCGGATTGTCTTTGACTAGACAGGATTTTCCTGTGACTGAGCAAACACTAGTAAATATGTATACCAAATGCTTCCTCCCCTAAATTTAAAATGTTGTAAACTAGGCCCTCTGGAATTGCTGACAGAGCCAAATATAGCTGTCTCCTTTACCCTTTTCTCACAACCTTCTGCAGAAAAATGAGAAAATATTCAGATCCTGATAGACCATTACTTTCATACGTCCGCAAAGACAATACTCTCAGAAAAGCTCAGACTGTAAACAGTTTCCATTATAAACCTAGTTCCACATTTGATTATGAAGGACATTGTTTTTAGATAGATGTGATTCCATAATCAAATTCTGAACTTAGACATTCAGGTTGCAAAAGACCCCTAAGGATCATCAAGTCCAATCATTGACCCTACTCTACAAAGTTCACCCCTAAACCAGATCCCCAAGCACCGCACCCAAATGACCTTCAAACACATTCAGGGATGCTGACTCAACCACCTCCTTGGGCAGCCCATTCCAATGGCTACTAGTCTTTCTGTAATTTTTTTTTTCCCTAATGTCCAGTCTAAAACTACTCTGTTGCACTTTGAGGCCATTCCCACTTGTTTTATCACTGCTTCAAGAAATGTCTGTTGCTTTGATTAGTATTAGGTTATTTTGCACCATTTAGAACAGGTTATATTTCTCACTTGAAATATGAGATATATCACTGATTTTCTGTGTGTGAGATTTTCAGACAAGTGTGTGGCAGGTACAACTGCCCTCAAAAACACAATGGTCCTGACAGACCTCTGACAAAAGGCTGCAGCTTGCTAGAACCCGATACAGATCAGCTCAATGTCCCCAGACATTAGAGGACTCAGCCCTCCATATAATTAAGAAACAGATCAACATCACAACAACTCAACAAGGGTATATGTGGAGCTCTGCTATGGAGAGAGGGGTTCTCCACACAGCAAGAAGCCTGGCAGTTGGATCTCTCCGCTGAGATTGGGACCTTGTTTAAGGAGTCCTCAAATCCCTGCTTTGGTGAGTGCATATGAATATAGTTCAGGTACTGGTGGGGAGATTTTCTGTCTCTGAGTGTGTGTATGCACATTTTGATTCATCTCTCCCTAGATGATTTAACTGGTTGTGCAGCAGTATGTTCCTAACTGACACCCAAATCTGTGATTTTATTGGAAGGAGTGCAGAATAATTGTAATAAATCCACAGTTTTCAGGTGGTTATTGCTGTCTCTTTTGTGGGTGCCTCCACAACAGAGCATGACAGTGGCTTCATGAATCTCCCAGGAAGCTCTGTGTACATTGGCAGCTGGTGTTCCTGTGAGAGACAGTCCTGACATCCTGACAGTCTCCCTAAATAGAGTTCAATCACAGGCTGAAGCCAAAGTTTCCCCATGGAAATACACTCAATGAGTCTGATGTCACCTGAAGCTGTTCATTAGCTCAGATTCACGGATGTTTTCTTAATGTAACTTTGATGTAAAACGGGGATATATTGCAATAATAATTGAAAAACTTTTGTTTTATCCTAGGAAAGGAGGAAAAGGTATTTAAAAGCTTAAGCCCATATGTAATGCAGTTGTATAAAGAAAACTAGCTTTAGATTTTTTTTAACTTGAATTTGAGTTTGCATTTTGACATTATTTGGGGGCTTGAATTCTTACATCAAGGTTTAATTTATTTTTTTTTTTTCTCTGAAAATTCAGCAAAATTGATCACTGATGGTCAGTAGTTTCCTACTTTGATGAACATTCAATGATGAGCCATTCAAATGTTTCTACTGGAAATCTGTGTTCCTGACCATTCATCCCTTCCCTGCTTGTTGCTCCTTATTATCAAGGCCTAGATGGCTGAGCAAAATAAAATGCTTTGCGTTACTTCTCTTTTTTTTCCTTTGTAACTTTTCTGACAGACAAATGTGAACGTTTCTTTTCTAAAGAAAATATTTAAGGAGATAGTTCTGAATTCTATAATTTTAAAAACCATTTGGGTTTTGAGGCTGAGCAATGTGGCACAAGCTTTGTGTTTTTCCAGACAGACAAAATATATTCTTATTTTGTTTCTAGCTAGAAAGAACCTGCATCCAACTTTTCCTGAGGGAGTGCTTGTTCTTCCAAATTAATCCAAGTGAAGATCTTATGAGATCAGATGGCATTGCAAGATTTTGACACCTGTTTAACTTAAATCAGCATCTCAGGTATGGCCTCAAATCCTAGTGAAAAGTCTCAAATCAATGTTACAAGAACAGTCTTTTTATCTTTTTCTTTCTGTTTATACACTGACTACCTTACTGGTGAAATAGCATTATTATCTATTTTATCACCTTAAACATGAGAAGAAAAAAGATTCTTCATAGCATTTCCAAGTTCACTCACCTGTATTATGGCTGTAAGCTTACCGGTGGCCAGTCACTGTAGCAAACCCAGGCAATCAACACACTTGTATCTGGTTATTGTCTTGCTGTTTGTATACTGCTTAGTTTTACAGCTGAAACACAAATGGGTTCCTTCTGGATTTGTGAAAGTGAACAGCTTTTACACATAAGCCAAGTTATCTTCCTATTAGTAGATAACAAAGGATCAGCTCTGCAAAGATTGTCTCAAGTGAATGTTGCTGTTTGATTTTGCTATTTGAATTGCCCAATAATGTTCCTACAAAAGTATCTATGCATGTTAACTTCCCAGCCTCCACCCTGGGGATCTGTCTACGCTACAGCTGGTTATTTGTAAGGAAATTCTCCAATTAATAAATTACCAGAAACATTATTACTATGGTAAAAAAAATACAACGCTTGCATTCTCCTTCAACACTTACATTCTGCTCTAAGCCTCGAAACTGCCATCCTAAAATCAGGATGAGAGTCTAGGTAAAGGTCTGGAGTAAGAGTCAAGTTAATTAGCAATACTTTCCATCCATCCAGATGACAACACAGATACGTAAAAAAGCTCTGGAATCCACCTATTTAAAACTGAAATTAAAACAATTAACAGTTTTATCACAGCTATGTTTTCTTTACTTGACTGGACATGTAGGATTTTGGCTTATAACTTCATGGTGGTGTGGTTTATAAGCCTATCAAGCTTTATTTAAACTGTCCCATATTTCACATTTAGTTATTATTATAATATTTAAAACTGTGTGTGTCATTCCTTTCAGGCATGTCTGCTATCAGGGAGTCTGAGAAACAGGATAAACTAGCCACTACTGACCACAGTGCTGACAAGATAGACTTACTTAAATATTTGTTAAGGCATTTCTACATTGCAGGGAAATTGCTAAAGCTTACTGAAAAGGAATTAAACCCTGCCTTACCTCCTTCCTCCCCCTGCTCTTCACTGGCACATGTTGCTTCAGTAGCTCTGTCTCAGTCTTATGATCATTCAGTTCTCCTCCTGCCTCGTCTCTGCATGCAGCTCAACTGAGCTGTCTTAGTCCTGGATGTTCCTTTGGTCTCATTGTGTACACTTTACAATTCCTTTAATTTTTTTTTATACCTTGCCTAATGGATGAGACAAATGCAATCTCAAGTTAACTGCATAAGCTTAAGGCAGATATTTTTTAATAGTGCTGGGATTTCCAGAGTAGCTCCAAGTGCTGTATGTCCAGCTTTCTCTAGCCTTTGTACCCATGCTCCCATACATACATCCTTTGAAAACACGCTGTGAGCTGATGTGCTCACATGTAGTCAAAAAATTTCTGAAGCACTGTTTCTCGCCAATAAAGGACATAGTCCCTATCAGACCTCTCCAGTGGTAAAGGTGTTTCTATTCACAGAATCACCAAGGTTGGAGGAGACCTCAAAGATCATCAAGTCCAACTTGTCACCACAGACCTCATGACTAAACCATGGCACCAAGTGTCATGTCCAATCCCCTCTTGAACACCTCCAGAGATGGTGACTCCACCACCTCCCTGGGCATCCCATTCCAATGGTGAGTGACTCTCTCAGTGAAGAACTTTCTCCTTACCTTCAGCCTAAACTTCACCTGGTGCGGCTTGAAACTGTGTCCTCTTGTTCTGGTGCTGGTTGCTTGGGAGAAGAGACCAACCGCCCCCGGCTGCAACCACCCTCCAGGTAGTTGTAGAGAGCAATAAGGTCTCCCCTGAGCCCCTTCTTCTCCAGGCTAAACAATCCCAGCATTCAAACATCTTCCTACTTGCCTCAGTTTGAAGGTCCTTTAATCATGCTTCTGTTATTCTGTGTGGAGTCACGCTCCAGAGCAATTTGATTTAAACAGCAGCAAACAACCCACATCATTAAGTTGCCTCACTGCATAATGGCAGGTGCATGACTTGGGCCTGAAGAGAGAAGGTGTTTTCTTAAAATTGTTGTGCTCTTGGAAATATTACAACATAGGATCATATCCCAAGGTGTTTCTGAGCATAAAAAAACTGCCAAGGATTGCTGTAAAGTGCTAGAAATAAGTTAAATTCTGTTTCTACCCCAATATGTAAAGGTAATATATTATGTCAGGAGAAACTTAAGGACTTTGAATTTTAATTATGCCAGAGCATCTTGTCCTGACAGGTATTTTTATGAGTATATTTTTGGTGTTAGGGAATAAAAATAGATAACCTAAAGATTTTTCCATTTGCTAGCTCTGTTTCAAATGATGGTAACACAGACTGTGCAAGAAACACTGGGATGATGACATATTACATGTAAAAAATGACATACTGTTTTCACAAATCAGAAGACAAAGAAGACAAAGAGATAGCTTATCTTCAGATTTTAGCACTTGCAGTGTGAATTATATTGTATAATCTTTACCTCCATTCTGAACATTTTCTGCAGTCACATATATTCAATTTAATAGAAAAACACATAATGCAAATTAGGTTTAAAGAACTCCCAACTCTTCATTTTGTAATGCTGATTTAATAGATAGCAGCTCAAGAAGAAGAGTAATGATAAGGTGTAGAGGTTAACATCACGTGTAGATGTTAGGCATAAGTTTTCTTCTAAATTTACCTTCAGAACTGATTTAGGATAGATGTCCCTTGTGGGTATAAATACAGAATATCTGACAAAGGTCTGGCAAACAAGAAGTTTATCGGAAAGCAGATGATAGGAAATCATGTAAAATTCAACACAGATCTCTCTTGAGTAATCTTACTAGCCCTTCTCCCCCTTCTCCCAGCCTGGTAGAGCTGAGATTGATTGTAATGATGCACATCTTAGGTCCCTCTGGAGGCAGAGGGCTAGGAGATGGAGAAAGACTACATCTGGGAAGTTTCTAAGGAGCATGGGAAAGCTTAGTAGAGAAACTCAAGGGAAAAGGAATACCAGATGGTGTATAAGGTAAATTGCAGGACCTATGATTATCCTGATACCAGATTCAGAAATTGATGTACAAAGCAAAGAATAAATTATACTTTTAAATTACAGTAAACTAAGATTAATAGAAAGATCAATAACTTAATTTTCAGGCATCTTAAAGATATCTATGAAATATATGTTCTGGCATCTCCTGCAATCCAATGTGTATTTTTCAGCAATTTTAGAGAAGATTGCTTAGTGACACCGATTGCTCTATCCAGTAGTTTATTAACATATGGAGATCTGGCTTTGTGAAGAACGGCTGCTTTCAAGATTATGGAAGCTAAACCTTGATAATTTCACATTTACAGAACATCCTTCTAGCTTTACAGTCAAAACCATCAGCAAAAAATACAGTGTTTCTGAGCTTTATCTGTAGTAGTGAAATCATCTGCAGATTTCATCTTGGCAGCAGGTGTAGAAAGCAGTCCGTCAGGAGAGAGAAGCCAGGAACAAAGGTCAGAACCATGGGTACAGTCAGTTCCAAATAGCTGGTTTTGCTAAGTGAACATCAGGGTCCTGATAGGAGCTCTGGGGGCTGCTGCCTCTCCCCTGCCCTGCTGACTCTGCACAGTATTTCTAGCCATTGATGGCATTAATAGAACAAAAAAAAAAAAAAAAAAAAAAGAGAGAGAAAAATATTATAATGGTTTGTCCAAGTTCACAATTGCTATATTTTCATAGACATGCCACTTGATTCTCACAAGAAGGGAAACGTTGAAAGGTAGACGGTAATGGGGTGGCTGACCTGATAGCTGACTGGTAGAAAGCTTGAGAACACCTATAAAAATGTCTATTCCCGAGTGCTGCTCATATCTGTGAAGTTTTTAAGAGATATTCTAAACTGGCTCACTGTGAAATATGTTTCTGAGGTAATTTGAGTTTTGTGGACTGCGGCAAAAAAATGGCTAATAAAACGGTGATAATAATAGTAAGGAAGAAAGTTACAAAATGGTTTTTAAAAGCTTAATTCAACCCAAAAAGTAGATCTTGCAAAACTGTAATTGTCTTCTACATGGTTTTCAACTGTAATATGTCAGAATAACTTCCTCTGAATATTTTAATGTACTGAAAGAAATAAACTATTTCATTTTAACCTTGAATTTTTTTTTCCCCCAAATCTATGGTGGTGTTAGGCTAATGGAATACAAATGGAAAATTTGTGGTGTGCTATACATTGTTGCAATTTCATTGCTAATCATTACTAAAAGGATTTGCTAGCTGCCCGGATTTATCTGTGCATTGAACCAGGCATGTATTTGTTCAATTCCATTAATTTTCATGTGTGATACTTGTTATGCTTAATTTTTGTTGTTTATAATTACTATACTTCATTGTATAGTGAGGAAATGGAATGAAAAGTTTCTTCATTTCTTCATTTCCTGGCGCATCAAATGTTGTAGCAGAATGTAGACAGGCAAGAAATTATTACAAAATCCCATAGGCCCTGCTCATGGAGATTTGCCCAGTAAATTTTAGAGGTCCTGCATATACAGAGTATAATTACTTGGAATGTCAAAGCTTACATGCCTTTAATTCCTATAGGGTGCTTAAATTTCATGAACTTGGTTATCTTTCTTCCTCTGCTCAGGCTAAACATCCAGGGTCTTCCAAATTCTGATAAAATTTCTGAAGATGTGAACACCATTTGATAAGCAGACTCTATTTAGGGTAGTTTTGCTAGATGCATTGAGCAGAGGAAATGGCACCTGAGCTGATAGCATTACTAATACTTTATGTTTTAAAGCTTGGCAAGCTCATGCATATGTCTGTCACTTGGGCCTATGGACTGTTGTTTAAAGAACAGTTACACTTCTTTCTAAATATTTATCTGTGTTTTCTGCAAATAGCAAGTTTTTTTATTACAAGTAAATAGTACAAAACATCGTTAAGAAAATTCTTCCTAATTTGTCCTTTGCTAATGCAAACGGTATCGCAGCTCGTGGATCTTTCACATAGTAGTAGGAAAGTGAAAATTCTTATCTTGGTTGGAAAATACGATTACAAAACAATAATAATAAATGTCAGGAACAGGTGCTACATCTGAAAATATTTTTAAGAACTAAGTTGTAGTTTCCATTTTTTGTTTTCTTTATTTTTGGGCTAGTGGTGGGGACAAGACTTGAGATTCTTATTTCATGTTGGCAGCATCCCGTTAAATTGTTTTGTGAGAGCTTGGAGTGTGCTGGCTGACGAATGCATACTCTGTAGTGTGTGATACCATGCATATAAAATGTTTTATTGAGAAAAATAAACAATACTCTTCAGTCTCTAACAGACAATCCTACTTTTCTGCAGTCTCATAACCGACAGCTATGACCAGTCAAATAAAGTCTTCCTTGTGTGTTTGCAATGGCTTCTCTCTATTTCATGTAATTTAACCCTAAATCTCTCTTTAATAGTGTTACTTTTTTGTTAGGTGGAATAGCTTAATGCTTTTAATCATATGGTGTGTTTCTGCCTTTTCAGACCAAAAGAATTACTTATTTCCCCCAATAGATCTTATGAAGCTGTTGTTACTTCCTAATGGATAGAATAATTATGCATTTTTTATTATTTCCAGTTAGCATAAGGATGATTCAGGTAGTGTGTGCTGTTTAGTTGCTGCTTTTAAAAGAGCAAACTGTATGCAATATATTATCATCATTCAATTTTCTTGTTTTCTAAATGGAAAACTAGCACTTACAGCAATACTGGGACCCTAAGTTTTAGAAAAGTTTTACTCTCATTTGGCACTTGCTATGAGCATAGTTTTATTCAGCCTTTGCCACTGACTTTGTGTCTTTTATTTACTTTTGCCAAAATGCTTAAGAGGAGAGAGTGGGTATAGCAGAGCCATTATAACTTTATCCAATATATCAAAAGTAACTTGTAAAATTTAAATTAATCTTGTTTTTTTCCAGTGCTTTGTTTTTAACAAGGTAAGACTTCTGTACTGTTAGACAATCTACCATCCTCAGTACTAAGTATACTGAAAATGAAATGAATAGAACCTGTACTTTGATGATGCAGTTCTATGCTCATTACTTCTGAAATTTGAACAGAATCAACATTCTGCTAGGGATGAGAGCTTGATCAAATCAAGCTAGTCTTTTTAAAGTTCCCAATATCAACAGTATACATGCTCTGTTGAAAGCTGTTTTGAAATTTTTTGTTAATGAAGAAAATTCAGTAGTCAAAAAGAGGTGCACGAATCTGAGTGTATTCATCTGTTGCACTGTTTCTACTGTGGCTGACTACCTTCCGCATTCCTGAAAGGAGAGCGCTCTTCAGAAAGCTGATTTTGTGTCTGGTAGATTTCGAAACACTTTGCCAGAGGGAAAAGTGAACTTATTCCTAATCTGCAGCAAGATAATTCATAATAAGGCAAGTTCACTGCTTTGTAAATGGCTTCTTTGCAGAAGGTCACAGAATAAATTGAGTTGAAGAGAAATCCAGAGTCTGTGCTGAAGAGGGACATCATGCTGTGGCAATGCCAGTGATGAGCAGTGTGAGCAATCTGGCAGTGTAGGCTTAGAGCCTGACATGGTGGTAGGCCATGCTCAGAATAAGTGCAGAAGTGGCTAGCAGTGTAGCAAAACAGTGCTGTGCCTGCAGCATGTAACTAAAGCAGGACACTGGTAGCTATAAACATAGAAAGTTATCTGGGAATAACAGGACACGCACCTGCATCAAAACCTCATGTGTTATTAGTAGCTTGACCAATAATCTACAATAGTACGTGTGGTCACTCGTGGGGAACCAATGAAGCTATGCCAGCGATGCTCCCGAGTCTATATAAGTTGTAGAAGTTCCCTTAATGTGCACTTCACTTCACTTTGCTATACTATACTCGGTATGCTCGCACTATAGTCGTACAATAATGGAACAATAAAGGAACAATACTAGATCATATTGGTCATCTGTATTGACTTCAGTCTCTGTCACCGACATCATGCGGAAGGGCAAAGTGGTGTATTTCCTCATTATCTTTGAAGTAGGTGAGGAATAATATCCTGGGTGAGTAATAATATCCTCGTTGAGTAATAATGTCCTGGGTTAGTGTCAACAGGAGAATGCCAGCAGGAGGCTGGGTCACTGTTCTAATTTATCTTTTCAAAAATTATGGTAGTAAGAAGAAGTGTCATACTGTAAGTATTAACTGACACAGCTTATTTTTTATAAGTTTACGATGCACTATGTCTTTTGACCAGCGAGATATTAAAGTTTGATCATTTCCATTTGACAAGCTCCTTGGCACCCTTGTGCATTGAAATCCAACTCTACTTCTCTAATACAACTGTTAATTTATGAGCATTGTGAACTTCTGTAGCATGGATCAATACTGATTTTCTGGATGCGTTTCTTACTGGTCTTGTTAAAATAATCTGATTTTTGGAGAAAAAGCCCTCTGTATTTAAATTGAACGAGAAAGTCCTTGAGTCTTATTGCTTTATTTTGTGAATCTGAAGACTCCTGTGAAGAAGGACTCAGGCTTGCCTAAGGCAATGCGTAATGGTTTTTATGTTTTTCAGTCAAAGAATTCAGTGCAAGGAGTAACATCATTTCATTTATTCTATTCAATAAGAGAATAATTAGCTATTTGAGTGCTCACAATTCTTGGCTGTCAAAAGCAGATTATTTAGACTATTTTGGCACATAGGCTGTGAGCACAGATTCAAACTGTCTCCTGTCAGTGCAGGCTCTGACATGCTGGTTGCAATTTGTTGCCTATGTGGAAGTATATGGGGCTATGAGTTACCCTAAAGGTATCCAAGACATCTGTGTAGAACTGGAAAACATGATGCAAGACCAGTGGAAGACCCCATGTTCTTCTTGCTGGAGGCCAAGCTAAAATCCCTGAAGCATCTGAAAGTGCACTAGATGCCTATGCACGGGCAACAGTATAAATTCCATCAGACACAGAGCTGAAGAATGAACAGCTTGCTGCTCTTACTGAAACACTGAGTGAATGATTAGGTAATTTTGGAAAATTTTGATTCTACTCTTCCTTCCATACTCTTCTCATTCCAAGCCTTCTAGTCATTATAGATCTGATTTGTTTTCTTCTTCTTTTCCCCTCCCCAAGTGCTCCCCCTCCCCTCCAGTGTATAGCATTTTGGCTTGGCATATGTAAAGATATGCATTTGATTTGGTCTAAAATGTTTATTTTCCTGTTTTGCACATTTGTAAAATCTTCACAAATTCTGGAAGACAATCATGTTTGTTTATCTATTAATTAAACATGAACCCTGCGTATGATTGTAACTGTGGATAGTGCCCTGTGTTGTGTATTTTGAACATAGCAGTTGTATAGACAGCCTCTGTGATGCAGCTGTTGGATAACTGCTTAGAAGTGCAAGGTGAAAGTACTTATCAGAAGCAGAAGTTGAGTTTATTGAGAGGGAGAGTCACTAAGGGAAATTCAGATACTAACTAGTGCAGTGCAGGATGCTCTGTTGTGTGACACAATAATGGACAAGCTCGCTCCGAATGATGTCTCTGTCTTCCCTGCAGTGAACCAAGAGGGGAAGCCTAAATATCCGAGGAAGTGTTGATGACTGAAGTTCCTAAACAGATGGTTATTTCTGATCATGACCTACAGTTTTTAGTGCATTTTCCATAACAGAATATGCACTCTAATTAGAAATAAGCTGCAATGAAAATGTTCAGAAAGGAAGTATTGTATTCCCTCCTTTCTTAAAGAATGTTCTGAGCATCACCAAAAAAGAAATTCCCCAGCACTCATGTTACAGAGCTTGGTTTACTTATTTGCAAGTAGAATTTCAGATCAGCTGGCTGGTAGGGTAAAGATCTCACATGTGAATTCCACATCAACTGTTTATTGAAAGTGTTGCTTTCTTGAATTTCAGTGTAGCTTTTTCAGTGTTAGATGGTGCCAACATAGAATTGGAGAAGTGTTGATTAATGCAAGCTTTATGGATTAATCAGTATGAGAACCAGTACCTCAGAGACTCAGAAATGTGTGCAAGCTCTGCTTCCAGTGCCCACACAAATCTCAGACAGGTATATCAATTGAAATTGTTGTGTGTTTTTTCCCTCTGAATCACTAAGTAGTAAGTGAGAGATTGCTGCTGAAATAAAAGCAATTTATTTTTTGTGACATAGAAAGTGGGGAAGGAGACCACAGGGACTGTTCTAATCTCTCCTTCATGGTTATGCTGAATATAATCACTTGCTGAGGTGATCAGCTCCAGTGCAGATGCTTGTGGCAAACTGTGGGGGTTTCCTGAACCAGGGAAGCCCCAGGGGAGCGCAGACACACACCAGAAGCCAGCAGCTTTCAACAGACAGAGCAGCTGATGAGGTGTAGGCATGGCCAGAGGAAATGGTGGCCAATTGCCATGCCCACAAATGGTGGCCTTGGGCAGTGCCAGTGACATGGAACACTGTAAACAGGGCGGGGCAAAGAGGGAGAGCAGGAACATTCTACCGGCCAACTGGTAAGGCTTAATGTTCACATAACCCAGCAACTGGTAACCGTTCCATGACCCATCTGCACAGGTCAAGGGCGCTCATCCTATCTGACTCTCAAGGTAGACTTGGGGGGCACTTGTCTGGCAGCAAAGGCTACAGCTCCAGCTGGAGGATCTGCACCATCTCTTCCAGTAGCAGCCAATGCCTCCACTCAGAGCTGTTGAAGGGAGGTCTGCACTACAGACCTCAGATTGTAGCAAATCCTTTGACCTTTCCCCTGGGGCAGGAAGCTGACTTACCTGCAAAAGGTGTGGACAGGCGGAAGACATGCTGCAGCATGTGGCTGAGCTGTGGGAGGTAGTGAGAAGGCTACATAACACCAGGGAAGCTGAGAAGGAGATAGATGCCTGTTTCCAAGAGCAGTTTGTAGTGGACCCACAACCCATGGCCAAAACATCCTTCCTAAGCATGCATGGAACTGGGGGGGGGGAGAGGGAGACAGTACTGCAGAAGAAGGTAAGCTTGCAACAGGTGCCTGAGGTGCCTTTGCAGAACTGCTTCACCTTTCTGCAGACTGAAGAGGAATGACTCATCACAGCAGAAGTGCTGGAGCTGAACAAGACTGCCCAGTCCGCTCTGTATGTAACAACCAGTACAACTAAGAAAGGCCATGGGTGATAGTAGGAGATGATCTGAGGGGTACAGAGGCACCCATCTGATACACTCTCTAGAGAGGTGTAATGCTTACTGGGAACTCATATCAGGGACATCACCAAGAGACTACTAAGCCTCATACAGTAGATATTCAGCTGTTATTTCACATGGGTAACAGTGATACAGCCAGGAGCATTCTGAAGGACTATCAAGGATTACAGAGCTCCGGAAGTCTTGGTAAGTGACTTTGGAGCTCAAGTAGTTTTTCAAGGGCCAGTTTAATCTGGCAAATCAACATACTGTAATTGTTTATGAGACTGGTACCACAGCAAAGGGTTCACTTACTTAGACCATGGGACTTGCTTTGGGAAACCTATTCTGCTGGGGGTAATGGGGTCTGTAAGTCAGAGAAGAGGAAGAGTATCCTTGGCCATAGATGTGCCAATCTGGTTAACAGGGCTTTGAACTGAAGTTGTTGAGGGAGGAGAACCTCAATCTATCCTACTCCTGCCAGTTTGATGTCAGTGCCAGCAACAGATGCCCAGAGATCACAGGACAGTAGGAGGGTACCTGAAGAGCATCACAAAGGTATTCTAGCCACTCCAGTCAGTAATTCTGCTTCACTGGTAGCCCAACTTAAATGTCTCTATGCAAACACATGTAACATTGGGGAACATGTCCTACAGGACAACACAGAAGAGTATAAGAAATCCAGGAGCTTCTCAGAAGGTGTTGATAGCTTCCTTCTCCAAGTCACAGAGAAGCCAGTGAGGAGAGGTATTATGCTGGACCTTGTTCTCACCAACCAGGAGGTGCTGGTGGGCAGCCTTGGCTGCAGTGACCATGAAATGGTGGAGCTCAAGATTCTTAGGACTGTGAGGAGAGTGCACAGCAAGTTTGTTATCCTAAACTTCAGGAGAGAAGAATTTGGCCTCTTCAGGCTTCTGCTTGTTGTAGAGTACCACGAGAGTGCCCTGGAGGGAAAAGAATTTCAAGAAAGCTGATAAATATTCAAAGATCACTTCCTCCAAGTTCAGGAGTGATGCATCCCAGCAAAGAAGAAGTTAGACAAAACCACCAGAAGGCCTGTGTGGGTGAACAAGGAGCTCCTGGACAAACTCAAACACAAAAAGAAAGCCTACACAGGGTAGAAACAAGGACAGGTAGCCTGGGAAGAATGCAGAGAAGTTGTCCAAGCAACCAGTGTTCGAGTTAGGAAGGTAAAGCCCTAGGAAAAATGTGGGCCCTCTTGGGAAAGAAAGAGGAAACCTGATTATCTGGGATATGGAGAAAGCTGAGGTACTCAATGACTTTTTTACCTCAGTCTTTGCCAGCAAGTGCTCTAGCCACACTGCCCAAGTCATGGTAGGCAAAGGCACAGACTGGGGGAACCATCCACTGTAGGAGAAGATCAAGTTCAAGACCATCTAAGGAACCTGAAACAGAACATGGGACCTGATGACTCTCTTTTTCTTTTTCTGTCCAACAGGAAAAAAAAAAAGCAAGTGCTGTATTTCTTGTAGTTTTGTTAATTAATTAGTCTCCTCTGAATCTCTTATAGGCAGATTCAATGAAACAAACAAACAAAACACAAGTCCTATTAGGAATCACCTTGTTTTCACTTGATTTTGGATTTTTGGTGAGGTATATTACTATAATCAATGCAAAATAAGGTGATGTATCTAATAATCTGCAGGTGGAACAGATTTGTCTGAAATTTACTCTGTTGTGTTTTCTGCTGCTCACAGCTGTACAAAACAAACATAATAGCCTTGCAGTTAAATTGTGTTTACTTCTCTGTAACCTCATCAGAGAAACGTGAGGATGCTAGAATGTATAAAGCTTTTGCTTCAGCTTTCTTCTTGCACGTTTCCCAGCAAAGTTCTGTACCCACTGCTGCCCTTTGTTTTCTACCTTCTCTGGAGACTAGATCTGGTATAAAGAATAGCTTAAGCAAAGAAATAGTTATGATTGACAATTCCTTTTGCTGTCTGCCTTCAAAACAGAAAGCTTTGGTCTCAGCAGACAGAAGGAGGAATACAATTATTTTCTTAGAAGAAATTTTGTAAAGTGTTGGTCTGTTTTCAGCATGGACATTAATTCATTTAGTCTTTGTGGAAAGAAACAGAGCAGTAGGCATCAGAGCCCAAGGTACAGGGGAACAGGAAAATAGAGACAGTAAATATTTTGGGCAAATATTCCTGAGACTGAAGGAAATAAATAAAAACCCAAACAACCAAAACCCCAAACAAACAAAAAATATGAAAAACCACACTTGTAAAAAAGTATAAACCCAAAAGTGGTTAAAATGATTTCAGTGAACCTTAACCAAAAGGATCTTCACTTTGAAGGAAATTCTGATGTATTGAAAGCATAACAATCAGTATAAGAGAAAGATCTTCCATTTCCAACTGTTGTATCTATTTTACCGTAGAGCTGCCCGATTCTGACTTCTGCAAACTTGCATTTACTGTAATTTCAGCCCAGCTTTTCCTTGTAAGTACCAAAAGGTAAGCAAAAGTAGCTTGTAGTCATTAGGACTGTCAAGATGCTCTTATGAGTTAAGTATTTTAGTGATTTGTAAACCATTTTTCTTAGGTTATCAGAAGCCTGCTTATGTAAATGCCAATCTACATCTCTGGAGCTGGTCTTCATACACACCAGGGAGAAGCGAAAACCTTGCATTTGGTTCATTTAAGATAAATACAAATGATAAAAAAACATGTTAGGGTTTTAAGAGAGCCATTTCCAAACTAATTTCAATTCTAAGTAACAGTTACTTTGTATTGTGATTTTAGAATGCAGTATAAGTCCTTTAGTAATAGATTTTTTAAAAATGCCTTGATACATTGGAAAAATCTGGAACTGCTATTTTCTGCACAAAACTCAGCTTACCCGTTGTGGTGGAGCCAGAATAAAAGCTATATAAATATGAAATGAGAAACATACCTTTTGTGTGGTGGAGGTGTGTTGCATAGCCCTTGGTTTTGCTGAAGAATTGTGTTGTGATTCAAGACCACATGGGGGTCATAGGTTTTCTTTGTGCCAGGCATAATACAAACCTGGAAGAAAAGGCACAGTCCCTGGGTGAAGTGTTCAGGTCTGCTAAATTTTGCATTTGCACTACTGGGACCTAAAATATCTCTTAATCCCCGTGTTCATCTACCTGTATTCGTAACCTTTCAGAAAAACTTGTCCATTATCATAGTGGCAGGACCTGTGATATCACTGAAATAGTAATAGCATTTGGGAAGTCCTGCTTGCTATCTGACTGCTCCAGGGACATTGCTGAGGGCATATGCTGCCTGGATCTTGGATCCTTGTTTGGTTGTGTGTTTTGTTTTCAGATTCTCTCAGTGAGAGTAACATAATATAATCTACTCAAAGTATGGCAGTAAATAGGACTATACATCTCTATGCTGTCCTTATGAAATATTTTGGCTTGATATTAGTTCTCTTCATGTAAAAAAGTTCCTAATTTTTCTCATTAATATATTTGAGAACGATGTGTAATAGCTTGATACTATATAAAAAAAAAAAAACTGAGGCCACCTCAGAAAATGCAGCTTTAGTGGCAGACCTGCAGCTTCTGCAGAGTATGCACTTCTTTTGTGTTTATGAGGTGCCTTTGGTGATAAGCTTTAAAAATCCATCTTCAGTTCTGTTTTGTTTAGCCATGCATTGCTAGGGGATGGAAACTAAAGGTTGGGGTAATCTCTGCTATCTTACACTTCTCTACTGATCACTCCCTTGAGGTAAGAAAGCTTTTTCTTAAAGTGGTACAGTTTCTTTCTTTATTTTTTTCCCTGATACAATTTTATGGGTTTTGCTTCATGTCAATTATTAGATTAATAGAACTTAATATGGATTACAGGTTGCACATGCCTGCGTACTGTGTCCAGTTCTGGACCCCTCAGTTTAAGAAAGTCATTGAGACACTTGAACGTGTCCAGAGAAGGGCAACAAGGCTGGGGAGAAGTCTCAAGCACAAGCCCTAGGAGGAGAGGCTGAGGGAACTGGGAGTGTTTATCCTGGAGAAGAGGAGGCTCAGGGGAGACCTTATTGCTCTCTACAACTACCTGAAGGGTGGTTGTAGCCAGGACGGGGTTGGTCTCTTCTTCAAGGCAACCAGCACCAGAACAAGAGGACACAGTCTCAAGCTGCACCAAGGGAAGTTTAGGCTGAAGGTAAGGAGAAAGTTCTTCACTGAGAGAGTTGTTAGCCATTGGAATGGGCTGCCCAGGGAAGTGGTGGAGTCACCGTCCCTGGAGGTGTTCAAGAGGGGATTGGACGTGGCACTTGGTGCCATGGTTTAGTCATGAGGTCTGTAGTGAAAGGTTGGACTTGATGATCTTTGAGGTCTCTTCCAAGCTTGGTGATTCTGTGTGATTCTGTGTGTAGTTGAGACTTTTCACATAAGTCGGAATGAGATGAGTGCCTGCCTGAAAAAACTGTTCATTCAAATTGCCTGGGAATATAGTGCAGACTGAGTATCAGATCTACCAAAAATTGAGACAATGTCCAGATTTTGTTCTCAATTAAAGCATGTGTTTGAATGCTAAGATAGTGGCACTTATGTTAGATTTTTATCCATGCAATTGAGAACAGTATCTGATCCCCCTGGCTGGCATGTTGCCTGAGATTTTCTGTGCTGAACTCATGCGTTACAAAGATTTACTCTTTTGTCTTTTATATAACCTATCATATAAAAGTCACTTTATGATCCTTTTCAGCAGTCAGGCTGACCTGGGGGTACTGGTTGACAGCCAGCTGAGCATGAGCCAGCAGTGTGCCCAGGTGTCAAAGGCGGCCAATGGCATCCTGGCCTGCATCAGAAATAGTGTGGTCAGCAGAGGCAGGGAAGTCATTTTGCCCCTCTACTCGGCACTGGTTAGGCAACACCTTGAGTACTGTGTCCAATTCTGGGCTCCTTAATTTAAGACAGATATTGAGACACTTGAACGTGTCCAGAAAAGGGCAACGAGGCTGGGGAGAGGTCTTGAGCACAAGCCCTATGAGGAGAGGCTGAGGGAGTTGGGGTTGTTTATCGTGGAGAAGGGGGAGCTCAGGGAGACCTTATTGCTGTCTACAACTACCTGAAGGGTGGTTGTAGCCAGGTGGGGGTTGGTCTCTTCTCCCAGGCAACCAGCACTAGAACAAGAGGACACAGTATCAAGCTGCACCAGGGGAAGTTTAGGCTCAAGGTGAGGAGAAAGTTCTTCACAGAAAGAGTGATTGGCCATTGGAAGGGGCTGCCCAGGGAGGTAGTAGAGTCACCGTCCCTGGAGGTGTTAAAAAAGGATTGGATGTGGCACTTGAAGCCATAGTTTAGTTAGTTATGAGGTGTTGGGTGATAAGTTGGACTTGATATCTGAGGTCTTTTCCAACCTTATTGATGGTATGATTCTATGAAATTACGTGTGCCAATTTTGTACTGGTTTTCACTGGGCCTGCCCTGTTGAATAGTGTTACTTATCTTACAACTTTCTGAATGGGTGGCAGCAATAGAAAGTGAGCGAAAGATCAAGATATTTTCATCTAACCCACTTGGATATGCATATGCATATTAATCACATGGTCATTATTAATGAGTTGGTTGAATATTTATTGTTGTTACTATTTATGTGTCTAAGAATATACTGCAGAGAATTCAGAAGACTGCAAAGTGGGGCGCTATGTGAAAAGAGTTCCTTAATGTTCAGTACCCTGGATTAACATTTGTTTGATGTGTAAAGAATAGGCAAGCTGTGAGGACAAGACTGCTCAGCACTCCAGCCCTGGCTGCAACAGCTTTTTGCTTTGTGTGTTTTAGTGAATAATTCAGTCACGCTGGGAGAAGGTTTCAAAAGAGGTATAAATGACCACTTTATGTGATGCTTTTGTAAAGTCCTTCTTTGGAGGTGGGGTGTGCTATGCTAGGTCTTGAAAAATTCTGAACCATGTTTTCCTCTTCTGCCAATCATTTCTTGCCACCACAGGTTTCAATTCATCCTCTATGATTTTAAACACTTAACCTAAGTGCCCAAGTTACTATATGTTATTGCTAAAATCAGTGGAGGGTGATAACATTTCCAGACTGCTACTCTGTTAACTGAAGATGTGGACTGTTTTCTGGACTGGCCATTTTATCTAAGTTTTAAACAGGGAACCCAGACTGACTTGGCTCCTATTGTGGAATGTATTGCATTCTAGACCTCACATCTCAGTGCTTTGCAGTAAAAACAGGGTGATACCATATTCCTTCCTCACATACAAAGTGAAGCAAATATTTTAAAGATTGTGGAGTCATGCATGTATCTAAGATTGAAAGGGCTATTTTCTTCAATTTTAAATCAAGTGCTGGGGGTATGTGCTTTCTAACTATAAAGGATTTTGTGGAGACTAATGCTGTGCAGAATATTTCATGATGATAAATATTGAATAAACTATATTTTCAGTTTTGTTAAATTTTTACTTTTGTGGAAAAAAGGGAACTTGCTATACTTTGAACCAGGTGAAATAATATAGAAAGCTCTGCAGTACAGTGGTTGTGCTTTGTGATGGAGGGAGTGTCAAATGGTCTGGTGCTCCTAGGTGAGTCATGCTTCTGTTCATCCCGTTTTGAAGTGCTCTGGAAACTGAGTGTGTGAGCAGTGCTAAATAGTCAGGAAGATACTGGTGGAATAAAGCAAGTGGCTTGCAATTAATTGTTTTGGAAGTGCTTTGCAAAGCAGAATTGTGAAGAATGTAAAATTTTTAGCTGGCTCATTGAAATGTGAGCACATTATGTTCATTACTGAATTAGTGATTAATGTCCCATTTTATTTTCACATAATGTATAATATCTGAAAACTAATGTATGCCTATCTCCAAGATACATAGGCTTCCAGAATTTAATCTGTGAAGGTGTAGTGTCGTTACTCCTTTGTTATGAATTTTGTCTTTTTTTTTTAACTTTGAACATAGATTCTACTGTTTGGACATAAGGAAGAAGTTCTTTACAATGAGAGTGGTAAAATATTGCAACAGGTTGCCCAGGGGTGTGGGCAGACTTGATGTGGCCCTGGACAGGCTGATCTAATTGACTGTGTCCCTGCTCACTGCAGGGGGGTTGGACAAGATGAACTTTGAGGGTCCCTTCCAAGCTGATGAAACTGTGAATCCATTTTGAAGTGATGGTATGCTGAAAGTTGTGTGTTTCCCAGCCAGGCTTAGATTTGAATCCCACAGATTTGTTTTTATTTGATGATTCTTCCTTAAATGGATTTGTACAGAATAATTTCCAGTTTTCACTTAATTTATTACTCTTGTTACTTTTCTAGATGTGTGAGTCCAAGGCTACAAGTGCTAAGATCTCTAAGAGCATTGAAGTGCCTGAATTTTAATAGATCCGTAATGTGTTATTTTAAAGAGAACTCAGTGAACTGAAGCACTGAATATCAAAACAGCAAAAAACCCCAAAGAAATCACTTGTTAGCCCACTGTCCTCATGGTATAGGCGCCAAATCCCATTTTAAAGCTGATTTGGCCTCAAAATTATTGGCATTTGTTGTACTCCAGAGTCTGGCAATAGAGATGTCATGCTGCTGGTGTCCAACTCTGTCTTCAGAACCTGAAGATCCATTTGCTATAAAAGGTGCCCTTTGTAGTAAATTTTGCAGTTCTGTGTGGAGCAGTCATGTTCAGGAGAAACAGCTTGACTTCAAGTCAAAGTCAAATTTTGGTGTCAGTGGCTACAGAGAAAACTGCGAGTTTAACCAGTCTTTCCTGTTTTCCATTTCCATATTGACAATGGCTCATTGTTTACCCAGATTCTCTTTGTTTATTAACAATGAACTGAAAACTGACATTGAGTTTTTGGAATACTGCAAGGACTAGATCTCCTTGCGTTTCCATCCCTCTTTCAACTGAACACTTGAGCCTTCAAAAATTTGTTTTGGCTTCTAAAGTAGGGATATCATATCATTTTACAGTAGTGAGAGTTCCTTCCAACTTGCAGCGAGGCAGAAATCACCACAGGGACCAAGACTACTCAAGTGTTCAGCAAGAAAAGCTATATCTTGTTCATAAATCCTAAGTCAAATCTGAAATAAAAGTCTTGCAGCAAACCAGAAAATGAATCTTATTTTAAATCGAAACAGGGTTCAGCAGATATAAACTGGGATTTGGAAATGATTAAGTGTAAGATTCAGTTAAGAAGTCTCACCTCTCCAGAAAATATAAAGCAAACATTCTTGTTCCTGGCCTATAGATCTTTACTCTGTTCAGAACAATAAAATGACTGATCCAGTCAGAAATTGATGCAGAAGATCTTGGAACATTTTTACTGAGACGTGGGTCAATAATGGGTTTTGCTGTTTGGGCTTTTCTTTTCTGGTTAAATCATATTTTAAATTGAGCTTCTCTCCTCCTGAATTTTTGTCCTACTGGTAGCTGTTGAAATACACTGAAGGTTGTGTTTCATCTTATCTTTGCTTATGTTAACAAGAATCTTAGTGTAAATTGAGATTGCAATCCTGAAGGTCTACGCGTGCTCACTATTTCTTATCCTTTAGAGTCATGTTCTGCTAAGAAATTGAGATTCAGAAGGACATGTATTGGGTAAAGTATGTCCATCCAAAATCTTAAGTGGATAAAATTAGAAAACTAAATTAATGTTGTGTCTAAATATTTGATGCAGATTTGCAGTTTTCCACTTTGATTCCTAGAAAGATTTCAAAGCCTTCTTGATCCTGTCTTTTAGAGATTCCTCCATGCACTAGCTATTAACCAGACTCTCCCTTCCTTCACCCTGCCTTTCTGTACTTGTTGTGGGGCTTGGATTGTGCTTTCCTCTGCACCAGCTAAGATTGCTTATCACAGATCTCAGGTCTCCAAATTTAAAAGTCACACCACTGGTAATGTAGCTGTATCTCGACTAATGTTACAGATAACTGTCACATTAGTCTGCTGTTTCTCTTTACATAATTTGTTGGACTAAGGAAACAACTGATATTATGATTTAGCTTAGCATGTGTAGTATGTTGAGGCAGTAGGAAAGATATTCGGAGCACTAATATAGAACCTTGACATAACCTTATATTTACTGGACATAAATTATGCATCTGCATGAATTTCATTGGACAGTTTGAACCTGGAAAAATACATGCTGGAGAGAGATTTTTGTTATTTCCAGGAGGAGATGTACGTTCTTTTACTGTGAAACATTGTTGCTTTTTCTACATAGAGGAATCTGGTAGGTTGGACCACTCCTCTTAGTGTGTTGTCAAAAATAGGAATACAGGATTCATCTATTAATCCCAGCCTTCAGATGTTACTGGACTGTTCTCTGGGAATAGGAGACCAGAGCCTCTCCTGTGAATAGGTCCCTTAGGTTTTTCCAGTATTTCTTCATACTCTCTCTCCTGCCTTTACTTTTCCTCTTGTGATGAAATTCTGTGACTGGAAACTGCATTTTAGTAGTTGCTGTGCCACATCAAAGAGACTAGGGTAGAGTTTTTAGCTCCTGTTTCACATAGATGCTTGGTGGGCAAAATTCTGCTTTCCTTTGCATTTTCCTGTGAATTGGAACACAATGTGTTACTTTTGATTTTATATTTTTCCCATTAAGCTTTGGTAGATTTAAGACAGAATCACTGGAACACTGATCTCTGACCGAAGAAAACCTGTTCAATCTGGCTGTCTGCCTGAAAGCATGTTACATAGGTTGGCAGCTCTGTCAAACTGGTCTTTAATCTATCACCAATCTTCCTAAAATTCACTTGTGTGTTATATACCTTTCATTGACCTGTTGTAAGTGCATCTCCACTTGACTATTATGCCAGAATCTAAAGTTCAGAAACTAATGATTGTAACTTTTTGGAGCATCAACCTGGCATCATGGTAATGTTGCAGAGTGGAAAGTGCTGCTAGTATTTGTGGAATCTAATGCTTTATCTAGCTGTGTTGAACTGTGTTGAACTTAAAGCATCAATCCTTGTTTGTTTGTTTGTTTCTCCAAAATAAATAGTTAATGTAAAGAAGTATTGCAAATGGGAAAAAGAAACCAGATAGAGATACTTGTTCTACCTTAATCTGAAAGTAGTAATACTAAAACATGCTGCTTCATCAGTTCTGTAGTTAAGAAACTTAAACATCTGGAAATGAGATAGATATGTGCTAGTGTTAGGCTTTCTTTCTTTCTTTCTTTCTTTCTTTCTTTCTTTCTTTCTTTCTTTCTTTCTTTCTTTCTTTCTTTCTTTCTTTCTTTCTTTCTTTCTTTCTTTCTTTCTTTCTTTCTTTCTGTCTTTCTTTCTTTCTGTCTTTCTTTCTTTCTTTCTGTCTTTCTTTCTTTCTTTCTGTCTTTCTTTCTTTCTTTCTGTCTTTCTTTCTTTCTTTCTTTCTTTCTGTCTTTCTTTAGAATTGGGATCCTAGAGCTTAGCTTTATGATGAATGAAGCATTTGCTATTAATTAATAGTTGGGAAGATAACAGTGTAATAATGGCTTACAAAGATCAAAGACCATAAATCTTCCAGATTTCAATTCACATAAAATTCACACACACATTGAACACAATTCCTGGAACAGTAACACCAGGAAACTAAGAAGGGATGGGGAATTATCAAAGTGATTCTGGAGATAATATTTCAAGATAAACAATTATTTGGATTACTCCCATCCTATGACTATCCTATTAACCTTTGTTTGCAATGCTCTTCATCAAATTATCAAATTATTACTTCTGCTGTAGACTGTTTCCCTTTCATCGACACCCAGACATCTCAGGATGAAATGCTGAAATCTGATGGAGCAACTTGGTCTGAAATCAGTGTTGGCTCTGCATTCTGAATAGCAGGTTGGTCTAGAAGACCTCCTTAAATCCTTCCAACCTGAATTATTCTACAATTGTTACACTGATGAGACAACAGAGCAGGATCCAAGTGTTAAGGTATGTTGGAAATGCAGATGGCTAGCTCAATACAGACAGAAGTATAGTTGTACTTTTTAGGATTAACTGATTTGAATGGAATTCTGCTTTTCTAAGAAAGCAAAATAGGAAAAAGAGGTGGGAGTGAGTTAGGAAGGAAAAATACATTGGTGAGATGCTTTAATCCATTTAATTATGTTGGCTTGAAAATGTAGTAATGAATGTTCAGGGACTCTATTTTAGGTAATAGCAGGTATTTTGTAAGGGATGAGGTTACACTGGCCTGAAGAATGGCAGCAGGGCAGTCAGCAGTGAAGAGCTCTAGGGTGTTGCATCAGTGATTCTGTGTGCTGCAGCCCACATTGGTGCTGCTGAAATGTGTTCTCATGACTGGGAGTTAGGCTGCTCACTCTATGATGCAGTGAAGTTTCATCTGTAGTTTGACTTCTCATCCTCCTTTTTTTCTTGCTTTCCTCTTGGTTGACACTGCTGCCATTACTTTCTAAAGTGCAATTCCAATATTTGCTCAGCCTGACTGACTCAGTTCTTGGTGGCTAGTCATCAGCACCTGTGTTTTGTGCACTAAACTGAATGACCTTTTCTACCTACTCAGGACAAATATTTTTCCCCCTCAGTAGAGACTGGCACTTTCTTCATTAACAGTGAACATGTCAATTTAAAGCAAAGTGGGAAGAGTGAACACTGGCATACTAGTTCCGACAGGCACTGCTAATTGATATGCCAGTAAGTTACATGGATTTAAACCACACTTTATTCTGAACAAAAAGGAATAGTTGCCATAGTTACCAATAATCACAAAACCCTGGGAAACAAAAAGCGTTATCATTAAAGGACACATTTGCCAATGAATAAGAACAGCCCTTTCCTTTTGATAATGTTTTAACCAATAGAGTGGTGATATCCTGTCAGTTGCTATTATATGCAATGTTAAATCTGGCAGAGTATTGAACTCTGTTAGGAGTGACTACATAAACATATAGCTAGTGCATTTGCAAGTATGCCTCAGATGTATCACTGCAATCCTAGAAAGAGTTATCTGGAAAAAATCTGGTGGCTTTACTCTTTTTCACAGAAAAAATAAGTATTTTATTTTCTTGGGGAAAGTTGTCTGGTTTGTGTTACTGACTTTTTAAAGCATGAAAAAAGAAAGGTTTTCAAAATTCTGGCAGATACATTTTGGCTTTTTAACTGCTTGATACTTTACATAAATGGCTTGATTTTGCTGAGAGCTGTACTGCTGCTGAAATCAGTGAGTGCTGAAAATACCAAAACATTGGCAATCTAGTTAAAGTAATTGGCATGCTTCTGCTAGCTGTACATGGCTGTCTGTGCCAATTTGCCTTGCCTCAAAGCATAAGTGCCTAGGATTTGAGTGAGTAAGACTCATTGAAGAGCTTACTGCAATGTTTTCAAGACTGGGGAGTTAACCAGAGGAAATGGAATATTTTAACAAAGCTGCTCCCAGGTTTAAGAGCACAGGACATTTCATAGACTACAACGAAGAAGAAGCAGCATGCTGCCCAAGTCTGTGTGAATATATATCTAGCTCTGAGAAAGGTCAGGCTAAGCAAACAAAGTTTAATATTGTTTAACTCATTCCTTTCCTGAAGCTTTATGTTCCTCTCCATAAAGAAATGGCAGAACCAAACTCACCTTTATGTTTTTCTTTAAGATAAATATGTCACTGGCCAGTGATTTTTCCTGCTTGAAAGGACTGTCCTTTCCCAAATCAGTCAGGTCTTTCTCTAGAATTTAGGTATATGGATATCCTTGGTAAGGCTTTCTGAGAGGCATAATTTTAAAATAGAGGTCAAGATTCTAGGTTCAAACAGAAATACTGAAGTGTATCAATATACCAAGGAAAAACAAGCAGAATGTAGAAAGCTCCCTTTTGGGTCAATGTAATAGCACATAAAAACAGTGGCTGGTTTCGTTGAAAACTCTAATTAAATATAATTAATGATATTTATGTAAATGGATATTTATTTCATCTGGAATCGCTGAAGACATGTCCTGCAATTAGTGAATAAGTTACACACTTATTAACATTCTATAAGCCATTTCAAAATACTACTCAACACAAATTTGTGTCAAAACCTAAAAACATGAACTCTCCAAAAGTAAGTCAGTAGCAGTTTATTTTGTTTCTGTAATGGTTTAAATCAGATCCAAATGGGTCAAACGGAACCAGAGGGTTAACCTGTCTATTTTCCCATCACAGAAGTGAGGGAAAAGTAACACACAAAACCTCAGGATTGAGGAAAAAAGAAAAAAGGTGAGGTAAGAATACAGTTTGCTGCACTAAATCAGTTGAACGTAGCACAAAATCCACAATTCCCTTAGCCTATTTGCAGAAAAAGCATGGCACAAAGCAGCAGCAAGCAGAAGCAAGTGAGTCAAAAGCCCAAGCCAGAAAATTACTCCCCCATCCCTCCTTATCATAGAATCACAGAATCAGTAAGGTTGGAAAAGACCTCAAAGATCATCAAGTCCAACCTGTCACCACAGACCTCATGACTACTAAACCATGGCTTCAAGTGTCATGTCCAATCCCTTTTTGGAAACCTCCAGGGATGGTGACTCCACCACCTCCCTGGACAGCCCATTCCAATGGCCAATAACTCTCTTTGTGAAGAACTTTCTCCTCACCTCGAGCCTAAACTTCCCCCAGCACAGTTTGAGACTGTGTCCTCTTGTTCTGGTGCTGGCTGCCTGGGAGAAGAGACCAACCCCCACCTGGCTACAACCTCCTTTCAGGTAGTTGTAGACAGCAATAAGGTCTCCCCTGAGTCTCCTCTTCTCCTTGTTCCCCTGCCATCCCAGCAGAAAAGACAACACCCGAAACCCCAGAATCCAAAGGCACAACTGGAACATGAAGCCTCCCATACTGCAATCTGAACTTCAAGCCCCATAACAGTTTGCACCATCCCATACTTTCAGTTTTTGAAGCTGGCATGACTGCAGCATGGTGTGAATCACAGCAGCAGATTCAACTCAGTCCATGACAGTTTCCTATAGAAATATTATTGAAAAGCTTTCATTATTTAAGAAGGTGGCTAGGCTGTTTGTGACACACAATTCTGCGGTTAGATATGATCTTAATTACAGTAGAAGATAGCAAATGTAGCAAAATCAGAGGATTATTGTTGAGAGTTACTCAGGATTTTGTCTTTCATGGATGTTCGTAGTGTAAGTATTTAGATTTATACTTCACACTTTTATTTCCTGTGAAAGTTAAGGTAATAAATATTTTCTCACAGTACTAAAAATAATTTGCACAAACCCCCTCCAAACTGGGAAAACATGAATTGCATTTATAATGTTTTTGAAGCAGTTTTGGTGCAAGTCAAATGTGTGAACTGCCGATCACAAATTTTCACCCTGAATATGTATTTGTAAGTACTATATACATTCCTGGAGCAAATGCAAGGATCCAAGACATGCACGCTCCTCTTTTTGTCAATGCAAAAGTGATATGCAAAGCTCTTTGGGCTAGTCTGGGGGAAATACTAGAATAACAAAAGATTATATTATTGAATAAATTTGGTAGAATAGGCCCCATTTAACTATACTTTGACCATCTTGTCAGGTCCATTTACTTGTATTTTTAAAGTTGTTGCATGCAAGCATTCCTTTTCTGACAGACTAGGTTTGAGATGATATCTTTCCTTACTGTATTTTTACTGCTTCTCTATCAGTTCTATTGCAGCATCCCAAAAGAATTTGGACTCACAATGAGCTCTGCAAATGCAACAGCATGAAGGCTATGACAGCTCCCAAGAAATGTCATCTTCCTCTGCAGACTTCACCAGCAAAAAGATAAGTAGTATCAGGATGTTCCAAGTATTGTAAAGCACACATTCTTAAATTATTCCTTCTATGTATATGTAACATCTCATTCAGAGAAACTATGTGGAAAACTGCAGACCCATCTTTCTTCACTGCTTCTCCCCTCTGTAGGCTAACTAGAATAATCTGCATGGTGGCTGGTAATTCTGAGTTTCTACCAGGTAGATTAATAGAAGCTCTGGGGAAGAACAGTGTTCAGTGGACTCTGGGGTGATAGAATTAAGTACAACTTTGCTGGCCATGGTCATGCTTTTGCAAGGCTTTTTGGAGTTCTTTCAACACAGCACCAAGCATATCAATAAGATTATTGAGTCTGCTTAAACAATGTGTTGAGGTTTTCAAAAGACAAACCCTCTCCAAGGGCATTTAAGGCACTGATAGAGCAAGAGGAAAGATCATAACATTGATTAGTAGCTGCCTGAAAGATGAACAGATGAATGCATAGAAATAGAGGGAGAAAGTGTGCAGATGGTACCATGTTATTCAAGGCACTAAGGGGGGCTCTGGCAGGCAGCTTAGACTCACAGAAGGACTTTACAAGACCCAGATAATGATGAAACAGTAGGCAAAATTTAATATAGATAAATGTAAGGTGGATCATTGGGAAAAACAGCATGAGCTTCACATTAACATGATGAGCTCTAAACCAGTAATCTCCCAGTGCTTTTAATCTTGATTATTTCAGGTTTTGGCAGAATGAAGAGGGATCTGTGCATGTTTGTAATGGAGAATGGAAAGTAAAGAAATTCTTGTGTGTGTATTTCAAGAGAAATAGATCCTTTTCTCAAAGGGAGTCCACAGTCCTTTCTGAATGAGAAGGGAAGGTCTTGAACAGTACTGTGACCTGTTCCATTCACCGAATGGCATAGCTGTTTACCTTTTTAGATCACAGTGTGCAGCAAGGGAGCAATTTCATTGCCTTGCCAATACAATCTTGGCTTGACTGTGTGTATGGGTTTTTTAATTAGTTTCTCCCCTCCTGCACACACATATTTGTACAGGGAAATCTATTCAAGAAAATGTGTTTTTTTGGCACATATCCAAATTTGTGAGTAAAATAACATTGTATGTGAAAGAAAACAGAACCATTTCAAATGATTATATCACACAAACAGGAGAAGAAAACAATGTGATTCAAAACCCCAAATGATTGAATATTTGCGAAAGTAAAACTTGTTTAAACCAAAGTTGTTACAGCCAGACACTTATAAGAAAGCCATACCATATATACTTAATAACTGGAAATAGTAACCAATGAAGTAAAAGTTGGTCAGTCAATCTAATAGTAGCAAAAAGGAGAACATTTAGCAGCTTTTGGGTCTGATTTCTGAAATTACTGCTGCTTCATGGGGCTAGAATGTCAGCTGCAAAAGAATCTTGTTTTATGAATGTGGTATCCGGTTCTGGAATCCAGTTTTCTGATGCCCCTGGGAGGCGATGGTGTTGGCAGGCAGCAGTACCACTGATTACTCTAGTGTGGAATAGTCCTGCTTTATGGCTGATACAAGGGGCTGGGAACACACGTGACCGATTTAGATGCATAGTCCAGCACAGTAAACATCTCACATGACTTCTTTGCTTGACCCTACAGTAAACACCTCAGATGACTTACTTTCTTGGCCCTACAGTTATATTTGAGTGAATTTTGTTGCTTGTCTGGCAAATCTTTAAGGAGTCTGTTTTCTGCAGGAAAAAAAAAACCACCAAACAAAAACCCCACAAGAAAACCAATATATATAAGTGCTATGATTTTCCAAGCTCATGCAACAGAATCAAGACTAGAACAGAAATTGCCACTTAATTTGCAAAGTATAGTCTTCTGTTCAGGTCTTAGCCTCTTGTATACAGGTTTTGCATGGTTGGTCATCACCTGTAACATGATCAATACGTTAACTATCTATGTTCCTGTGGCATCAATACATTAGAATATTACCTACAAAATAGTGGCAAACTTGTAACAGGAAAAATAATGGTAATACCAGAAAATGGAAGCAATAAAAAGATGGATATAATGGCAGCAAATGGCAGATACTTTCTGAAATGGTACATTCTTCTTATTCTGAATCCTTTAACTAGACACATAACTATGATTTCTTGTCACCTAAGACTTGCTCAGAAAAGTGAAAATCTTTAACAGAAGGCTGTAAATAATGTAAGTGCATGAGCCAGATGTTACTTTAAGCTGTCTTCAGAAATATAACAATATTCACTCAGAGAGCAGAGACAGCATAATATAACTCCTCATGTAGCTGGAAGCTCAAAGTAAGGGAAGGTAAATGCTTAGAATGGTTAACTGCTTAAACCCAAGCCACACTGGGAAACATGCATAAGAGTATAATGTTTTTTGAAACAATATTCTGAAAACACTAGAGACAAATGTGTCAACTCATGCGTTATCTGAACACATATTACATCCAGCTCTTTACTCAACCAAGTAATATTTTTCAAAGTGGTTGGATAGCATTATGAACACTAGCTAGAAAGTGTGAAGTTTCTTGGATTAAGAGCATTGGGTACCAAATATGTGCAAAAGTAAACTTCTGCATATAGTGATTTCAGTTTGGATATTTTCCAAAACTAGTGACTAGATCATGAGGACTGACTGAAGCTGCCAAACAAATATAGTAATAGTTATTGCAATCCTGAGCCATTATTAGAGCTTGGAAGGAACAGCTCCCAGCTGTTTCTAGCACAGAACATCTTGGAGTCAACAGCTGAAGAAATGAAGCAGCAAATCTATTGCATTCACCTGAAATTCATTACTTTGCCTTAATAAGGTACTGCTTCTTATGACCTTTAAGGATGGCAGTGAACTTCCTAAAGGCAAAAAATGCTCTGTATTAATGTGTAGAAACTGTGTTTTATCAGTCTAAGGAATAGAAAGTACTTCAGGCTCATTGCATCTTGAGATTGCCTTAGGAAGAAGGAACAAACGGACTTGGTGCAGTTGCTTCAAAATACAGATAAAAAGATGGGTTTGTATTGGAAGAAAGTTAAAAGCCACACGGATGTTCCAGAGTGTGCACTTGCTGATAGATGGGTGTATATTGAGGGAAAATGCAGAACAGCAAATGCACTTAAAAAATACTTTTCATTGCAGGTTTGTGGGTGTTGTTTTTTTTTTTTTAACATGTACTTCACACTAAAATAAAACCCACCATCGAATAAATTTAATGGAACCATTACTGAAACTAAAATTCAGTAGAAGTTTGAGAGGTTTTATTAAAGCTTTAATTAAGACTTTCAAAGTTGAGATAACTTTTACAGCTGTATAAGTAACAGGTGTGTGTAGAATCCTGCATATGTAACGATTTGGAGAACAGATCATGTCTGCTGCCCATAACACTCCACTGAGGCCGTACATCAGAAAACGTAATGATTTAATAAACTCAAAGCATACTTGCAGTTTTCAGGTTGTGCCAATAGCGTCTTGTTGATGATGTTTTGACATGAAATACCCCATCTTTGAATTCCATTTTCATCACAGAAAGTATATGAAGAAAGGATCTTAAAGCGCTTACTCTAGTAATATATTTGTTCACTTGCAAGCCATGCAAGTAAACAAATAAATGAAAGACATCACTGAGGTTCAACCATAAATAACCCTAAGCTTTGTTTGTGGCTATAGTCAGTAAGATAGAAAAATATCAGTTATATTTTGGAAACTCAAAGCTACAGGCACCCAGTACTACCAAACCTGCCTACCTTATGCACATGGACTTGACTGATGTGCAGGCTAATAAAATAATTCATTTCAGTACTGATGATCATGAGCATAGTTATGGAAGAATGAAGATATTGAAGAATACAGATTTCAACTGTATGCAGAATTAAAATTATTAATTCCTGACTCCCACTCCCCTCATCAAGGAATCTTTCCCCAGGTATTGCTGATTCTTGGTTCAGGCTTTGGCTGCCTTGCACTGCTCTGTTACTGCAACAACTTGCAAGTAAGGGTCTCCTTCTGCATAGGATTACATTCCCAGAAAACATCTTGTCTTGGGTTGAAGGGTGCCACATCAATGGGAACAACTCTGTTATGATTATACTGCCCACAGAAAACTATATAGTCTTCAATATGTCTATAAAAATAGCCTCATTCTGCACTTTGACCTACTCAAACTCACAATATAAAACCTATGTAATAATCTTTGCAAGATGCAAATCTAAACATCAGTGGTTTCGTCTTTTTGCATATTGAAGTACATATTTGTGTGAGGGATGTAGTTATAGAAAAGAAATGGTTTCTGTTCAAAAAGGGCCATGGGAGCAGATTGTGGAGGCATGAAAGACTAGGGAATGAAGAAAGAGAGAAGAATTTAAAAGTGCAGTGAAACAGATCTGATGTAAATGAAGTAGAAGGGATGGTGGAACAATGGAATGTGAGAAATCAAATAGATGGAACAACTAAAACTGACGGTGGAATGGCCAGTCAAATCTAAGTCCTCTATTGTAATTACTACTGTGCTTCAGGGACTTAGGGACTACTGCTCCAGTAAGCCCAGGGGTTTTGCAATGATGATGTCAATTCACATTGCTACTGGTCACAGATCTGAGGAATTCAGAGACTGCTGGGGGACCACTGTGCTCTTGGCAATTTTGCAGGAGCCAACATTGCTTTGGAGGTTCAACTGTCCACCCATTGACAACCTAAGGGAATTCTGTTGTTTGTAGCTTTCTATAAAACAACAGAGGTTTTTCTCTAGGGTAAGGCTGCATTAATTCCAGGAGCACAAAACTGAAAAGATGAACAGATTATATTTGCAAGGGCTGTAAAGGAAACATCAACCTTCTGGAAAATCCAGGAATACTAAATTACAATTGGTAAAATGAATGCACTGATGAGTATCTCCTTTCTTATTGGCTTCCATTTGTGGGCTGTTTTGCTGTTGCACTGTTTAAATCATTTTGTGGGACGGTTTCAAAATTCATTGTTTTGTTTTAATGTCACCTTGCTGAATGAGTGATCAAAAGGAATATATCTGGAGGGAAAGAGGCTAGGATAACCTAGACCTTAGTAATATGTTTCGTGTATAGTGTAACTTTAAAAAGGATGATTTATAAAATATAAGATTATCTTTTTGTCCATGATTTGTGGAATATTTCCAAGTAGGAAAACACAGGAGAGACATTTTTTGGAATACTGACAGTATTATTGACTATTGTACAGTAAACAACCAGTGGTCTGTGATTTCCTATGTGGCTTTTACTGCCAGCTTGCCAGAAGCCGTATCACGATTCTCAAAATATGCATTTGTCTTTATATAAAACAGATTTCACAGGAATGTGTTTACTACTTTTAAGTTCTTTAATAGCAGATATATCTAGTGAATAATGAAAAAAATTTTCTCATAAATATGTGGTGGTCTTTTTTACCAATTCATGGTAATATCTTGCAAGGTACAATATATATTCCAGGAATTTAGCAGGTATTTTGTCTGCTGATGCTATTGTTTTAAATCAAATCACTTTAAAAAGGTTGAGTCTGTTTCAAATTGATTGTATTTCTGAGAATATTTTTTAAAGTCTACCTATGACTAATGGGCTGAATATATTTTGTAAATATTTTAATTTCCTTTATGAAATGATTGTAAAGTATATAGTTGGATGCACCGTATACCAACAGGCAAGCTGTAACTGCTGCAAGTTAAGTAATTTCTCATTTTAAAGTTGCACTTTTGGCATTTAATTGACCTTTCCAAAAAGAAACAGTGCATACATAAATGTACTTAAAGTCTGCTTCTTGAAGTAATGATTTTTTTCTCAGCCTTGATTGAATTTAGAGATACAGAGTTAGAAATGTTTGTATTGCTTTTATATTTGTGCTTATTAGTAGTAGGATTTGGCCTTTCAAACTTTTTTTATTATTATTATTTATTACTTAAAATGATGAGAGGAGAGTGAGCTAGTGTCCATTCGTGCAAGCTACTCCCACTGCGACATTCTGCATGGGCCTTTTGTTGAGATCTGGGCCGGAATATGGGTTGCAGTGTTCATATTTATGCACAGGAAAATTAGGTCTGGATTAATACAATAACCTTCTTTTCCAGCAATCATGTATGATGTCTGGGGTTTGGAGTGAAAACTCATTAATATGAATTAGCCAAGTTATCCAACAGCATTTTCCACACCTGTCCAATTGAGATCCCCAAGGAGGTAGTTGAATCCCCATCCCTGGAGGTGTTTCAAAGAGGCAGAGATGTGGTACTCAGGGACTTGGTAGAGTTAGAAACTGGTTGGAGTCCATGATCTTAAAGGTGTTTTCCAACTGAAATGATCCTGTGATTCTATGAGACTGCATAACTAGAGGTTTGTAGGGGGATAGCATTGTCTAAAGTGGTTTTGAAATTTATCCAGATTAACCATTTGAGTCTTTCATCTCTCTCTTTGGATATTTTCTGTGCTTGCATTCTCATTGTCCTGAAAAGTATTCATATTTCTAGGGACATTGAATAATGCAGCATTTCTGAGTATTGCTCCTAAATCCTCACATGGGAGTAATTTGTGTCCACTGGTGGATTTTACATCGTGTCTCAGTTACATAAGAAAATGTGTGTCACTGATTTCAATAAATGCCATCTGATTCTCATTCTGCTTTCTGCTCTTGAATCTTACAGTCTTTCTTCCACCTATCTTCTGGATCACCATTCCAGAGAGATTTGACATTCTCTGTAATTTTCAACTATAAGACTAGTTCAGACAGTTCTTTACTGATCAGTGATTTTCCTGTTTTTAATTTTCTTGCTCACTTTGTCAACCTGCAACAAAAACCCTTTTCAAAATATAAACTACAGAACTTAGAAAACAATCAGGTAAGTTGTATTAAATTTGATGGGCATAAAATGAATAGAGAAACAGGAATTTTGAACTTTTCTGTTGTTGGAGAAAAAAGAGTACGAGAAATTGGGTAGGATCCTGTTGAATTGTTCTTATTATTGTAATTGCCAGATAATTCTCTGCTGATACTTTGTCTTTTTTTCTTTTTTTCCCTTTATTTTTTTCTTCTTTTTTTCCCTTTTTTTTTTTTTTTTTCCTGTTGGCTAGCTGAAACTGGGAATATATTTAAATAAAACATCTCAAGAACTTTTCATGGAAAATACAGGCTTTTCCATAGTCTATTTAACCTTTTCATTCAACTCACATACAAGCATATATAATTTAAACATTTTAAGCTGGGATTGTTTAGCCTGGAGAAGAGGAGGCTCAGGGGTGACCTCATTGCTCTCTACAACTACCTGAAAGGTGGTTGTAGCCAGGAAGAGGCTGTCTCTTCTCTCTAGCAACCAGCACCAGAACAAGAGGACACAGTCTCAAGCTGCGCCAGGGGAAGTTTAGGCTTAAGGTGAGGAGGAAGTTCTTCACCAAGAGAGTCATTCGTCATTGGAATGGGCTGCCCAGGGAGGTGGTGGAGTCACCATCCTTGGAGGTGTTCAACAGGGGATTGGACGTGGCACTTGGTGCCATGATCTAGTCATGAGGTCTGTGGGGACAGGTTGGACTCGATGATCTTCGAGGTCTCTTCCAACCTTGGTGATACTGTGATACTGTAATTTTGTGCTGTGTTTATTGCAGAACATGGGTAGAAACAGGGTTTTTTGAGGGATTTGGGGGTATCTTTTTTGGTTTGATAATTTTTTGCATTCTGTTTTATTTTGGAGCTTTTATGCTAAGACTTTTAAACACTCTTTTGAACATATTTTAAAATATTTTCCTTTTTTTTCATTTTTATGTCAGGTTATTTATTCAAAACAATTTTATGAAATGTTTATAGTATGCTTAAAACATTTCTTAGATAACTGTGAAGCAATCTGACACTAGTGCTATCTGATTATATCACTTATGGGGAAAGGGCAGAAGAGGTGACCTACTGTTCTTGCTCAGGGAAGGTTTTATGCAATTTTGTTTGTTTCTTTGTTTTTTACTAATGTATACTGCAGAAGAAATTCTTGGAGAATCCCTAGTTTCTCCCAGTCTGCATACATTAAACAGAGGACGAGTCTAACTTCCCTCTAGCTGAATTAACCTGTCATTCTTCTGTGCACAACTTAAACCCTTTAACAGGAATTATTGATCCAGACATGCTTCATGGTCATTTGTAGTCTGGTCTTTGACTTGCACTACCAATTTTAAAGTCTCCTGATTTGAAAGTACACTGAGTGTTAGTGTCACATTGTAGTGTGCTACTCCTCTTTCTCATTCTGATTTAGGCAAGAGTATCTAGGAGCCAAGCAACACTTTTTTTCCCTGGAGCAAGATTTTGCAATAATTTCTTCTGAAGAGTTTTCATTTTCAAGAATTTTAATATTACTTTGAAAATTTCCTGGCCAGATCTTGTCATACATGATTTAGAAATTCTTAAATTCTTTCTTTCAGTGAGGGAAAAAAAAAAAAAAGAGAGAGAAAAATTGTTTCACACCATTACAACTGCAAAAAAAGTGGCCTTGAGCACAAGCCCTGTGAGGAGAGGCTGAGGGAGCTGGGATTGTTTAGCCTGGAGAAGAGGAGGCTCAGGGGTGACCTCATTGCTCTCTACAACTACCTGAAAGGTGGTTGTAGCCAGGACGGGGTTGGTCTCTTCTCCAAGGCAACCAGCACCAGAACAAGAGGACACAGTTTCAAGCTATGCCAGAGGAAGTTTAGGCTGAAGATGAGGAGAAAGTTCTTCACCGAGAGAGTCGTTCATCATTGGAATGGGCTGCCCAGGAAGGTGGTGGAGTCACCGTCCCTGGAGGTGTTCAACAGGGGATTGGACGTGGCACCTGGTGCCATGGTCTAGTCATGAGGTCTGTGGTGACAGGTTGGACTCGATGATCTTTGAGGTCTTTTACAACCTTAGTGATACTGTGATACTCTGAAGTGCACATTTTTGTTTGAGCTAGATGGCTATGTTTGGTCATAATCTTGTCATCAGTACGTAGCGGATGATTAATTGTAAAGGTTAATCTCTTTTAGTCCCTTCAACATATGTTTCATTCCTGCTCACAAGAAATTTATATTCTAGAGGAAACTGGTCACTGAAAGCATGAGGCTGTCTAGAAACTTAGGCTACTTCAGGTAAGGAAAGCTAATCACCCAAACTCAAAGTACATTATAACCACTCTGTTTTGTGACAGTGAGAAAGTGAGGAAAACTAGGGTTCTACAGGCTAATAATCTTTAAAAAAAAAAAAAAAAAAAAAAAAAAAGAAAAAAAAGTGGCAAATCTTACCTCACGTAGCTGTTGTCACAGAGATAATATTGAATTAGTAATACTTAAATACTTGGTTCGTTTTCCTACATTAACTTTAAAGGGATTTTCCTAGTCCCATGTTCTAAGATGTAGTTTGCATTTGAAGCTTAGTTACATTTTTTTCATTCCTATAAGTGACACTTTAAACCTATAGAGCATACTGCTGTGTTAAATAAATATTACCTTTCTCTGTGAGCATTTCTGAAGACAGTGTCTTGTTGTTACTGATATATACTGCAAAATTACACTGATTTGCCCAAAAGATATAAAACCACTTATCTGACTGTAAAAATTATTGACATTTGCCAATTTTTTGAGAGTGAAGCAAGACCAAACCTACCACTAGATGGCAAAGTACAGGGATGCTCCAGTGAAGCATTTGCTTTTCTAGATAGATTCTACAAAAGAGAAAACTCTGTCTGAATGTCAAGTTACAGAACACAGAAAAATGAGAATCTTTAAGATGTTCTACAAGTAATTCTAAGTGTTGTGATTGTTTATAATATTTCAAAATATCATAAAAATAAAAAGCTCTGAGCAACCTGATCTAGTGTGAGGTGTCCCTGCCCGTGGCAGAGGGGTTGGAACTAAATGACCCTTGAAGTTCCTTCCAACCCTAACAATTCTATGATTCTATGATTCTAAGCCATTTGCCTTGCTTTACACCCACGATGGATACTTGGATATTTCAAACCTTCCACTGTGGAATTAGCTGGGATTGTATATCTAAAATTTATCTAAAGGAAAAGCAAAGTAAGATTTTTCTGGACATTCTTACAATATCTCCGGTTAAAATAAGGCTGTGCCTACAAAACCATGTTCAGATTACACCACACAAGGTGAACAGAGTTACAGATGTATAAATGTGTGTCCAGGTTTCTTACAAATTAAATCTAGATTTAAAAACAAAATAAATCGATAACATTCTAGGGCATGAAATTGTATATTTGCCCAGTTAGAACAGTCTCTCAGATAAATCTGTCTCTCTTCTTAGAGAAAGAAAAATACAACCTCTATGAGCTGGAAAGTAAGACATGCAGAGCAAACTACCCGGAAAGATAGTGATAAAGAATGCTGTGTCAAGTCACGGATGGTATGTAATTTTGCTACTTGCAGTTTCTCTGAAAAGGAGCCCTCTCCACTCAGTTGCACTTTCTTGTTTATCTTCAACTTTTATTTCTGAAGCATTTTTATTAGCTATCACATATTGCTCCATTTTCAAATGAAGTGAACTTCAGTGGGCAAGAGGAAGCAGTCTTCATGCACTGGCTGAAAAATTTTCTCTCCCAACCTATTATTTCTGGTGTTCTCTGTACTGAAGCTGTGCTTTCACGCTCCTGTGGGCTAGACTTAAAAAAACCTCTTTAAAAGCCCCGAAGTCCTATGCCTGTATTAGCCTTATCAGTGAACTATTTCAGAGACAAGGTTCAGAGTAACTCCATTAATCAAAAGCACAGGGAGAAACAGCTTTGCTAATAATCTGCTTTTGGGTTCCAAGCAGATAGCAAGGAACGATTAAAGTACAAGAGGACAAGCTTAGTTATTGCTGCCCAGTTCTTCAGTGGTTTCCCTATGGTCTTTATCTACCATAACTGAACTTGGAGCCCCCAGGAGCCACTATGATTGACTTGTGATATTATAGACCCTGAGTTAGCCACCTCCTTTGCCTTTGGCAGCTGGAGATGTCCAGTAAAGCTAACTATAATGAGCTATGGCAATGGTAAGATGCATGCCTAAGGCTCCCAATGAATATGACAGCTCAGAGATCTAGCAGACTCCCATTTGGATTACTGGTACCTAGTCATAATATAAACTGCTTTTTCTAAGCTAAACACTTTTATTTAATATATGACAACACACTCTCATACACTAGCAGATGTAAGCTAATTTGTCACAGGTAGGCTGTAACAATAGCATGAAACATGCTGGCTCTTTTGTCTTAGTATGAAGTGAAGATTGCCACAGTCCTTCTTTCAAAGAAAGGGTAATGTATAATTGATCACCCAGCCTGCAAATTTTAGCACAGCTTATACAACTTTACAAGTTTTCTTTCATTTTTTCATGCCAGCTGTCCAGTCTGCTAAAATTAGAGCAAAATAAGGACAAATAATTTCCTAGATATTTACCTATGTGCAGTTTGCTTTAGCTAAGTATTATCAAGGAGATACACAGGGGTATTGTGCAGGCAAGTGAAGAATTTACATGCTTAAATTATGTCTGATTTTTTTTCAGTTGTATTCCTAATTCACTTTGTTTGGCTGTACTTTCAGATACCCAATACATTCAACAGTTTACCTTATTCATATAAATATACCTCAGAATGACATGGCAATTCATTTATATAGTGAGCAAATTGATTTGACACAAAGTTTCTAAGTGACAAAGAAAAGGTTAAGTCCCTGGATAAAAGCTATGCAGCAAAGTCAAAGTATTCAGTTTGATGTAATTACTGTCCCAAAGTCTAAGAATATGGCTCTGCTTATAAATCATAGCTGATATGACATCCCTTGCCATCTTTATGTCCAAGTCACTTCAATTTTGTCGTACAAAATCTTGTATCTGTTTACAGTCTGACTCCACACATGATAAAAATTTCACATCTTCTTTATGACAAGTCTCATTCTGACTCTTCATCTTTATTTTGTTATTTGGATTTTGATAGTCCTGTGTGAACAAACTTCAGATCTGACTCCTCAGGAAGTTGTTTGTAAAGCAATTTGATACAAAACTAATCTAAAACTTTCAATGTTATTCACATTCAGAGGTAACAGACAGAGGTGCCTTTGGAGTGTGTTGACAGCACAAGCTTCTCCTACTTCAGGATATATATATATATAAATAAATGAATTGCATTCATAAATATGTTGTGACTGACTGTTGTTGAGCTCTCCATATACAACAGTGCTTTGTTTTATGAGCAATAACAGCTCCATTGAAAGAATGGACTTAATTTCAGTGTTCAGTGCATCAGCAAAAGCTGATATTTTAAACTTATTTCTCTCTGAGAAAGATGCCATTGTCATAGGAACTCTCCTTCAATATTACTTTATGTGATAATAAATAGTGAGATATGCAGATGACCCTGACTGCTGGAACAAAGTACCTGTTTGCAATCTCTTGTTATAACTGGGGCAACCTTTCTATACCTTCTCATCCCCTGACTGGATAGCTGCTGTGCTGTGTGGTGTTTGAGCCATGAGCTGCTCAGAGCAACAGGACAGAAAGGTATTTTACCCCCAAGGGAGTAAAATAAGCACACTTGCACAGAATTGTAGGTTAAATCTGAATGCTGTTTACAACCATATACAGAAATACAACAGGTACTCAGGGAAAAGGAATTCAATCTGTGGCCTGCTGCTTGGACCTCCACATGTTCCTAAGTTGAGGTTCTTTCTGGGCTTTATTTTTTCTCCAGCAGAAGAAAAAAATATAATTTCCTGAAAACAGCAGTGAGCTGGCAGTTAAAAATAGGTGGCCCTGTTATCTACTAGTTGGGACTTGTGATGCTGAAAGCCTTATGTTTCCTGATTGCCCATTGCCATTCAAGCTCCTGGGAAAAGGCAACTCCAACAATCTCAGCTGCTGAGGCAGTTGCTGAGTAGTGTCAGCCTTGCACATCAACTAAAGTGACTGAACAACTGAAGTACTTTTTCTTACACACAAGAGAACTAGTGTAATCTAAGTTAGTCTTCTCAGTACAGTTCAATATTTTACTCAGAATGTGAGTAGCTCAGTTTTTGGTATGGTGCCTTTCATGAGACTTATTTCCCACTCTTCAACTTAATTTTTGTCCTCAAATCATCTTCTCTCCTGATGCCTTCAGCTGACATCTAGGCTGAGTGTTTGGCTGTATGTGTGATGTGGCTTTTCACTGCAGGGCATTAGATGCCAGATTTGACCTTCAATAAGGGATTTTTTAAAGCCAAACCCATGTGTAAGATCAAGAGACAAATATACTTATAGGAAGTGATTTTTCTGAGAGAAGAGGGAATAAAAAAAAAAATTCACTTACCTGGAAATGTTGCTCTCTTCCCCAAAAGTCAGTTGATTCCTTTGTTTTGCACTTCTGAACCATTTACACCATTCTATGAATTTATTATGAGTAAATAAATTGCTTTTACAGGTACCTCACTGTCAAACACATCATGAAGTAAAACTTTTCAGTTAAATTCCCTTTATAGTTGAGCTAAGACATTAGAAGATCAATACATTAATGAATCTGGGCAGATCATGTTCTTTTTAGCCTTCTGCATAGTCTAAACCCATACAGAAACACACATATATTTGTGTTGACTTTGCAATCATGAACAATTTTACCAGAGCCCCTGAAATGTAAATCTTCATGGCACTGGTGGGAAAAAATTGTTCTGGGAAATCATTATTAATGATTTGTTTTGCTCATGAAGAAAAGGGCAATAGAAGTAAATAGGACCGAAGTATAAAAAGCTTTCAGACATCATTGGATCATTATATTCACAAAGAAAAACATGCTAAAAGACTTACCTGACAGGCTGGCAGTAAGCATTCCAGATTGTTGTTATGTGGATTATATTTTACTCACTTGGCCAGACCCTATAGAAGAGGTGAACAACGTCAGCAAGTCATTGATCTCCCCTTAACCAACAACAGTACCTCACTGAAGTCAATAGAATTAAATTTGTTATTATTATTAAAAAATATTACTCTGATGTGTAACTGACACTGAGAACTCCAAGTGCTAACCCAAGTCCCGCTAAATAAATCAATCCTCATCCCCCAAACTCAGCTATCTCCACACAAATCGAGACCTCTCAGTTGTGTTGCTACTATGAATGTCCTGAACCTTAAGGTAAAGGCAAACATGGTTGGTTTTATTTAATAAATAATTCTGATTTTCTGTTTTCAGGATATACTCTCTCAAAAAGCAGGAAAAAAAGCACAAAAGAAGGTGAGCCTGGTAGTCTTATTTGATCATATGATTTCCTAAGCATATAGTTCAGTAATTTTTTTATACTATACAACAATGAAGGTAACAGTGACATTTAAAAGCCTAAATTTTGGTGCCAGTCTGTGAAGAATAAACAGACCATCATGGAGTGATGCTTTCAAGTACATGTTTGGTGGAGTTGTCTTCCTCTCTGGGTGTGTTGACACTGCAACAGATTCAAAGAATAATGAAAAACTTGGTATAGGTACAAGCAAGAAGTAACACTAAGTTGAAAGAACATAAATGTGTTTGTAACTCAACACTACAGGCCCTGTTCTACCAAAAGTTTTTGGGCTTTATCTGTTCTACAAAATATGAATACTACCTTTGCATATTTGTTGTTTTTTAAATCCAAGTTACTAAATTGAAAGTGCAAACACATTCTTTTGCAGCATCCTTTTGAAGATCACGGTACATTGAGGTATATAGTGAATAGTTACAGCAAGAGGAGAACTCACACATTTGCAGAAGAAGAGTTTTGTCATTCAAATTATCATATGAATAATTGTACATTGTGGTTTTGAAATTACAAATTGAGGAAAAATAACTATGAAAAAACCCCAACCCCTCCCCACCCTCCTGAAAACAGAGGAAAAAGAAACCAGACATGGTAATACTAATAAAATATGTAGTTGATGATTAACGCACGATGCTAAAACATCAGAGCAATCACACCGTTTGCAACTGACTATCATTTCAAATACTAGCATATTTTGCAGTCAGAATGTTTCTGCAGCCTATAAACAGATTATTCTTCCTCATTAACACATGCTTCCTTGCTACTGTAAGAAGCATTGCAAAATATTCCTTTGATGTCATGTACTTATGTAAACATATCTGAATGTGTTCTTTTGAAGCTAGGATGTAGAATCCTGGAAATTACGGCATAAATAGCACTTGCCATATTCAAATATTCTTATTTAGCCACACACATGCCAAAATATATACTTCTGTGTAACTAGAAGAGCTGTCTCTCAGCCTTGTGAGTTGGTTTGGTTTTGTGTGTATTTGTTTTGGTTTTGTTCCACCACCCTACCTCTCCTGTTGTGGAATGAATGTATTCAACCACAGGGGAAAAAAAAAAAAAAGAGAGAGAGAGATGTAAAAATAGTTTTAAATCTGATTGATATCTATTCTGCAGCTTAAATCTGTTGCGGTTCAAGATGTAAAAGCCTACATCTTGTGTGAATGCGCGTATTCCTTACTCATACATTTGCAGAAGTGATTAATAATGAACTATTTTTACTCTGTTATTACTGTAGCAGATACTGTGCTTATATTGCTAGTACTTTCTTTTTTTTTTTTTTTAAAGACCTTAAACAAAGTAACTGCACTGACACTATTTCTATGTTAATTTACCTGCGCTGCGGGCATGAAATTGTTCAACTAGCTCTCTCAGGATTCTCTTTGGTAAATTTGGTAGCAGTGTTATTGCTGGTCATATCAGATATGTGCACATTACTAGAAAATACAATGTTATAGCCCAGTTTTAAGAAACTGCTAGCAGATTGCGCTAGATATTTATTGAATATTATAGGCACCGTAAGGCCAGCAATATTTCGCATTGATTGCATTAGCTTGTCTCTGGAAAAAATGGTGCAATAAAATGATCTTTGTTTTCGGTGCCTCCAGTAAGTATGCTATGCACTTGGAGTTATTTCCATAGCTTCATTTGCTGATAGTTACAATAAAAATTGCGTTTTAAAAAAGTCTTAATTTCTTATCTTATTGCTTATTATGATTTAACATAGACAGTTTTTTCTCACATAGGCTCACTAACTGAACTGACAACAACATTCTTAGCATTAAACGGTGGTGTCTTGGTAGATTTCTTAGTGATGCTTAGTAAATTTCAAAGTGATGCTTAGTGCTTTTCCTCAGTTAGATTTTTATGTATATTTCTACCAGATTAAGTAACTGAGAAAGAAAGATTAAGTAACTGAGTAAGAAAACCTTTTGTTCAGAGCAGATTAATTCCTTTTCATGTATTAAAACATATCAAGATCTCTCTTTGAGGAATTGCCATAATAATGAATGAAATAACAGTGAAAATAAAAATAAAGTACTCATTAATACCTTGTGCACCAAACTTTTTTGAGATTACAGTATTAGAAGAGACTATTTTACATTAAATATCAGTTGTGAACTGGACAGAATTTAAAGGTGTTTTTGTTTTGTTTTGTTTTGTTTTATTAATCTCTCTTTAATACATGAAGGTAACCCACAAAGAGATCCTTTTTCTTTTCATTCTCTTATTGAAAAGAAGTTTGAAATGCAAACATTTCCAGTCTAGTGCATTGAGGTGGATTTTGTGTGGTACTCAATGTATGTATTCCCGTTCTGAGACAATGTATTTGAGTTTTGCAGTAGAGCATATGTGTGGGCACTTGATAATACAACTACATACAAGATCTTGGGTTCAAGGCAATAATAATAAAAATAAACCTTCAAATTATATTTAAAGGCATCCAAGGAGTAAATTGTTTAATTTTCAAAGAGAATGCTATAGAATACATAAAATAAGTAATACGGATATGGGAAGGAGCAGTTATTTTTTATTTTGTTAGTATATTCTGGAAGTGTGAAGAGCTGTTACCATAGGAAGTTCTGAATTAGAATATCGGATATTCTCATTATTTCCATGCACTGCAACTAAATGGAAATCATAATTTTTCCATTCAACGACTTGGGATGCCTAGCTACATACAGTCAACCTTGCTTTGATTAAATTTATGGGTAGAAAATTGTCCAAATCCATCTTGAGAACTAATTCTTTGTGTGGCATCAATGGTCGCACCACTCTTTAGTCCAAAAATATCAGGACTCCATTTCTCCCTGTGAGCCAGTGACTTTGGCAAAAATTAAGAAACAAGTCTGCTCTGGCTCTAACTTATAATCACACACAGTATGGTAATTTGCTTTGCTTCAGTTATATATTTTAGCATCTTTGGCTCTACTCTGTGGAAAGCTTCCAATGTTTACCATGTGTGCATTGTTTTAGGGATTTGCCAAGTCCTGCAAAATCTGAATATAAAACATCCTCCAAATAGAAGTCTTTTGCACTTGTGACATTCAGCCATTTTTTCTGTTGTTTGGTTGGTAGTTTTGGTGAAAGCATGACAGATCTGAGCAGCTCTGGGGCTGCTGCCGTAGAACAACTTGCATGAACAGCAGAATGTAGCAGGTGATGATGAACTGGGTATTCTTTGGGGCAGGACGCCAGGACACTGGCTGTACAGATGTGTAAGTTGTGTTAACACTTCCTTTCCCCCTCTGAAATTCCAAGCAGAATTAGAGAAATCCATCTTCGCAAAAGGTAACTTCCAGTCTAGCATGTTATTTTTTTCTGCTTACTGCCATTTTTTTCCATGAAAAATTCTGCTGTTATACATAGTTTGCACTTTTTAATGTCATAAATCCCAAGAATTTCTAGAAATAGAAATAAAATTCTCTACTGAACTGCTGAAGTACTGGAGCCATTTCAAAACTGAAACTTAGTGTTATTCCCTTAACCTGAAAACTTTGTTCAGTTCTAGTCATCTACAGGAAACCCAGAGAAAGACTTTCACCAGAGTGCTGAAAAAGCTTGTCTTTTTCTGTCTAGCTCATAGATTGTAAATTTACTTCCTAGAGATTTATCAAAAAAGGGAAACAATGATGGTCAACTGCAAGAGAAACCTTGCTGGTTAAAAAGCAAATGCACAAGAGACAAAGGACCAAGGGCAAAGACAACAAATACAGCAAATGTTAGAACAGTAGGGATCTGGCAGTCTCAGGAAGAATGAGTTTGTAAAGTATCCTCTCTTTAGGTCTGCTTCAGCTATGCCATCTAACCAATCTGTTGAGCACGCACTTATGAAAGTGACTGGGCTGCATGGTGCACGTTGTCTCAGGGAACAAAGGGTTAAACATGATGACAATGGAAGCTGTCTTCAGTGCCTTATTCCTATAATACTATCTTAAGCACCGTGTTCCAAGTCTGGGTACTATTATTTACAGGTGACCACTCTGATTCTTTTTCAGCTCAGACATATGGCATGCCTTATATACAGCAGAATTCTAGATGCTAATGTGGCAGCATTACATCAGGGTTTATGGTGCTCCAAGAGCTTGTAATTCAGGCTGGTATGTTCAGAGTGGTTGTTGGATTTAGTCATCTAAATCACATTGATGTTGCACATAAATAAACATCTGTAGTTAAGATATATTGGAGTCTGCACTCCTTAGCTGCAAATAAATTCATGATTTAACAGTGCAGTTTGGGATTTTGAAAAATGTCTTTCCATTCTTAGATCTATATTTCACTTATCTTTTTTTTTTTTTGTGTGCATTGATTAATATTGCCTATTAACTGATATAATTAAGTAATGTATGATCACACTGATTTTATTGCTTTCCTGTAAACTAAAAAGTTCATTCATTAATTTGTTACTTTCCAACAAGAGGTTTTTTTACTGAATTTATTTCATCTAACTGGCATGAAGTGTTCAAAATCCAATGCATTAGGTCTTTGGAATTTGTATTATCCTTTGTGATGTTGTTTTGTCTATTTCCTGGCCATGTCTAGGATGATATCATGGGTTGATATTCAATACCATGTTGTTGTCATGCCAGCTTTGAAATCCAAAGTGCTGGCTGGAACAAAGTACCATGGGGTTGAAGTTCAGAATGAAGATAGGCCTCCTGTTCTGGTTGCTTTGTTTGGGCTCCAGGCTTGGGTTGTTGGTCTTTTCTGCAGGACAGGCTGCTGATCAGGAGCATGGTGGAGGTTTCTGGCTTCTGCTGCTGTTTCTGCATTTTGCTGGACTCTCGTGCAAATAAGCTAAGATCAAAGTGGGTTGAAGGCAGTCTAAAGACCTAACTGAGCTTCTTATGAAGACAAAGAAGCTAATGTATTTACCCACATGGCATTCTGAGGTTCTCTGTGGACACATAGAAACTTGGTTTCTGCAACTTTTTCACCTGGTGAAGGTTTTGCCTCCTCCATGTATGCTTGACAGTGGGAAAGATTGTGCTGGTTTGGCAGAAGGTGGATTTGTCTTCCCTGTCCTTTACGCCTCACTGAGGCCAATGTGGCCTTCTTGGCAGCAGCTTCTGCAAACCTTCATGTCACTTACCTATTTCATCAGCAGTAGGATTTGTGTTCAATTCTGGTTCATGGATAAAAATCTCACACAACTTTGGAACTCTCGTCAATCTACAGTTACCCACTGTGGTAGCCAACCTAGAAATCCATAGATAGACACAATTGATGAATGTTTCTGATAAGGCTGGCTTTAACCAATTAATGTGTATTTGCAGTGTATTGTGTATAGCTGCTTTGGAATCTGTTTCCATGATTAATATCTATACAACTATTGGAAACCACGTAAATTAGTGTTATCTAACCTTAAGGCATTTATTGTTCAGAGCTTTGGGGTTATTTTTTGTTGTTGTTGTTGTTTTATTTTGTTTTGTTTGTTTGGCTGTTTTTGTTTTGCTTAATATTTTTCTCCTGTAGTCTTTTGAGGATACGCAGATGTGCAGCTGGTTTATTTGCTGTTGTGCCAACATTCCTTGGATCTTCATACTCAAAAACAAGCAGCAAAGAATGTAACAGCAATTACTGTAGTATTACTTTTGTGATTTTACTTGTAAATGAAACTGCTTACAGTTTTGAACTGAGTTTGTTTTTCCTCAGATAATAGCACTAAATTTAAAAGATCCATAAAATCTCATCTTCTTTGTTGTTCCCACCTATGTAAAAAAATGTAATTGCGTGTGAACTATTTTCCTAAAGTGCTGAGAATTCTCAACTGAACGAGTCTGATATAAGCCAAAGTTTAGTAATATCGTTGCAGTTGAGACAGTGGTAAAAACATCTGAAAGTGGCAAAGACAAACCACTCTAACACCTCCAAAATGTTCTATTATTCTCTCACAAAATCACTGGAAGTGTTTAAGAAGAGACTGGATGAGGCACTTGGTGCCATGGTTTATTTGATAGAGGGTGTTGGGTGATGGGTTGGACTTGGTGATCTCAGAGGTCTTTTCCAACCTGGTTAATCCTATGCTTTAAGTTTCCACCAAATCTGTGTGTATTTGTGTCTGCCTATATGTATTTGGTATATGTGTATCTGTACATACAGATAATTGTATAGATCTTTGTGTGTGTGTGTGAATGCATACCAAATATCCTAAAATTCAAGCTCCTTATTCCTTTGTTGTTGTTTCTTTTTTCTTATCCAGGACACTTTCTGATTCACCTGCTTATTCAGCTCACAGGTCTCTCAACTTCTTGCCCTTTGCTTCGTATAACTCCTTGCAGAACAAAAACTTCACTGACAATGCTTTGAAATTATCTAGAGGCAAGAAGCATGTCAGAGTAACTTGTAAATAGCAAAACAGAAGTGTCCATGTGGCTGTAAAACTGTTTCTCAGGTAGGCAATATTTCTTTTATCATTAATAACACTGGATTGTCTGTATGTACAAATATGGATCTAGATCAGCTGAAACCTCATTCACCTGTTGGTCTTTTCTAGACAGAACTGATGACAGGGTGTTTTTGCTGGGTTTATGTTGCCTTAGGAAGAACAAATGGTACCTGATCCAAAGGAAAGTCTAGGGCAAAAAGCTACAACTTCTAAGCCATATGATTTGTAGCTGTTCACCACGTTGTGAATTCCTTGTTGCAATCAGTCCCTTTTTTGCTAGGTGAAATAATGTAGGAAATAGAAATGGAAGCAGAATTTTGCTTCTAAAATACAATGGATTGCTATCAAGATCAAGTAGGAGTTTGATAAGTTGAGTGGTTGTGATTCATGTGACAACATAGCCAATGTGCCTCCAAGTGAAAGCCAAATTGCTGAGTATTGTGAACATCGCATTCAACTTTCTCCTTCAAGTAAAGGCAAATTGCTAAAAAAAGGGTTACCTGGCACTGGTAATCTTTCCATACACCACTTTTTTTCTTCTTTTTTTTTTTTTTTTTTTTTTTTTTTGCTTTTGCAATGTGTAGCTTTGCAATTAACATTACACAAATGAAAGAAATATTCTATGAGTAAATTATCATGTGCTTATTGTGAGCCCCCAAGTGTTAGGGCTGTCTCAAACAGTGCTACTGAAGGATGGGTGCACACACGGCACCCTGCACAGCCCTGAGGGTGCTGTCTTCAGGCAGATGCGGGCCTGGGGGAGGGAAAAATAGGTGATGCTCTGGGGAAGCAGGAGCGGGCAGGGGACCAGAGGAAGCCATGCTGTCCCCACCATCCTGCTCGGTCCCATGCCTTGGTGGCAGCCTGTACCCCTGGCCCTACACGCTTTGGTTAGCACCGCCGCCTGAGTCCTGGAGAAAAGCCATGTGTCACAGGGCTGCTTCAAGCTGCCTGTGGCCTAGAGGAGACCACATAACATGGCCTTTCTCTGCTGCCAAGACACGTGGAACTGCTTCTGCCACAATTTTCGAGCCAGGGAAATGGTGACACCCATTCTCTTTGATATGTACTTTTCCCACTGCTTTTCCCTCTCATTTCCCTTCTGCTCCAGTTCAATCTAATAAACACGGTTCATTAGCCATTTGGCGTCATTTCACCTTTACTTACTGCAAGAGAATTATTTGAACCGTAGCACAGCCACCCCTGCACCATCCCCTGCTCTGAACAGTGCTGGTAGGGGGAGGAGCAAGTCCTGACACTTAGCTGCTATAATAATTCTTGTGTCTCTTTTTCTTACATTCAGTATTGGCCACTGCTGGAGATAGAACAATGTGCTTGTTACACAGATATTTTCTACATTATTGTTATATAGCAGCCAGTCTTCATGCAATTCGAGAAAACAAGAGAAAAAAAGGAAAACTTTCTTTCATGTGATTGTACAAACATTATACAGCTATTGATTATCTATACAGGTTGCTGCTTTGAAAAGGAGTGTAGAAGAAATTACTTTAGTATTTTGAGTGATTTACTCATACTGATCCTGGCAAGGTCCATTAAATACTAGGAAAAAAAATCAACTTGATGCATTAGATTAATTTCTGTAAATGTAATTAAATCCTGTGGTAGGTTCATTCACATATCAGTAAACTAATTGCATGTAGTCAAACATTTGCTTTGAGTCTAGACAAAATAAATTAATCTCCCTAGATGTGAGCTATAGGAATGTAACATACAGAAAATCACTCAGGCATTCAGACTATTGACTCAAAAGGCAGAGTTAAAACAGAAATGTTGGCATATTCATTAAAAGGAGCCATTAGGAGAATTACATTTAAGTTGTGGAACAAATTATATAACAATTATAACAAATTATATATAACAATTAAAGTAGATAAATGCAAGAATTATTTCTCTGCCTCTTGCCATTCAGTTCTGAAAACATGACATTTTTCTTCAAAATCCATAGTATGGTTGACAGGGATGAGACTAAGCTGAATCAAATTTGACAGAGAAGATCACAAAGATGCCCCTGCTCAGAAAGAAAGTGGGCAGAAAATTGTAAGTGGAAGGAATCTGAGAAGGCTGGGGCAAGCACTGTTGTAAGCACAGGAGAAAGATTTCTAATAACTGTCATATGTGCGGGTGTCAGAATCTCATCTCACTGAGAGATTGTGGATGGAGAAAACCAAACAATTGCAATTGCTGCTAAGGGGCACAAGCTCAGCACTGCTGGGTTGGGGAGTCTTAACTCTGCACTAAGTTACTCATCAGTGTACTCATCTGAGTGAGCTTGAGAGAGGTAGAAGAATGCGCTGAGGCTGCCTTGTGTTGTCCTGCTGTCTGCAGTACAGGAACATGATTGAGGCTTGTGTCTGATTTCATGATTAGGACATTCATGAGGATTTTAGGGACATCCTAATTATTGGTATAATGTCAAAGGAAGAGACTGAGAGCATAATCTTCCTCTGAGCACCCTGTATTTGATGAGGTCTGAGCTCGGAAACTTTCCCTCTACATGAAAAGTATAAATCGTCAGATCTTATGAGAGCTGCTTATGACATTTGGTTCCAGCAACTTCGTGCTTCTTAGCTGTCTTTTCCATTGCTTTGCTTACAAGTTAGTTAGATACTAAACAAAACTTCATGGAAGTAGTAAAAAGCCACAAAACACACCTGGTATAATCTAAGAATTTTTTTTTTTTTTAAATTGCTGCAGTAAAAGGGCAATTTTTCATTCAACCATATGTTAATTAAGTGTAAAGAATATTTGATTAAGTTTCTGACCTAAAGGAATAGTCTCTGATCTGAGTTCTTTAAGGTTTAATAATAATTTCCTATTACTTTGAATAAAAGTAATAAAAATGTGAATGCTAGAGATGAATAGTGGATTCATTTTCAAAACACAAGTCACACATTTTCACTCAATGTATCTTTAAAAGATTTTATTCCTTGTATCCTCAGCCTGGCTTTTTTGCAGTCGTTATGCTTACGGGGTTTTGCTATTCACAACACGCACCAAAGCGAGTACAATTGCAGAAAAACAGTAAACATCATCACTCTTTTGCTCAACCCTGTTCATATTTAATTCCACTAAGTCATAGAGAGAAGAAAGTACAGAAAGACACTCAAGTAATAATTCTCCGTATAATGTTTAAAGGAAACTTCTTAACCAAGGCAAATAAACCTGCAGAAGAATGTCCAGACTTGAACATCACACAAAACTCTTAAGAATCCTAGTAAAGATCTGTCCAATATTTAGGAATCACTGGCAGATTAAACAGCAGTGGAACAACAACAACACCACCAAAACTCAAACCAGAACAAAACAAAGCTTATCATAATGTGTTATTTTGCCATGTCCTGACTGGACCATACTTACCATGTAAATACTGAAAATCGTTGCCTGAAATCATACTTTAAAGCAAATGCTGGAACAAATTTTTACTTATGAAAGCTAAAGTCTGTAACTGGTTGCAAAGTACAGTAAAGCATGCTTGTAGAATTTATAGTAGGTTTAGAATCTCTCAGTTTTATCTTCTTGAATAATATACTTCAGCAAGATGTCATTTTTTTCATAATGAATAACCAAGGTTTTCCACATCTCTTCTGAGATACCTTTTATTCATTTAAGCTGTATACTTAAATGTACAGATGATTCACACCTAAATGAAAAAATGGCATGTAAAATTAATATGAGTGAACAAATAATGCTTTAATTTATTTTAATATAGGTCAATTTGCATTGTATACTTCTGTATTTTCTACAAACAATTCAAGTCTATATACCACAATAGCAAGTCTAAAGAACAAAAGGACTTATAGTTATCAGAGCTAGATCATCCTGTTCTTCATGTAAGTATATTTGGCTCATTTTGAATACACTATCGTGTTTTTTGTCCCCTCAGATCACACATCTCTTGGGCACAGAACTCTTGAAAAGCTGTGTTTCATTATAGTTTTTGGATTAACTGGCTCCTGTGCTTAAACCTGGTGATTTGAGTGCTTTTATCTCTATTGGCTAAAATTAATTACCAGTTTAGAATGGATTAAAAGTTTCTCACTGTAAAAATAGCAGGATGATGAAAGTACAGATCCTAGAAAGAAAACCAGGATCCTCTACCTATTTCTGTAATACATATTTCAGGATATCTTTGGTAAAGCAGTTCTAGTGTGCCAAATATTCTTGTTGTGAGAAAAGAAAAGCTTGCAGTAAGACTGGAAAAGCCACAAGAAAGAGAGAAAACAAACCTGAAAGGACAGAACACTGTCAGACAAAACAGAGCAGAACTTATTACCAGGAAAAGAGAATGTGTGAATGAGCTATAAAGTGAAAGGCATAGCTGAGTCTGTAAATACTGCAAATAAGTTAGCTGAAGTTAACATAAATCACACAGCAAAATATAAAATGGGAAAGAGCTAGCTGAGAAAAGGGTCATCTTAAAATCTGTTTAGTAAAATCTGAGACCCAGTAACTTTCAATGAAAGCAGTGTTACTGTGATGTGGGGGAAATACAAGAAACACCATGTGAAATCAATCCAGTTTTCCACCTATGCTAGTATTCTGTTTTTAGCAGTGACTCTCAGTGATACAACATACTTTAAAGAAAGCTGGAATAAGACGTGGTAAGCAATTATAAAATCTGCCCTAAGGAAAATTTCTTCCTGCAATCCATCCTTTGAGGTTTGTTTATACCCTGAGGCATGAAAATTAATATTCTCTCCAAATGCTCTGTTTTATAAAGTTTTACCCTTTTTTCATAAAAATGTTAATTTTTATTTTTATTATTGTTATTATTATTAATTCTACTGCCCCTCTGTATGTCAATAAAAAATTCTACCACGTAGTTAGTTATGTGCCAGAAGCATACTTTTGTGACTTTAAAGGGAAGCTTGAATAAGTGAGTGCTTCCAAAGAGGTCATCACTGACCGAACACAAAGCTGAAAAGAACTGAAGAGACAAACCATACTGTGAGGGAAGGAGTGAGATGGATTTTAGAGACAAAAGGTAACAGCGCTTTTTCACCAGACAGTTGCCATTTGTCTGGTCCTTTTTACTGCCATATACAAACAGTAAACATGACAAACTGACCATAACTAGTTGAAAATTATAATCTGTTTAGAATGCATATACCTCAATTTTCTAATGTTCACTAAAGATAACTTTACTAAAACCACAATTTCAAATCTCTATAGTCTTAAGTTATCCTTAGAGTATCTTCAGCAGTTATAGGTAAAGGAGAATTGTGACTCCTGTTTGGACAGATTAATTTCTCACAATAATGAAGCTTTCTTAGTGTATTTATTGCAACTAAGTGACATGCCAATATATACACATGTTTTTAGGAATCAGTTTTCTCAAATGCTTGCCTTAAGATAAAAGGCTTGATCCTGAAAACCTGGGCAGCAGACTATCTAAGTGTGGAAAGAGATTGTTTTTGGATAGCTTTGGAAGGCTATAGGGAAGATTTGCCTTTGTTTGAATTAGAGAAAGCTATGTTTTGTCTTTGACTCTGAAGATAATATAAACACCTTCTAATTGAAGGAGAGAAACTAGGCAGAATTTGGTTGGATGTGTTAAAATATCATTTTGTTATTTTGACCTATTGTATTCCTTAATTGCACACACGCCAGTAGAAAAGGACCAATTAAGATGTGACGCATGTGCCTTTTGATATACTATATAACTTTGCTGTATAATGCAATAAAGGTTTTCATCTGCTTACATCTTGTCCTGGAAGCATTGCTCGAGGTAAATAGACCATCCATATAAAATCTATATTATAACAAATGGTGACTCCCAAACGTGCACCTTGAGCAAGTATTCATTACGACTCCCACTTGCACCATCAAGAAGAAATTTGACTTTTAAGGACTGCGGAGATATTCACGTTCACCAACATCACTAATGGTAGTGTTTAGATTAGTCTCTGTGAGATTAATCTATTTGCTTTTATGCTGGTGGCGTTCCAGGATTTGCATTACAAAAGAAAAGGTGCGATAGACGCATGAGAAGTGTGATAGACGCATAATGAGAAGTGCGATAGATGCATACGTCCAGACATTAAAAATAAAAAAAGAAGACAAGAATAAAGAAGAAAAAAGAAGCAAAAAAGGGTTGGTGCCTGAAAAAAAGGAAAAAGAAGTGCAGGAAGTGCAAGAGAAACTCTGCAAGACAGAGGTGAGCAATTGGGGAAGCTGGGGGTTGGTGTCTTCTTTTGACGAGCACATGGTGGGTAATCAAAGAACAAAAGAAAAGAAATTAATACTAGAGTCATTACTCATATCTTGAAAAAAAGAGCAATAACATATGATGAAAAGAAACTTGCTTCATCGCTTATATGGCTTAGAGAGAGTGCTGGGAATGTTTTGACATGACAGCGGGGAGAGATGGCTTTGGGGCGGCAACAAAAGTAAATGAAATTACTACGTCTTCCTTTAAAATCTATAAAATCTGTATTATAACACCTAAGCACATAAGTTCATCGATGCATTCAGATCTTTGTAAACTACAGTGTGATCTAGACTGAAAATGCCCTAATATAAAGCCATTTATGGAGACATTTTTTTACTTTTAGTGTTTTAGGAAGTTATGTGCAAGACAATTCAAAACAGACTGCATTGCTCAAGGTGTTAAATAATGCCTCTCACAATCTCAGTTAAAAAAAAAAAGCTAAAGTTTTGTCTTTTCCTTTTAACATCTGAGCTCTTGAGGGATATTTTGTGTGTGTGTGTGTAGTAGACAGAAATGTATATAATCTCTTCTTTATAGGTGAACACTATGGTTGTCATATATCATAAAAAATAAATGTGTAAAGAACAGGAGTTCTAAAAAAAAATAATTTAATGTAAGGCTTAGCAATTCTGGAGTCTGGAGAAAAGGAGACTGAGAGGAGAGCTTACTTTTCTCTACAACAAGCTGAAAGGAGGTTGGATCAAGGAAGGGGCTGCCTCTACTCCCTGATGACAACAGACAGGACTGGAGGAAATTGATACAATCTGTGCCAGTGGACGTTTAGGCTGGATATTAGGAAATATTTCTTCACTGAAGGTGTTACCAAACATTAGAATGGTCTGCTCAGGGCAGTGGTGGTGTCATCATCCCTGGAGGTGTTTAAATGGTATGTGGACCTGGTGCTTTGGGACATGGATTAGTGTTGACCTTGCAGTGCAGGGTCGAAAGTTGGACCAGGTGATCTTGAAGGTCTCTTCCAACCAAATATGTTCTGTGATTTTGTGATTCTGTCATGACACATCTGAAATACATATTGGTCACAGGAATCACTTCCAGCCCAAATGTTTCACATCTATATAAAGTGAGACAAAGAACAGGTCAAAAAGGGATGGATATTAAAAAATGATAGGATGAAATGGGAATGCTATGACAAATAAAGGTCTTAGCTGTGGTATTTAAACATAGAGTGATAGTAGAGGTAATGAAAAGCTATCTTGCTTCTGGTGATACTTAGGGAGCAATTAGAGAAAGATAACCTTCTTGAGTTCCTGATGCCAAAGAGCTCTGCAGCTGGTGTCAGTCTTAAATAGCCTATGTGGCCCCCAACCTAGTGACCTAAGAAGAAAAAATGCTGGTTTAACTTGTGCCCACTTTCTGCAGCAGTGCTGGTCCCATGGTTACTCAGAATCTTTCCTTTGTTCTCAGTATCCCATTCAAGATATAAATAGCCATTAGAGATGATGCTCAGAGGAAGAAGTGCTAATGAAAAGCTAAAATATTAAGTATCTCTATATCCTTCCCTCCCAGTTCCCACCTCATGCAATATTTGCAATTCCTTTTGCAAATTTTTAAAAAACTATGCCTATGCCAGAATTAGGATTCCAGACTTTGGCTGGTAAAATCTTGTAGATTAGGCTCTTATGATGCCTGAAGGACATATCTTGTTTGCAAACTGGTACAAATTCATTTGCCCTGGTTTCGTCACTTAACCCTAGCCAGCAAATAATCCCCATACAGTCATTTGCTCGGTGTTGCTACCCAATGGGATGAAGGAGCAAAATGGAAGGGTTAAGAGTGACAAAAGTTATAGACTGAGATCAAGACAATGCATAAAAGCAAAGTGAAATTAGGAATTCATTCACTATTTCCCTTTAGCAGTCAGGTGTTCATCCATGTCCAGGAAAACAGGGCTCTATCAAGATACTTGGAAAGACAAATTCCACAACTACTACTTCCCTAGCTTTATATGCAGGTAATGATGTCATAGGGTAGGGAATACTTCTTTGGTCAGTTGGGGTCAATTTATCCCAGCTGTAACCCCTTCCAGCTTCTTGTGCACTCCTGCCTCATTGCTGGAAAAGGCCTTAATGTAACCACTGCCCAACAACAACTGAAACATCAGTGTCTTATCAACATTATTCCCATTTTAAATCCAAATCACAGTCCGATACCAGCTATTATGAAGAAAATTATTTCTCTGTCAGCCAAAATCAGGATAAGATCGACCTGAAATTTCATAGTATGGGTTATTTTAGCCTATTGTTATTTTTTTCCCTTGTTTTTCTCTCTAATGACTTGTGCAGATGTTTTCTGCTCATTAGATGGCAGAAAAATTTAAGCTCAGGCTAGGGGACTTTTCATTTTATGTGTGTATAAACTTTCAAAGTAGTGTAATAAATGGGTAAGTTTTTATTCCTTTAATGCAGGGTTCATTTAACTCTGACTAAGCTAACAGTTTCTGTTATAATTGAGCTGAATAGAATGAGCTAAGCCTTGAGGAGAGATAGATTTATTGCTTTAGTTCAAATACGTTTGCAGCATTAGGTTTCTCTTTCAGTGAGGCGTGTTTCTTAGAAAAGGTTTAGCTGTATAATCAGATAAATTGAACAAGACACAGACTATATCCTAAGTCTGATACGTGAACAATGATGAGCTATTGCTTATTTACTGCAACTTGCATTTGAGAAAGTCTACTTCTAATCAGGAGAGAGATGCAACATTTGAATCTCATTATGCCTTTAGGACCTACTTGCTTAAAAGTATGCATCGCTTTTAAACAGGAATACTTCCCTGAAAACAGAGTAGGAATAACAACTTGTTTTGTATTGAGTACTTGGGCCTCATAGACCCCCAGCTATTTCAGGAGGATATTGTTCATTGTCCAAAACAATCTTGTAGTGTTATTTACATTGTTGCTTACATATACACATTGCTTATGAAAAAAAGAAAACAACATAGTTAAAATCTACCAAAGGAAAGATTTACTGTACACATATCAAGCAGCAGCTGGGAAGGAGCCATTAAAGTCTGTTGAGCAATTACCATGACTTTTCAAGAGCAGCTTTTATTTGCAATTCCAAAAAAGCTCAAAATCCCTTTTCTTTTTGAACAGGTAACTTATTTGAAATTTGTATAGCATCATGTATGTGGCTGGTATTGTGCTGTGAGGAGGGCTAGATGTGAGGAAGAAGTTCTTCACCATGAGAGTGGTGAAGCCCTGGAATGGGTTATCCAGGGAGGTGGTTGAGGCCCAGTCCCTGGGGGTGTTTAAGACCAGGCTGGACGAGGCTCTGGCCAGCGTGATCTAGTGTAGGGTGTCCCTGCCCATGGCAGGGGGGTTGGAACTAGATGATCCTTGTGGTCCCTTCCAACCCTGACTGATTCTATGATTATTATTATTTTTTGTCTCTTTTTTGGTCTTTTTTTGTCTCTCTTTTTTTTTTTTTTTTTTTTTAATTCTACTTGTTTCTCTGTGGGAGCTCTTCACTCTTTCAATAGATTAAGAAGCTGATGTTCTTTCTAAATACCAGGAGAAAACTGCAGTAAGAGAGGGAGTTCTATGAAACACTGTTGAATGGAGCAGGAGAAAAGTGAAGTGGACAACTATTGATCACAACAATTCAAACTCGGTAAGAAGACTTTGAGGGACATTTTGGAAGATGGATTAACTAAAGATGTTGAATTAAATGGAAAATGGCAAAAACAACAATATGGATTTGTAAGAGGGGAATGCATATAATGGCATAGTGTCTTTCCTTGGTGACACTGATTTTATAGGCAAGAAAAATACAATAAAGCTAATCTATCTGGAGTTCAGCAAAGAATTCGATTTAGTGTCTCAAGGACAATTATTATTTCTACATGAGAAGATACAGCAAAACTGTGATATGGGTAATGGTCTAGTTTAAAAAGAAAGTGAAACAGGTAATGGTGAAGGTAGAAGCATTCTGAAAGGTAGTTACCAGTATAAAGTCTGGAGGTCTAAGATTGAGAATAATTTTATTGAATGTTTTTGACAGTGCCCCTGGCATATTGGACTAGAGCACATTGGTGAGGAGTGCTAGCAAAACTAATTGTGTGCTGGCACAGAGGATTACAATTTCCAGTAGGTAAAACCAGCATAGCAAACTTGTGAAAATACTGGATTTTTATCAGGGATCTATGTAAATACAGATGTCACCACTGGACCAACACTGGCTAATGAAAACTTAATTTAGTTCAGAAAGTGTACCTTAGTGCAATACAGAAAATAGTCAAAGGTTTTCCTTACCACATATGTCAGCTTTTAACATCCAGCAATGTGCATCACACTGTTGCTATTGCTGTTTGTCTGCAACTGATACATATAGGTTTTTCACATTTATCTGGATTTCTTGATGTGCCTAAATGTTTTTGTTTGTTTGTGTGTCTTGGCATGGCATGGTGTCCTGTCCCCCCTCCTGTTCCCCCATCCTGACCTCCTGGTAGATTGTCTGAAGGTTGAAGACTTACTTTCCATATTCTGAATACAGTTGAGTAAAATTTTGCAATCAAGCTTGCTCTGATATGTCAGAGATAGTTAAAAAAACTGGGTTTAGAAATTCATTTGTGCTTTCAATCTATTTCAACTTCCTAGTCCAGACTTGGAAACTGGTGTCTTGCTGGTGGGATGTAGCTCAGCTAACCAATGTAATAAGGCAGTGGTTTAGCGCTGAACTTGTAAAGGAGTACTTTTAATGAACTTGCTTGTAGGCTTTAATTAATTACAGATTTTTTTAATGGAACAATGTCCATACATAACACAGAAGAGACGACAAAAATATTTTGGGGACAATAAATGGATTTGGAGGACTGCAAAAGTAAATGAGATCTCATTTTCCAGAGTGGGTGGTCAGGTGTGCACTAAAAAAATGCCTAGGACCTTGGCTTTGCTTTTTGCACCGTGGGCAGTGTCACTGAGGTTGTAAATCAATGTAACTTTTGTTTTGCAAAATTATAACAGGACATCTTAGCATCTAGTGTATTTGCATATGTAAGAACATTTTCTAATCTCTTGCCCCCCCCCCCCCCCTGCTCTCTGCGCTTCTTTCAGGCATCACTGCTTCTGTGGAGGACCTGTGACCCTTCTCATGAGCAGTGATGACAGTGTTTGTAGCAACATTGTGAGAAAAGTACATTACTCTCATTCCATCCATGTTATGCACTTCACTCCTCATGTAAACAATTACCAAGATTTTTCCTATACTTTCCCTATATACTGAAATAGCTTTGCTTGATGTTGCTGCTCACATTCCCTATCTAGATGGTGTGACCTATGCGTTGGCCCTTGATTAGCCCACTACCAGAAATCTAGTTCCATCACAACCAGTGATGTTGTTTCCAAAATGGCAGCCTGCTATACTTTAAGCTGTAAATGCTGTTGAGCATTAGTTTCTTTATTAGCTCATTAAGACTTGTATTTTTGAACTCTGTTATAACAATTTCCAGACAATTTTCATGTACTTCCAGGGAATTTCAAACAGACTTAAATACTGCACATGTTGGCACACAATATCTGTAAAGAGATGGTTATGATGTTTCCATCAGCTGCCACTTTGCAGAATACTATTAAAGTGTGATATTTACTGTAGAAAAATATTCTCAAGAAGCAATCATGGGAATTAGATGTGGACTGGGAATATTCACTATATATGGCTCCGCCTTAGGATATAGTATGATAAGTTGTATAGTTATTCTATATCTATTATAGTATAGTAATATATAGTGGGTCTGGAAGTTATACTAGCATGAGAATATTGACCCAGTGCTTGAACAGACAATGCTTCCAGATCTGTTTGGACTATTGCTTAGCTGCTTTGTTTTTCTAGACAGTCAAGTACCTTGCAACCACTAGATGGGACTATACAACTTCATGCAGTATTATTGGGAGCACTATTTGAGTTTGTTTTACTTGCGATTAATAGTTTTTTCCCCTCCCTGACACTTTACTGAGAGCTTTGTCCTGCACTTCACAAAGGGTGAAAAAGGAAGAGCCACTTGTAAACAAGAATCTCTGTAATGTTTGTGAGAATGAAAAAATAACAAACATTACAGTCTGCCCCAATAAAAGAGCCAGCATGCCCATAAACTAGTTTTAAAGTTGTAACAAATCAACTTATCCTCTATGGAGACTATCACAGCAATCATGCTGCTTGCACCACTACTACATATATTTCTTCCTTGTTTTTTTTTTTTTTTTTTTTTTTTTTCCCTTGTTTGCAGTCATCATAGCTGTTAATAGCTGACTTTTAAAACTGTGCATTATACACATTTCTTCCTAGTCTTAGCCTCAGCCAGTGTTCTGTGGTACTTTATGCATATTAAGATGCTTTAAGAAGATAATAAACAAACAAACAAAGGACAACACACACACCCCCACACTAGTTATCCTTTTCCCAGATAATTCATTACATTCTTCTTTAGTTTTCTTGTGATTAGATTCACAGTGATCTGGAGCTTGATGTAGCAGTAAAGCACTTTCCACTTTGATGATCTCAGCAGACTTTATTTCATTGTGAAGCAACATTTGGCAGATGGAAAACTCATCTAGGTTGGCTATCGCAATTTTAATGTTTATTTTTCCTTCAAAATGTTTTGGGTTGGATTTTTTTTTTGTTAATTTTACTTGTTCTTAGAGTAGTAATTGAATGATGGTTCTTTTCATTTGATATCTAAAGATGTTGACTTTAATCTGCATAGTCTAAGATGTTTTAATTTGGAATGTACAGGAAAGGTCTTGATCTTGTGATAGAGGTTGCTGAATTTAATGTTGTTTCTTGTTGGAAATGTGCATTTCAAGCTCTGCACCTATCTTTTAAAATAAAAGAAAACAAGGCACAAATTTATTTTTTGTTTGCCTGGAATATTTGATAAGAGAGCCTGAGCACACTTGTAGTTTTAGGACCAACTAATGAGGTTGTGTTATTATTCAGCTAGTCCATTTTGTGGCAAATTTGTTGATATATCCATGATGCATATCTAACTTGGCTTTACCTTTGAAGTACATGCATTGAGAGACAGCTAGCTTTTGGGGATTTATACCCTGGTCGCATTTTATACTCTAATACAACAATTTGGGAGATGAAAATATTATTTTTCTACTTTAGCTGGGCAGCACAGAACAGAGGCAATAGCATTAACATGCTGAAATATCACAGCTTTTCCAGTTGACATACACATACATTGAAGAACAGTGATTCCTTATGAAGAAGGCATTTTGGTTGATGGGATTTGGTCCACCATGGTTACTCAGATATTCTCAACAAGACAGAGACAAGAATTCCCAGGTTCCAGTAGCCCTTCCTCTCTAGGTTCCAGAGATGTCTCAGAAATACCTTGTTGTTATTAACACAGATAACCAGACATCAAAGAAGCAGAATTATCAGGTCGTTTTTTACCATTACAAGGAAGAGGTTATTGCCTAACCACATAATTTGTTTTTTAGTCCTTACTGCTGTGTAAATGGTGTGTGCCGGTCTGCATGCAGTAGATATCTAGATAGAAAGATAGAAAGATGCATTCTGGTTATTTACTGACAAGTGAAATGTGGTTATGATATATTCATTTCTATTTGAAACTGTCTTAACCTTGAGTGATACTCAAGTTATGGGCGAAGAAATCTGACTGGCAGAGTTCTTTGGTATTTTCCTACAGACTCATCTGATTTAGCATGGCCTGACTCATGCTCTGTGTGTATAATGGAGAAGATAGGCTGTTCTGTGTATATTGTAGAAAGGGAGCATGGGTGACTACATGCACATAGATGTGTGTATAAATATATATCTAAAAGTGTGTGTGTGTATAATTTCATAAGTGCATGTTACAGGCTACTTTTTACACTGCAGAGACAGATGCTGAGGAATTAATAATATTTTGTTCCATATATCAAGAATATGGGATAGTTTCAGTAGTTTAAGTACAATATTTCTTGTAGAGTGCTAATAAAAACTTTCTGAAATACTGTAGGCACAGAGGTGATCTCTCTTTACAGAGAGATCTATCCTGTGCATATCAAATGCTGCTGAAACAATCTCTCCTGGTCATGGAATTTATCAATACAGAAATACATTTACTATTGTTTCCTAGCAGAATTCTTTGAAAGAATCCAACCAACAAGGTACAGACATTTTGTGGGTTTTGTTGGTTTGTTTTTTGTTTGCTTGCTTATTTGTTTTTTAAATAAAATTGGAATTTGAGTGATTATGATTCTGCAAGCCTTTTGGGATGGCTCTCATAGTCACCAATCCTGAAAGATGGTCTAGCATCCTCTTAGATGAGTAGGGAAGAAGGGAGAGTTGACTATATTTTGGGGAAAGTAGGCTTAGAGTAATCTGAATGTTTGTATATGTAACAGACCCTTATGGAAACCTGGATTTTATTGCTCATTCCCTCATAACCATCTGATTCATACTTTGACTCCTAGGATCCTAAAAAGAACTGGAATGTGAAGAGAAGAAAACCGGGAAGGTACTCACAGGTGTTCAACAAGCTTTCCTTAAAGGTTGTTTTGTTGTAGCCTTTAAACCTATACATGTTTTTACCTCTAGCAAACTTAACTTTCAGGATTTCTTTCTGAAATGTCAGGCTCAGGCTGATAAACAGATGAACTCTTGCAGATATCTCTGAAGAGGAGCTGGATAACATCTGGCAAGCAACAAGTACTCTATTTTAGGATTGTCAGGCTGCAAGGAGTGTCCCCAAGGAAGCTTTGCAAAAAGGTGTCCTGTCAAGCAACACAAGTTTGCCTGAGATAGTCACATCTTGGTGATGGTGGATAGCTGGACCAGTGTTCCTAGAGAAAGCAAATTCTTCCCTCTTGTGAGAGTGAGTGTGCAGAAAACACCTGCAGCTCACATACCTCTGTCTCTGAGAAATCCCTCAGAGAAAGACAATTTCACACTGCATGCACAAATCTTTCTGAAAAATGTGCTTTTCATAGTCTGACTGACCTGCGTAAAGTCAAGCTAGGTGGTGGAGGATGGCAGTAAGTAGATAGGGATGTAATGTGCATAAAATGCAGGTTCCTGACTTATGCATCTTAAAGGAATAGATGGACTGTCCTGGGACAATCCAAATCACCTTTCTGTGCATTTTTCCATGGACTCACAGCCAGATCTACAGAGGCCTGTGGGAGCATTAACTATGTGAAGGGTCCACAGGTGTACTAGCTAGGCCAAACTGGTTTGGGTGATGCCTCACGTAAAAGGGAAGAAGGCTAGGGCAGAACAGTAGCCATAACCATGCGGCTCAAGAATGAGCTGGTATACATTCATGCGTGCGGCAAGCAGTGTTGGCTGGACCTTGTCACACCAAACTCTGGCCAGGTTGCTGGTTTCCAGATGGATATATCAGTTTGCAGCTGAGACAGTTGGACCTGGGACACAAGCAGAGAGGAGCTGCAGAATTGTTTTGTTTGGAAGAGACCTTTAAGATCATCAAGTCCAACTGTTAACCCAACACTGCTAGGTCACCACTAAACCAAACCATATACCTAAGCATCACATCTACATGTCTTATAAAAACCTCCCTGGGCAACCTGTTTCAGTGCTTTGCAATTCTTTCTGTGATTTTTTTTTCTAATATACAACCTAAACTTCCCCTGACACAACTTGAGACTGTTTTCTTGTTGTCCACTTGTTACTTGGAAAAGTAGACTGATCCCCATTTCGCTACAATCTCTTTTCAGGTAGTTGTAGAGAGAGGTAAGATCTCCCCTCAGCATGCTTTACTCCAAACTAAACAACCCATTTCCCTGGACATTCTTCACAGGACTTGTGTTTTTTCTGGGTCCAAAACTGAACACAGTAATTGAGGTGTGACCTCACCAGTCATGAGTACAGAATAGAATAGAATAGAATTAACGAGGCTGGAAAAGACCTTTGAGCTCATCGAGTACAGGGGCATAATCAATTTTCTAGTCCTGCTAGCCACAGTATTTCTGATACAAGCCAGGATGTTGGTCTAGCTAGCTTTTGATGAATACTCCCAAGTCTTTTTTCACCATGCAGCTTTTCAGCCACTCTTCCCCAAGCCTGTGGTGTGCGTAAGCACCTGCCACCTGGCCTGTTTAAGTCTCAAACAACTGGCCTTAGCCCACCGATCCAGCCTGTCCAAATTCCTCTGTAAAACCTTCCTACCCTCAAGCAGATCACCACTCCTATCCAACTAAATTTGCTATCTGCAAATGTAGTGAGGATGTACTCAGACTCCTCATCCAGATCATTGACAAAGATATTAAACAGAACTAAACCCAGGGAAACACTACTTGTGACTGGCTGCAGACTGGATTGAACTCCATTTGCCACATCATTGTTTGATCCTAAGATATCTTTTTTAACAGAAATACTTAATAATGTGTCTCATCTGTGAACATTTTATGGTAAAATGCCTGTGCAGTTAAGATCTAACAGGAGACCCAGGCAGTCTCATATCACGGACTGTGCACTCCAAGAGTATATATGAAAAGATAAATGATGATGGAAAGAAAAAAGGATTATTTACTTGTTATAGTTTGGCCATCTTGCTTGCTGAAGACAAGTTATATTTATTCTGCTCTAACCTAAAGCAATTTCTTTGGTAATCAACACTTAGGGAAGGCAGTAAGACAACTGTGAGCATAGGATTCATGTGGTAGCACAGATTCCATTCCCAGCAGGCTTTCAGTGAGTGAAAATTGTGCTTGTCTTTTATATTCAAAAGCAATGTTCCCTAGCTTTTCCATTCACATGTTTGCTCTTACAGAGTCTTATATAGCAAAATGGTGACTATGATGTTTAAGAAATATAATCACAAGTTCTCTTCATCAGCAAACTTCCTTCTTTTGGAGGAGCTTATGTATTTCCTGTTCAATGCTTAAACTGTGATAACTACTTTCAGATAAGCAATTTATCACAGAGAAATACAATAGTTTTGTTTTACAGTATTTTTGTATGTGCTCTTAATCAAAGTTCAGATCTTAGATTTGATGAAAAGAACTATTATAGGACCCCATCCTCAGTAATGAAGGTAAAATGGAATATAAAACCTGAGTTTTTTAATGATTATTACAAGGGTTTTTTAGACTTTGAATAGAATGGAATAGTTCACTTCTGAATTAATTTTTTTCCCCCCTTTTATGGCTTGACTATAATCTATTAAGACTCCTGGAACACAATTCTAACATAAGTAGGGTTGTCCTTAATATATTCAAACCTCATCAGTTTTGCTCAAATGATATTCTAGCATGAATGTTAACTGCTACAAGTGTAGACTTTGGATTTTTGTAATCACAGTGGAATAAGGAAGATGAGTTTTTTTTTTTTTTTTTTGGTTTTGACTGCACTGTTCAGCAGGGATAATATGCAAATAATTTAATTGAACAATCTGATTGTGAAGTAAGTTAAAACAGGAGAAAAAATTCTCCCAAGGTGCCTTTTCATATAATTCTGATAATTCTGCTTTTTTATTAGCAGTATTATCTCCTACCTGTTTCTTAGTGCAAAGTAAGCTAGGTGTTAGACCAAATTATAATAATAATAATAATAATAATAATAATACAATACACCAGGTTGGAAGAGACCTTCAAGATCATCGCGTCCAACCCATCAAACAATCCAACCCACCCAACAACTATATCACCAAGGAAGGAGCTTTCTCAGGATCAGCCTGGAGAGCTAGACAAGACAGTGCACAATGGGCTGTTCTCCAGATACGGTTTTATACTCACATTGCTTTGGAGAAACTCACAACATGTAACTGCACTAAGTCTGTATACTGGTGTGTGATTTATGAAAGAAGGGACCCTCTAAAGTATGCCTAGGAAGAAATTCACAATAGTGTAAGCTAGAAAAATCCTGAGCTCTGATATATCCTCTCTGTTTTGACATTCTTCTGCTCTTTTGGGTCAATGATATTTTTGACTCTTTTCACACGTGATAAGATATTCATGTTGCAGTCAGTCTTTTATCAGACTTTTCAACAACTTGACCTTGCTGTATAGATTTTACTTCTAGACACTTTTACAACAGCTGAGTTAAAAAAGCACTTCTCTGCATCCCTGCCACTCTCCTGAGGCACATGATCTAGTGTTTGAATCAACCTGAAGCTTCTCTTCCCTTTGTGCTATGCTGTGTAAGGTGACAGATCTGAGAAGTTTTATGACTCAGACACTTGCATATTTTTTTAGGAAAAGAAGTATATTTGATCAAGGAAGATAATTTTGGAGCTATTTATATTTCAGTTTAAATTGTATAGTCAAAAAATAGATTAAGAAACAGAGCACTTACTTCCCTGCAGCTGTTTAGGATCTCAGTCCAAATACTAGCTTTATTAGCCACCATTAACTAATGACTAGAAGACAATGCACTGCACTAGTACCATGACATGAAGACCTCCTGTTTTTCCTTGTACCCTAACCTAAGTAGTCTAAATCATTTGAAGATATGGCGAATATCCATGTTATCCAACACAGAGCAACTTGATTCATGATTTCTGACTAGGAGAAGGTTCAGGATAGAAGAAAATGCTACAGAATATAACATGACAGGCCATCTCTGGAGGTGTTCAAGAGGGGACTGGATGTGGCACTTGGTGCCATGGTCTAGTCATGGGGTCTATGGTGACAGGTTGGACTCGATGATCTTTGAGGTCTCTTCCAACCTTGGTGACATAATGAAAATAATGTGGGGAGTACAACATTAACAACTGTGAAACCCCTCCCCCCCTACCCCTCCCAATCACTGTAGAAAGAATTCTGTGAGAAAAGGTTGAAGAGATAGTGAAGAAGAGGTCAAGTCTCAATATGTAGACTAATGTATGAAAAGGGTAGAGGAAACCTCAGGGAAATCAGAAGGAAATTGTCATATGGTATTATTTAATCAAGAGTTTTTAATTTGTGATGTGTAATAATCTGAAATTAGTGAGACTAACATAGAGGCACATCTGAAATGCCACTCTACTACTGTTTCTTTATAGCTTCAAACTTTAATCTTAAAATGCCAGACTAAGTTGTGGTCTATTACACCTGAGTACTTGTAGCAAAAGCACTTGAATTCAATGAAATTATATCAGCTACAGACTGAAGCAAAAGCCTTTTGGCTTGATCTCAGCATGATAATTGGCAGCTCAGAGTACAGGAAAACACTGAATCTGAAATCCTAAGTGATAGTTTTAAATTAACAAAGAGGATACATGAATACTGTTCTGATAGTCATTACATGACAACTTACTAGAGAATGTCATTGCATTTTGGATATACACAAATGCTTGACCTTGCTGCATTATTCACTCTTTGAAATTGAGGAACTCAAAAGTATTACATTATAAATAGGCCATTCTTTTAATTTTTTATCAGTAATTTTCTCCCAATGTTATTTTAAAGACAACATAACTAACATTACTATTTGTTACTGATAATCTGGATTACTGCTATTGAATATTTGTGCTATAACTGAGTGCTGTTAGACATGTCATTTGAATTCTTACTGTTATTTACAGTGTTGGTCTTTTTTTTTTTTTTCAGATTTCTTTTCCATAAAACCACCACCTTAGGAATAAATAAGTTTTAACTATGCCAGAAAAGAGGAGCAAATATGAGAGCTGTGTACCTGACAAACACCCTGGTCATAATGCCAGAATTCATTGCTATGAATGTGATGCTGCAGTGCCAAGAGTGTCAGAAATAATGTTTTAAAAAAACTCTGGGCAGAGTTAATCTCTTACAGCACTGAAATATGGAATAAGACACAAGTAAAATTAAGATTCAGAATTAAGGCCAGGATTTGTGTCTGTATTGAGTTTGAATGGCAAGATTTTGGTAGTGGTGTGGCTTCTGTGAGGAGCATTAGAAGCTTTCTCCTATGTCCAACAGAGCCATTGCCAGCTAGCTGCAAGAGGGATCTCCTGCTGTCCAAGGCTGAGCCCATCAGAGGTGGTGGAACTGCCCTGGTTTAATGGCCATGGTAGTCTTGGGTTGGTGGTTGGACTTGATAGTCTTAGAGGTCTTTTCCAACCTAAGCAATTCTATGATTTCATATTTATGAATGGAAAAAAAATATATAAATCTCTGCAAGTGCAATTACAGTGGCAGAGCAAGGAGCGAGATTATGTAAGAGAAACCAGTCTGTAGTCTGTAGACCTCAAGGTCATTGAAGAAGGAGGAAAGGGTAGTGGTCCATGTGAATGATCTCTCCCTGTCCTTGTCTAAACCCACAAGCCTTTCATTGCTCACCACACTGTCCATCATGCAGCTAGTATTAGAAAGTGAATTAATATGAAAATTGTCATTATCTTTATTCAGGATTGCGGGGGGGGGGAGGGGAAGAAAAAAAGAGTGTATTTTTGTAAACTCATGAAAATAGGAGCTATTTGTCATGATAGAGCAAAAATTACTTTTGCACTAACTTAATCCTCAATTGCCCAATTCAAGTGAGACAGTCTTTAGGTTCTTGGCATCCTCATTATGTGAAACTTCTCTTATTTACAGTGTCATATGAAATATGAAATCCAATTCAAAACATAAACCAATTAGGACTAAGCATGTAGTGGCAAATTTCACTTATTTTGCTTCCTCACATCTTTAAAATTGAGGAAATCAACTATTTGGCTGATTTCTCTACAGGTTTTGTCCTGAGGACACTGAAATAATAATAGTGTGCTTAATTTCAGGGAATGTATTATTCAGTTTCAATTGTCTCCCCTGTCCCACTGATGGGGGAGCGAGCAAGCAGTTATTTGGGGCTTAGTTGCTGGCTGGGATTAAACCAAGATATAGAAACTACATGGGGAGTGGAATAACAAGTGGCAGAAATTAAGAATTGTTTTATGATTCCTTTGAATAATAAATATTTCCCTAAAATGCAAAATCCAAGGCAATGTGTTTTCCTAGAGATTTGTCTCAGGCATTTGACTACAGAGTCTAAGAAGATTTAAAATAATTCTGCAGCTGTTCTCTAAGGAAGGGTATTTAGAGGATCTTTCTTCTCTACCTGGCTGCTTATTTTCATGGAAGCTGTAGAAATGCAATTATTTTGGGGGACAGTTACACCTCTTTCAAATTCTTCTGAAATAGTTCCATTTATGCAGAAGTGATTGAAGACATATTCAGACTCTGACAGTGGCAGAGAAAGTTACTAAATCAGCCTGGTTTCTATGGGAAACAAGCTGAAATGAAACAAAGGAAAATCCACGATAAAAGATCTACATTGGAGCTCAAAGGTAAGTAAGTAAGCCTCCCTGGACCCATAAGATGAATTTATTGTATCAGATATTCTTATTGATGTTGGTCACATTAGTTTGTATTTTAAATGCACTGTATAGTTTACCAATGGATTTCTGTGTTGACATTTTATTTTGTTCCTTGAGGCTTGTTACCATTCTTGTTAATGCTCTTGCCTTTCTAAGGATAAGAATTGACATTTCTATCATTACCTGTTATCTAGAAGTCATTCTTTTCAGACTGAAAGTTGATGAAATCAGTTTCCAGTTTCTGCATGATAACAGAAGCAAGAATATCAAGGCATAGAAAGAAATGTAATCTGATCTGCATCATGTTAATTTTCTGAGGTGTCTCAAAAACACCATTCTGCAATCCCCTTCAAATGACCCTGTAAATGGTGGAAGATTGGAAGATTTGCAACAACTCTAAAAATTCAGTCCTCCTATCCTCCCCAACCTAAAGAATATTTTTGTTATTTTGTTGTTGTTGTTGTCCAAAATAGTAACTTTTCAGTTCAATAGGTTTTCAAGTAGCCTGCAAAAAACTTCTGAAAAACATAAATATTAATGTGCTGGTATCATGAGTCTGCATTATAGTGAGCTTTCACTTATCTCATGTTTACATTGTTAGACACTTTGGTATAACCAAGACATAAACAGGTTTAGAGGCACATTGAGTTCAAGTGAAGGGATGGCAACAATTCATGCAGGTAAGCATTACTTTTCTGCATGGCATTTTCTAGCTAGTGAGATGGAAAAAAAATTACAAGTGTTGAAATAAATAATTAACCTGAGAGGCACTCATCCATCACTATATTTTGCAATGATAATTTTTTAATAAAGAAGAGTCTGTAATGCCTCAGAACTCTTCCCAAAGTTCCTTCAGATATCCAATTATTCGGTATAATACTTCACTCAGACACTACAATATGCAAATGTGGAAGTTTGTTTTGAGTCCGTGGAATACTGTAATTATCTTCTCCCTTAATTCTCTTATTTTTACCTTATTTATTTATTTATTGGATTCTGCAGCCATGCTAAAAAGGATTAGCAACAATGGATATCTAAACAGTCATTGTGACTATACATAATTCAAATTTAAATACCACAATCAGAGGAATGGTTCTTGGTAGCAGATAACATTGACTCACCAAATTAAAACTAAGCCTAAAGCATTTTGATAATTCAGTTCAAACAAGATGGGAAAAAAAAAATATATATATAGGATTGCCTGAAACACTGTAAGAACAAAATCTGAAAGAAGAAATTTATTATTTTTTATATTTTTTCTCAGAACCACTACATAGTTTTAGTAAAAGGAATAGTGATAACAATCTACACCTGTATTGGAGGTGTTTTGAAGAGACAGTTGCTGTCCACTGCTTTCTGTAGCCATCTTTTTGTGTTTTCTGGTCTACGCAATATGCAAGAGGATGATGGAAACAAGAATTCAGGCAATAAACAATTATCCCTCGCAGCCCATCAGATGTGAACTTAACCCTGACTAGTTTAAATAAACAGGCTTTGTATTGACATAAAAGACTTGAGCCTGAGCTGATTTTAGCTAGCTTCTTTTAACAGTTTTCCAGTAGCTGACTCTTGCTTATCTGTTTTAATTCAAGATTTGTAAATGCTGTAGGTCATATAAGTCTGAGTAGATTATCAAGTCTGGTATTACAGGTAGCATGGTGGACCAGCAAACAACAGCCCTTTGTGCCAGGAGGGACAGTGCAGCTTTCAAACTTCATTTGTAAACCCATGCAAAGAAAAGCAGACTGTGGTTAGAAAACATTTAAAAATAGAGTCAAGTGGATGCAAGAATGAGGAGGTGTTGGTACCTCACAGTGAAACCTGCAGGGCATCACTGCCTAAGGAAGAGTGGATATCAACCTTCCAACTTAGCAGAATATTGAAAAGATGAGCATAACATGAGAGAAACAGAGTGGATATTAGTAAGTTTTCTTTCATGACAGTTTCAAGGATCTCACTTTAACTGAATTAATGGTAGCTGTTGTACTGTGATTGGATAATTTAGATGTTAACTGACCTAATGCTGTTAGTTCCCCTTACAAAGCATGTTATAATTTTGCCAAGACTAAAACCATAACACATTTTGTAAAGCCTTTGTGGAGACACTGTATTTGTACTCCACTTATTTTGTCTTTATATTTGGACTCTTGAATGTACTAACATACGTAATCATCACACAACTGATCTTACTGTTTAGTTGGGAAAAAAGTTTTTCGTGATATGCTCTTTATAATATGTTTTACCTTGAAGCTTCCTTTTCAAATAGATGATACATCCACTATAATTATTCATCATCCTAAGATGTGGAAAAGTTTGACATGGTAAGCATGGATATGTAAAATTTTATAAAGGGCTTAGAAAATTTACCTCTTCTGAACATCAAACTAGGTTTAACAATAGCTGAAGTGCATGTGAATCCCCTTGGGCTATTATTATTTTTTAATTTATGGCCCATTGCACTTTGCACAACAGAGCTAGACCACAAAAACGGTTTACTTTGTTTTAGTTTCTTTTAATGGAGTCCTCCTGTATAAGGCATTCACCTCTCAGACATTTAGGAAAGTGCAGAACTATTTTTCCACTCTAACTCACAAAACAATGGACAATAACATACTCTTTCAAGACAGGCCACCCTAGAGAAAACTAAATGGAAACACTGTTTGGAGGACACAGTGCAATATGTTTTCTTGACTTCTTCCTGTATCCTTTTCTCTCAAGCTGTGGAAGTCATCTGTGCTTTTAAGGTCCACATAAGCCCTGAAGATGCACTTTTTGTGGAAAAGCAAAAAAAATAACAACCACTCAACCCCTCCCCACCCCCAAAACAACCACCAACAAAAACATCTGAAAAAAAACCCAACCCCCCAAAAAAGCACACCCCCTAAAATCCCCCCAAAACTCCACATGAGATCAGAATTTGCAAACCTGACATTTCTGATTTCAACTGTCATGAGACAAGGCAACTATTTTAAATCATGTCAGTAGGTAGTTCTATATTGTACCTCTGCTGACAGTGTATGTGAAATAAGAATCAGATTCTGTAAGTTTTTTTTGGATCAGCAAAAATGAAATCTACTTTTCTCTTCCTAGTCACTGACTTCTAGATACTATGTAAGAACCAGAATTTTAGATTAAGGAATATATTCCTATCCATTAACTTGATTTAGAGGAAAAAAAAGTGGCAGTTCATGTTTACTTCATATTTTCTGTATCTCAGTCTTGAAAAATATTTGACTGGCCAAAATCATCTAGAAAAATGCCTTCCAGGATGAAGGATCCAAGTCAGAATTTCAGCAACGATTGAATCATAAGCTCCTGAAGTGTTTGTAATGGAAATGCTGACGCAACATTAACCATAAAAGTATGTGTAGTCATGATGAAGAGCTTGATAATGGGTCTGAAAATGAGTTACTAAGATTTTTGTACAGTAGAAGTGATGTTATGACTAATTTATTTAACTTTTGTAACTGTAGATTAGCACTTACATTTATTCAAAAGTTAAAATTCACTTACAACTGTGGCTTTCTAAAATAAAGCATGTTTCTATTCCAAGGTAATAATGGACTTGCTAATGGGATATTGACTACTATTGCTTATCATCCATCATCTGGTGGAAAGGCAATCATTACAGTTTTCTACACAGTCACATAAAATTACTTTTATTTGGAATAATTCAACTTTTTATTGAAGATGGCCTCAGCAGCAGCAAATGTTTAATAGATTCATTTTTCTGTGCATTCTAAAATTGGAGTTTCAGGTATTCCTTAGGACTGAGAACTGTTATCTTACCTTGAGATTTAGCAGCCATATGCACATCTTCAGACTTGACATTTGGCTGCTATCATCTCAATTGATAGGGAAAATCTAATATGAAATTGATGTTCAAATATTTTAATGTGGCAGCATATCTCATTGAAACGAACTATTGTAGAGAAACACTTAAGAAGAAAGAATGAAGTTGACTATTTCTATATTTACATTCCTATGCTTTTAAAATAAATGCCAAGGAGAATATAACTTCCTCTTCAAATGGAGGAAGTTTCCAAGCATTTGGTTCTATCAGGCTCAGCACATCAAGTAGAAAATGCAAGAATCATCTATTTCCCCACTTTTTGGTAGGTCCTTGGGATAGCACCAACTTCGGTCAAAGCTCATAACACCTTTTCTTTCCTGAAAAATCCCAATAATTTTGAGAAAAAACCCACCTTACATGTATGTGTATAGTTGCTTTATGATGCCTTAAGTTGGGCTGCACCTTAGTGATACAAACATGAAATTGTACAGCTCTCTCTTTTGTCAAAGTATCCATTCCTTAGGAGTGCTCTCTTTTCCTGAATTCAAGTGCTTAAAATCTCCACTTAAATTATCAGAGTGATTGACCACAGACAATTCTTTTATGATATTAAATTATATCCTCATAAACATGTTGATTTATACTGAAATAAAATTGTCAGAAATGTTTAACACTCCTGTTCACATTCTGCTTAAATTGTACCTTAGCTTTCTGATATGCAGCTTTCAACAGTGCGTCAAAAGATGGGATGAGATTAAAAGTGTAGGGCATTAAAGGTTTCAGTTGTAGAAACAATTCTCTCAGTATTGAAAAATTTTTCCAGATTTCTAGACAGTGTAGAACCAGTAACCAAACTGAAGGAATCTCTATCATACAGGATTAAAATTAGCTCTATCTGTGATCGTTCACTAGAAAATATTATCTGTTCCTGACCTCAGTTCCCATGGCAATCTGTGGCAAGTCAAAGTTGAGAGCAAAAAGCTTTGTGAACACAATTTAAGCATGAGCATTCAACTATGAGATACTATTTGTGGTGACTGAGATTTTCTTTATTACAGCTCTTAAATTCCTACTGCATTTTCTTGATTGTCACTGATGTAAGAACTCACTATCTTGCATAAAAAGTGAACTTATTAAACAGAAGACTTTCCTCCTTTTATTTTCTAGGTAAAGATCTTCTGAAACTGCTCTGAGGTCTCCTAACCTGCACAATCTCTGGTAAGCTTTTACAGCATTTTTTCCCCGTCTGCTTAAAGAATGCCTTTTGAGTTAAAGGACAGTGAAAGCAGTAATGGTGTAGTGGAAAAGAAAGTCCATGAGATTCAATCAGCTGTAATCCAGTAATTCAAGTCAATATTGAGAGACAGCCTGAACAGTGATTACTGTGTACTACTTAGTATATTCTGCTTGCCTGAGAAATATTGAAACCATATTTAGGTTCAACTCTTGCAGTATGAGGAGAGACTGATACTGTCACTTTCTGATTTCTGTCATTGTTAGCCCACATAACAAACATGTATAACGTGCAAATATAAAATATATAGGCACAGACACTTACAGCTAGGAAGGAAAACAAAATCAGACATATTCGAAGTTTTCCAAAGCTGTGAATTTAGATTTCAGTCATGATCCCTTGCAATAGGCCAGTATGTCCCCAGGTACGTGCAGACAAAAAAGGAAGCATTAAGTGAACTAGTTCTACATTTCGACACTATTTTTTGAAGTAGTACTGATAAAGTATCAGTACCTGTACTACATAGACCGAAGATATTAGTATGTGTTTGATCATTTATTCCCCTGTGATTTTACTCAGAGTCGTCAGAATATCACTTTGAAATGCAGAGCTTGCTACTCTCCAAAGAGATCTTATTTCAGAACTCTAATGTGCCTCCTGCATGTAAAATGCTTTTCACACCTGATTGCAACACTGTCATTTGATCTGTTAAAGTAAGTCAATCAGCGAGGTGGTGTCTTAGTTGACTTCAGAGCTGATGAAGTTTCCTAGCACTCAAGGTTTCTGACATCTTAGTTGCAACTTGCTGTTTTTACTGGTACACTTGAAAACATTTATGTGAGGGATTCTTAGGTATTAGTTGTAAGGTGTTTGCATATACTTGTACAGGGCATAGAGAGACTGAAACAATCACAAGGACAAAGGTACTTAGAAAGGTTCCCTTTATGTCTTGCACCTCTGCCGTGAGATCCAAGCAAGGAAATGACTTGAAACGCATGAAGTATATGGAGATATGTGCTTACCCTGGGCATTATTCCCCTAAGAATTACAATCCTTATGGCAGTAGAGTTTACTGCTGTTTTAAATAGCTAGTTACTCCATATAACTTGCTTTGCTGCCTATTTGCTGAAACATCACCTACATCCCAATGTGACTCATCATGCAGAATCTCTAAGCACAAGGGAGACTTTAAAGAAACTTAAATAATTCAAGATTGTCCTTACCTGCTCTTGGTATTTAGAAGGGTTCAATGCCTGAATAGTTCTCTTTGTTTCTTGATTGATTTCTAAGAGCAGATGGTGCACTAAAACAGAAGTGGCATCACAAAACATTAAAGAATTGGTCCTAAGGGACTGAACATAGAGGTTTGATTTCATGGAAATAGGTGAAGATGCTCTGCAAATGTTCTGTGGAGTACATTGCATTGCTCTATGACTTCAGTGATTTTACAGTATAAAGAGATATTAAAATTCACCTTATTTCCTGATTTAAAAAAATTATCATCCCATGTACCTTCCAGCAAAGAGGAAAATGCAAAGAAAGTTCAATAATGCTATGCATTTGCTCCCAAGAAAAAAAATCCCATAGTTGACTCATTAACAAAGTAGTTATTACCCTATTAACTTATAATGGAAACAATATCAAAGTCTTTGATCTATGACATGGCACTGAAAACATTGTTGAATTACTCTGCTGGAAAAGTTAATAATATGTGTTATGAAACAGCATGACATAATGTGCAAATAACTGATTTTGAAAACCTTTTTACTCCTCTGCTTCATATTTTTATGATCCATGTCTGCTCACATTTTTCTCCTGTGCATTGTTACCTGAAAGAGTTAAATCTTATTTGCTTTGTTGTTTGCATTTGTCTATGTTTTTGCTAACCTGGCTTTCACAAGCAATAAAAATTTATGCTGTCTCTGAATGGTGTGTTCCTCTCTGCACATGTGCTAACTTGTATCTGCATCCACAGTGATATGTGAAGACAGCAGACCTGTTCTGCAGTGCAGAGAGCAGGACTACATGGTGCACTTGAGGGAAGCATTTCACCTTATATCACATAATTCAGACAAACCTGGTTTTTAAAACATAGTTCATATTCCCTCTGTGACTGTGGAGCAAACAGATATTGGAGTGGTTTATTTGCACAAAGTGCCTTTAGTACTCAACAAGGATGAGCCGGAATTTCTTCTGGGGTATTTTGAATTTTGTTCTTTACATATATCTTTTCTCACATACTTTAGTCTATCCCCTGTCTAGAATAGTATTTTCCCATCACAGTATATTATCCTGCAAAAATAGGGAAAAACTCTGCACTATCAAGTCTGAGATAAGTTCCTTGAAGATGGTCAGATCTTTTTAGCTTCCATTCTTGCCAAAAAAAAAAGAGAGCAATAATAAAGTCAGTTTTATAGACCAGATCATGTCTCAAGATGCATGCACAGGTAGGAGTCTTAACTGAAGCTTCCTTTCAGAGGCATATATTTATGCCAACACCTAGTAGGTCATTCCCACTCCTTTGGAAACTTTATAGAGAAGGGAAGCATAGGATTATTTGATTCCCAAATAAAAGTGTGGAAGACAGTAGAGAAATTTCTTTAGCCCCATGACTTCTGTGTATTAGTGCCTTGAAGAACATAAATTGTATCAAAATCCATAAGGTTTAGCTTGGAAGATCTCAGCCTGTTCCCACAGATCTCCTGGCTGTGGACTAAGGGCTTTATAGAACCACTTCTTCAAAAATTTGCTTTGTTAGGGCTATTCTTTTAAAATAATTCTGGTAAGATGATGAAGAGGTCTGGAGAGTTTTAACAAAGACACAATTATTTGTCCTGTCAGTTCTGTGATGAGAGGGTAAATCTAAATCAAATTGTACTGAAATCAGGGTTTTGCAGTAATTTTAAAGCAAAAAGCAGTCTGCTGAAGTAAGATGTCAGAGTGTACGTGATGAAAAAACACTGATGTTAAGTGCACTGCCATACAGTTCATGGAATGTTTGCAAAGCGTTGTCTGTTATTTTCCATGAAACCAAACCTCTACTTCAAATCCCTGAATAACAGTATTTGTGTAACTCTCGTGGTGCTTCTGCTGCTCTTAAAATCTGTATGGTGCACAGTTTCATGATTGACAAATGCAAAAGCAAGATGCCAGAGGCATATTTCTTGCTGCTGAAAGAAGATATTTGTGTTTCCATATTTGAACTGTCAGTCGTGAGCTGTTAGCAGGGCATGAAATAACCATGTACAGGGCTACTGAGTGTACCCTGCTAGCTGCAATACTTGAACAGATGATCCTCTCATATAGGCTTCAGACTACCAAGGAAAGCAACCGTGAGTGTCTAGATAGATAATTATAGGGGCTATAAATCATAATATATGAACTTAATTTTCTAATATACCTAATCCATTAAAATTTAGTCGATAACAATAACAAGAAGTAGTGAATGGCCACCAATATATCAAAAACAATTAAAGGATAAATCAAGGAAAACATTAGAAAATTAGGAGAACAAGCATGCACATTACCAGAAACTGCAACCTGAAAAGACATCACCAGACAAGTAGCTATATCCAGATTACAGTTCACCCCGATTTTAGCTGCAAAGTAGATTTATTTTTAACCCCCATGGTCAGCAAGACTATATAGAATTTTTACTGAAAATGTGTGATTCAGCCACTGTTACTGTACTTCCCTAACTTTTGCCCACATTCCCAACCTTTGTTTCATGGTATGAGTTTTTCCAGCAGAGTGCCATGTCCAGTAATCCCAACTGTGCTCTTCCTGGTCAGGTTCTAATAGATTACTAATCTGAATGCACTCATTAGGTCCTCACTGCAACTGCTTTGAAACAATGACTGTCTCAAAGTGCCTGTTAGATGTTGAATCACTGTGATTGCTGTGGAAGAAAATACAACCTTTTTCTGCAGGAAATTCTCCTGTAGCTCCACTGCTACACTATTGCAGTTTAGCTTTGATGTGAGTGAATAACAAGGCAGTGTTCTAGTGATGATTTTTTGATCCCTGTATGCTCAGTTTATATATTTGTTTTCTTCAAGTTTGAGCTTTAGAAATCAACAATTCAAATCAAACATACTTTATAGACTTGATGATCCTTTATGAGCTACTCATCTAAATTAAGTACAATGACCTGCTAACTGGCCACATAAGCATACTTGGACCAACAACACATAGAAACACTTTGTATCTTGGAGAATAGCCAAAATGAATGAAGTTTGACTTCTCTAGGGTTATTGTTTTGGTTTGGTTATTTATTGATTTGTTTAGTATTTCTGGAACTATGTGCAATGCAGTGAACAACAACAAATCCTACCTGCTTAATTCATTCTAAGTATCACTAGAGATTTGAACTCTAACACAAGAGATTTGAGCTCTCACTATCATCACATGATTGGAATTTTTAAGCTTCTGAAGATTCTTGAGGGATCAGCCTTATAAATTGGTATATAATACTTGGGCTGTGGGTCCCCTGCATACTGTAAAGAAGTTAAAATGGGAGTTCCAGTGGTCAGGTAATGTCAGAGAGGGCAAAAGAAGAAATAATATTCCAACACCTAGAGACAGAATCAAACAGTATATATGCATTCAGTGTGCTTGGACACAATAAAAGAGGTGGGCATAAGAACCTGATCAGAATTTTCCAAACATTATATCTGTGACAAAAATGTATATATGAACTGATTTAGGAAAATGTTGAATTTAAGGACAAGTTTGAGCTTATAACCAAACGTAGCCACAATAACGATAGGGCAAGAGACTTGATTTTGAGACAAGATGTTCCTCGGTGATAAACATCTTCAGGCAAATTCATAAAAGGAAGGTTTAGTCAATAGCATCCTGCATTTGGAAATCTCACCGTGCCCTGTAGTGGTATTTTTTTACTTTTACTTGTTCAAGATAGGATAACAGCCGAAGCAGCTAATGGAGATGGTGCTGTCAGAGCAGTTTGCAGGCTTCTCCCTCACGAAACATCTCCTGGGAGCTGTTTTTTCTAGGAGTCTCTGGGATCTCCTGGGAGCTGTTTTTTCTAGGAGTCTCTGGGATCTCCTGGGAGCTGCTTTTTCTAGGAATCTCTTCTAGTGGCTTGCTTCTGCAGTGAAAGTTAGCTGCTAGAAATAGGATGTAAAGAATAGCTTTTCTTACCACAAGGGCGGTTAAACACTGTCACAAGAGCCTAGGAAAGTTCCAGGACTTCCATCCTTGACTGGACGTGGCTGTAAATCAATTTTACCCTACCAATTCTGCTTTGAGTGAGGAACTGATTACTTGACTTCAAGACATCTCTTACAACCTAAATTGTTCTGTGAGTCTGAGATCTTCCAAACTGATTACAGAATTACAGAAAACATCCTGCTGGCAGAGACCTCAAAGTTCATCTAGCAGGGAGGTCATTCTGCCCCTGTACACTGCACTGGTTAGGCCACACCTTGAGTCCAGTTCTGGGCCCGTCAGTTTAGGAAGATGTTGACTTGCTGGAACATGTCCAGAGAAGGGCAATGAAGTTGGTGAAGGGTTTGGAACACAAGCCCTATGCAGAGAGGCTGAGGGAGCTGGGGTTGCTTAGCCTGGAGAAGAGGAGACTCAGGGGTGACCTTATTGCTCTCTACAACTACCTGAAGGGAGGTCGTGGACAGGTGGAGGTTGGTCTCTTCTCCCAGGCAGCCAGTACCAGAACAAGAGGACACAGTCTCAAGCTGCACCAGCGGAGGTTTAGACTGGAGGTGAGGAAGAAGTTCTATACAAAGAGAGTGATTGCCTGTTGAAATGGACTGCCCGTGGAGGTGGTGGAGTCACCATCATTGGAGGTGTTCAGGAGGAGACTTGATGGGGTGCTTGGTGCCATGGTCTAGTTGTTTCTGTGGGTTGGATTGTTTGATAGGTTGGACGCGATGATCTTGAAGGTCTCTTCCAACCTGGTTTATTGTATTATTGTATTGTATTGATAACATAACACTTTAAAAATGTTAAGTAACCATCACTCTTTTGCCTATCACTTGATTTTCTTGCAAGACTTTAAAGACAAAATCCTGCCTTACTGTCCTAAGTTTGCATAATAGAAGAGTCAAAGTTGCTTTCTTTCTGATGTACTTACATTAGAGAATTTTTTGTTTTGAAAAGCATTATTGCAATGACTAAGAGAAGAGTAGTTTGGCTAGACTCACTCTATTGCTATTGAGTATTAACAGTATCTTTATTTGATTGAGCATGTCCCTCTTTGTGCTTTACAATAGCAGAGGTTGTTATGCACCTAGTGTTATTGACCTCAGTAATACACAGTACTGCTACTGCCAGGGATTACATGAGTTAGAGTGCATAGATTTTGTTATTTCTTTTGTTAGAGGACACGTATTAAAGAATATAGAAATATGTGTGACTTTTCAATATTGTATTTTATTAATGTTTCATACAGTAGGGTCTGATAAATAAAATTTGTAGAAATAGAAAGGTAGTAAGCAGTCTTTCCTCATTCCAACTTTTATTTGTGTTCTGTGCAGAAGTGAGAGATTCCATGTCAGCCTAAAACATTGCTCGCTGAATAATCTTTCCAACAAATAAATTCAATGATGAAGTAGTTGGAAGCCCTGTATATTCACATTTGTAAATGGGAAATGTATCAACAATGGCATGTTGTTATTGATTTTGTAATAAGCTGCACTAATTAACTAGCTAATAGGCCAGCTGGAATCAAAAGGGACTTTTCAGTTTTTCTGCGCACAGGATGAGAGGAAACAACATTACCAGTGAAATTACTGAAACTTTGTTTTATTTCAAAAGCATATTCTGGAAGAATAAACCAGTCTGTAAAGATTGTGTGGTGTGATTTTCCACAAAGGCAATAAATAAGCTGAATCTCTACAAAGAATCTTTTTCCTGCAGAAGGGTATGTATTTCTATCTGACTTGATTTTCTTCACTGAGAATGCCATCCGTTATTTTGACATTTTATTGTGAGTAAAAATGCTTGATTGCAACTGCATACCAAAGGAAGTTTTGCCAGTTTCCACTAAAAACTATCTTCAAGAATGTCAGAGGCCATTTAAAATTCATTATTTGAGAAAGTACTTTGAGAGTTCTCCAAAAGGAGCTTTTTTAGTGATGTCAGCTCTTGGAAAAACCAAACCAAAAAAAGGTATCTGTCTAACCACATTGGAATCACTTTCATGCAAGTTTTCTTGTATGCATATATGAAATGTATCAGAGAAGTGATCAAACCCAGAATGCTCAGGAAACACATCTGAACAATCCTCACAGAAAGAAATCTACAGGTTACTTCATATGTAAGATTAATGTGACTTAGAATCACAGAATCATTAATCATTGTGTCCTGATTTTGTTGGGGCAGACTCACAGCCAGCCATGAGCTGCAGACTATTAGCAGTTCTGAGTCAGCCAGGACAAGGGACTTGAGTTATTTTACAGGTGTATCCCATTCCATCACCCTCAGTATAAAAGAAGTTTGCTGAGGAGAGAGGAGTCTTGTGTGTTTGGGTTCCTTGTCACTCTTTTCCTGCTCTTCACAGCTGCCTTCCTGGTTCTCGTGACTGCTCTGCTTTGGCTGGGATGAGTATAACTTTACGTATTTTGTATTGACAACTGGAATTAAATTTGCTATTGCATTAAGTATGTTTTAATTTCAACCTCTGGGTCTTCCTGATCACCATTCTCTGCTGGGGAGGGGTCATCAAGTGATAGAGTAACTGTTGTAGTTAGTTCTAGATGTAGGCTAAACATAGACATGTAGGCTAGCTTCAGTTGAAAAAAGATCTCTAAGAACACTGAGCCCAACCATTATCTAACTCTACCAAGTCTGGTGCTAAGCCATGTCCCTTAGCATCGTGTCTACAGATCCTTGTCCTGGGTTAACACAGCTCTCTCTCAAACAAGCCCTGCCACCTCACACAGAGATGGGAGGGAAATTAAAGGAAAAACTCTGTGTCAAGGTAAAGAATTTTATGAGGTCATTTGATACACAATTACCTTAGCAAAAACAGAAGCAGCATCAGAAGCCAGTGACAGAAACTGTTCCACCTACCCAAGCACGCAGCAGCCATCACAGTGGAAAGGATCAACACCCCATAACTGGAAGCACCAACCAGAACTAGGAAGCCTCTCAAGTTATAATCTGAAATTCAAGCCCCGTGATACTTTGCTCCAGCTAGCACTTCCATTTTGAAACTGGCATGACAGCAGCATGGTATTGAATATAATCTTCAGATTCAATTTAACCCATCACATGCTTGAAACACCTATAGGTATGGGGATTCACCACCTCCCTGGGATGCCTATTTCACCCAGTCTGTGAACAACCCTTTCAGTGAAGATGTCTCTTCCAATATCCAATCTAAACCCTCTCCCTAGTGCAATTTGAGGCTGTTTCCTCTCATCCTATGACTTGTTCCTAGGGAGAACAGACCAACCTCCAGCTTCCCAAGACCTGCTTTTGGGTAGTTGCAGAGCAATAAGGTCTCTCCTCAGCCTCCATTTCTCCAGGGCTTGTTTCATTTTGGCCACTTTCTCATGGATAGAAAAATAATATAAACTTCTTTGACAGGTTTTAATCGATTTTGTCCTTTTTTTCCCGAGTTTAGTGTTTCCTTCCTTTTTCTCTAGAAGGTATAAATGCCTCCCAAGGGATGCTGCCTTGATGGCACTATCCTGAAGAGGTCCACCTGGTCCTGGAATAGTGTATTATTGCCTAAAACTGTATCATACCCCTGGCATAGCACTTGGTCAGGTTTTTTTAATATGAGACTCCTTCTGTATTGATTCAAGGAATTCCTTTCAGGTTTGTATACTGGGGCATTTCAACATTGACATGTCCAAATCCTAGACTGCATTAAACCATACCTTTATGGCTAATCCACAGCTTGCCTTGGCAGTAATGTTTTTTTGAGGCTAGGTTTAGACTTGTTTTAAGCAAAAAAGGAGACATTTTTTTCCAGTAAGTTGGAAATGATGGAGCTTGCAGGTGAGACAAGTGTGTTAGCTCTCAGGTCAAAGCAGATTATAGTAGATTCAAAGTACAGATTGCTCTCCAGGTACCTTTGTGAAAATACACAAGTGCTTCCTATGTGTTCCAGCACGGGAGAGATGATTATTTTAAAAATTCCTATTTGTATGTAGCCTGTTATGCTTATTCCTTGACACCTAAGCTGAAATAGAAAAGGAAAGAATGAAACAGGGTGAATGAAGGTAAGAAGGTGCTGTGTCGGGTGGGGTGTTTTCTTTTTGTTTTTCTTTTTAAAACAAAACTTTAAGAAGAAATGTTTGTACATTTGCTTATTTTTCTTCCTTTATTTTTCCTGTGAGAAAATAGCATAACTGTATCAATGACTTAAGACGTGGGTATATGGAAACGGCATCCAGGGTGAATTCAGTAAATTTGTCAATATATTTTGATCAGTTTCTCACCTGGTAACAAACCGAAGCATATTTGTTATACATCATGAACAAACACACTGCCAATGTGCAATACATTAAAATCCTGTGCAGTCTCTAGCAACAGCCTTATTTTGAAGATGTTTAGGTTTGAACTAGTAAAAGATTTCCATTTAAATTATATGGATGAAGTTTCTTGTCAAAACTCTCTACGATTTCTGATTAAGAATGTGCTGGATTCATGTTACCTTGATTCAGTTATTGTACTGATACAGATTTTTGTTTAGTAAAAAAAAAAATGTTGTTATCATACATTGCATACCATTTTCAAGAGTACAAATTTAGTTTAGAGTTGATATGGAATGAGTTTCACTGTTTTATTTGTTTGCATGTGTGTGAAGATCACAAAATTTGGGTTCTATTACCTTGCCCACAACAATTTAAAATATTCCAGAGTGGCAATTTTATACCTGACAAAGAAAACTCTTAAACCTTCCTCTGAAGCAGAAAATATCTTCTATTAAGAATTTGTATACATACATATAATTTTCAGTTTTCTGGGTGGGATAAATGGGACTGTTAGTAGCGTGAATTTTTCTGTTAAAGACAATTTGACATTCAGATCATATTCTGAAGTACTTTAAGTCTCATCCAATAAACAGTACATATTGCTTCTTTATGGCTTGTCTGTTGCATGTTTTATTGATCCTTAAGTTTGACCTCTAAGCATAGCAGTGAACTATATTAAGGAAAAGTTAAGGATAAAGTAAAAGAATTAAAACTGAAGAGGCATCAAATATCTTAGTCTGTGTGGTTTGAGCCTACAAAAAAATTGTGTAATGGTTAAGACTGGCTGGAAGCAAAATTTATGGGCGTAGAGTGAGTAGAAAACAATCTGGAATCCTTGAAGATAAGAAGAGATTGCTACTTCATCCTGTGTGTATCAAGAGATTCACTGAACAGAATCATTATTAGTACCTTAAGTCTATCAGCCACTTTCTACTTACAGAAAGCATTGGAACAGAAGGCAGGAGCATGATAATGCTGTGGATTACTCTTCCCCTCCCTAAGAATTGTTCAGTGCACAGGATAAGCAGCAGACACATAGCTTCAATACTTTGTTTGTCAATATGCAGCCCAATCTAATGTACTGAATATTTGAACGTTGCTCTGAAGATAAGATTTCTTATTTATTCCTATATTTTTTATGGTTTCCCTGTATAATACTGGTTCCATTTTATCAACATTATTTAAGGCACGTGAAAAGTTAGTTATTTTGGCTTCCAATTGGAGGTTCACAGTGTAATATTTATAATTCAGAATATTTGAGAATCTCACATAGTACTTATTTTGGCAGAGTTTTTATTGTTTTTTTTAAAGCACTGACATTTGATTTCATAAAATCAAATCCCACTAATATAGCGTTCACAGGTGAGTGCCTGGCAATTTTGCAATTTATATTATGAGGTCTCAGTTTCCTCTGCCTAAATACAGGGTACTGGTTAGGTAAGATTTCTAACAGATTCAACTGCACACTTTTTCCAAATTCCTCCATGAACTTTGTCAGAAACAGGTGTAAAGTGTAACATTCCAGGAAAGTAAATAATCTCTTGAGCCATCTCTTCCTTCCCCTGAAAAAGCTCATTTGATTTTCCATAATTCTTCCAGATCCTGAAGAAATGAAATGAAACCAAGATTCTTCCCCTCAAAGTGGTGATGTGCTATTTATTGAATAAGATGAAAGGTATGAAATTAATTGCCTTGTAACTCAGGGATACAGAGCTAGATTAATTAATTGAAATATGCAGCTTTAATGGCAGGCTTTTCCAGTTTTCATTGGCTTTCTGATATTTTCCTTCCATTGATTTTTCAGACAGTTGCCTGAAAAGCTTCTGGACCTGTGATGAAAAGTATGTTAACACTACTCATAATATCCTAAGAGCAGTGGCTGCTGTTTTGACAGAACTTTCTGATTCTCCTTGGTATGGCTAACATTGTTTCCTTGTATAATGAGTATTTTATGATCAGGCTGTAGTACTTGTCCTTTGTCAGAATAAATCTTTTTTCTTCTTGGTATAGGCCTGTGTAGTCTCTCTGCTTTGCATGGGTGTGGAATGTCGTAATGCATTTCTTCATACTTCATGTTTCTTGATAACGGATTGTTTCTTTACAAGCTCTTTACTGTAGGCTTTATTGCTCCTAATATTTGATTGTCATAAAGTTAGATGGAAAATATTATGAAAGGAACAAATATAACATTCAATTTTAATTTTCTCAAAAGCCTTTTAAAAAGGCATAGAAATCTCAGGGCTTGAGCTTGTTATTTTTGCATGGGCAAACTTTGATGATCGCACTGGATTTTTATTTGGTCGTGTTTACAATTTGTTATGATTCTGCTGCCCAGCCAATAGACATACCTTCCTCTTAAATATGCTTTCAGGGATATTTAACACTACAGAAGTGTCATCTGCAACTCGGCTGTAATTTACATCAGTGTTACCACTGTATTTTAATTTCTCAGTGTCCGTAAGTTCAAAAACCCCACGAATGCCACCGAGTAATTATAGCAAACCTTCTAGGGGGAACGTGAAAACCTGTTTCTTTCAGGGCATAAGAGTACTGTGAATTGTCAAAGTGGATCTCCCAGTCTAAATGCTAGGCATTTTCTGAACTTGCACTATGTCTTGTTGTTGATTTCCAAGAAAACATTTGTCAAAATACTACAGGAGCCTTGTGCCAGTGGCTGGAGTTGTATGCAGATCATTACTGTGTATCTGAAAGTGCTAGTAGCACAGATACAACCAGAGGGGCTCAATGTAGTATTTTAGAGCATACTGCATGCCATTCTGCTTGTCTGGTTGTTCCAGCAGGATTTTTAATATCAGGAAATTCTCAGGAAGCTTACATATGTTTTTCACCCCAATATTAATCCACCCTTGGAAGTCTGCTGAAATACGATGTTATAAAATGCTTCTTATGGTAAAGCCATAAACAACAAAGAATTCTTTCTGTTGGACTGAACGTGTAAGCAGTACTTTGGTGACACTGTCATTTATATAAAGTCTTTTACCTTCAAGGTTAAAGTAAAACATCAAGAGAATAGAATAAACCAGGTTGGAAGAGACCTTCAAGATCATCACGTCCAACCTATTATCCAACCCACCTAATCAACTAAACCATGCAACCAAGCACCCTATCAAGTCTTCTCCTGAACACCTGCAATGATGGTGACTCCATCACGTGCCCGGGCAGTCCATTCCAATTGCCAATCACTCTCTCTGTGTAGGACTTCTTCCTAACCCCCAGCCTAAACCTCCCCTGGTGCTGCTTGAGACTGTGTCCTCTTGTTCTGGTGCTGGTTGCCTGGGAGAAGAGACCAACCTCTGCCTGTCTACAGCCTCCCTTCAGGTACTTGCAGAGAGCAATAAAGTCTCCCCTGAGCCTCCTCTCCTCAGTGGTGATCTATTACATACACATGTGGGATAGTCTGTGGTGTTTTCTACTTTCTGTTCTCTTAAGCCAATGTTATAGCTGTGTAGTATCATTGACTAAAAAAGAAATTTTTTTTTTTTTTTTAAATTTACAGTGCTGTAAGCCAAAGGACAATCAATGCTGCTGGTTTGTTTGTTTGCCCCTTTTTTTTTTTTTTTTAAATATATTTTAACCCCCAAACAAACCAACATTTAAGACATTTCCTGTATCAGCATGCTAAATCTGCAAGTGATTTGTGCTCTGGTGTATGCGCTGGGGTGAGGACTTGGCATTTTCACAGGTCATTTGTAGTCTGGGGCAGAATATAGTTAGTAAACAAGCCTTAGTCACGGTGTTGTCCAAAGTCCTGATAAGGCTGCATGAAATGATGTGCAAAATTAATGTAGAACTAACAGATGAAACACTGTAGGGAAATGATGAGGTGGTGCAGTCACCATCACTGGAGGTGTAGAAGAGGAGAATGGATGAGGCACTTGGTGCCATGGTTTAGTTGATTAGATGGTGTTGGGTGTTGGGTTGGACTCGTTGATCTTGAAGGTCTTTTCCAACCTGGTTTAGTCTAGTCTAGTCTATTCTAAAGTTGTCTTACTATTTGAAAATGCCCAGTAGGAAAGTACAGAAAAATGTCATAATTGGTTGTTGTACCACTTATGCATGTGTAAGAAACATCATCATGTGAGATCATGCAAAACTGTCAACAGATAAATCTTTTCCCTTTAATCTGATATTTTCTTCAAGTGGAAGGTGAAATTATGCCATCTGTGCAATTTCATTGTTTTTTTTTTCTGTGTATCAATAACCTAAAACACTGGAAGGAGAAAAATGTGATTTTTTTTTGGTGCCACAGTTCTTGAAAGTTAACTAGATTGTATCAAAAGCAAGTAATCCAGTTTCCTTTCAGCTTATGCAAGGAATCTGTCTTACGAGTTGCAGTATTTTGGCATATATTTCTCTGCTGCTTTTAACAATACATTGTCAGGCAATATGTCATTTCCTACATACTACTTTCAGAGAGGTTTGAACATTGGAGACAGCTTATAGTACTTATTATATTCATGAATTATACCTTCAGCTGTACCTAGGAAACTAGATGCTGCTTTAATTAAAATTTCTGCCAGCCTCAGAATCAAGACTTGATTTGTGACTAGTGCACGTCCTAGATGAATATCCATCCTACCATGCAATTGATTGGACTGAGATGGGTTGCTTTCAATCTGTTCTTTATTTTATATAAGTGATTAACTATCCATTGGTTCAAAGAAAGTAGCTTTACTTAGAGGGAATATGCCAGAATTAACCAAGTCCATACTCCAACTGCTTCAGTGTAGATACTTGAATCTGAGTTGCTAGATGTTCTTGCTCTGATATGAAATGAAGCAATTAGAGAGCTTGGCCTACATAGAGAGTTTTCCCAAGAATATTTTGGTGTTGCTTCCTTTTAATTTTGCTATAGGAAGAGGTATTATAATCAAGAAAATTCTGCATACCTCTAGATTTTAATAACACTCAAAGGTGCATTTTTTTCCCCCCTTCATGCCATGTCATATACCTTGAGTAACTACTCATACAGTTAAACAAGAATTGTGGTTGGTTACATTTTTAGCAATCTCTTTCTGCTTGGGAAGTAATTTTACATTTGCTTGTTCTGGGATACAGTAAACTATAGATGCAGGGGCAAGATCAAATCATAGCAAGTGTTTCCTAAAGAAGGAAAGGTTTACAGACCTATTGAATCCTCAGTGTATCTGTCTGCTTTGTAATTCTCAGTCCCAAGTAATGTTTTGGGTTTTTTTACCTTATAATCTATTAAATAGAACAGGTTTTTCAAACTCAGGGCTGTTGTAGGATTTTAACTACTGATCAGTGATGCTAGATTTTTCCTTGATTTTTTTTTTTTTAAATAAAAAAAAATAATCTTCCCTTGGTCTATAGATGATTCAGGTATAGAGGTAGAATTTTCTGTTAAAGATATATAGGTCTAAATTATCTGACAGTTTAGAAATTGTTTTTGTTATCATTCATTTATAAAAATTATGTCCAGAATTGGTCAAAACATAGGCACTGCAATGGTGAAAACATTAAAACCATATTATCCCATGGAAATTAGATTTTATTATGTCAGAAAACTTGTTATTATGCTTGCAAATGAAACGGTGATGTAGTCGGCAGTAGAAAGCTTTTATTAGAATCCAATACTAGTGCCACAAGCAAATAAGAAGCACACTTCTTATTCCTGTAATTACTTCCTTATATCTTGTGGGTTTATCCAGAATTCATCCTTGTGAAACTTCTTGGGAAGACAGTTTTATATGTGCTTGTGTATGTGTGTTGGAGGGGAATGAGGAGGAAAGGATAGAGAAGAGGAGGTTAGAGAATGTGAAAGGATTTCATATCCATTTTTGCATTGTAAATACTGTGCTAGACATTATAAATAGCTACTCTGTCTGCACATAACTTAGCAGATGGCTCCTTGAAATCCACTGTCCTTTGCAACTGTCTTGTTTGTAAGCTCCTGTCATTTGTCATGGGAACAGCTATCATGACAGGACTATAGGCTGGTTCTATCCAAGCAGCATAGCATCCTTTGAGGATGGAAAATAGTGCTATAAGGAAGAATTTTGTCGGGAAAGGGCTGGCAAAATACTTCCAAAACAAAAGGAACAGAGAAAAGGAGGAAATCAAGACCATAAAGAAATTGTCAAAAAACAAAGACTGAGAGGAATATACCTGCAGAATTGCCAAGTGTAGTGCCCAGATTATAGTGGAATACTCATCCTGATATACTGAAGGGGAAAATGTCAGCAATTTTTGTTGCAAAAAGACAACTTTTTAAGATGGCTTCTCAATTAATTATGTTCTAGAACTTTGTTTATCTAAGATTCGCCATTGAAAATACACACTTCCTAGATTATGTACAGGAATATAATTCCATTGATGTTTATATAGATTACAAGAGTCTATACCTTTTTAAGTTGTCTCAAAATCACACCCTACCTGAAATATGAAAATATTCATACCTGAAAATATGTTTTGTCATTTTTTCACTAGCTGATTTACAAGACATTAGCATGTCTAGAGTCAGTTCTTTTACTCAAATAAAAAGCATTATCATATTAATTCAGGTCCTTTCCTGTAACAATGTAAAGTGTATATTTCTCATTTCATACTGGTCATGTGTCTTATTTCTTCTTTGTAAATTATTTGAGTCTTCACTACTCAATGTACAGTGGCAGAAGATGTGAGGTGAAAAAAAGATATAACAAAGATATGGTGTTTATTTTGCAGAAGTTCCACAGGAGAGGACAGGGCTTTTCTGTAATTCACTTGAGAAGATTTGTGAAGAAGGTCACAGTGACATAATTTCAAGCAGCATTTTGACAGAGGTCTTATTTTCACCCAAACTCTTTAAAGCCACATGATCTTTCATATAATCTGGAAGTAGCAAGTAAAGCCTGCTGCTTTCATTAAAATGAAGAAAATGTCATTAGCCAAAAGTTACATTTTGTGGGAAAAGTAGAGTATGGGAGAAAGAATTGAAGAGATAAATATAGCATATGGGGGGTTTGTCACCTAATGGCCAGATCTAGTGCTCAACAGCTGGCAGTCACTACTGGAGAAAGAGAGTAAATCAAGGAAGATGATAGAAGTTACTACATTTGCAGTTATTTATAACCTTAGGAAATGGAAAACCTAAGAACTTGGCCAGAAACTTTGATGTATATCATAAGTTTTTAGCGTAATATGCCTCACCTCTGAAATAAATGCTTACCAGCTGATATTCTAGAATAAAATACCACTGGTAGGAAAAATATTTGCAACCTCTCTGTGCCTGGGCCCTTAGTAAACTCTAGTCATGTGAAAAATTTCTGTTGCTTATGTGCATTGATTCATATTTCATTGCTATAGCACTGGATTTTTGTACTTGCTGTAATAAAACTGAGTATTAAACTGAAAATCTTGATGGCTGCTCTACTTGCTATCAAATATTTCATTTAAGTACTATTTAAAAGTTTTATGTTTTCTATTATTTGTTATTAAATATAACACTTGTACCTTTACAAGCAATGTCATTACTTTTAAAAATAGATTCAAGCATATCTTTGCAAAAGGGACCACTAGTTTTAAAGCAGAGTAGTTCAATAGAATTAAAAGTTTCTTTTAAATCTTCTGTGCTTCTATGTCACCTACAGCCTGAGTGTTGTCTTTCTTGGCGTGCTCAGTAGGAAATGAAAATTTTGCCTTGAACTCTTCCTTGCAAATCCCTTTGGCTTTCTGATTGTACCCTCTCTCTGCAGGTAAGAATTTATATTTACATCCATCATAAAGCAGAAATTTTTGTGAATCTAAAATGCTTACAAGCTGAATGTCTGACTCCACTTGTTCACCATGAATTTTGAATGATTCAGAAGGGTAAGATGTTGTTCTCTACTGGCAATCAGTTGTCAGTGTGGTCTTACTGACATCCAGTACTCCCTATCTGGTAAGACACAGGTTCTACATTTTTTGTGTTTGTCAGGAAGAAAAGATTTGTTCAGACTGCCATCCTCCTTAACCAGTTAAGTTCTGTAGGGGTGGAAGCTGAGAACATAATTTATATAAGTAGACTTTTCTAATTGACTTTTACAGCTCTGCAGTGGTAAGGATAACTGTGTGAAACTATTATATCATCACTAATAGTAACAACTCATCTTTCAGAAAAAATGGCTACAATTTAAGCCACCTGCACTTCTCACATTGTGTAAAAGAAACCAAGCCCTAAACTGAATAGGAATAGGACATGTGCTTCAGTATCCTTAACAGGATATAAGGAATCCCACAGAAAGGCCATTAAAACAGAGTGCAACTGAGCTCCTCCCCAATGTTATTACTTGCAAATGATTGCTAATCTTAATGAGCTGTCAAAGGCTGTAGAGGGAAAAGTTATGTTAGGAAATAATCTGTCTTAATAAAGATATCAAGAAAGACAGATATTTTTAGAAAGTAGACTTTTATTCAGTATTGTAAGGTTAAAATTATGGCTTTAGTTTAGACTTGCCAACATTTATGGAAGATGCTTGTTGGTGGACTTAGGACAAAGAGGACATGCATCACACTGCTAAGGCAGGAGGGTTGGACAAAATGAACTTTCGAGGTCCCTTCCAGCCCCTGACATTCTTTGATTCCTTCCTAAATCTTCTGCTATTAACAAAAATCTGTGATTTTCTTGAAAGAGAGCTATCTACCAGTCACAAATGAAATTCTGCTGAAAGTTTATGAGCTATTTCTAAAGATGTCTTAGCCATGGGGAAAAAAAATAAATCCAAACCAAACCCCACCAAACAAACAAACAAAAACCTACACAAGAAAACCTCAAACCCAAACAAACAAAAAACTGCACAACAAATTTTTGTAAGGTTCTTAAACACAAGAACTGCTTGGTAAGTGGATTCCCTTATGCTTGTGTCAGATACTCTCATCTGTGATGCAATGAGTTAATTTAGCCTAAAAAAGAGCTTGCAGAGAAGCCAAATAGACTATCATAATATAAACAGGTACTGTTGGTAGGAGATAAAGCTGAAGAAAGATGTGACTTCTCATATGCGATGCCTTGCTATTAATACTTCGGAGATAGTACTAATGATGAGGTTGCTTGTAATTTGCAGCTAAGTCAGTGCACTGTCCTGGATCTAGCAGAAGTACCTCTGGTAGTTTAGTTGAAAGTATTGAATTTATGACAGCAGGGTACTCTGTCATGGTTAATTTTCCTCACTGAGAAACAAGACAGATTAATCTGAACTCAGCACCATGCTGCTGCATGCTGCCAAATAAGGCATCCCTGGAGACTCTGCAGGACACTGTACAGTGCTGTAATATTGTTCATTCTCTTCATTATTCCTGTTTTGAATGACTTGCCTTGCCGCAAACTGTTAGACCCTAGGAAATCATGCCATTGTTACTCTGAGAATACAAAATCCTTCTCTAGTAAAATGCCACAAAGAAGGAAAGGAAGGAGAAAAGTCAAGGTATAAGGACTGAGGAACCTGTGTCTGTTAAGAGTATAATTTTTTAAAATATTCCTGCAGAATCCTACTCTGAACTATGATCTGTCTTTCAAACAGTTGCCTTCTCCATTCCTAGCCCACTTAGGAAAATCAGATGGATCATGAATGTTAATGCTGCATTGGCAGAAATCTTAGCACAGATGTATACAGTAAAAGGCAGACAATAGTTTTCTTCATTGCTTGCCTTTGTCCTCAGCGACCTGTTCACTTTCTGAAAAATCACACCCCTCTTCATAACAATTAGGGGAAAAAAGTGATTTGACTGAAAATTTATATGTATTTCAAAACTACATAATTTCATTATTTTTCTTCTCAGAGAAGGATTTGTTTCTATTGATTCTATTCAGTTCTATTGCTTTTTGCTAGACAAATGTGAAGAAACTAGTGAACACAGTATAGGAAAAAAAAACCACAGCCACAAAGAGACCAACAATGAACCAAACAAATACTTCTTACCCCCAACTAAACTTTAAAAAAATTATTTTTACTAAATATATGTCATTTTATTATTTCCACTGCACCAATAGCTATATAAAAGTACAATATCTGATGTAGATATTTTCTAGATTCTTTCATGGATACAAATAGTAGACAAGCAAAGCTGCAATTAATTTCTCTTTGGGGAAAAAAAATAATATAAGGGAGTAGGTTCTGGAAAGCCTTAAAAAGTAAGCTAATCTTGACCTTTAAAATCTATCAGCTACAGAGTATACCTATTTATACTATCCTGGTAATTAGATCCAGATGCATGAAGGTTCTGATCTTCTTTTGAAATGATTTGAGAGGCTTCACTGATGTCATGAATTTAAAAGTGGCCAGGCTCCTATGAAAATTGAGTAATAATTCTGTGCATCATGTGAAATGGTCTTTTATGCTCTGTCTCCCATGCTGTTTCTTCCTGAAAGCAGTCTTGTAATAACAGGTGTTTCCTTCAAGGTCTCAAAAGTTACTCACTTTTCAAACTCCTTGTTCTCTGAATTCTGTGACTGAAATGAAACTAACTAGTGGACACAAAACAGTGTTGCTCTTAAGGTCCACTTTTAAGGTGTATTTTCAAGTGGAATATCCAGTGCTTGTCAACCTTAGGCAGCAGAAATGTGTTGAAAGAGCCATTTTCTCCTTCATGTGCACTGGCCAGCTTTTAATTATCTAGCTGACTACTATCTATCTCTCTGGTTGTCAGAGTTTGAGAATGTAGAGGTTTCTGGATCACTTAATTGATGTTTTTTACCACTATATTCAGTGAATGAAATACTTTTAAGGAACGTTGGAGAGTTGCTGAAATACTGTTTTGCACCCACATAATCCAATGGTATGAATCTAATACAATTTCCAAAAAGATTCTTTCTAATTTCAGCTCTGATAACTCCCTCTGAGGCATGATTAGAAAGAAATGACTCAGTGCACTAGATTTTCTTTTAATTACTATTTTTCAAAGAGATCTTCAATGCATGTCACATTAATGCCCTATTTAATCCACCTTGAATTAAGAAAGAGGCCACCTCACAGAAAAACACTGGAGCATTAGAAATGTCACCTCATAAAACCTTCCAGGAAGTGGAGCCCTAAAACTGATGTAAGAAAGCTGGAGAATTGGCAAGTAAAGCTCCTAAGCCAGAGGGATAATAATAAGAAAAGAACCAAACAGAAGAGTTTTTTAAAAAATAATTATACAATTTTCTATAAAAGAGCCAATGATCTGAACAAAAAAATTCAGCTCAGAAGCTTGGGGCTTCCCTAACAAAAGCACTAAATAATGACGATGTTCTGAAAAAACATACGTGCTTTTGGAAAAAGACTAACATTAAATTATTGTATCACTACAAATGCCTGTGATTTTATTCCTTAATAGTGATGTAACTCATGCATGAACCAGGACAAATTATATTATCAGGACAACATAGCAGATCATTAACAGGACAGTAACTTCACCTTGTAAAGGGCACTTTGGCATTTTCTGCTACTGCGTGAACTCCAGATAACATCGCTGCAGGAACTGTTGGAAGGTTTATGCTTAGTACTATTTCTGTTACTAGGAGATGATGGTAGTCAAAGCAATTCCCCTGCTTAGCCAGCCAGAAGGACATTTCCTATCCCCTCAGCCATATATTTTATGTATCTGATGAAGAGGTTTTAAACTTGTCTTGCACTTTTAGCTTTATATGTGCATTTATGAATTGTAGCTTTTGAAACCATGGAATCATAATGGCATGCTCTGGACTTAACCCGGTTATTTTTGTTGATAATACTTCCCCACCCCCACTCTGGTTCTATCCATAACATTTTTTTCCTTGCAGATTTAGCTTGTTAAAAAAGAGTTATTACTGCTTGTTTTACAGCTGTTCAAAAGCAGCTGGACGAGTTGCACCTTGCATTAAAAAGATCAGCTTATGAATGAAGTAACCCAAATACAGTGTTAGTATACAAACAAAGAAAGAAATTTAGATGAAAAGCTATCCAGGATGTGGACAACAAAATCAGAAATTCCTCTTCATTTTTCAGTTTAGAATCTTGGTCACCCTAACTGCTAATAAGGTACACTATGATTATACATCAGAAAATATGGGGTGTTTTTTGGCAAGCAGCTGTTGAACTGATGTTTGTGTGAATATCTTCATATATGACAAAAAGGGTATTTGTGTGCAAACTCAGCAGATTTGCACGGATAAAAGTTTCATTGAGGTCAGAGTAGGGTCTTCAAATTTTTGAGAAAATGCAAAGTACTGAATTTTGCAGTGCATGTTTTAGGCTAGCTTTCCTATAGGGGTTTCTGGAAGACACGCTCTGGTGAAATCATGGTTCATTTCAAATCTCAACAAAAATTTTCCTTAAATTCAGTGAGGACAGATTTTATTTCAGATTTTCAAACAAAGAGTAAAACCTCTAAAATCCTGAGCTGATTAAGCATCTTGTGTAAAAACTGGATCCTTAACCCAGTTGCTTTTATTGTTAATATTGATGATTTTTTTTTTTTTTTTTTCCTGGGATCAAGCTTCTTGCATTGAATAAGGATTAGATCAATTTATTTGCAAGAAAGAAAAGAAACAAAAAGGACTGGAAGATGTTCAGTTAATTATAAATATGGCAAATATAGTGACTACTGCAGTGCTTCAATATGGAGTAAGAGTTTTGATTAAATCCAGTTGAAGGAGAAAAGTGACTGTATACCTTTTTGGTCTTCATTGCTTCACGTGAGACACTAGAAAGCATCATTTCCTGTAATTCTAACTTCTCCTTTGTGCAGTTGTGTATGTGACATTATTGACATATTTGTGAAGATAGTTTTGTATTCATAATAATGATAGAATTATTTAAAGTTTTACTTTAATTGTGGCCGATACCAAAACACCTGCTGTGCAAGATAATCACTGTTGTCAATCTCTAGTGCACTTAACCCTAGGATATCAAACACTGCTTCAGTAATTATCAAAAAGGCCTACAGTGAATCTTCATGTGAATCTAAATATATCAGTGAACCTGCAAAAAATGAATAGGAAAGGAAAGTAAAGAGATGACTAATTTTGTGGGCTGTTGCTATCTCCTAAAACAAATAGAAAATGATCCCAACATTCAAAAGCTGGCACCTAAATTCTTAAATGATTTTCTGTTTGTTTGTTTCTTTGTTTTGTTTTGTTTTGTTTTTCCCTTACTGATTCAATGAGATGTGGAATCAAAACTTCATATCTTCTCAAATAACTAGCAAAGATTCCTCAAAAGTTTTCAGGCTCTATGGACCTGATCTCAGCTAGGTCTGGAAGGTAGTTTCCAGCCTTACTAAAGTCTCTCCACCAATGTAGTGTTTCTGGAATTAATATTTTTATATTCAAATAAGAAAAAAAAAAATCAGAGCTGAGTGTTTAATGGCATAATTGCTGTAATATAGAGTATTTCAGTTCTTTCAATTTCCCTAAACAATTCACTGAAACAATATGAACGTCAAATATGCTGGAAGCCTTCTGTCCTTTGCGTAACACCAGAAATCTGTCTTAATGTAGAACTTCAGTTCCTCTGATGCAGGTTGCAGCCCCTTTCTGAAAGGAATCCCTCTCTGAATTTGCAGTGTGTTTGAGAGATGGACTGATTGTTACACAGCTAGCACTGCTATTGCACAGTCCCATTTAGTAATCCCTAATAGCTATCTGTGCACTTTCAAAATCCTACTACATAAAATCCAAGCATTTTTACTGTCCAAAGGGGAATACTTATGTTTTGGGGTAGATTTAAGGTAAATATTTAATGGAAACGTAGAATTCTGCTGTTAGAAGAGTATTGACTTTAGAGGAAATGCTTCCAGTTCCATTGCTTTAACAGAAAAAAGGAACCAGCTTAAGTATTTTTGACCAAGGTGTTCGGAAACAGTATAATAAATTCTTATATCAGAGTGGTTTTCTAAGGCTCTTTAAAGAAGATTTTATAATTTCACAGAAATACAGAATGTTAGGGGCTGCAAGGGACCTCAAGAGGTCATCTAGTTCACCCCCCCAGCCAAAGCATGATTGCCTATGCCAGGTCACACAGGAACTCATCCAGGCAGGTCACATATTCTAAAACTTAGGGAATTCAGTAGGATAGTCAATTGTATCTTCAAAAGTATGTAGCTTATATAAAAAGGAAAGTTTGATTCTGTCTTTTACAAACCTGTTTCTAAATGGACAGTGTGACATATAACCAATAAATATTAGCACCAAGCAGTTTAGTTTCCTTTCATTCAATATGAGTATGCAATGAAAATTATTATTATTTTGTGCTATATAATAATTTTTTGACTCTTTTGAAAAAAAAAGAGAATTAATTGTAACTTGAAAAATAAAAGCATATTTTCACCATCCTATCAATCCATTTGATTTATTAAATGACTCTACAAATATCTTACAGTGCAATAAAATCATAGAACTTAACACTAAAGTGACTTTCTTCTGAAATGTGCATATAAAATTTCTCAGTTCATATAAGGATAGCCATTGGTTTTGTATTACTGTTTATTTGGAAGTACAAAGATCAGAATTAGTACTATCCATTAGATAGTCCAAAGAATGATTACTTATTTGGCTTTAGAGAAATTATGATGTAATAAGGAATAATTTTATGAAGTCTGTGTTTTCCCTCTTTGGAAAATGTTAATTGGTTGAGCTTAAAATGATAACTTACAGTGCCTTATATTTCAAACCAACCTTGCAGTGTGAGGAAATGTTAAATGCTTTTTGAAAAGCACTTTTTATTCATGATGAAAGGTGTGGGGATAGTCAATGAAACAAACCCATTTTTCCTGCTTAAATGTTATTTTAATATCTACCCTTTACAGTAGAAAGTAGAGCACTGACTAATAAAGTCAAGCAACAATAAACCATAAAACAAAAGAAAGAAATGGCAAAATACTTGTGTACTAGTACTATTTTCTCTGTGGACCCAGACACTGAAGTAATTACAGGGAAGGGAATTCTATTAAGCAAAGAATTGTCTTGTGCACTCTAATATTGCAGAAACATGATTATTTTATAGTTTTGGCATGCCCATAATTTAAGCTGCTCATTCTCTCCTCATAATTTTGTTAAGCCTTATGTGCTCATCTTTTGCTTTTAATTTGTTCTATTTGGGTTGTTGCATAATGGCAAAAAATATATAACAAATAATGTGAAAACAAGTTCATTATATCTGTTTCCATTTTGCTATTTTTAAGGCCTGCTAATGTCTGACCCTTTGCCAGCAGTATATTTGCTGCTCTTATTTTAATTGGGTTTTTTAACCCACATTTTTATGGAAGTAATGAAGGATCTTGTGTATTCACTATAGCATTTACTTCACCTTTCAAAACTTCTGTCTGGATTAGACCTGTCATATCTCATCACTTGTAGGTAATAATCATGTTCACTTAACTCTAGGTGCAGACTCAGTGCGATGTATCTTAGCTTTCCTGTCATTATGAAACAAACTTGAGGGAGCAGTACTGTTAGTAACATCTTTTATTGTCATTTATTTTACCTAGGGATGACCTTTGATAACTCAAATAGGAGTCTACATACTAGAAAGTAATCTTTTAAAAGTAATATACATAAGGATAAGCAGATATGAGTATTCTGCTTACAGCATCTGACATAGCATCTCCAAATTGTACTTATACTTCTCCTTCACAGATAGCTTGGATATCTCAAGGCTTGTGTCAGCAGTGCTACAATAGCCGTAGAAGTCATAGAAGTAAACTATATTCTGATAGCCAATCTATGAAATACTATATTCAGGGGTATATCTCAAATCAAGATCATACAGAAGACCATAGGAAGTCTAGGGATCTAGCAGCTGCAGAGAGGACAGCAGGAAGCAGCCTATACCCAATTGTACTCATGTTGTGGCCCATGAATGCTTTTGAAAGGTAGCTGCTAATCTACCTTCTTTCAGGAAATGGGAATGAAGCAGGGATAAGCAGGAGAAAGAACCTGAAGGAGGAGAGTGTGGCTCTTTTTTTAAAAATGAGTAATTTTTAGCCACATTTCCTTTTGTTTGGAAACCTGGAGTTTAGAATACATACTGAAATAGCACAAGGCAGAGGACCATTTATTTGTGTTGTGTGAAGCAGTTCAAAGACAGATTTCTTAGCCAAAGCAAAAACAATACTAAGATTATTAGGGCTGAAATAGAAGAGCACAATTATAAATATGAATAATTATCCTGTTGCTTAGACAGGAGATCAGATCAGCAGCTGTATTAATTTAAGAAGAGGAGAAATATGGGGAAATATTAATGTGGAAAATACTCTGTGTACAAACTGATTGGAAGAAGTCTACGGAAATTAGTTGATAAAGTATGTTTACATTATATTATATATTTACATTCAAGAACTTAGCCTGGAGAAGAGGAGGCTCAGGTGCAACCTCATTGCTCTCTACAACTACCTGAAGGGAGGTTGTAGCCAGAAAGAGCTCTTCTCTCAGGCAACCAGCACCAGAACAAGAGGACACAGTCTCAAGCTGCACCAGGAGAAGTTTAGGCTCAAGGTGAGGAGGAAGTTCTTCACTGAGAGAGTTGTTCATCACTGGAATGGGCTGCCCAGGGAGGTGGTGGAGTCACCGTCCCTGCAGGTGTTCAAGAGGGGGTTGAATGTGGCACTTGGTGCCATGGTCTAGTCATGAGGTCTGTGGTGGCAGGTTGGACTCGATGATCTTTGAGGCCTCTTCCAACCTTGGAGATACTGTGATTCTGTAACTTTGGGGAGGAAATTTCTTACTATCAGAGAAATCACCTTTGACATGGCATACATATAGTGCACAAGACCCATTGAAACATCCATCCTTTAATAACAATTTTGCTAGTAAACAAATGTTTACTACTATTTTGCTGAAATAATAGTAAACATTTGTGATTTTGCTAGACAAAATAATAAAAGGAATAGAACAACTGAGATGCAGTTATTGCTTCTCAATTAAATTCTGCTGTCATAGTGATCTTCCAGTTATGTTTCTGCAATAGTTTTACTACATAGACTCTTTCTGGATTTTCTTTCAGACTCTAGTTCTGCTGTTCTCCTTGCCTTGTAAGTATCTGCAGACCTTCAGTTATGAAGCAGTATTTGTTATTAATACCATTTCTGGGGCAGAGGCAAGGACCATAACCCTTTCATGTCAAGCAGTCTGAATTCTGTAATCCCTCAGAGCTATCATCCTTCTTGCTTTCTCAGTGCCTAGCAGCATATCATAAAATGTCAGTAATTTTGGTGTAAAGAGATGAGTAAAAATAGATCCAGAAAATAAATTTTCTTCTTGCTTAATCTGAACAAATGTTCTGAATATTGTTCCATTTCTGCAGGAGCTGCTTTAATGTATTTTCCAGCTGACCTTAACAACAGTCTCTTAGGATGTGTGGGCAGATCATTGCTGACTAGAATCTAATGCTATCAATGTTCAAGAACATGTTGCAGAGAGGCTACTGCCAGGTTGTATTTTGCTATTCCTTTTTATTGTACAACTGCTTTTGAGCGGCAGCATCCTGTTCCACATATTTAGTGGCTGTTCTCAAAGCCCACAGATGCCCAAAAGAAAAAGCATCAAGAAAAAAAGTAAGCTGCAATAATTGTGGTAATATCAAACATTGGATAGACATTGCAGGGAGAAATAAATTGGAAAGGTAAATGCCTTCCTGGTGTATCTTCTTTCTGCTTGCATACTGATGCGTTTTTTATTCTTGCTAAGGACGAAGATCTTTAACAGAGAAAAGAATATTGCAACATGGAACTCTAAATGCGTTTGTGTCAGAATTCTGTGAACATGTCAATCTTTCAGCAACACGCTTTTTTTTTTTTCCTGATATGCCTTTTTTAGACACATCAGAACTGTGGTGCCCGTGGTAAAACAGAACTCTATTACTTGTGAAACAACAGCTCTTGATATTTGGCAAATGCCTGAGGAAATGTGAATCATTAGTAAAATCTCTCTAGCAGGTTACAATAACAGTTAGTGGAACAAGGGCACTTCTGAACAAAAATGCAAATGTCTTATCATTTTTAATTACAGCTAACAGAGATTTGGTTTCTTTTACCTTCGGTGGTAAATGCAACCTTAATTAAGCAGAGAAGTAAATTAGCTGCTGGCATTTTGCATCCTAGACAGGTGCAGTACTCAGAGCCACAGCAATGACAGTTAGGAAAGAAAACACTTGAGTAATGTTCTAAACTGCGGGGGCAAAAAGTTGCCGCAGTCCAAATAATTTGTTCCAAAAAGATCTCACCAGGCTAATGCCAAACAATGTTCAAAGGAAATACACTTTCTTCTTTACTGAAAACAACAGGCTGAGTTTTCTTCTATTCTTGGTGTTTGCCATATTTGCTATGCACTCCAACATACCTGATGTCAAAGCTTTTGCATTATTTCTGGAATATTAGAAACAATATCTCCAGCCTTAAATGTGCTGTACATTCACAAAGGGAATTAATGTAAAAGTAGTTAAATTATATTCATTTAAAAGAAAATTACTTTAGGGAAAAATATATTCATAGTGTATTGTATTCATAGTCCACCTAAACTGCTAGATCTATTATACCCCAAGTTTGTTAGTACTCTTTCAGAGAGGAATTTTTGCTTTGGGACTGTGTTACATAAAATGGTTTTGCATTGCTGTTTTTTTGTCTCCTTTTGATCTTGGAAAATCAGAGGCACCACTTTAGAACACTCTCTAATGGTAAAAGCAGTAATGATTTCAGTAATGTGAGTTTATTTCAGTTACCAGTTGGTAGAGAAGATGACAAGAAGCAAGAGGATTGCTTGGATATCTTTGATAATTACCAGATCACCAGGTCCTTCAGTGGGTCAGATTCAAAAAACCATTTTCTTCTGGTTTGTGAAATTGCACATTGTTGCTTTTTGGTGGTTTATGTCTCTGTTTTCATAAATTAGTTTGTGCAATCCATCTCTATGACCTCAGGAACAATTCTCTTTTTTTGAGGCATCTGATACTGAAAAACTTACAAAAGCAGATAGCAGATAATTTGCCCTACAGGTAAACATAAGCTGGGGATAACATTGTGTTGGATGGACCTTTTTTTATAATCAGAGCTGCACACATCACTATGCAGTAAGAAGAAAGGGAAACTTGTCACCTGCTTATTGATTAGAAGGCAAGTAGGGTGGTGGTGTTTGTTTGGAGTTTTTTTGTTTGTTTGTTTTCTTTTGGGTATTTGTTTTTGTTAGGTTTTATGCTTGCAAGACTAGCAAATTAGTATGGATTTTCAGTACCGAGTGTGAGATGGGGACTGATACGTTCCTATTTGTTCGTCATGTAGCTCTGAACCCCTAACAGTTTCCAAACTTTCAGAGCTTACATGTATGGACAGGAGAAACGGATGATGATTAAGATTACAAATGGTGTATGTACAGCTAGAAAGGGATCAAAAAAGATGGCATAAACGACAAAAATTAATGGATTTCTTGAGGCACTTGGCTCTGTCCTCTTCTGCACTCTCATGTTTCCACATAATAAGTTTGTTTCTTTAAACAATTAATGAATGGAATGGAATGGAATGGAATGGAATGGAATGGAATGGAATGGAATGGAATGGAATGGAATGGAATGCCAGACCAGGTTGGAAGAGACCTTCAAGGTCATCGCGTCCAACCTATCAACCAATCCAACCCACCTAAACAACTAAACCATGGCACCAAGCACCCCATCAAGTCGCCCCCTGAACACCTCCAATGATGGTGACTCCACCACCTCCACGGGCAGCCCATTCCAATGGGCAATCACTCTCTCTGTATAGAATTTCTTCCTAACATGCAGCCTAAACCTCCCCTGGTGCAGCCTGAGACTGTGTCCTCTTGTTCTGGTGCTGGCTGCCTGGGAGAAGAGACCAACCTCCGCCTGTCTACAACCTCCCTTCAGGTAGTTGTGGAGAGCAATAAGGTCACCCCTCAGTCTCCTCTTCTCCAGGCTAAGCAACCCCAGCTCCCTCACGCTCTCCTCGTAGGGCTTGTGTTCCAAACCTCTCACTTCCACCTCATCACAGTTAATAAAATGTTGTTCAATAAACTGATAAACCTAGGCTTTACAGAAAGAAACACAAGCATCAAACATAATTTTTCATAGGATAAAAGCAGGAGAGATCAGACATTCAAACAGAAGTTCACTGTCCTTCAAATATTACTTTTGAGGTCAAAGAGAGCTAAGAAAGGCTTTTAAACCCAAGCTTTCCTTTTCTCTCCACAATCACTTGTATTCTGGCAAGTTTTCTCTCAACTGTAAAGAGCATAAATGCTCCTTACTAATTTTAAATTCCATTAAAAAAAATAAAATCCGTGGAAAGCTAAGCACCCTTAATATCTACTAAATTGCTACAAGAGAAATTTTTATCAGTGTAACCATAGGCTGTTATGTCTTGTAATTGAAATAATTCTTCTCACTTAATATTTACTTGAGCCTCTAAAATATTGATAGACTTCCTTAGCTTTCCAGTTTCATTTCTGTAGACTTCAATTAAAGAAAATGTTCTCCTGTCATCTAATCATTGCTTTGTTCCTGCTATGAAACCAGCTCCAAATTAAATACACTTTACTGAAATAAAAATGGTTATGAAGTATATGCAATATTCTGAGATCTTTCCAATCTGGAAAATGACCATTTAAAGCTCTTCATCTTTCTTGTGCTTGTTAAGTTATAACAATACTTTTAATTCCTTTCTTGACATTTCGTGTTACACACTAAAAAAGAATCACAGAAACAATTATTTCAGAATAATAGTTTGGTTTGTTTGGGGTTTTGGTGTTTTGTTTTGGTTTTGTTTTCTCTTCTCACTAGTAATTGTAATAATAAAGGACCCAGATGCGGTTGGAAATAGCCTGAAATTGTGTCAGGGGAGGTTTAGGTTGGACATGAGGAACAATTTCTTTGTTGCAAGAGAGGTCAGGCATTGGAACAGGCTGCCCAGGGAGGTGGCAAAGTCACCATGACTGTATTGTTGAAGAAACCTGTGGACATGCCACTTGGAGACATGGTTTAATGGCCTTGGTGGTGGTGGGTTAAAATTTGGACTGGATGATCATGGTCTTTTCCAACCAAAACAATTTTATGATTCTATGAAAATGTCATCACAATGTCACCACTATCAGAGAGTATAATATGGTGACACAGATAAACATTCAATGAGTATAAATATACTATTTGTATTGTCTACTTTTAAATATTGCATATAAACTTATCAGAGAATATGTTACTGCGATAAAGCACATATCTGCTACCCGAATAAAAATATATTTAGTGGAACATTTATTTTTTTAAGAAAAATCTATAAAGCTGATATATCAAGTATTTTCTACTGATCTGATACTGACGGTGGATTTAAGAATGCTGCCTGTGGCTATCCTGCAGCTATAGAGAAAAATATCTAGGGATTAGAAAACTGACTGCATGATGCTGTGCCTTGATTGTGCAAGACTGAACAAGCAAGGATGGAACAGGAAAGGGCAAGAATTTGATCACAGTAGGTTGAATTTCTATTATACTTACTATTTTTCTTGCCAATTTAAGAGGTAAAATGAAAAGAAAAGCCAGTCTTAAAGTCAGAATAATGGAAGCATATGGGAACAATCTATTCACACACTTTTCTGAAAGAAAAAAGCACACAAAACACAATACAAGTGTTAGAGAAAATGACATAGTATATGTGGAAGATAAGATGCAAACTGCAGGCTTAGGCTTTGATCATGTTTCCTTTGGGATCAGCAGTTCATTTGATGACACAAATACAAGTGGAAATGGGAGGAAGATATAAAATATTTTCAGTTATGAAGTATTTGCTAGTTGTGATGGCAGATTTTTTATTGCTACTGACAGGAATGCTATTAAAGATACTGCTAACACTTTCCTTTTATTCCCCTGTCAAATACTGAACTTGCCTGTTTGATAACTTCATTTGGTCATTGTTGTTTGATACCCTTGGTCCTAGATTATCCAGCTATATAAATTAACATGAAATAAGCCAATCTTTATTTTTCAGAAAAGTGCACTTCTCATCCAGAGACAGAAATTGGGAGGTAAGGACAGAGATAATTTACTTTTCTATGAAGGGGTACTAAAAGACCAATTAAATTATAGTGCTATTTTGAGAAGCATAAGCAGGACTCAACTAATTCATAGCCTCTCTGTTGACCTTTTGTGCTGAAGAGAATTTTACCCAGGCAGTGGAGATGTTCTGTAAAAAGAACTAAGAGCAGCAGCTTAGTTTAGTATTAAGAAAGGGTGTTCAGATGTGATACGTTCCCAGTCATTTGAATGGCAGTCTTTATGGTGCCACATTCTTCATGCAATTTGCTGGTGGTGGTGTGTTCCATCTTCAATCAGTTGTGTTAAAAAAACTCCAAACACCACAAAAACTAATCCAAGAGTGCAAATTAGCTGAAGGCAATGGAAACACAGTGTGTCACTAACTATGGAAATATCATCTGAAAACTTAAAAATATTTGATAAATCATCACACTTTGTCAAATCAAATCAGTGCAATGCATTGATTTATAGAAAACACTGCGCACAAAGTATCACCAGTGATTAAATACTTATCATTGTACCACAGACCATAATTCACTTTCCTGAGTTAGCAGTTATGATAGAATATAATAAAATAAAATCCTTCAGCAGATGCCATTATAATGAGGAAAACTAACTTGATAGAGTCTATGCATTCAGTGAAACTTCTATCTCTCCTAGAGGCAACTGTTTCTTGTGCAGACTGCGGTCCTTTAAACGGTTTCCTTCTATTTTTTGGGGACTGTGCCAATTGAAGCTCAAATTATGCACAGAAGAATTTGTTCTGTGCTTTTATTAAGATACTTGGGTTTCTTGCATCATACTTTCTTCTTCCTAGTTTGATAAAGAACTCTTCTTTGGTATTTCTAACTATCAGAATTAAATTATGGCCACGATGCACTTGTCATTTGTTTCACCCATACATTATGTTGTTTGTGTTTCTCCCCCTCCCCCCCCCATTTTTCATGTACATAAAAAAAAAGAAAAAGTAATTTTGGGAAATGGATTCAATACTTGTAATCACAATACTATAACTTTAATTTCTTCAGAATTGAATGAACAGCTGCTACAATATTTTTTAATTTACAGGCTGGAAGCCTAGGGAGCACAAGAAGGCAAAATGCATTTTTATAGCTTAAAAATGGGTTCTGCATATTTCTGAATACAGCAGTAGCAGTAGGGGAAAGATTCATAAATCAGGTGAGACAATATAATTAAATTTAGTCTAAGGATGTTAAAAGTATGTGTGACATGTCTAAGGATGCAGTCTTGCAAGCTGTTAGACCTGTGGCAGCATAGAGTTTGTCAATAGAATAGCAAGACCAGGTGTCATACACATTAACAGCAAGATGGAGCAAAAGTGACTAATGTGCAGTATAGTTTTTTGTATCCTCTGTGTCACAGTCAGTGATACTAAGCACTCTCCCTTGCGAACAACAGCAAGGTGCAGATTAGGTCACATCTGCAGTAGGACCCCTAAGGGAGCCCAGGAAATTCACTTTCCTGTGCTCCTGGAATCTTCAGGCCAACAAAGTAAGTTTGTGGTTTGTCTGGCCCTTTCCATTTTACCATTATTTCATACCTAGGGATTTACTAAAAACAAAGAGCTGTCTGTGATAAAGTTGGGGGCATTTTTATCAGCTATGAACAACCCAGATTTGTTGAATTCAGTGCTGTGATTAATTAAAGAAAAAAGAGGGAAAAAAAAAAAAGATTTGTAGCATTTTTAATGTTGTACAGAGACAGCCAGTGGCATGGCAGCAAAGGGTAACTTCCACCTGTGATGTTCCTTCTCAATGATCAGCTCAATAGCTCCTGGAGGAATGAGGTGTAAACTAACAATGCTGTCATGCTGCTGGGCATCACCAGTCACTATGGGCAGTTCTCTCCTTGTATGTGAATTCCAGACACTGTCACTGCCTGAGTGCGCCCAGTATTCTCTTTTACAAGTCAGCACAGACAAGCTAATTAAACAAGTGTCCGGTTTATGAGAACAATGGGAGAGGCTGATAAGCATCAAATCCTCCAGCTAAAACACTAGTGTAATTGTGAGAATTAGCATGGTATGTGTTGGGTTATAATAATGTATAAAGAACTGTAATGACCATCTTCACTCTGTGCACCTTTCTGTAACTTGAAGCACCTGACTCTTCACTGGATTTATACTGTTTTGTTTGCTTTTGTTTCGTCTGTGATAATTATCCTAAATAGTGATTTGTCTGAGTGGTTATTATAGAAGCTTTGATTAGGTGCAAGCCACTGTGAAGTTTATGTACAATTCATTGGTTTTGTGTAGTAGGTGTCCACACATCCAATGATGATTGAAATTAATTTCTATTACTTTTGCAGGAGTTACGTTTCTGTAAATATTCTGAGAAATCTACCCATGACATAATTTCTCAATGTAATAAGAATTGTTTTGCCTCGGCTTTGTGTTCTTTTCCTGCATTTTTCACCCTTTCAGGCTTTCAAAAGTATATGCTTTTCCTCCTAAAGTTCAACTGAAAAGAAGGCATGGCTAGTGTGAGGTATTTTTGTCACTCTTCCACTTTGACAGCACTGATTTACTGATTAATGGGCCATCATCTTGCCTGTGCGTAAAGCAATTGCACTCAGCTCTTGCTGAATTACCAGAGGAGCTGTAAAACAGACTGCTGCACTCTACAAGCTTCCACCACTCAAAACTCTGCAAAAGCCACTGAATCATATTAGGGCAGCAGCTCCTGGCTCCTGATGACTTCATGAGGCAGATGACCTATTGCTCCCAATAAAGACAATTTGGTATCTTGGGACCACACAAATCAGGAGTGTCAACCAAACTGGTCTGTGCCACACTAAAATACTGTGCTTGCACTTCTTCCAACTTTTCTGCTGAGGCCCCACTGAGCAGACAAGTTAGAAGGATTCACATAACCCTCACACCCTTTTCTCCCTGGAACTCAGATTAGACCTTAGGTACTGCCTTGGTAATCAGTTGACCGCATGCCTATTGTCTGAGGTGGAGAATTACTAGTGTCTTGAGGATGGAGAAATCCAATTCTACTTGCTACTGAATGACTCTTTTCAGTGGTGTGGAAACAAAATGTACTGAAGTTTTCGTAACCTTTCCAAATGTTTCAGTTAGACCTGTGGTGTTTATGCCATATTTGCTTTGGGAGTATATTAATTATATGTGCAAACCATTCATTCATCACCTAAGTGTCTACAGAGTATAACTGTTCTGTAGAGTTTGTTTTCAGTAGAGTATTTTGCTCTTGTTTCCCTCCACTTTGCTATGCTGAGAGTTTCTGACTGTGCTTGTACATCCTGCCCAACCATTCAAGTGCAGCTGCCTTGGGTGTAAATGTCTGCTCTGGTATTCTTGAATTTTAAATTCTGGCCTTAAATTTTAGAAGGGTGGGGAATATAAAATGCTGCCTTCTACTTCTTTTGCAGCACCAGCTGTGCCCAGATGACCATTTTAATTCTTATTTGTATCTGAAAGGTAATAGGATTATATTTTATAATCCATATTGACAAATAGTGCTCATAGCACTCCATAGGGCAACTTATTCCTCATTAAAGGAGAAAGCGTATGAACTTTTCAGAATTTAAGTCTCAAATAGATGGCATAGAAGGTGTTTCTGTGTAGCTCTTGTCTAAGCAGTTTGGAGTTGTGCAGAAATAGTTATGTGTATCAGCACTCAGTATATTTTTTCATACAACATGTGACGGATTCTAACAGAATTTAGTTGATTTAAGTAGTAGATTTGTTATAAGTCTGTAGTTTTCCACGTTCAGCTTTTGACATTGCTTTGTATGGTTAGCAAGTGAATATTTGCAGAACTCTGTTGCTAGGACTATGATCTGAGTTATTATGTATACTTTCTGTACTAAGTAGAGGCTCGGGTAGACAGCAGCAATCAACAAGATTGTCTCTGAACTAGTCTTCAGTGACCATTTGACTTTTTGATTACAAGTGCCTACAAGTGACAACAGCAGAAATACAGAAAAGCACAGTCCCATTCTCTTTGAACATTTGAGAGCACGTTTGCAACTGCAAAATGCACTCTCACTGGACACTGATGATCAACATAAGTATTAGGAGATCTGCCTTTCTCAAAAGCTCTACCTTTCTGGTTTCCCGTGTTTTCTTTAACAATAATCAGCACAGATTAAAAAGGTTCACAATTTGTATCAACCTATTTAAGACTATGACAGCAGGTAGCCTTTCTTCTGTGTGATAGTGGATCATCATTTTCCTCCTTAAAACTTCCTTGAGCTTGCTTACCAAAATGTCTGTCAGCATCAGTTTTCTTAGCTTCTTTCTTGCTCCATGTTAGCCTCATGTTTAATAATTAGTTAGGTCTTTCAATTTTCATCCACGTTTGGAAGAGAATAATTTCAGAAGAAAAAAAGTCAAAACAGAAACACACAAACTCAAAAGTTTCTGTTTTTTAAAAAGCTTTCTAGCATGCAAAATGTTTGTTTGTTTGTTTTTTTCAGCATGTTAGTAAGGCCCACAAATACAGAGCTATCAATACAACTGTATGAAAGCCCCAAATGTTTCTTCACAGAGAGGGTTATCAAACATTGGAATGGTCTGCCCAGGGCAGTGGTGGAGTCACCATCCCTGGAGGTGTTTAAGCAGTGTGTGAACTTGGCGTTTAGGACTGACCCTAAACTGGGTTGAGGGCTGGACTGGATGATCACAGAATCACCAAGGTTGGAAGAGACCTCAAAGATCATCAAGTCCAACCTTTCACCACAGACCTCATGACTAAACAATGGCACCAAGTGCGACTTCCAATCCCCTCTTGAACACCTCCAGGGATGGTGACTCCACCACCTCCCTGGGTAGACCATTCCAATGGCTAACGACTCTCTCCTTGAGCCTAAAAGACCTTTTCGAGATCTCTTCCAACAGATATTTTCTGTGATTCTGTGACTTTATTTTTGACTCCCAGTAGATCTGACAAAGACCAATGCTGCTTCTGTCAGTCACAGAGCTTTGTTTATTTGCTGGATCTGGATTTTACTCTGTACTTGAACTGTACTTAATGTGAACAAGAAATGATAGAATATAATAGGCATCCTGCATAAAATTTTAATTTCAGTTACTATGTGTTAGATAAAAAAGGGATACATACTGCAGATTTTTGGTGAGGAAATAATATTTAAATAGCAGCTCTTCTAGTTGTAGCTCCAAAATTAAACTAATTTAGAGTGCACTTATTCTAAATAGAAAATGTCTTGTAGATGCAATTATTCTGTTGCATGAAATCACATCACAATAACTGTTTTTCTGGGTGGAAAGTACTTTGTGTAACTGCAGTTGTGTAATGAAGTGAAGATTAGTATACTGCACATATGAGGTGTACAGTAATTGTAAAGAAAAATCACTTTCCTTGCATTCAGTCTTGCATTTTCTAGAAGAGTCATTTGCACTTATGAAGTCAATCCCAGAATGTGGAGGCTTTTGCCTTTTGGAAAATATGAACATAAAACTGAAACAAAGAAATAATGAAAGAGTGCTCTTAGGAGGTTTGTATCTAGATTGTCCAGAATAAAAAGATCTAGGAAAATTAAGGTCTTTTTTAAATGGAAGTATCACAATTCTAACTTGAGGAGACAGAAAGTAGGAGGTTGAAGAAAGATTGCAACAGTAATATTTTCTAAGTAAGGCGATTGTATGGCATAGTTCACGAATCCATGTTGGAGTGCCTTATCTTCTGAATGTGAGATTAGATAGAATTTATCATGGTCTATTTAGTAAAAAATTCTTTTAAACTGGTATTGAGCTGTTCCTCTTACAGAATATGTATTTACTGATGAGTTAATGTTAAGGAATAAAATTGATAGTCTTCTTTCTTATCCACTTTGCATTGGTTCACCCATCATTAAATTGCACAATTTGCCTGCCGATCATGAGTAAATTCCATATGGCTGCTTCTTGCTAATTACTCTAATTTACTTTTTAAATGAGGAGATGAGAGAAAAAGCAAGATGCTGAAGAAAACACATTTTTAAAACTTTTTATAGACTTTTATAACTACAGAGTAAGGTACAGGTAATTTCTTGTATGACTTGGAAGTCATTGATAGCACAATGGACATGTGAATCCTTCTTGTGCTGCATATTTACTCCTTGAAAAGATGAAGATAATGCATATTGGAATAGGAACACTGAGAAATGAATTGCAGCACTGGTGTATTAACCAAATGGGTTGATATCTCAGTTGTAAATGTGTCTGAATCAGTAACTTTAATCATTGTGGTTTGTGAGGCAAACAATTAAATATCAGATGTTGCTATTTATATGCAGTCTAGTTAAGCATGACTTCTCTTTTTTTCCCCTCTATTTATTTTTTTAATATTACAAGAAACTGCATTATAAAATGCCATTAATCAGTTTAATAAAGTCCACATTAAAAGAAGTCTGATGTTTAGGCTTCTAAATATTTCAAAACAGTGACTATTAAAAGTCACCTTTTTTTCTTTGAATTTCCAGAACAATGTCAATTCTTTATGCCCAGTTTATACTATTTTATTCTGGTGCTACCCTACACATCACATAAAATAATGTTTCTCTCTTTTTGACACATTGTCTCTCAATATATCCACAGAAGGTAATCATATTAAACCTTGAATGTGACTTTTGGAAGGTGAAAAGCCTAGTTTTTCTTTCCCATAGTATCTATGTCTCTGTCAGATCTATAGCTCTTAGTATCTGCAGCAGGAAAGATCTCAAGATGCATTTATGTGGTGTCAGAAATGTTTCTTCAGATCTGAGAAGCCCTTGGTCAACTTCCTATGAAAGGATAGAGTATTTCCTTTATTTATAAACAATATGGCAATATTAATTAAAACATTAATAACCTTTTATTAATATGAAAATTGCCAAAACATATCAAAATGTTCAATGCACAGAATATATTTACAATGGGAATGTACAGTATTCAGGCAACTATAACAATTTAAGTATTTTATGCAAACTGGGAGGAGTATCACAGAAAGAGAATATCACAGGAGCAAAATGGCGCTTGACCACAGTGGGGGGGGACACTTGACAAGAACTGGTAAGCCAAAGAGGCAATTAATTAATTACTCACAGCTACTTATACCCAAGTGGGGGAGTGCTGCTATTGTGTATTAGAGGCTTTGGGGTACTCGGGCACTAGGCACGGCAGGTTGCCGGCAGGAAGGCCACATGGTCGTGATGGCTGGTCTGGCTTCAGTGGATGGCAGGCTGTTAATGGCGGGTGCTTGCTTTGTCCCGGGTGAACTGAGGCATGGCAAAATCCTGGTCGCAAGGGGAAGCAGGCTTGGCTCCAACTCACAAGCTCATGGCTTCTCTTGTGGCATGTATGCTCATGGCTTTATCCAGGCTCTGGACCAGGCAACTTGAAGCAACTTCATGCCAGACAAGGTCCAAGCAGGTTCAAGCACGCAAGGCTTGAGGAAGGCAAGAGCGAGGAATGAGCAAGGCACAAGCCTGTATATAAATCTTGTCCAAGATTCGACTGGGCCAATAGGACAACTGAAACCAGCACCTAGTTACGCAATGAGAAGGGGTTCTGCCAGGCTGTTGTCAGCACACATGCTCTCACCCCAGATACAGGTTGTTTACCAGACATGCATGGTCCTGTCCCCTTTGTTCCTTTTCTCGGATTACCCTGACTTTCTGCAGGATGGAGGGGGGGGAAGAGTGGGACCATGTCTAGGCACTTTAGGGTCTGCCTGGATTTGAGCTGGGGCTGTTTCGCCCTACCATGACACTTCCTCAGTGGGATCTTGTTCTCTCTGAAGGTGGTGTGGAGGTGCTTTATTGCTGAGCCAGGTAAACACACTAACAGTGCAACAGCATACAAAATCTTGTCCTCTCTTCTGCTGTGTGCAGTGTAATAACAGGTAAGTTTGAATGTAACTAATCTAGCTCAAGTGCATAGTAAAAAGGCTTAGCTTAAAAAAACCATAAATGCTGACTCTTCTGACTTAATTTCCTGATAGTATCAAGCATCCTGAGCTCTGTTGATTCCCATGTACCTAAATTGCAGCGTTACAACCTACAGGAGAATGGAAGGTCTGGAATAGAACAGAAGTGTATGTGGTAATTTTCCAAGTTAGTAATTCTTGTGCTGGACATATGTCTTTTACAGTTGCAGAAATGTTATCAGCTGCCTAATTCAAATTATACTTTGGATGCTGAATCTGAATTCTAATGTGGATAAAAAATAAGGTCTCAGGAAGGTCTGCCAATGAAGGTGTGCCACTCAGAGACAGAAATACTATTTACCAAATAAAAGCAGAATATACAGGAGTATCAAAGGGGCCTTCTGAAAAAAAATGGTTTAGGAAAGAGAGCTACTGATTTGGAGAGAAATCTCTGAAATAGTTTTCAACATAACATGAACAAAAGGAGCAAGCTACATTTATGCAAATTGCATCTTATTACACTCTGTGTAAAGTGTGCATTATACCAATGAAGACTTTGTGGTCTCATCACTACAGTGAAAATGTAACCACTGATTAGAGTGAGATCAAGCATTTTTTTTTCAGTCTGGCCTCATCTACAGTGACCGTAAGACAGCAGGTGCTCTCATCTTTTCACTACTCTTTAACTATCATCTGTGAATGTGACCAAATTAATTCTGAAGAGCACTTTGAAACTCACATACTTATTCAGAGATCATGCATGGTGGCACACTGGACAAATTTAGTGAACATAGTGCAGAATTGTTACCACATGTATAGAAAAACACTTGAAAATATTAGTAAAGAAATTTCTGAATACTATTTTTCAATGTTTAATTTTCTAAAGACTAGCAGAAATCATGATAGAATTTTCAAAGTTAAACTCTTAAAAAATCTAATTGTAAAAATGAATGTATTAATAATACAAAAGGAATTTGTAAATACTGGTGTTTTTAAAAGTTTTTATGTTAACAGGGAAAAAGTGGCAAAGCATCTTTCCAGTATTATATGAAGCCTGGGAGATTGCTTTGCTTCCTTCAAACATAAAGTGAGAAGAGCCCTTTAGATAATCTGTACTTCTATGTTGAAAATCAAAGCTTTATAATATTCCACTGGGGAAAAAAATCCCTATTGAGGCCATTTTAGTAAATGTTCAGAAATGCAGCATGATACCAAGTCAAGGCAGTACCTGCTTAAACATTTATGTAAGAAAGATTGTGATTCCATGCCAACGGAGCTGCACAGGAGAATGATTTCACTTTAGCTACTTTCATATATAATCTATAAAAATCTATAAAAAGTATATTTTTTTCAGCTATTCTTTTCTTACTTAAAAAAGTAAATTAAAAGGTTTCATTTATAAGATCCTGCTGGATCTATAAACATCTCACCAACCTTTGATATTTCCTCCTGCCATTATAGAAATGAACTGTAATTCAGGAATAATATGCTCCACTTGGGGTACATGGTGATCAAAACACAGTATAGTGTCTGATATATTTTTGCATGCTAAAATACCATTTGACTATGCAATTCTTCACAGCCAGGATTAGAAATTTCAAATTATCCAAAAGATATGATGTTGGTATATGCTTTGAAGTGACTGAAGAAAACTGAAAGTAGTTTTGCAAAATGTTTGGTGCATTTGGGCTTATTTTGTCTTTTAACCAATCTGGACACATGTAAGCAAATTGCAGAAACTTTGCTAAAATAAACTTGATGAGTTAAAAAAAAAAATAGACAAAGATTGAATGTTTTAATGGCAAAGGAAATAACAGGTTATAATCAACATATGAAAAACACTCCACTAATATACTAGCAAATGGAAAAAGACTTTGAATTTACATTTCATTAGAATGAATCAGTGTATGAAAGCACACAGCGATGAAGAGTACAAAAAGTGCTTTCAACAGCCTGGTTAGCATTGTTTATCACAAGTGCACTGTAATATCAGCAAATGCCTGTGGAATTCATGACACTTTATTCTGCTATTCTTCATATTTATTGGCATATAACTTTTGAAGTAAAGCCATAAATGTTTTCCTTACCTACTAAAAGATGTCTCTTTGTTTTTTATTCAATAGCTATTCTGTCATTAAAACAATGAAATGCCTAATATCTGAGATGTATAGATGACTATGTGCAATAAAGTATGTACCATGAATTATAATTTACTTAATCATACAGCAAGCAGCTTTAGAGTAAGGTTTGCTTTAAGGTAGACTATATGATGCTCAGTTGAACACAAATGGAAATGCAAATGTAAATGCAAAAAAACCAAACACACATACTTGAATGGATTGTATGATAAAAAAAATTAAACATGTCGTATAAACAATAACATTCAGTTTACAGCAGTAGGATTACTTGAAAGGTGTCATTATTGCAACTGATCTATTTCTGATTAAAAAAAAACCTAATGCTGCTTTTATTTTCTGCATAATTTTAATCTCTTTTGTCTTAGAAATTGAATATTGTACTAGTCTGGAAGTTTGTCTAGTCTGTTATTTTCATTCTGACCTTGGTAAAGCTATTGTTTACTATATCTGTAGCTACAGGAAAAACTATAGAGTAGGAATTTTTGTCTGGAATAATTTAAAATGTGAGTTTTTCCATTCTGTTTCCCTAGGTCTTAAAATGATTTCTGGATACAAAGCTTTTACCCTTAGTTCTGGAGTTTTGTATATATTCTAAAATAAAGGATATTGGTATTTACAGTATCACAGTATCGCCAAGGTTGGAAGAGACCTCAAAGATCATTGAGTCCAACCTGTCACCTCAGACCTCATGACTAGACCATGGCACCAAGTGCCACGTCCAATCCCCTCTTGAACGCCTCCAGGGATGGTGACTCCACCACCTCCCTGGGCACCACATTCCAATGAAGAATGACTCTCTCAGTGAAGAACTTTCTCCTCACCTCGAGCCTAAACTTCCCCTGGCACAGCTTGAGACTGTGTCCTCTTGTTCTGGTGCTGGTTGCTAGAGAGAAGAGACCAACCCCTTCCTGGCTACAACCACCCTTCAGGTACTTGTAGAGAGCAATGAGGTCTCCCCTGAGCCTCCTCTTCTCCAGGCGAAACAACCCCAGCTCCCTCAGCCTCTCCTCATGGGGCTTGTGCTCAAGGCCTCTCACCAGCCTTATTGCTCTTCTCTGGACATGTCCAAGTGTCTCGATGTCCTTCTTAAACTGAGGGGCCCAGAACTGGACACAGTACTCAAGGTGTGGTCTAACCAAAGCAGAGTACAGGGGCAGAATGACTTCCCTGCTCCTGTTGGCCATACTATTCCTAATGCAGGCCAGGATGCCTGCATTTGTAAGTATTCAGGATGATTGATGTATGTATCATTTTTGGACCTTGATATTTTGGTCTCGGCAGCTTCCAGGAACAGTGTTTTCTACTCTGCTATATAGAACAAAAAGTATTTCTGATGAATTTGCAATGTTGTGGGTTTTGTGTGTTGTTTCCCCCCCGCCCACTTATTAGAAAAAATGGAAGCCAGAAGCTTCCAATCAATTCCAGATTAAAAAAAAATCCAGGATAAGAGAAAGTAATCTTTTTCTATCATCTTAAGTAAAATGATTACAAACTTTTTGAGCATTTTTCATTCCTTTGATCACTTCTCTGAGATTTGAACTTCCTTTTCTGAACCTCTGTCAGCTCTTTAGCACTGGAGGAGGTTTTTTGCTTGGTTTTGGTTTTGTGGGTTTTTTTGTTTGTTTGTGTGCTTGTTGTTTTTGTTGTTGCTGGTTTTTTGAGCAGGTAGAATTGGTACTGCACATATTTTTCTGGAGAAGATGGCATTTTAGATAGATACGTGATCATTTCTTGACTGTATTGGGATGTTGGACAATAAAGGTACTTTATTCTTTCCTCTGCTACTTCTTTATTGTCAGTTATTTTGGAAGGAACAGTGTAACTTGCTTCAGATCCTCTGTGTGAGTACCAAAGAGAAACTAAAAGGAGACATGATCACTCATTTTTATTTTCTTGGTATATATCAGTGTTGCATTCAATTACTGCTGTCTTTAAAGGTTTCTGACCCGGATAGAATGAGTATCCTCTCAAATGATATGTGATTTCATTTGAGGAGAAGTTCTAGGGTAGTGTCTGGGGTAAGAGCTTATTCTCCTTTCCTCTGAAAGAGTAGAGCTACTCCAGGGGTTGGCAAGGATAGTTGTCATGGAATGCCTGTACTTCCAGCCCCGTTGAGAAACCCTTTAGTTGCCTGTAGCTGGTTGGTGTGGTAGCTTCTAATTCTGTCCTAGATTAAACCTATGGCCAGATTTAGGTAAAAGAAGGAATTTCCCCTTATGCTGGACTGCTCTACTTTATAGTGTTTTACCTGAAACACTATGGCCTGAAATTCATCCATCCCTGTAACCCATGTTCTAGGCTATAGAATAGCTTTTTCTCTGTCTTGTTCATTTACTTTAGAAACATTATATAGGGCTGGCTTTCAGCTATACCCTATGATTTTTGGGGCTTTTGGACTCCTGTTTTACCTTGTATGTCTTAAATTGAATTTAGAAGACTAAATCAAAGGCATAGATTTTGTTTAAGAGAGCAAACAAGAAAAAATTGATATTTCAGTATAGTGGAATCAAAATTTCTCATAGATATGGATCTAAGATCTGTCTCAAATATAAAGGCTTTCCATAATAATGAATTCTTCATGAATAACCATAACTGGGGAAAAAAAGACATGGGAAAGAAAAATAAATACACAGAGTCCTCACTTCTCTACCTCATTAAACAATAAAAATTAGAGTATAGTAAAAATATTTGTTCAAATTGATTCTATAGATCTGGAGACTATCTAAAAATGAAGTAAAAAATTTGGGCTACTATACTTTGAGAGTATAGTTACAAGTTAGTACAAGTTATTTCTTCACTCTTTAATGTTTTATGGTGTAGGTGACCTTGGGATTTTTTTTTTTTAATATGTATGTACGTAGCAATTTATTAAATATACTTTAAGAATTTACCATCTGTTTATATCTACACTTTTGGACTGAGAAGCCAAGATGAACGTGCAATACATACACAAGCCAGGCAACAAAACCAGCTTTATGTGGTTTTCTGCATTACTGTTTTAGCTTTGTTTCTTTCTGAAGCACTAAGCAGGTCATGAATTCTAAAATCTAATCTTCTGTAAGCATTAGTAATGAAACAGTGCAGCAGAGAGGCATGGCCTTTTCCCACAAGATTTTACTTTGTTTATGAATTGAGTCATACAAAGAGTGGAATCAGAGATAAGACATGAAATTTTCAGGTGGTACCAGCTGGCATAGCCCCATTAAAATAAATGGAAAGACACTTGTTATCACCATTAGCTTGTGACTCATACCCAGGGTAAATAAAATGGTTAATATGAATGTTTCAGTCATAATTTTTTTAGATAGAACTATTGACGCTGCAAGGACAGATGCGGGCATTCAGCATCTGAGACAATTTGATATATATTTTGGATTAGAGACAATGTATGAGTTTTCTGTCTATCATCCAGTTGACCCTGGCTCATATTTGAACTTAGTAGAAAGTAACCTAATACTGTGAAGCTTCTGGTGACTGGAGTAAATCATGGGCTGCTGCATAGCATTAGAATGAAAAACTCTGGCAGAGAAAGGGAAAATCAAATCTTTTGCCCTTCATTCCTCATGTGATATGCACTGAATTGTACTGAGTCCTTGTCAGCAATATGACTGTTGACTGATGCTGTAACTAGCAAGTTCAGTAAAACAATTTGAGCTGAAAATATGCATATCACTTTCTGTCATTTTACTGTAAGGTGGGTGTGGGATGCCATTTTCCAAATTTAACATAGCAATAGCAACAACAAAATCCATGTGTGAGAATGGCCATGGAAAGAAGAGAAAGCTTTAGATTTTTCTATAGACTTTCATATTCGCAAATTCCACCTGTGAGTTCTGTAAGGCCCAAAGCAAACAAAATCTACAATAAGAACCAGAAAGACATTTAGTTAAGAGAACCAGAAAGTCTATTCTTTGGCTGTCAATGCAGGTATATGTACCTTTCCCTGCCCTTTGTCAGCCAACACAGCAAAGTTTACAGCATTACGAGTGAAAGATCATCAAACTAGGTCAATAGTGCATCACTGTATGTGTAAGATGAAAACATACATGGTTTATCACTATCCCTTCATTTGTTGTAGCTGTAATTTTGAGTATTGTTCCTTGTAAAGCAGTCATGTGTGGTGGTCTCTGGAACACAAATTAAACTTGCCAGGAGGATATGTTGCTAAAATTTTGAATATGCACCTGTGATCTTTTCATCTGCTTTTGCCTCCCCTGGTTTAGGAGTTTTAAACAGAGGGATGGCTGGAAATATTAATATATAGCTCTATGCCTGTGTTTTTGACTTAGAAAAAGATTAGTGTCATACACAGTCAAGAGTTTCATGTTTGTCAGTAACGTATAGTCATTATTATAGTGAATAAGAAATAGATAGCATGAGTTATTTACTTATTTAAAATATTGAATGAAATGTGCTGGCTGTAAATAACTTCTGCAATATATTTAAGAACATAAATTTTGTAGTTAATATATATTTTTTTTTCCTGGGAATTATCTCTTCTGATTAGTTTTCAGTTCTATCAGCAACAAAATTGTCCTATGTATCTTCACTACAGATTTCTCACTGAAATTTGTAGCTGAATTGAAAGGACTTAACTATTATGACCACTGAAATATTGGTTACAGTCATCCTGTAATGAAAGACTATCATAACAATCACTATACCATTTTCCATTTTAATGAGAATCATTGATTGGCAAAAGGTGAAATAATGTGTAGGAATTTTATGTCTTACTTGTTAATATGAAGGAAAACTTAAAAAAAGTGAAGCATGGATCTTTAAATTTTCTCTTTAACATCAAGATATGTAGGGAATGAAAAAGAAAGTAGTAGGCAAGAAAGAATCATCTTATCCTTTCACTGAAAATAAAAAAAAGGGTGTGTGTGTGTGAGTTTTATGAATCCTGTTTACACAAGATGTGAAAGACAATTTTATTTCATAGAGTGCCTGGCTTCTCCATTTGCATTACCCTTGGATCGGTGCGAAGGAAGTTTCTCACTTTGGAAGCTATTGTTAAGCAAGAAAACTCAGCTGCTTTCCTTCCAAATGAAAAAGGAAACAGTTCCACAGAGTGAGATTTGCTCTCCAGGAAAGCCCATGATATCTCACCAAGTTACAAGTAATTGCCTACCCATTTTAAATCTAACACTAGGGATGAATAGGCTTTAAGCTATTTCAAAATATGTCCTATTAACTTTAATACATGCTAAAATTGTAGCAGAATTTAATTTTCTGCCTTTCAAGAAAGCAATGCTTTTTCCTATAATGAGGCCTTTCTGCTGAAGAAATTACTGGAACTAAAAGGCTATGAGTTCCATTTTTTCCTGAATTCTTAAACTTATTGCAATCATAAGCTATAGACTATTTCAGATTGGAAGGGACCTCATGACCCACCCTCATGCAACCTCCTACCTCATGCAGCCTCCTACAATCTCATCAAACCCTTGCATTCTCTTCCTTTCTAGCACAGAGTATGTAAGCTGGGTGGCTAATGGTTGAGTAACAGGGAGGTGACAAATGCTCTCATGGTCTGCTAGACAAATATTGTACCTGTTCTGTTCACACTGTTATGAGGCCAGAAGACATTCCTTATAAGAGAAACCAGCTAGTACACTGAAATAAAATGGCTAATTTAACTAATGAGTCAGAAACACTGTTTCCTGTACTTCACCTGTGCAGTTTCTATAAACACAGCTAGATGGCTTTTACTCTTCAACCTTCTAAGGGAGGTACTAGTCATGGCTTTCAAGATTTGTATTACCTCAGCAAATATATTCCTGCTGAACATAAGCTAAAGGAAATGGGGGGAAAAATAATAATAATTAGAAGAGACTGACAGTTGGAAGCCAGCCAAGATTAATGCAAGTTAAAACAATTTTCCTAAGACTGAAGTGACTTAGCCTGAATAGGAAAATAATGAGGCTTTTTAAAAGATTTAAACTAAGATGTGTTACATGAAACTTCCTTTCCTAGTAACTATAAAAAGCGTACCAGGACCAATTTTATTGGCAACTGTTCTACAAGGTTTTCTTTGTAACTAGTCCTCACAAGGACATTCATTGGAAAAGGTGACTGTAAAACTGTTGTGTTAGGTCACATTTAGTTTTGGTCAATGATGGAAATTAATTATTTTTATGAAAGCTTGATGTCAAAATATATATTTCATAATTAAACAGATTTTTTTAATTTAGATCTCTTTTTTTCTCTCCTTAGCAAACATCCAACTTCAGAAACTTTCCAGTCAGAAATGTTCAAGGTTGATACAAGTTTGAGAAATATGTTGCTTTGCTAAAAAGAAAGACATTAGTAATTGTATGAGCAATATGAGAAGGACTTCTGATGTCAAAAAGTCTGCAATTAGACACACACACAAATAAAACAACAAAAAAACCCCAACCAAACAAAACCCCCAAAAACTCAACCCAAAATTTTCTGAACAAACTAATCACTGTATGTAGGTCTCCTAGGCTGACACTGGTAATTAAGGAGAGGAGTCATCCTCTTCCAAATTCTGCTAAGATTTTCTTCAAATTAGTAAGATATGATTCAGTATACATTAGTGCCAATTTAACAAATCTTCAATTATGCTATTGACTTCTGAATGTTCCTTCTTGGGAATCCTCTAGGGACACAGTATCTCACTTGTATTTCAGTCCTGGGGGACCGGAAGCAACTCACACATAACTGTCAGTCTCATGAAGCTGTTGCCTCCACACTGCATATAAATAACTGTGTATCAAATGTGAAAATAGGCAATAGGAGATTAACAATCTGTAAAAGCACTGACTAGATCCCTAAAAAAGAAACATAATTCAGTTTTATAAACATTTTCAAGTGACTCTATTCTTCTGCTCCTTTTAGATGAGATAGGAAATAGTAACCTCCCTGAGACAGCTGAGTGTTATGATACATTAGCTAATTACAAAAATATAGTGAGGAAACAATGCATTAATCATCTAGATTAATCTGTGTTGGTTAGCTAACTCTCTGTTCCTGCATTTAGATTATATGTTCTTAACTATCCCAATGCTTTCTTATGTGCACCAGATACTTTTAACATGATGCTTAAAGCGAAATGTTTAATTAGTGCTATTTTGATAAAAGTTCTGTTAAGTGCTTAAAATTGTAACTCTGTTTCATTGTGTTTGCATTACAAAATATTAATTAAAAAATAATAAATAGCTTCAACACACTTTGACTGTATGCAGCTAGGGGCAGAGGTTTTGTTCCAGCCTTCTGTTAGCCTAATTTTGGTGCCATTGTAATAAATTATGTCAGTCTCTAAGTGTATCCAAGGTGTGATTACACGTGCTACAAGTCAGCTAGAGTGAAGTGCCACTGTGGCATGCCTCCCCCATCGTATCTTCACTTATATTTCATTGCCAGAAAAAGCAGATGTTTCAGTGACATTTGTGCCATTAATACATCATTAAGGGATCTCCTTATCTGCCAGAGAAGTTTTATAATTCTGCACATTTGAACTGTGCAGCATATTAGGGTAAAGGACATAATGTTTATCCAAATGAGTGCTTAAACGCTTTAAAATGGAGAGTGGATATATTTTCTCCAGTAATTCTCTTCTGTAAAATGATATTATAGTTCCACAGCTGTATTGCAATACTACTGTATTAATATCCACAACAAATGTCCTCTTGGTTTATGGGAAAACTTCATACATGTAGCTCTTTTGTCACACAGAAGCAGGAAAAAACCCTAGTTCAATGTGTTAAGTATGTCTCCCAATAGATAAATAAGCAGCCTTGTGTCTCACAATCCCAGCAAAAGTACTCTGTAACCTCCTTGCAGCAGGAAACAGTTCCTTGCTAGGAAAATACACTCTAAACATGGAAAGACAAGGAAATCTTTAATAAGAAATGTAAGTGTAATCACAAATATGAGGAAAATATGTGAATGATGTGTGGCATGTATGCATGGATGGAAATTTACCCTGATCCAAAAAGATGGCTATATTTCGTGGTACACTCCTGCCCTGAGCTGATGAGTAGGATTCTCAGGCAACAGATCCTTGATTGCATTAATTCCTACATCAAACCTTCCTCAGACTCTTAGCAAATAACTAAGCATAATCTATGGATCTTCTCAGCAGGCTTTTGTTAGTGCCAGAAGTACATTCTGCCTTTTGACTGATTAACAAAATTTGTTAAACCAGTGATTAAATAAATTTCTGACTAACAATGCATCTAGCAGTAAACCTCCTTCGGCTGTGGTTCACTTCCTTTAATCACAGTAAATCTACTAATCTGCCATAACATCTCATAAAACTCATCAAAAAAATCAAAGAAAACCTTTGGTCAGATCCAAAGATGTATTAAGACACTTAACCAATAATTGATTTAGCTGCGTTACTCAAAGTAGAATTTATAAACAAAGATGTTCATAAAGAAAATTAAAAGAGAAAAGTTTCTTTTTAATTTGCTGTTCTTCTAGGACTGTTGGAATTAAAAGTGAGAATACAATGACTAGTAATTACTTATGTTATTCTTGCCAGTGAATTTAAGTAGATTTCTTTTGACAATGTCCTCTATTTAACAGCTTTCCCTTCTTGCTCTTGGTGATATTTAGAGCAGAGAAGTGGAGAAGGGAACAAAGGAAAACAGAAATCAAGAAAAGGATGACAAGGAAGACTCACATATAATATATGATATTACTTTCTGAGATAGCTTTGGACTTGGTTGGCTTCAAAGTAGTGATTTTTTTTTGGAGGAAATAAATATTTGAAAGTAATTTTGTTGTCTACATTAAGTCCCTAATGATAGTTGCCATAAGTTTAGTTTATCAAACTGAACTGGGCACTCACCCTGAGTCATTTCTATGGTAAAGGGACCAAAATTGTCCCTTTTGTGGCTACTTGTATGTTCTTTTCATGCTATTGGCAGTTCAGTGCAGGCTGAAGCAATCCTGAAGCTCTTCTATGTAGTTCTCCAGAATCTTGACTAAATTCATGACCAGGGGCTTGAATAAGTGCTACAGAGTTCATGCCCTTGTAAGTGCATGAGCCAAACTATAAATGAAAAGTTGGGCTATGAAATTGTGTATTCTCTTGAAGCAGCCAGAAATGATAAATATCCAAATTCATGTAATAATTTTAAATACAATAAAGCAGATGTTCCAGAGCAGAAACAGCTTCTTGTGATTGTTGACTTGCTAAAAAAAAAAAAAAAAAAAAAAAAGGGTCTATTTGGTACTAGTGCAGGAAAATTTCAGCTGGGAAACTTGATTCCTTTGTTTCTCTACTTCTCTCTGCAATTAGGAAAATGCTCAAAAATTAAACAATTGGGTTTTATGCTTTCCTGTATCCCAGCCAGCTGCTATGTACTTTTGGGTCTATAATTAGAAAGTTCCTGTTTTGCTAGAGTTCAGATAACATTATTTTTAGAAAAAGGAACTGTCTATCATAATTGATTCAGAAATATTAATCAAAACTTTAGCATTTCTGCAGAGTGGATGAAGTTTGGTTTTAGATAAAAGACTAAAGTTTTGAGCTTTAAACTTGATGAGAATGTGTGACCGTTTTAGGCTGTGCCTTTAAGAAAGGGACAGTTACTGGAACACTCTGGCTGAATGTTTTGGTATAAAAATGAAAACAAAAGATAAGTCTAAACGAATTTCATTGGTAGATTGGTAGAATGCAACTTTAAATTTTAGCTTTAGTTCAGTTTGAATCTCAGTCAGTTCAGTCTGTCTGTTCTCTCTGTTCCAGTCTGCATGAGCAGCTGCTGTCTTTCCTCTGTGCTGGACAGAGTTGACCTTGAACTGACTGAGCTAACCAGATAAGTAACTAATTCTTGCATACACTTTGAGCTAGCAGAATTTCCTCCTTAATAACTACCTTTTCTCTCTCTAACCCTTTTTGGGGAAAAAAGGGAGGAAGGGGAAGAAGGGGGGATAGTTAAGGGGGAAATCCCTCTCCTGGTAGGAGGGAAAGGTCTTCTGTGTTACGTTCTTTGCTGTATATTTCCGTATATATTGTAAATACTGTATATTGTGTATATAATCATCTGCACTTCATCCTGCTTGTAAATATAGCTTATTCATTTCTGCTTCTCTGAGTTAGCCGTGGTTTCTCTGTGTGTGTGGGAGAACTGAACTTTCTCTCACCACCACAGAATGTTAGAAGAAAATAATGTTGCTTGCATTTCTGATTGTTCAGCGTGTTAATGGCATAAAAATTTAGTATGAGCTTCAACTTTGATTTTCCTATTCCCCAGTCACAAGATACCTAATGTGTGCATCTATTCATAGAAAGGCCCAAGTTCATATTTCTTACACTCTTAGAAAGAATGTAACCTTGCAGCTGCAGATGAGCAATTTACCACAGAAGCAAGGTAGTTTTAATCTCTCAAAATGAGGTACAGTTGAAGACCGAGTATTCTTATTCTATGTTCTAATGGAAACTATCTCTTTCTTCCTCTTAAGTAGGTGAATGAAAATACATAGCTTCATCCAGGACTTTGAAACCAGCAACTTTGAATTCCTCTCCTGCCACTTGAATCTGACTTGCAAATGTAGAATTCTTGCTCCACTCTATCCATTAAATGGATGTCTTTCTCTTGCTGGGAAAAGGCCTTGAAGAAAGTAGTAAGTCTGGTAGATTTGTATGTGGTTTCTTTTTAAAAATTTATTTATTTATTTTAAATATGTGCACATTTCTGGGAGGTAAAATGATGAAACTTGAAGTTAATAATGATCACATTTAGGACTTAAAATGCTTTGTGGTTTATATTACTGTTGCCTTTTTTGATTGAGGGAAAATGGGTAGAGTGATTTACTGAAGGTTACTCTGAAAATTAGTGATGCTTTCATAAAAAGACTCCATGCCAGGCAGCCTCTGGAGACCACACTAAGTGAAAAGCATTGAAAGACAAGAATACTTTGTTATTCCTGTTTTAAATTGAGCCATGTATGTGCTATTAGAAACACTATATACAAATCTAATGCCCTTTCCTCTGAAGCTTAATCTCCAGGAGGAAGAATGCCATGGATTCTCATGACAGCCAAGAGCTTCTGTTCAAAATGTGTGTCTCCTCCATTTGTGCAGATGGCTATTTGGATTGTTAAGGCAAGGGCAGACAGTAGTCTTTCTTTCCAAGAGCATGAGAAGATGTGTTTACCTGTTCCTTGGACAGAGGACTCAGTGCCAGAATAAGCTGGGGAGAAACATGTAGGGAAGGGAATGGAATGGAATGGAATGGAATGGAATGGAATGGAATGGAATGGAATGGAATGGAATGGAATGGAATGGAATGGAATGGAATGGAATGGAATGGAATGGAATGGAATAGACCAGACCAGGTTGGAAAAGACCTTTGAGATCATCGAGTCCAAACTATCATCCAACACTATCTAATCGACTAAACCATGGCACCAAGCACCCCATCAAGTCTCTTCCTAACCACCTCCAGTGATGGTGACTCCACCACCTCCCTGGGCAGAACATTCCAATGGCAAATCACTCTTTCTGTGAAGAACTTCTTCCTAACATCCAGCCTAAACCTCCCCTGGCAGAGCTTGAGACTGTGTCCTCTTGTTCTGGTGCTGGCTGCCTGGGAGAAGAAACAACCCTGACCTGTCCTCCCTTCAGGTAGTTGTAGACAGCAATAAGGTCTCCTCTGAGCCTCCTCTTCTCCAGGTCAAGCAACCCCAGCTCCCTCAGCCTCTCCTCATAGGGCTTGCACTCCAAATCTCTCACCAGCTTTGTTGCCCTTCTCTGGACACATTCCAGCAAGTCAACATCTTTCCTAAACTGAGGGATCCAGAACTGGACACAGTAATAAAACACAGTCTAGAGTAAAGTGTGGGTCACTTGTAGGCCAAGCAGCAGTTTTACTAACACTAGTCTGTAGGACTGTTTCCAAGTAAGCTAACATCAATCAGGTTTGTCTCCAGGATGCTCTGGATAATGTGCATGTGCGTGCTTGGCAGTAGGGTAGGGTCGGGATGCTATGTATGCAGGAATGTACATGTGGGAGATTATTGTAGCTATGGCTGGCTTCCAGCCATAAGGAGTTGAAATACTGAGAATTTCAGATACCATATGAAATCTAATGAAATTTCTAGCAATATAGGAGGCATTACTCTTATCACATGTGCCAGTGTTACTGTAACATCAAAGCGTGCTAAGAATATGTGAGGGTAATGTTAGTGTGTGACGCAGAGATACAAAGAGAGAAGACAAGCAACAAGATTTGGGATTTCTGCAAATATTTAGTGAAAATATGGTTCTGTTTCACAGCTTTTTATGTGTGTTGGCAGACTGATACAGAATCGGTTGGGATGCTGCTGAGGCTTGTGGCAGCACAGAAGAGAAGCAACAGCTAAGGGACTTACTTCTCAATAATAAATGAGATGAGCAAAAATAGAAACAGAATTTGAGGATTAAAATTTTTAGAATTATGGAGTTGTTAATAATATATGCATTTGAACTGATGATCATCTTACATTTATATTAAAAGTTACATTATACACTCAAATGCCATGTGCAATTGTGAAGGAAAAAGAACTCAAAGAAAATCACTCATAAAAGAGCGTTACTAAAAATGTATTTCCGTAATAGGTAAAGAAAATTATTCTGGGTATTTAGTGAGGGGGAAAAGTGTGAGGAACTGGACTCCCAAAATGAGAGTTAATAAGTTAAATTATAAAATGGACTGATTTTAATGGCTCAGTCATAAACCTTCGAAAGCAAGGGTTTGTAGAGTAAGTGCTGACACTATTTTAAGCAATATAAAACATTCTGTAATGGTACCAGATTTCTGGGATTCATATATATATATATATATATAAAATAGCTAAGCCTTTTGAAAATAGATTGTATGGATTGCAGTATAAACTACAGAAGAAGAAAAGATGCAGTGCAGGTCAAAACAACACTTTCAGAGTGGTGGAAGACATGGTTTGCCAAGAGGATGCATGAGCTAACAACTTTTGCTGTGCTTGGATGAGCACACTTTCAAGCGGCTTCTCTGGATTTACAGAAGAAAACAGGGAGAATTAGTGAACTTCTGCCAAAAGTTGAAAAATATATTTTTATGGTCTTTAACTGTCTCCAAACACCTGCTTCAATAGGAGATGTTTGTATTTGTCTGTATATGTGCTTTCCCACTCTTTGTCTGTGAACCAACTGCGAATGTTTATTCCAAAAAGATCCCCAAGGTAATTTGTTGTTTTTCTGGAATTGTTTTAATCACAAACCTTTTGCATTGTTTTTTTTTTTTTTTTTTTTTTTTAGTCTTGCTCAGCTCTAAAGTTAAAAAAGGGTTGTCTTAATGCTAAACATCTGGTCTGTATTCACATTTCTATTTCTAAATGAGGTTAGTGAGCATGAGTTTCAAATTGAAATCTTGCAACATTCTATCCTTATTTAAGTCACATATTTTGGACTGATGTGATTACCTGAGAGAAAATAAAGAACTTCAGTGGTTAATTATGCGAAGGGCAGACACAATTATTTATTTAGTTTCTGCAATAACAATATATTCTGTTAGGATACATTGAAGGTCTCCACAAGTACATAAAATTGGTTAGGAAGAGAAATAGACAAGCCTGAAATCTTCCCTTGCTTTTAAGGACTGACCCAAAACAAGTGACACGCTCTATAAAATATAGCCATAAACTGAAGGTGGAAACACATCCAAGTGCCTTGTAACAAAAACAGTACAGTTCAAATGCTGTAATGTAACAGTTACAATGTATTTGGTGCTTACTATCTTTAAACTATTTTTATACCCTTGTAAAAGAAGACTAGTCCATTGTTTCATAGTATTGTGTAGAGGAGATTAAAGTATGACACAAAAGTTACTATGGAAATTGTACCCCTTGAAATAGTTTTTTAAAGGCAAGTCACATCAGGCTGTCCATTCTGGCTTCAAGAAGTCTTAGCTTTGCTAAGAAGCAAGCCAGGCTATACTGAGAAGGAAGCTGTGGTTTGTATTGTAACTTCAATAAGTAATAAAGTACTCTCCATTGCTGTTTAATTTTTTGTCATGTCCAATGTTCTTTTTATGGTAGCAAGGTGATGAAAGATGAAGACAGTATTTTCTTGTTCTCTATAAAATTGAAATGTACTTTATTCTTGTAGCTCAGAAGATAATATTGTGTCACCACTGATCTCTTTGTTTAGGCATATGTCTCCCACCTGAACTTTATTTCTGGTGGTATTAGTCAAGCAGGAGCCGAGTGAAAGCCACCAGAAATTTAAATCCATAGGGTATCAAAATGAGAAGCTAGACAGTGTTGGATGCAGATATAACTGACAATTCAAGATATAATTCAAGAGCCTCACACACAATCTGCAAAAATGTACCTATTTGTTTTAGAATGGTAGCTAACCATATCAAAAGATCTTTTCAAGTTATACTTGTGAGATGTTGCAAGTGCCTGTCAAAATGGAAGTCTGGGTTTGAGAGAGTATAGGATTTGAAAGATTGCTTTTCTTCAGAATTTTGTACTAATACAGTGTTCTTAGGCTTTCTGGTCAGTATTCATTCTCTTTTATTCTATTGTACAAATGTTTTCCCTTGTCATGGAAGCTTTAATAGGATCACATTAGTGCTCCACTGTTCTCTCACAATCAATAGAGTTAGTGGCTATTTTACTGTTCAGTGTAATTCAAACAATTATACACTGTAAACTGTGTGTGTTAGTAGGGCGTCAAGAGTAAAGAAGTGGCTCAGACTGGGAAATGAAAAGCTTAGCACACTGGGAAATGCTAGCTTCTTCCAGCTAGCAAAGCAGGATTGCTATACAGGAAATGTGTAAAGTAACATATTTCACTTAAGATGATCTTATCAGGTTTTAGAAAGATGAAGAAAACATCTCTTTTGGATCTTCATGATGAGACTGTGCTTCCGATATTAACCTCGTTGCCAAATTAAAAGAGGCTTCTTGCTTCACTATTGTTTTTTCTTTCGTATTGCATTGATAGACTTAAAGTGTTGGAAATGAGCCAGTGTTGAATTCTGATTTCCATTTAGTGCTGTAATGAAGTAATAAGCACAAATTGATTCAGATTAACAATTTCCTCCTCACTTAATTAAAAGCTTTTTAATATTTTTTTTGTCAGCTTCAATGTTTATACAAAAATAGCTATTATCTTCATGATTGCTATTTTCATTTAAAAAAAAGGATAGTAAAATTCAGCCCATGCTACTTCCAAAGGAAGATTATCCCCAGTGCTTATATTTTTCTGTGGTATCTGTCTAAGCCAAGCAAAATATTTTATTCAACTAGATTGTAAACATTTGCCTGGATATGTCCTGTGAGCAAAACTTCAATACAAATGAGGACATTTCCTTCATTCCCTGCATGCAGCTTGATTGTTCCCTTTAACCACATTACACCTTGTGTTATTTTCTGCACAATACTGCTCAGCATAAGCTATTATGTAGTATCCAGAAGAAATCTATATTTAATACACAAGATGCAGAACAGATATGAAGAGAATTATCTGCTTCGCTCTTAAAAGTGCTGGTGCAAACCCTGCTCCTTGCTGTGTTGTGTGAGCAACACTCATATGATGGAGAGAAAATTTGCCTATAGTAACTTGGTAATGTCTTTGACACCTGATGACAAAGAGGGAAATTAATTGGAAGAAAGAAATAGGTCTTGATAGGGCTGAGGGTCAATTAATAATTCTTTCTGTAGTATGTCTCCTGAGGTGGTTTTAGATTAAAGGTCTTTAAGTCTAAGTTTCAAACTTCTAAGCAAGGAAGCTTTGAAAATGTTTAAGATCTTCATACATAAAAGCACAGAAAGCTGGAGCTTTTAAATTGCTAATGGCATGTTTTATCTAGTAATTTTCAACAGCAAATTCTAAAGTGGCAATTAAATCTGTAGGACAAATTCAGTCCTTAGTTGAATGCAGGAACCACTTCCAAATTGAGGGCTGTTACAAGGGTTCTTCTCTGTTTCCAAAAGTATTCTGAGGCTCGATTTTTTTAAGCAAGCATATATTTAAACAATTTTTTAATGTATCAACATGTCATTTCAATAGGCTTATTGGTATAGGTACAGAATTAAGGTGTTGGGTTGATTGAAGAGAGCATTGAACTTCAAGTAAAACTGGTTGCCCATTCAACCATACCTGATCTTCTTCATTCCTCTGAAGATGTGATCCAATGATTTATATGAGCTGTAAGCAACTTTAAGGTGTAGTTGTCTCTTCTGTGCTTCCTCAGTGATTGCCCATTGGAATGGTCTGCCCATGGAGGTGGTGGAGTCGCCTTCATTGGAGATGTTCAGGAGGAGACTTGATGGGGTGCTTGGTGCCATGGTTTAGTTGTTTAGTTGGGTTGGATTGGTTGATGGGTTGGACACGATAATCTTGAAGGTCTCTTCCAACCTGGTTTATTCTATTGTATTCTATTGTATAAACTTCACCCTTGTCCATGAGAAGAATGGAAACTAATGTTGAAACTTCTAGAAAAAATTTGCGGAACAGAAAATGCTGTGGAACAGAAAATTTTGAATTCTCAATTCTGACTGAAAGACAAGAGGCTTCCAAATACCTTTGAAAATGTGCTAGAGGGGACATATGTGCCAAGATATTGAATATAAAAGCAGAGCCGTGACTCAGAAAAATATCAACTGTTATGTAAAAAAGGTGGAAGAAGCCATAGGGAAGTACTAGAAATTGTCAGAGAAGAAAACTGACTTATACTTTCTGTGTCAATGCTATTGCGTGGGGGCAGGAGGGACCACAAGCATGGATGGTCAGTGCAAAGTACTGTCTTTGATGTGGATTAGGTTGTTTGCTCCCAAGTTTGGTTGTAAACTACAGGTCAGAACAGTGCAGAGATAAAGTGTGCATAGGTAGAATTATCCAACAATATTTACCCTGCTCAAAGACATATTCACAGTAATAGATTTTATATCAATGTAATTGTAGGAAATTTGCAACTTGTGTACTTATATTGGGGTTTTTATTATTTTGTTATTACAGGCAGTCTAAATCATATTTACACAGGTAGCTCAGGAGTTTTCTGAACAAATCATCACTGAAGAGAGCAGGGAGACATGGAGCAGAAGAATCCTTGTTATTGCCTGTGACTACTGAAAATGGAAATGATAGAGAAGTGTGTTAATGATGTTGATTAGTAGACAGCAGCTCAGGGATTCATTGTGGTCTCACATCACTTTCCTAAATTTCAGTGTGCCATGTTCTTCTTTTTTTCCCTCTATCACCTTTGATGAAATGTAAACAAATTGTACATTAGGTACATGTGTGCCTCCTATGTAAAAGTGGTATCAGTTCTTTGATGTCGCTTTCTACCAGAGATTATTAGAACTTTGTTTATGTACATGCATACAGAGGGAGAGAGAGAGAGAGAGGGGAGAAGAACGTGTTTGTAACCAAGAATGATTCTTTTAAGAAACGTTGAACACAAACTTGTCAAGTAATATCATATTTGCTAGACAGTTATGCCTCTGCAGATTGTGGAAAGGCTCCCAAGCTCAGGTCTTGCCGTGTCCCAGTCTGCTCCTCTAATTGTATCTCCTCCTATTTCCTCAGTCTGTGAAAGCCATGTGGGTTTCTGCTCACTACACAGTGAAAAACCTCAGTAGAGTTAGATAATAGTTGGACAAATGATCTTAAAGGTCTTTTCCAACTGAAATAATTATACGATTCTATGAAAAACCTTTGTGAAAAATCAGACAGAAATGGATATTTTATGGGGGGAGGTGGGGTGGGGTGTGTGTTTGTGTGTTTGGTTTTTGTTGCTTTGGATTAACATCTTCAGGTCATGGGGTCTTGAGATATACACTGCCAAATAATGAATGAACATAAGCTTTGTATTCAAGATGTATCCATTTGGGACAAGCTGTAGATGGTGTCCCTTACCTAATCACCAACTTGTTTTACAACAGCTGAGCATTGAAACCTGATAAAATGGTGAAATGTGTTCTCTGAATTTATACACTCCAGGTTTCCCTATAACCTTCATATTTAAAGGGATTATCACTTGGATATAGAGTGGACTACATGTTGCCTTGAGTACTGATGTAACTTTCTGAAATGGTGGAAGGTAGAACTAACTGAAAAAGATAAATAATACAATCATGCAATGCACTGCATTGAAAAGGACTTCTAGAGGTCATTTAGTCCAACTCCCCTGCTTTAAGCAGGGACATGCCCTTGAATGTCTCCAGGGATAGGGTCTCCACCACCTTGATGGGCAATCTGTTCCAATACTCCACCGCCCACATAATAAAGAACTTCCTGATGCCCAATATATATCTACCCTTCCTTAGTTTAAAACCATTGTCCCTTGCACTATCAATACAGGCCTATGTTAACAATCCCTCTACAGCTTTCTTGTAGGCCTCTTTCAGGTACTGGAAGGCTGCTATAGGGTTTTCCTAGAGCCTTCTCTTCCCCATGTTGAACAATCCTAACTCCTTCAGCCTCTGTAGGAGAGGTGCTCCAGCCCTCTGATAATTTTTGTGGCCATCCTCAACCCTCTACATCAGGCTGATGACCTTCTTGTGTTGAAGGTCTCAACACAATCTTTACCAATAAAAAGCCTGTGTTTTACTATGGGATTTTGTTGGTTTGGACGTTTAGAATAACAGATCTAAACAAAATGTCAACTTACACAGTGTCTTCCATGGGATTTCCAGATGCTGTTAGAACTGATGTGGAATTTTTCAGCTTTTTGGAAATACACTCAGTAAATGACAATGGTCTGTGCCCTAAAGTGCTGGCAGGCTGCCTGAAAGCACCAAGAACCATTTAGTCCAGGAGATAGGCATCTAAAACAAGCTAAGACACTGGCCAGCTGACTTGTTTGGAAATAACTGCTGAAGAGCACTCAGTCACCAGCTCTGAAATTCAGTTAATTAATACTTGTCAGAAGAACTTTACCCGGGATGTGTAGTTATACTGACCTATAAAACACCAATTGCAGCTGAGGTGACTACTTAATAACACCCTGCTTCCTGAATGCTCTGTTTCAGAAATAGGCACAGCTGGCTTCTGATACACTTTTCTTTAGTTCAAGACTGTCACACTTCCTGTCCTGCTTTTATTCAAAACTTTCCGTCTAGCCATAGTGCAGACAGTTATTGCTGAGAGCACTTAAGCTTTTCATTTTACCTATGTCCTCTTGCAGATATAGTCAATACCTTCTCCAAGGGCTTCTCTGTGTTTAAAATGTCATTGTCTTCCTTAAGAAGCTTTTCTCTGGCTAAAGTAAATTTCTTGAGGGCTGTAATTTCACCTATTATAACATTTCATGGCTTTAACCTTATAAAACTGATTTACTAAACATGCAATTTCTGATTCGCTTTTAGTACAGTCCATCCATAAGATACAGACATGAGATTTGGTTTTCAGAGCAGATTGTCAAAAGATTTCTGCTCTACCTTTTACACATAGCCAAACAGTAAGTAAGCAGAGGAGCAGCACCAAGACGCGTTTCTCAGTAGCTCATGCATAAAAAGGCTGCCATAAAAATGAGGTCATCAGTGTTATCGGGCTTTCAATATCTGCAACTGTTTGGGTATTGCAGCCTCTCACAAGGCAGCTTCTTGTGCTCTGAGACTGACTGCTTGCCTGTGTACAGGCTGTTACTACCTCCCAGGCTCATTTGGCTGCTGATGAAAGTCAGGGTCCATTATGAGGAGGTTCACTAGGCAAATGGTGTGCCTGGAGCTCTGAAACTGCCAGTCAGTTCTACTGCATCCTTCTGCCAGTTCTGTTTATGGGGGGTGGGAAACACTGGGAGCTGTCTCTACTTGAATACACCATAGAAAAAGTTGTTGGGAACTTGGGGAGCCAAGGGGCTCCCCTTTTGGGGAGTCATTTCTGGCATGAGGAATTTGGCAGCTGGTGAGAAGTCAGACTGCATTGTCTTAAAAGTTGGAAATCAGATGGTTCCAGCTTTGATGAATCAGCATTTCCAGAGGAACTGTTCTGTCAGAAGATTTTTCCACCTGATATCATGAGCAGCACACATTGCAGGAGTAGATTTTGAAAAAGTAATTTTCCACCTTAGCATATTAGGCACTGAGACTGTGTTTCAAGAGCAGAATGATGCCCAAGTGTGCAATTTGCTATGGAAAGTTAGTTTTCTTTATTTTAGTTTTTTTTTTCTCTGAGTGTCCCAGCTTGAATGTCTGGTACTGATGTTGCATACCTAAGATTGTCCTTTGGAAAATTCCCTGATACATAGTTTAAACAACTGTATTTTATATATACATACACACTCACACACACACACACACACACACACACACATGTTTTATAGATACATATGTATATATACAACTATAATTTAAAGATGTTCACTTTTTTTGTTGCTGTTTTTTGTGCCTGTAGCAGTCTAAAATTCTTGAAGTAAAATATTTTTGGAAAAGAATTTTATTTTCCAAAGATATAGATATATCTAAAACACAGCTTATTACTGAATAGTAAAGTGCACTTCTAAATCCAATGAAGTTAGAAATGTTTTCGTTCCACAGTTTCAATAAGGACAGTAAACAAGTGGAGACAGGAGAAAATAGGAGGAGTGTTTCATCTAAAAAGTAAAAATAACAATCAACCAGCCAACCAAAGAAAAACAAACCAAACCAACCAACCAACCAAACCCAAAAAAACCCCAACAAAGTGATGTGTGCCTCTTGTACTTTAATTTGCAAGCACCCTTCCTGGCACATACACACACATGGAGAAAAAGGAATAGAAACAAAAGCATACAGCAAAATGTGTTGTATCATAGTATCAGTCAGGGTTGGACGGGACCACAAGGATCACCTAGTTACAACCCCCTGCCATGGGCAGGGACACCCCACACTAGATCAGGCTGGCCAGAGCCTCAGCCAGCCTGGTCTTAAACACTTCCAGGGACGGGGCCTCAACCACCTCCCTGGACAACCCATTCCAGGGCTTCACCACGTTCATGGTGAAGAACTTCCTCCTCACAGCCAGCCTGAATCTCCCTATTTCCAGCTTCATTCCATTCCCCCTAGTCCTATCACTACCTGATATCCTGAGAAGTCCCTCCCCAGCCTTCCTGTAGGCCCCTTCAGATACTGGAAGGCCACAATTACCCTACTATATTATGATGACTTTAAGCTAAATCTAAACAAAATATTATGAGCACTAGAAAAGAAAAAGCAGAAAACATGAGTAGCAAGAAGTTATTCACAACTCCTGTGTCCCCCTATTATCCTTTGACAATTAGGAAGATGGTTTTGTATTGTGCTGTTCGCCATCATGCTCCCTAGGCTATTTAATCCAACAATTAGAGTAATCAACAATAAAAGAACTCAGAGTCTTATGCATCTACTCACAGAAGTACATTTACTGATCTGCATATAAAGTATGTTTTCGTAGCCAGTGTGGTAGCACCAGAATGGAAGCATAGTACAAAATTCATGTGCCCTAAATTACTTTTAGCTGTATATATGCTGCTCCATATTTTTTCCCCTAAAAAGATGAAAAAAATATATAAATTCCCTCAAACCATAGAGTGTGTAAAGAAACCACAGTCAGATTCCATCAGAATCATACTTCCATCAGAAGGAAAACAGCCACCCATGTCTAATATAATATATGACAGAAATTGCAAAAGGGATGAATTTACAATGGTCTTTTAGAGTGATCTAGTCTTTAATGCAGAAAAGTGCCCATTTGATGGAATGCTTGTTAAGGAATGACAATGTATACAGATGATTTTTATCACAAACACTTTCAGGTTGCTTTTGTGATTTTTCTTTGTTGTTTAGTTTGGTTTGGTTGTTTTATTTTGGGCTTGGAGTTTTTTTGATTGTGTTTTTTTGATTGTGTTTTTTTGTCATTGTTGGGGTTTTTTTGTGGGTGTTTTGCTGCTGTTGTTTTGGGTTTGGTTTTTGTCTGGAAAAAGAACTGCAGGGATAAGTACTTACCCTATCAGTAATTCCTTTAGTTGCTAACAGGCTCTAACATTGCAAAGGCTATATTTGATGTTTATAACAAATACAGCTTAGAAAAAAATCTCATGATGGTTTATAAATAGCAGACTCAGTAGATAAATGTGTAGTGTGCTGGCACTGGTTTTCATCTTTGACTCTGTGTAAGCTGGTGAATGCTTCTTTGTGAAATGCAACTTGTTAGTCCTTAGCAGTAAGATTTGTCTCATCTGAGTCTGAAGTTCATAGATATTTTAAGATACTGATTTTGGCATGTAAAGACACATTCAGTGTGATTGTCTTTATTTTAAAAATATTCTATGCCATTGATTTTTCTAACCTCTCTCTGAAGAGTTAAGACACAGTTTTGTTAGAGGTCAACTTTGTATTTATTTTTCTGTTTAGAAAAATAGCTTACCCCGTAACAGCAAGAAATCCTTTAAAAAGCCCTTAGGAACACTGTAATTTGCAGGAACAGGATTAGAAAATACTTACTCAAGGTGACAAAGAGGTACTGCCTTGACCAAGAGAAATGAATAAGCTTCCACTAAAAGACTTGTTTTGAGAAAGTAACAGCATTATAAAAAATCACCACACATTGCATTGCAAATGTGACAAAATCTTCTTGCATCAACTGTTAATAATGGTCTTTCATGAGAGCTCTTTTTAGCTTAATCTGATATTTGTGGAATTTTTTTTAAATGATATTATCTTTAATAAAAGGTTACAAATGGAAATTTCTATAATGTACAAAAGAATAACAATTTAGGTGAAAAATAGTAGTCTTCTGATAGACACTATCTGCAGAACGAATCAAAGTGTTTTGTCAGAGCTTCTCAAACTCACAAGAAAGTGAAAAGTGAGTAGTACCTTTCTCAACTAAAATCAATAAGAAACATTTTACCCTTTCCCAGTTATACCAGGGCTGGCAGGTTTTACAAGAATCACAAGCAGCTCAGAGACCAAGCCTAGCAGATTCCTGGGAAGGGAATTTAAAAAAAGTGTTAATGACTGCATTTTTTTCAAACAGCCCAGATGAATTCGTGGCTAGGTATAACACACCACATTTAGATAGATTTCTTGTAACTGAAATTTATTTTATAAATTTAGAAACTGCATGGTTTAAACTCTGAGAATTGTAGCATCTGCTCTAAAGCATTACTCTTCTCAGTCTTAAGGACTTCACAAGTTGCCTATTCTCAAGGTCTTTACAAGAACAGGTTTTCAGTTAGATGATTAAAATCTTTAGTGCAGTTCTTTGCAAAATGTTTGCTGTGAGAATAGGGATAGAATGAGAAAAAAGTAGCTTGCTTTTCTTAGAGCTGTCCCATACTTTTGAATCTAGCTATAACTACTGCCACAAATCCCAACGCTGTCTGTAGCTTCAATTTCTATGTTATGGTAGATTTATGGTTACTTCTCACCCTGAAGCTGGCGTAGCAGCTCACACTTTGAGAATTTTATTTTTGCAGTTTGAGGAATGAAAGAGATGAAACAAAATGGTGAGATGTGTCCAAAACTGCACTAAAAAAATGCAATTCATGCTACATTATTGATCATAGTATCACAGTATCACAGTATAACCAAGGTTGGAAGAGACCCCAAGGATCATCAAGTCCAACCCGTCCCAACAGACCTCACAACTAGACCATGGCACCAAGTGCCATGTCCAGTCTCCTCTTGAACACCTCCAGGGACGGCGACTCCACCACCTCCCCGGGCAGCCCATTCCAATGACGAATGACTCGCTCAGTGAAGAACTTCCTCCTCACCTCAAGTCTAAACCTCCCCTGGCACAGCTTGAGACTGTGTCCCCTTGTTCTGGTACTGGTTGCCAGGGAGAAGAGACCAACCCCCTCCTGTCCACAACCACCCTTCAGGTAGTTGTAGAGGGCAATGAGGTCACCCCTGGTCCTTCTCTTCTCTAGGCTAAACAACCCCAGCTCCCTCAGTCTCTCCTCATAGGGCTTGTGCTCAAGGCCTCTCACCAGCCTTGTTGCCCTCCTCTGGACACGTTCAAGTGTCTCGATGTCCTTCTTAAACTGAGGGGCCCAGAACTGGACAGATCATAGATCATAGAATCTTTTAGGTTAAGAAAACTCCAATCCTTAAGACCATCAAGTCCAATAATTAACCTAACACTGTCCAGCCCAATGTTAAACCATGTCTGTATGGCTTTCAAATACCTCCAGGGACAATGATTCAACCATTTTCCTGGGTAGTATGTTCCAGTGCAACTTGAAAGCACTTCCTCTCATCATGTCACTTGAGCGTACAGGCCAACCTCTTTACAACTGACTTTCAGGTAATTGTAGAGAGCAATTAAGGTCTCCCCTCAGCATCTTTTTCTCTTTTCATTTTCTGTGCTGTGCATTATTACAAATGTGATAGATAAATTAATTTGTCTTAGGCTAAATTCCCAATGTTTTAATTTTCTTTCCTGGGAATATAGGAAATGCAGACACAGAGTGTTATAAACACAACAATACTGCTTTCTATATTCAAGAAACATACATTTTAGTTTTCAGATAAAGCAGGTTTTCAGCAGAAATTTGTCCTTCTGGGCCAAGTACAGAATACAGAACACAGAATCAACCAGATTGGAAAAGACCTTCAGGATCATCAAGTCCAACCTATCACCCAACACCATCTAATTAACTAAACCATGGTACTAAGTGCCCCATCCAGTCTCTTTTTAAACACTTCCAGTGATGGTTACTCTACTACCTCCCTGGGCAGCTCCTTCCAATGGCCAATCACTCTTTCTGTGAAGAATTTCTTCCTAACATCCAGTCTGAACCTCCCCTGGTGCAGCTTGAGACTGTGTCCTCTTGTTCTGGTGCTGGTTGCCTGGGCAAAGAGACCAACCCCCACCTGGCTGCAACCTCCCTTCAGGTAGTTGTAGATGACAATAAGGTCTCCCCTGAGCCTCCTTCTCTTCAGGCTAAACAACCCCAGCTCCCTCAGCTGCTCCTCATAGGGCATGTGCTCCAAACCCCTCACCAGCCTTGTTGCCCTTCTCTGGACATATTCAAGCAAAGTACAGTCACAATTATGAAGAGTAGTCCAATTACATTCAAGAATTAATTATTGGCTATTTTTGAGCTGTAAAGAAATAAAAGAGCTCTTGAACTGGATTTAAATGACAGGGTCTAATATAACTTATTTGCAATCGTTCCATCTCTGCAGGCTTCAGGATTAAAACTACTCTCAATTTGTCTGTTATTCAAACGTTGAGAGAAGACTCATAAGGGAAAAGTAGGGTAAAACTTAAATGAGTTCTCTGTGTTGTTTTATAAGCTGTGAATGTCACTCAGCTATACAGTATATGTAGGGCAAAATTTTTACAGTGTGCATACCATTAAATTGTTCTTCAGTACCAATAATAGCACACTTTAAGACAAGGTAGGAAGTTATATACCTGCATGAGTTTATAATTCTCCATTGTTTTGCTGCAGGCTGCTTTCTTCTCACAGCTGAGGCCTTAGGATTATCCTCACCAGGTGGTTAATTTCTTTTCATGCTGCCTTAGGAAGCCAAGTAGTTGTGTTCTTTGGGTTAGGAGCAGCTAGTCAGCCTTGGTTTCATAGCTGCCAGAAATGCCTTCTAAGTATAGCTCTGCCTAAGGTAAGAGATTTTTCTGGGATTTTTGAAGGGAAATCTAAGGAGGTTGGTGGAATAAATACAGAGCAACTATGTGAATTTTGTGTAATGCTTCATATATCTTTTGAAAACTTGTGGAGAGCACAAGTGATGAGGCAATCAGTCTGTTGCTCCACCCACTGCGAGCACCTTTATAATCTAGCGCCAGATAGTGAAATAGATGCTGCAATTTCTCTAAGGGGGAAAAAAAGAAGGGAATTTGATAGGATAGCTTAAATGTCTCATGCTTTTGGATACTGAGCAACTGGACAGGTGTTTTGGGAAGTCCCCCTGGGGAATGTCTGCATTGATGTAAACAAGGAAGGAGTTTTCATTTCATGAATCACTAGATTGCCAGTGATGCATTACACTTTCTCACAGATGTTATGAAACAAAAATGAGCTATTGCCTTAAATTGTACTCACCTATGACTGGAAAATTTGAACCTGGGGATTTGTAAGTTGGATGATTTAGCATGGCAATTTTGTTAACTACTTATTCTTACCGCAAGCATTTTGGAGATGCTTTTTCTGAACAGAATTTGTAACTGATGTAGTGATCAGTCTTTCCTAGTCATAACTACTCTTTTCTGCCAAGTGCAAAATATGATAGTTTTGAACATCATTGAGCATTGCTTTATTAATGGAACAATACAGAAATATATTACTACATAGAAAGATTTGTGAGATAGTCTCTTTACTAATGATTGATAAAGTAGCCCTTGGATAATCACTGTGTGTAATAGTAGGTATGCTAGAGAACTGAGCATTACTTTATTAGAGACAGGGAACACTCAGAGTTTCTCATCAGCATCAAGAAAAAAATGCCATGATTGCTCAATAGAAACTAATGGTGAAGACTGAAGTAGCTAAGGTTAGGCATAGAAAATACCTTCTTCAACAGTGCTGAATATTGATGTGAAAAGAGTGTCTGGTTGTTGATGACTGTTGTTGTGTTGCGGTTTTTTCCATCTTGATTTGTTCATTGTCCTGAGAGACATATCACTGGAATAATTACTTGTGCAAGTTTTGAGAAAACTATTCTGGGCTTTATTTTTTTCTTAAATAACTTCTAAATATATGACTGTTTTGAAGTTTATTTTAGTTTGACATTATTTTATTCCCTCCCAAAAGTCTATCACTGAAGCCATTGTGTCTGTCTGGTGTTCACAGCTTAGTATGTTTCCTTGAGCTAAATCCTTTGGTAAAAAAAATGCATAAAGTGCTTGTACTACCAGCTAAATATAATATCTCCATTTTGTTTAAAAATATATATGTTATTTTTGAATACATCATCCAGGGAGGCTTAGGCTGGAGGTTAGGAGCAAATTTTAGACAGAGAGAGTGATTGCCCATTGGAATGGGCTGCCTGGGGAGGTGGCGAAATCGCCGTCACTGGAGGTGTTCAGAAGGAGACTTGATGGGGTGCTTGGTTGCATGCTTTAGTTGATTAGGTGGTTTTGGATGATAGGTTGGACACAATGATCTTGAAGGTCTCTTCCAACCTGGTCTGGTCTGGTCTGGTCTGGTCTATTCTATTCTATTCTATTCTATTCTATTCTATTCTATTCTAATATATAGTGAATATTGAGCTGCACTTGGATTTCTTTTTACTTCAGTGCAGTGGAATTTTGCTTTTGACTGTTACCACTTTGTGTGAGTCATTCAATGCACAGAATGTGGGCAAAAATATATTGCTACCACCTCTGAGAAAATATTTTTTATTTTATGAATTTCCAAAATGTTATTCAATTCATTTGAAAGTTAAGCTTTAGCATAGCAAGCACCTGACAATCTGCAGTACTTCATCTACTAGCTCAGCACAATGCTAAATTAATTCAAATTTGAAAAGAACTCTCCATCTGTAGCAAAAGCATGTGTCAATTACATATTTAATTAAATAAGAGATACACATATTTTTGAAAGCTTGAAATTTATGGTTTCATTAGACTGAAAAATTAAACTTAAAATGGGGGAAAATCCACATTAATCATTTAGTTTTAGCACATAAATGCAAATGGCTTGGAACTGAGCTTCATTTCAGATTGTAAATAGTAATTACCTAGTGACACCTCATGAGCTTCATTAGAATCCAGATTTTAATAAAAGTGGGGAACACTAGGGATCTGCACAAATAAGAGGATTATGATATTTAATCAATGCAAAGTAGTAACAATAAAGCTTCATCAGATAGCATTTCCAGTATGAAATCAAGGACCATGATCTTGAATGTGAGTGTGTTAAATGTTAAAGTATTTTATTATGTGAATTTTCTTTTATTCTGTTCATGAATGAATTGATTTTTATTCATTAGTTTGGTACCTGAAACAGTCACATCCAACAATTAGAAGCTGGAAAAGTCTTCCAATTTTTTTATTCTTTATTTTTTTAATACAATACCAGTCTGCAATTGGTTTTAGTATTCATTAGTATTTTAGTATTTGTTATCCATAATTTATTTGTCTTTGCTTTTATCGCAGAATTGTTTCTGGTCCCAGGCTGGACTATATATTGTCCACAAGCTATAAAATCATACACAAATATATGCTAAGGAGAATTTCTAGCATAATGATACTGAAATATTTGTCTTTATTCATGAGCAATTGTCCAATTACATACAAAATTTTGTATAAAGGAAGAAAAGTAGCAAATAGTATTCATGGAAGGATCTTGGCTCTTTTAGGCAAGAGAAAGGTCACAAATACTTTGCTTTATTTTCTCATACCTAATTCCTCACATAATAACTGATTATCAGATTAAGTGTTAGTTCAGGGAAAATGTAACTTAAAATATTTGGATTGTAATTTCCCTTTCTCATACATTTAAAAAATATTAAAATAGCAGATGAAACATGAATTTTTTTAGTATTATATTCATTTCATTGTTGCTGTTTAGCATGTATTAGCATTATACTATACATGTAAGAACATTATGGCAGGGTACTACGGTTGTACACGTATCCCTAGATCTTTATAATTTACCTTACATATTTAATCTAATATTGAGATCCTTAATAAAAAAAAACATGCAAGGAAATACTTCTCAAACATAAGGAATTTTTCTCTACTGCTACACCTGTGTGTGGGAATTTTATATTCATAGAAGTGTGTGCTTCTAATTTATTTTAAAAGTGGGTTTGATGCATTCTTAACACTTAAATACCTTTCCAGGAGGTCCACCTGTGTTTTTTAACATAACAAGAAAACAAAACTAGGGATAGCTTTATTTTCAAGCTGGTTCTCACTTGTGCAGCTTATTCTAGATTTTAGTTTAGTATATTAATAGCAGCTATTAATTTTCATCTTGACTTGGAATCATAGAATAGAATAGAATCAGTAAGGTTGGAAAAGACCTCAGAAATCCAACCTGTCACCCAAGAGCTCATGATTACTAAACCATGGCACCAACTGCCATGTTTAAGCCCCTCTTGAATGCCTCCAGTGATGGTGACTCCACCACCTCCCTGGGCAGCCCATTCCAATGGCCAATCTCTCTTTCTATGAAGAACTTCTTCCTAATATCCAGCCTAAACCTCCCTGGCAGAGCTTGAGACTGTGTCCTCTTGTTCTGGTGTTGGTTGCCTGGGAGAAGAGACCAACCCCCTCCTGGCTACAGCCTCCCTTCAGGTAGCTGTAGACAACAGAGAAAGAAATATAGGTATGTTATGGTGAAAGTAATAATATAGAAATCTCATCTAATTTTAAATTGGTTTGGATTAATATTTAAAAGATACAAGAGACACAATTGTAGTTGAGGGTTTGAAAGTTTGTCTGTGAAAGGCAGGAGATACTGTGTCAGGTGAAGGTTACTGATATTCCATCAATGAGATAGACAGGGTTTAGTCTTTACCATGTACAAAGACGGGACAGGTAGCTGAGTATGTTACACATGCACTGTCTCTCTCTGTGTGAGGGAAGTTCTGAAAAATATTTTGTGAATTTGGCCAGTATCAGACACAGTGGTCTGGACATCATGATCTACTCTGAGGTTTTGTTTAACAAAGTTTTGTTTAGGTAGAAAATATGTACATCTAATATTCCTACAAAGCACCAGGGTGTCAGCATTTTTTGTTGTTATATTGTCTTCTCATTTCACTGAGTGTCTCATTTTATCGCTTAGACTGCTGGCTGTATCTCATCTTATGATATCCTCACCACTGCAGCTTTATGATCTGCGATGTTTCCAGTGATGGGGCGTCTACCACCTTTCTGGGGATTGGATCCATTGTCACAGTACACTTTCTTCCTTGCATCTAGTCTAAATCTACCCTCTTCTAGTCTAAAACTGTTACACCTTGTCCTGTTGCAAGAGGCCTTGAAAAAATATTATCTTTCTTGCATCTCTCTTTAAGTAGTGAAAAGCTGCAATATGGTCTCCCTGGAGCTTTCTCTTCTCCAGGCTGAACAATCTTAACTCTCCAGCATTTCTTCATCAGAGAGGTGTTCCATCCCTCTGATCATTTTTGTTGCCCTCCTCTGGACCAAATCCAGAGGGTCCATGTCTTTTTCTGAGGACTCTGCAGCTGGATGCAGTACTCCTGTCCAAAAAAATCGTAAGACTTTTTGCTGTCCAAGAAGCAGTGCCTCCAGGCTATCAGAACAAGTAAAGCTGTTTCATTTTCCAGCCATCTGTCCAGAGTGAAATACAGAAATAATATACAACTTACAACATCTGTGACATTTAATGCCAGAGTTCTTAACGATAGAACATCAAATTCAATAAACCCAGAACTTAAATCCTTACACTCTGGTTATAAATAACTATTTAGTTTGATTCCAACACTTTATTGTTGACACTCGTGTCATCAAATAATTTATTAATATTAATGTTTTGGAAATTACTGGTCTCCATACATTTGAATATTCAGAAAATAGATATACTCTCAAGACTGACCCTTGAGCAGTGTAAAACTACAAAATCTAACTTCATTTAGTAATTGATCCTTAACTGGAGGAGTGTCAATACCTATGTTAAGCCAATAGATCTGAGGGGATGTTAATGGGAAGGAAAGGGTGATGAGAAGCAGAGAGCAGTATTGGCTTAATGTAGTTCAGTTGCAGACAAAAGAAGCATGTCAACCCACTCTAATACTCTACTGTTCCCTGTGTTTAAGAGCAGTAATGCCTGCCAGACCATGAGATGCTCAGTTGATAAAATACCATGTGAATAAATTATTTTTATATGCTTTATTGTAAACATAATAGTGCTTTACTTGAAGGTTGGTGGTCAAGAGGAAGACTCAATATGAGCTTTTCAGCATTGGGGATGGCCAGCATGTCTGATCAAACTGACACAGCTATTTTGGCTTACTGTTGAGGAACACCAAGTAGATAAAGAAGACATATGTAAACTCAATATTTGCAATTATTGGAAGTTATTTTAGGTACGATTGAAACTGAAATGCGTTCTCTTGTGCCACAGAAGTGCTACAAATCTGTTGAAGATCTGAGCAAAGAATAGAATAGAATAGAATAGAATAGAATAGAATAGAATAGAATAGAATAGAATAGAATAGAATTACCAAGGTTGGAAGAGACCTTGAAGATCATCGAGTCCAACCTGTAACCATAACCTCACAACTAGACCATGGCACCAAGTGCCACATCCAGTCCCCTCCTGAACGCCTCCAGGGACGGAGACTCAACCACCTCCCTGGGCAGCCCATTCCAATGACGAATCACTCTCTCGGTGAAGAACTTTCTCCTCACCTCCAGCCTAAACTTCCCCTGGTGCAGCTTGAGACTGTGTCCCCTTGTTCTGGTGCTGGTTGCTAGAGAGAAGAGGCCAACCCCTTCCTGGCTACAACCACCCTTCAGGTAGTTGTAGAGAGCAATGAGAAATATTATCCTATAGGATATATATCAAAAGGTAGCATTATATGCTATTTTAATACTAAACCTCCAAGGTTAAGAAGCTCAGGATCAGATTTATACTGTATTTATCGCGTGAATCTGACTTTCTTTAGCTCATTTAGCCCCATCAGTGTAACCGATGTTAAAACAGTATTCCTTAGACTGAAGTGATACAAGCACTTTCAGAACTGAGTACCACATTAGTACAGATGAAATGAAAGAACAGTAAGAGTGTAAATCAGAGAATATCTAAACCTTTTGCTCTTTTGAACTACCAGATGGGCTTAAAAGAAGTTTACCCATTTTTGGAAAGATTTAATTCTGTATTTCCAAAAGATTAAAACAGCATCCAGTCTAACTTCAACAATTTTATTGACAATATGACAAAAATTCTGTACTTATTTTTTAATTCCCCTGCATGTGGCAATTGAGTTCTAACAGATGCACAAAGTTTTAAGCAGGACCGTAAGGTGAATATTCTCATGATTAATTCTTTCCAGAACCTCACTTAAAATAATAAATATGTAAATACTGCATAGTTTTTTTCAATATGTCTGGCTTTATGTGACATTACAAAAAACAATAAGGTAAATTAAAGATCAATTTAAGCATGCATTAACTGGAAACAAGCAAGTTTTAATGCTTTCATCTGAAAAAGGCAGTGCAATTAAAACCAGGCAGCTGTTGTGGAAACCTTAAGGTTTAATGGCTCAAGCTATAAATCATGATTTATAGTGAGAGAATGTAATTTCTTGAAATGGATCAAGCCCAAATTAAACTTACTCCAAGGGTGAACTTCTTAATTGGTTTTTTGTTTCTTTCTTTGTTGGTTTTGTTTTGTTTTGTTTTGTTTGTTTGTTGTTGATGTTTTATTTTTTTAGCTCTATATGATCTGCAAAATGTCACTTAAGTGGAAGCCAGGGATATAATATGTAGTTCCTCTGAGAAAGCAGTAAAAAAGATAAAACTAAGGAAAGTCTAAACCACTTTGCACATTCCAATTATCAATTCTTCCTCAAAATATCTATAAAGTCCCTTTTTACTAGAGTTTTTTTCTACACTAGCATTAGACATTTCATGATATCTCTGGGGTTTGTGAACTTCATGGGATCATATATCTAAAAGCAGCTTTGTACCACAGGCTAGTAAAACCTAGGGAACAGTGCTATTACAAAGAGTGAATGTACCTGAAGGCATAGAGAAATGTTTATGTGAGGGAAAACTTTCAGCTTATTGGAAGAGATTTACACTGGCAGCCACTCACTCCTCTTGATGAAAGGACTGAGTAGCAAGCTAACTGTTAGGTAACATGACTGTAACTATGAAAACATTAATGACTCATTTGCACAAAATAAAGAGATAGGGGATGATCATCAGTATCTGACCTTGCTCCACAGCAAATGAATGTTAGATTAACAGAATAACCTGGGATGGTGTTGGGTAGTAACCTCTTAGCCTCTTCATGAAAAGTGTAGAAGCTTAACCCCTGAAAATTTTAAGTTTTTTAAACCCCCAGATGATTTCAGCTTCCTATTGTGTGTCAGCACAGCTTCAGGTTGTTTTCTCTTACACATGCCATAAATAGTGGCAACCCACAGAGGAGATGGTATTGAGATGGTACCTCTATCTTCTTTAGTTACTGATGGCTCCACAAGCTGCAGGGGATATCTTATCTGCCATGAGGCATCTCCTTCTCTGAGCTTGGCCACCTCCTCTTCAGATGTTGGTCTTCCTTTTGGTGTTTCTCAGTGTTTTTCTTCTCTCTGTCTGGCATTTTATGCTTTTTTTAAAAAAAATGTTTTCATGGATATGCCAACAACTAAGCTGATGTGTTGTGGTCGGTCCGTTGGAGCCAATTGGACCTGGCTGCATCTGAAATGAGACAGCCTCTGGCTACCTCCCACAGAGGCCACCCCTGCAGCCCCACTGCCTACAGTTTGGCTCTGTATACACAAAACACAAATGAGAAAGTGTTATGAAAAAAACACTGAAAATATTTGGCTTCAGTCTAAGCTAGAGCTGGGAAATTTCATAACATTCTAATTGCATGGGAAATCCAGTTCCTTTCCAAATTTTCTCTTTCTCTCTTGAGTACATAGTAGGAGACCACTTGGTCCACATAGAATGTGAAAAATGAAGCTGCAAAACTATGATACTATTGGTTAAAAACTGAATGTTATGATCCAGAACACAGCTGTGTGGCTGAGCCTTTGTTTTCAGGAATTGCGATCTTCCCTTTGGCCACCAAAGTATTCAGAAATTTAACTCTGATTAAGAAGAGAAGGGTATATCAGCTCTGGAAAAAACTTAACCATAAGGCTTCTAATTTTTGATAGCTAAGCTTCAATTAAACTTTTTGTATAGTGCTCAGACTTTAACAGTTTTTAAAAACGCTGCTCTAAACACCGTTTTTTTATGACACAATGCTTAAGACACAATGCTATTTGCAGTTTGGCAGGTATTTAAGCTCTGGTGACTGCTAGATAGTCATACACATCTCTGCTTGAGAGCTCTTCAGCAGTATTTTGTGCTTCCTGGTGTTAAGAGCACTGCTGCAGCTCCAGTCATGTCCGTTTTGGCACAGAAGTCAGTTCTTCTATTTCCTTTTGCAGCAGCTATTAAAAGAAAATATCTTAATTTTTTTTAAGCAAAACACTAAGTATTCTGCAAAGATTGGTAACCACTCAGCCCTGGCATGCTAGCATAAGAAGCAAAAGGTTTCTGTTTGATCTTTTCAAACAGGAACTTCCAAAACTTAGTGTTGCAAGAATTGCTTGCTACAACTTTATGGTAAATGTCTTAAAAATGGTTCTGCTATAATACTGCAAGATTAAAAAAAAAAAAAAAAAAGAAGAAGAAAGAAGGGCAGTCATATAAAAAGCGATCAGCAAAGACATGTTCAGCTGCTACCCAAAAGAAAAAATACTTCACACAGAGTGCATAGATGAAACCAAAGTGCAAAAAGGAAGTGATCAGAGAAGAAAGCCAATATAGTAATGAAATAAGAGTACTGCATGTGCTGGACATGATAAAGGCTGGACAAAGCAAATTAAACACCTTCACTATACTAGCTTGCTTTTTAATGAAATAGAAAACTGTCACGAGAAAAGAAAATGTCACTAAATGTCAGCAGCAGAAAACCATGAAATAGAATATTTTCCTTGAGATAAAAGCTGCACAAACTCTAAGAAACTCTCCCAGTCAAGGTCCAAATGAAGAAGAAAAAAGTCTGAAGGGGAAAATGTCAACGCTAATAGACAGTCAAACAGAAAACAGTTCTGCTGGGACTGAATTAAAAATAAATTTCACACAAATAACTCCAAGTACTGAGTGACCTGAATGAATGATCTGGTACAGGAGTCTCCAAATTTAGAGAGATCAGAATCTTTGAATTATAATAGAAGTCAGTAAATTGTCTTATGAAAAATTAGATACTGTGGGGAAGTGTATCAGTGAGTTGTTGTGTAGTGAAACTTATGTGCTTATCTAGGACTTTTTAAAAAGTCTTACTTCTGTCAGGAAAAGAGCATTTCTCTTTCCTGCAGTTAGATGCTTTAGTCCTTCTTTGGCAAGGAGAAATAAGTTCATTCTATTGATACAGAGCACATTCTGGGCTCAAGTACATGGAGATCATGAAACATGTTTTCTATTTTCCTTTGCATAAAGAAGATTTTTCTCCCTCCCCTCCCTCCCTCCCCTCCCTCCCCCTCCCCTCCCCCCCCTCCCTCCCCTCCCCTCCCCTCCCCTCCCTCCCCTCCCCTCCCCTCCCCTCCCCTCCCCCCTCCCCCTCCCCTCCCCTCCCCATATGTCCCTCTTGTGTATTTAGGGCTGAAATGTCTCCTCATTACCACCTTCTGTCCAACACAACTTTATATATACAACATATGTAAGTAATCCTTTAAAACAAACAAAAAAAATTCTTCAGGAAATAATATCTTAGAAATGAAGAACCTTAAGCAATTCTTGAGGCTCTCTCTTTAGTATTTTCTTTTCAGATACTATAGTATTAATTTCCTTTATGGACACAGAGATGACAAAATCTGGGAGAAGGTTTACACTTGTGAATCCTGCATAGAAACCAGTTGCTAATGATCAGTGTCCCAATTTAGGCTACTCACTTAAGAGATGTAAGTCTTGGGTTCTTCGCTTTCTCTCTTATCACTTCCTCCTAATCACCCTGATACTAGGTTTTCTGACTCCTAGACCTTTTCTCTATAAACCAAACAAAAGACTTGAGACAGATCAAGTAGGAATTAATTTCCCTTGCCTTTGATACAATTCCCAAAAGCATGCTCCATGAGTATACTCTTGCTGAATTCAAGAACAGAGTTTGACTTTGTGTTTATTCAGCCAACAAAGATCATCTATAGTGGTTTTCAATTGCATTTTTCATTCTAACTCTAAAAGTTTAATTTTTTTCACAGTGAAATTACTGTATAATTTGAAGCATGCTTTTAAGACCTGTTATTCAATGTGAGATTAATGGTCATATTCAGCCTCAGATCAACAGAGTATGCATACAGAATCATAGAATCGTTTCTGTTGTGAAAGACCTTCAAGATAAAGTCCAATCATTATCTAGCTCTACCAAGTCTGGACCTAAGGATGAAGGAAAGTTTGTGAGTTCTGAGGATGCTGTTCACTAGAAAGGAGGAATGTTAGCTGGCGCTCAGTAATTAATGGTTAAATTACCCTTGGGTAGTAAGTAGTACATAGCATAACTTTACAATCTGGTAACTTTAAATTTTATGTCTAATTGTAGCAATGGGAGTTAGAACACAGGTTGAAGACATAATGAAATTACCATAGGGAGGAACAGACTAATGAACTGAAGTCCAGCAAAAGTTATAGCTATACTGTAGTCAGCTTGAAAATCTGTAAATAACAACTCTGAAAACCAGTGAGGGCACTAGACAATGAATTTTATATGTATATAAGCATAAAATGTGGATTGGGAGGAGTAATTGAGTTTGCTATATTGTCAAGTATGTACTTGGGAAAAAAATCACTCTGTCATCATTTAATCTCATTTGCACATCTTTTTCATCTTATTTGCATTTTTAATGCAAAACCCCACAGAATCTCTCTTCAATCATACCAAATTGGTTTGTGTCAAATAGTGCACACACAAGTTTGTAAGTCTTTTAATTCTTCAGGAAAAAAAAAAAAAAAGTCATAATAATACTCTCTGTTTTTAGTACTTGGAATTTATCTGGTGGTATTAAGAATTCTGAAAACTTGGTATATAGAATAGTAATTCTAAAAGTTTTAAAATGACCTGTTTTAAATCAAATTATTGAAAGTTAATAAAAGTGAATCTAGTGCTTTAGTAAATGTAGTTGAATACAGATCTCTGCAGGTGTCTTTTCTTCAAGGTCTATTACTATGCTTTTATAGATTTTTATTATTTTTTTAAAGTTACTTTTCTGTGTCAATGTCACATGTATATCATGTAGGATTCCTTACCTGCTATAGAAGCTTGAAAAAATGTCATGTGGCCTTCCAAAGGTGGCCACAGCTTTTATGTCTAGAAATGTAAATGCTATTGATGTGATTCTGCCTATATAGCATCATCATCCCAGGTACTGTGGGAATTTTTCATTGATTATCACTATGTCAACAGAATTAGTTTCTGCTTTACCCAAACTTACTGTAGCCTGTGACTTGTTACAATAGCAGATATTGCATTAGTTTACTGTGCTATCAGATCAGTTAACATCTTTATTCTTTCCCAATATTCTGTTCTTTTTGCTGCAACTTCTTGTCCTGTTACATAACTGTAGTGGAGAATAAATGATTTTCCCATTTCTCCAAAGCCTTTTACAAAATGATAACCTATCCTAGCATAGAAACATAGAATGGTTTAGGTTGGAAGGGACCTCTAAAGGTCCTCTAGTCCAACCCCCTGCGATAAACATGGTCATCTTCAACTATGTCAGAGCCCATCCAACCTGACATGGAATGCTTCTAGGGATGGGCCATCTACTACCTCTCTGCTCAACATGTTTGGGTATTTCACCACCCTCAATGTAAAATAGTTATTCTAAATTTGCCTCTTTTTAGTTTAAAACCATTACCCCTTGTCCTGTTGCAAGAGGCCTTGCAAAAAGACTATCTTTCTTGCATCTCTAAGTACTGAAAGTCTGCAATAAGGTCTCCTTTGGAGCTTTCTCTTCTTCAGGCTGAACAATCTTAACTCTCTCAGCCTTTCTTATTAGGAGAGATGTTCCATCCCTCTGATAATTTCTGTGGCTTTCCTCTGGACCCATTCCAATAGGTTCATGTCTTTCACCATGAGGACTCTAGAGGTGGAAGCAGTTCTCCAGGTGGGATCTTGTGAGAGCAGGTCAGAGTGGCAGAATCACCTCCCTTGACCATGCTGGACATGCCACAGACCAGGATATGGTTGGCTTTTGGGGCTGCGAGTGCACAGTGTTGGCTTATGTCCAGGTTTTCATCCAATAGTACCTCCAAGTCCATCTGCACAGTGCTACTCCCAATCCCTTCAACTCGCAGCCTGTATTGATTACAAGGACTGCCCTGACACAGATGCAAAAGCTTGCACTTGGCCTTCTTGAACTTCATGAGGTTCACATGGGCCTATTTCTCAAAGTTGTCTAGGCCCCTCTGCATATCATCCTGTCCCTTTGGTGCATCCCCTACACCACTCAGTTTAGTGTCTAGGGCTGAGAGTACACTAGATTCCATTGTCTAAGTCACTGATGAGGATAGTACAGGGTCTTTCTTCCTGTGTGTATGTGGGGGCTTGGTTTTATTGTGGTTTTTGGTTTTGTTGTGTTTTGTTGTTGTTTGGTTGGTTTGTTTTGTTTAAAAACACCATCAGTCCTTTCTTCCTGTGTTTCCTGGACTTTCAACCACATGTTGCTATAAATCTTCTCAAAGCAGGGTGTAGTTCCCATCTTTCTTAGACTCATTTAACCAGGTCTGCTCTATTGTTGAGGGCTATGCCCATGACAGTTGGAGAAGAGAACAGATGTTTAGACTGATGCTCTATAATTCTCATACCCTTATCTGCTGCCTAGGCAGGATTTTGTCCTACCCTGTCCCCCTAATCCTATATGTATTTGGTTGATGTTGGCCAAGTGTGAAGTCTTGTACTACTTATCTGGTTTGCAAACAATACATTGTACTGCAATTTAAGTGCTATACCCCTTACCTTAGTGCAAATTCACTAAGCATCCTCTGCTCCACCTTCTGTGTCATTGATGAAGACACTGAATGTATTCCTAACTCAGTATAGCCTTCTGCATGTCCCCAAAACACTCTTTGGACTTCATTATGTTAATCGTTCTCTGGTTACAGTTATCCAAATAGTTTTACAACTATCATGTAGCAATTAATTAATTTCAGTCTCCTGGCTTCTGATGAGCCTGTATTATGGCACTGAAGTATATTATGTGTACTGCTTCTACAGAATGTTTACAAATATTTTCCTGGAATGTTTAAGTCAGTTTCTTACAGCTACGCAAAAGCTGGCTGTATATCTTTAGTTACTCTTTGCTTGCTTAGTAATTTTTTATTTTTCCATTAGCATCCTACACTTACTCCATTTACTAATATTACATTTATGGTTTTCCAATCTTTTGATGCCTAACTCTTCTCAATGATTTTGCAGAGAGTGATTCTACAAGTTTTCAGATGGTCCTTTATATATCTCTGTAAGAGGTTCATCAAGTCCCGAAGTTTTCAAAATATGTTAATATGTAAAAGTAGACATTACTGTTAACTTCGCCTGCCGTGTTCTGGGCTGATACTTTACCACCTTTTTGTTACTACTAATTAGCATTGGGTAGCTACCTACTTCCATTTTATTGGTTTAGTAAAGACAGATGCAAAAATATGAAACATTTTACTTTTCTGAACAGCATCTATTACTATTTCCCTGACCCCCCCACTCATTACCAAGCTAATATTTTGCCTGATCTTTTTCTGACTATGAATGCATTTAGCTGATCACAAATTTTTACATTCTAACTGGCCATCCCTCCATTGTGCCAGTAAGTGGTATGACTAGACCGAGGCCATTTTCTCGAAGAATAGATACTGTGTATAATTTAAAGATATTAAGAACTGGATAATAATTCATTGATAATTCATTACAGTGGTAGATTTTGCAAAACATGGTTAATGATCTGATACAGTCTGAGTTTTTGTGATTTAATCTTCCACTCATTAATCACCTCTGGCACATTTCCTTCGCTGGTTTAACTGCCAGTCTTGTCTTTGTGTGAATGTACTTGTAAGCTATGATCAAGGCATCTTTCAGTCTGCACTTCATCTCTAAGAAATCAGTCTGAATTCTCCTCACAAAGGGCTGCTTCAAATAACAAATCTGTAAACCTACTTGGCTTTATTCACTGTTTTCTGTAGGTGTATGTCCTAGAATAAGGACAATCCATTTCTATGATGATGGCTAAAAGGATGGTCAAGGTGGTGAAATGTGAGCATTAAGGGATAAAGTAGAGCTGACTGAGTAGCGTATGAGGTTAAAAAATAAGTAGCGCTAAAAATGTTAAAGGAAAAGGTAGGAGAGGAGTGAGGCAGTGGGAGTCCCTGTGCTGGGACTAAATGAAGAGTGTAAATATAATCTGATTCTGCTTTTCCCATTTTTAATTGTTGACTCTTTGGCTAGCCTGGATTTTTGGATTATGTAGGTAATACTTGTGCAAAAATTTACATTTAATAAGTTTTCAAAATGGCTGTTTTCCTATGTTTTGATTCATTTTCAGAAGGTGAATGACCCTGTCTGCACACTTTATTTTGACACATAATTCTAAAATATAATCATCCTCAATTTCTGTGCATGCACTTTAATAAAAGATATGGTAAGCAAGCACATAGATAAAGATGACAAGCATTTAAAATAGCATGAAACAAGCCTGAAAGATAAATTCTTGAAAAATATGATGACATTATTTAAAAGGAATTCCTTTCATCTGTTCCTAAAACATTCCTTCTAGCATATACATTTAGGCATTATGTATAGTCCATATGATGATAACTTTGATTTCAGGTAAATTTAGAAAAAATATGAGGCCTTAATTTAGGACCAGGTACATATTAAGAAATGAATGAAAATAAAACTAACCACCTTCCTGAACTTCTTATTTATTATTAATTTCATAGCTTACCTCCAGTGCAGTGACAATTCAACCTATCTATATTTGAATTAAAATCTCAAGTCACCTTGCCTGTAATGCAAGTAGTCACATTGCAAAAACAGAGTAGGAGCTACACAGGAGTGCTGGATTAGTGATAAACTACAATTGCCGTCAGCATCTCAAAGTACTTGGTACTCCAAGTGCACCACTAAGATAATCAGAACATTCAGCTGGCATTATTTACCTACTGGTAAATTCTTTTGAATTTAAAGTGCTATTTAACCTGAAGTGAAAACTTACCTATGTACATGAGAATGGAGTTCTCAATGAGATAGAACTCTTGTTCCACAAGATAGTGTGGCACTGAAAACAAGAGCATGAAACAGTCAAGCACTTCAGTAATACTTATACTTCCACTGGCCCTCAATTTCTGTTTCACTTTATTCTACCATCAACCTTCTTTGTACAATAAAACATATAATCAAAGCAGGGAACTAAGATAAAAGTGGAAACAGGCACTAGAATCTCCACTTTGGGTTGTTTTCTTTTCTTTTTACTTTTTTTTTTTTTCCTTTTTTTGTAGTAGCAAGCTTAGTCTTTGATCATTTCCTATTTGATCAAAGGGTGCTTTGATGCCCTTTGAAGAAGTAATGAATTATGGGAATAAAGATATAGAATTTGATTCACATTTTCATCTGAAGAAAAAAAAAAAAAAAAAGAGAGCTGGACTGGTAGTTTGCAGTAGATATGTCTAAGGATGTAGAGATAATTGGGAAAAGAAAACAAAAAAGGAATATAACCTAGTTACCAACAAAAGTGAAAAGAAAGCCATATATATAGTGTATTTCTTCTAGAAAATATGTCTCTAACTGCCTCTCAAACTGCAATAAATGATTTTAGCTTGGAAGGAAATGTATACTTATGAACAGCAAAGTGTAAAATGTATTACAAATTTGTGTCTGAACGGTATTTACCACAGCTGAAACAATTTCATTATAAAGAATTCTAGAAAGAAAGGAAGAAAATACTCGGGAAAGGCAAGTATAGTTTTAGCCTTCTATGCTGTTTGTAGAAGTGATAGTAAGTGAGGTGGGTTTTTTGGTAGATTGTTTGCTTGTTTGTTTGATGTCTGAAGTGAAAATTGATAGAAATACATTAGGTAAAGTTTGAGCTTCTTTTCAAAATAATCAAAATGAAAGTTAATTTACTTCTGACAGTAAATACACCTAACCAGGCATAGAGAGAGAGAAAAGAGATCTGTGCTAAACAACAAAAGCAAATTTGGGAAAGAAACTCCAAACAGAAGAGAAAATCAGTTCTTGAACATATGGAGAATTTGAACAGTGATCAGAAAGAATACACCCTAAGGAAGGAGGAGAAAGATGTTGCATATTTTGGGGTGGATGGGATCAAAAACTTATTTTCTTTGTCTCAGTAGTGCATGGAACAGCAGGGCTCAAAATAGACAGGACTCCTACACCATCTGCCCTGCAGGAAATAAATTATTTGAAGGAGCCTGAGATGATGATTAAGTATTTTTCAGGCCTTTTAGGTCTTCTCCTCAGATGACTTGACTTTCTAATTCACTGAAATGATCTTTAGCATCCTATTAGTCATTGAAAAGAGTCCGTGGTATAGTGGGGAAATTCCAGAAAAATGGAAAAATAATTTTTGAAAATAAAAACTAAGTTAAGCTGGAATGTGTGAAGTTGCCTCACTCTGGATCCACATGGGCACGTTAAGTAAAAAAGAAGGTTGTATATAAGGGCCACTGAACATTTTAGAGAAAGGAAAGCTGCAACTCTCAGAAAACTCTAGGAGCTATTAAGGGAATGAAAGGAAATCACAATACAGTGCTGTGGCTAGAAGTGTTAATACCATTCTTACATGTGAGAAATAAGTAGGAGTGAGAAGCCATTATCCATCTGTCTGCAATACTGGTAAAATCAGGAGTGAACTATTGCATTCTATCTGTTACTTACTTCTTAAATTGGTATTTTATAATAAGGTGAATAGGTGAATAAATACCCCTACTATAGCTGTTCAAAGTGACAGGAAAATGTCTGTTGTAGAGGGAGATTAGTCTGGGAAATGATATTTAGAGAGCTTGAAATTCAATCCATATTAATTGTGAAATTAGCTAATAAATCATAGTATATTACTGTGCATAGAATCTTTCAGAATGAAAAATCCTTTTCCTTTGATTTATTTGGGTCATTTCTACTTTTAAAATTATTGCAGGAATATTAGTTTGCATTCACTAATGAAGACCATGCATATTTTTAAACCTCTGGCCTCTGTTTTGAGTGTTTGGAGTTTTTTATTGTTGGGTTGTTTTGTTTTGATTTGTTTGGTGGGTTTTTTTATTCTTTTGCGGCTTTGTCTCTGAGGGCAGTGCTCTAATTTCTTTTCAGGCTTGCTTTTCTTTTGTCATAGATTTGATCTAAAACTACTCAAGCTGATTTCTTGTTTGGCTATACTTTAGTTAAAGGGTGAACTTTCCTTTTTATTTTGTAGTTTAAAACCCAAACAAACAGCAAACCCTCAGAAATCAGTCAGCCAATCTCAGGGAAAGCTTAAATAAATAGGACAACCAATAGCAAGTGTAAAATTATAAATTGCAATAGTGATGTTTTCATAGAAATATTTGTTATGCTAGTATAACACCCCCAAAAAGATGAAATAACTACTTTTGCTGCTTTGTCTTCAAAATTAAAAAATGAAGTTTATATATGAAAGAAATCCTTTAGGAAAAAACCCCAAACAGATCCACCTGACATTTCAAGTGGTAAAAAAACCTCCAATAAAACTGGAAGTGACTCTCTGGAAAGAGATTTTTATATGAGAAAATATTGAGTAATATTTTTGAAATTTAAATTATAGGAAAGTATAAAGCAATCAGATTGTAGCTTCAAGCACAAATAGTCTCATATACATATGTTCTATGTCATTGGGCTTTTTGGATAGTAGTAGTAGAATGGAGGATATCCTTAGCTTTGATGGAAATCCTATCGGAATTCATTTATAGTTACTTCAAAGGATTCAGGCTAGTCTGTAAGCCTCTGGCCTACATCAGACCTACACTGATAAAGGAAAAACTTGTCCTAAGTAGATCACTTCTTGAGGCTAAAGGCCCACGAGAAAGACATTCTGGCCCAATGAAACCTGCTGAAAGCCAAAAAATAATGAATATCTGTTCATGAAACCAGTCACATGTACAGATGTAGAAAACAATTTTCTTGCTAAAATATTTCTGATTTTGAGAAAAAATATGGTTTGGATGGAGTCATGTATCTCTAAATTATTTACTGTGTTATTCTGTGCACTTAAAACAGAATAAAAATAACATGCATATACCCATATACATCTGCTACAGAAAAACCCCATACAAAACAATGTTCTCCACATTCTTATTTCAATAAAAAATTATGTTCCATTTTGAAACTCATTATGTCTTCTATGGCACAGAAAATCAGTATTTTGTTTTTTGTGAAGAAAAACTTAAAATACCTCAGACTTTGAGTACTATCACTGTTATTGCAGTTGCATTTGTATGAAGCACCTTATGCACATGCTGTCACATTGAATCTAGATATGCTTTTTCTTCTGATAGAAGTCTTCAAAAGTGCCCACAACTTGCCTCTCTTGCTGTATTCAGAGTTATCATAATGCTTAATTCCAAAAGCTCTGTATTTTGTTACTATCTCGTCAAGTTTACCAAACACACTGAAATCACAGAATTATTGAGGCTTGACTAGACCTCTGAGATCATCAAGTCCAGCCTATGACCTAACACCACCACACCGACCAGACCGTGTCACTAAGAGCCACATCCAATCTTTCCTTAACCACCTCCAGGGACGGTGACTCCACCATATCCCTGGGCAGTCCATCCAACTTAAATGATAAACACAAGACCAAAAGTTCTTCTTGCCCTTGAGCTGGCAAAAATTGGTCTGGTAATCTTAAATTTAAACTGAGGTTTGTAGCTAGTCAGATACAGAAACATGTTTACGTGATTAACCATAGGACCACATAAGTATGATCCTTGCCAGGTGGGTTCAGTTTCTCGGCTGCTATTGATAGTGGGTATGACATATGAAAAAAGGATAAAGCTAAAAGCACTGGAGGTTCTAAAATAGATTATCTGCATTCTTGCTGAAACAGAAAATTTAAGTTTTTTAGCCCCTATATTAGTGAACTGTCTAGGAGCAACACTTCTATTTATACTTGAAGAAAAATCCAGCTCCAGCAATAAGAAAAGCACTAAATAAGATTGAGAGCCTGATGATATAAGTGTTTGGGACCCTAATACACTGATTTTAAGAGTTCAGAAGAAACGTATAACAGATTCTGTGACTCTGCTGCAACACAAAATGAAATGCTCTCACAAAAATATCCTCTGTTCACTATATTCCAGGTTTTAGAGATACAGGATTCTTATTTATTTAAGGAAAAGGTCATCATAGAATAATAGAATGGTTTGGGGCTGGAAAGGACCTTAAAGGTCATCTAGTTCCAACTGCTCTGTCATGGGCTGGGTGACTCAAAACCTCATCCAACCTATCCTTGAACACTTTCAAGTTACAAGCATCCACAACTTCTCTGAGCAACCTGTCGTGGTGTCTTACCATCCTCACAGTAAAGAATTTCTTCTTAATATCCTCTTTCAGTTTAAAAGTGTTACTCCTCGTCATGCCGCCTGATAAGGAATGGCTGTGGCTGATCCATATAGGCTGGATATTAGGAAGAAGTTCTATACAGAGAGAGTGATTGCCCATTGGAATGGGCTGCCTGTGGAGGTGGTGGAGTCACCATCATTGGGGGTGTTCAGGAGGAGACTTGATGGGGTGCTTGGTGCCATGGTTTAGTTGTTTAGGTGGGTTGGATTGGTTGATGGGTTGGACACGATGATCTTGAAGGTCTCTTCCAACCAGGATTGTTCTGTTCTGTTCAACCGATGTAAGGAGATTAATTTTTCCTCAGGGCAGGACACATTAGAGAAATGTTGCAGAGCATTTAATGACTCAATCATCCCTCCTTCCTGTCCCCTTCCCCTTACTACACAGCTGAATGGAGAAATAACTCCAGCAAACCAAGGTGAAATAGTGAACCTAGAAGAGTAAGAAATGTTAAAGGAATAGAAAAATTGCAGGTTAATTCCACCAATCTTGGACTTTAAATAGAATTTTTCCCTTACATAATTGTCTTCCTGTTGTGTTCCCATGATAGTACAGCTTTTTGCTGTCTCTCGCTACCGATTGCCAACAAACTTTCAAACCTGACCTTGATTAGTGAATCTTGATAAAAGAAATTTAGTCTTTATACCTGGAAACCACATACTTCCATCTGTTACGCACTGCATGCACACATGGATGAATCACAGCAAAAATAAAAATAATTCAAACATTTTAAAAGATGTTTGTAATTTGATGCGCAGAATGGGTATAATAGAATTGTTAAGTCTCTTTTGTAAAGAAAACACCCAGATGGGCTTACCATCTACACTACATATGGCACTCAGTTCCTTTGCTCTGCATCCCACTGTGCTCACAGTGTAATCCATATGGGCCTTACTTAATTGGTTTCCTATTCCTGCAACATTTGCTATCTCTGTTCATAGCTTTCTATCAAGCATCTACTTATTGCTGACATGCTGCATTATGTGATACATTTTTAGATTGTTGGAAATGTGACAGCATTAACTTCTTTGTGAACTGATCAGCGCTTTGGCTTTGTGAGGTAGAGAACACTCATACAGATCCAAAGTGTGCAATTTCAGCCAACTTAAGCATAATTATGTGTGAACTTCTCTGTTCAAGCAGAGAGCTCTTAAGATATACAAGCAACAAAACAGAGGTTCAGGAACCTGGAGGAAGGTCATGAACATACATGTGTTTCTCCAGGTCTGAATAGGTTAAAGATTTTAAATGGAGCTCTGGAGTTGCTGGTGTGGCAATTGCAAGTTCATAGTTAAGAGACACAAAGGACAAACAGGAGTGTCACTTTGCTGAGGATTTTGATTTCCAAGGTAAAGTAGCAGTGCCTATAGAATGTGAGCTGAATGTATGTGATGAGACTGAGGCTGGTGGCAGGCATAGTGCTGCTAACTCCAGGTCCTAGAAATTCCTAGCTTTAACACTAACTGAATCTCTGAATCAAAAAAAAGCACCTGGACAGTTTGTTAAGTACTGACACAATGCATAGCAATGATTCCCAAATCATATCCTGCTAGTGCTCCTAAGAAAAGGGGTCCAACTCTAATATATGATGTCACTCAATTGTTTTCAATTTTACATTCAGTGCTGATTGTCTTGTCTTCAAAAAGATTAAGCACAAGGACACAGTGCTGTGTGATTAAATACTATAGGAATATGGCAGACAGATTAAACTATAAAATACGTGGAAAAAGATTTTTCAGTAATGACTATATGGTAGGGATGCAAAAGCAGAAAGAGAAGGAAAAGACTATTTTAGTATAACATTTCTTATACAGTACTAATCTATAGTCCAGTAAGACAGCTATGATGCACTTAAAAATATCACAGTATCACTAAGGTTGGAAGAGACCTTGAAGATCATCGAGTCCAACCTGTCACCACAGACCCCATGACCAGACCATGGCACCAAGTGCCACGTCCAATCCCCTCTTAAACATCTCCAGGAATGGTGACTCCACCACCTCCCTGGGCAGCCCATTCCAATGTTGAATGACTCTCTCAGTGAAGAACTTTCTCCTCACCTCGAGCCTAAACTTCCCCTGGCGCAGCTTGAGACTGTGTCCTCTTGTTCTGGTGCTGGTTGCTAGAGAGAAGAGACCAACCCCTTCCTGGCCCCAACCACCTTTCAGGTAGTTGCAGAGAGCAAAGAGGTCCCCCTGAGCCTCCTCTTCTCCAGGCTAAACAACCCCAGCTCCCTCAGCCTTTCCTCATGGGGCTTGTGCTCAAGGCCTCTCACCAGCCTTGTTGCCCTTGTTGCCCAAATATGGAAAACATTCTACTTTGTACACATGTGGTACTTTGGGTCATTAAGAATGTTTACAATGAGGAGAGATGTGAGACTTGGAAAAGAATCAGCTACTTATGTTGAAAACATGCAAGAATTTTTTAGGCCTTACCTATACTTTTTATGTCTATTCTTGAGGGCGTTTCTGTGTGAAAATACATCTCTGTATCTTGTGGAATTTTAGATAGCAGCTGACCAATATGAGTGTGAAACTTTACATATGCACACACATACACACACACACACAAGCATACAATCTTGGGGGAAAAAAAAATTTGGAATATTTCTTGAACTGAGCACAGCAATAAGGGAAGCCTTAGGACTGGTGACACAACTGAAAGTTCATAAAATAAAATGCTGAGTGACAGAGGGGGAAGTCAGCATAGTTTTTAGTCATCATCTTTTCTATATAACATGGCTCACACAAGGGAAAATATCTGTGATAAAATATACCTTGTTACATCCTTTAATTTTTATTTCTGTAATGACACCTGGTATACTTTACTTAGGACACACCGACACACATTCCAGTGTCTAGGGAATTTGAGATGGAGTGGCAAAGACCTTGCTTACAAGTGGAGAAAGAGGAATACCTTTAAAATGTCATTTTGACACAATCACAAAGAAGTGTTTATGTGTACTGTTTGGCAGCTACTGCTTTTTAATGAGTAATGAGATATTGTTTGGCATTTGGTTTGGAACACAAGCCCTATGAAGAGAGGCTGAGGGAGCTGGGGTTGCTTAGCCTGGAGAAGAGGAGACTCAGGGGCGACCTTATTGCTCTCTACAACTACCTGAAGGGAGGTTGTGGACAGGTGGAGGTTGGTCTCTTCTCCCAGGCAGCCAGCACCAGAACAAGAGGACAAAGTCTCAAGCTGCGCCATGGAAGGTTTAGGCTGGGTGTTAGGAAGAAGTTCTATACAGAGAGAGTGATTGCCCATTGGAATGGTCTGCCCAGGGAGGTGTTGGAGTCACCATCATTGGAGGTGTTCAGGAGGAGACTTGACGGGGTGCTTGGTGCCATGGTTTAGTTGTTTAGGTGGATTGGATTGGTTGATAGGTTGGACGCGATGATCTGGAAAGTATCTTCCAACCTGGTTTATTGTATTATTATTATTATTGGTTTTTACTGTATTTTTGTCAGCTGCAGGGTAAATAATATCTGAATATAAGAAAGTGAATAACTCAATTGCTCCCAAATGAGGAAACATTAAAAAAGCCCAACAACTTAAACACCAAAAGTCCTAGCTGGTATAGTAAAAACTTTATTCCATTCTAATTTATGATTTTAAGTGTTAACATTTTACCAAAAATAAAAAAAATTTAAAAATGTGTGTGTCATGGTGGTGGTGGAAAGAAAAAGATCCATGGTGGCTACCAGAGTGCCAAAAAATGATGAATGACAGAAAACCCAGATTAATTTTTTATTTTTATTTTTTTATTTACCCAGATACTTTTAGGCATCATGGCCCCAGCTGTCTCTGAAGTAGATTTGAATTTAGACATTGATGTTAATAGAAGCACTGTGAGACCCTGAGAAATTGAAATATTCTAGAAAATGTCATTCTTCACCGTGAATACAGTCCCAGAAGTAGATGGCTTGGACCATATGTTTATGCTGTGGACACTGTATTTATCTTGCAGTATGACAAGATGATAGTAAGTCTAGTCTAGCTGTATCTGGTGCAGCACCGCTCTTGCTATTAGAGTTTCTGACAAGCTTAGCACTTGTGCTCCTGAAAAAATGATGAAATATGAGATTTTGGATTTTGTAGTTTCAGACCTGAGCAGCAGGTAGAACTGTGACCTAGAGGTGACCCTCAATGTAAGAAAGAACTGATTTTATGACCTTTGAGTTTGTTTGTGATTTCTTTCCACCTCCAGATTTCCACACCAACAAGACTTTGAATCAATTACTTCATTATTAAAATAAAGACTTCAGGTAACAGGAAAGATAAATAGCACTGAATTCCATGACTCTGATATCGATGGCAAATACTGAATATATGTGGAGTCACCTTAGTATATCATAAGTTTAATGATCTTTTACATACATGTGAAAGACATATGTTGTTATTTAAGCAGTACAGTATATGATTCTGAATCGGAAAAAAAAAAAATTAAATACAGTATGAATTTTAACAGGTCACAGTTAGAGATATAGTTATGCATATTGGGACTCAGTGGGTTGAATTAATAAGGCAAATAACAGTACAAGGTGAGAGTTTTGTTTTAAAATCTGTTCTAATCACAGATTTTCAAAAACCCAGAGTTCTGTTTAATGTTTAACCACCTAAATACATAGTTTAAGTTTTGAGAATGGAGAGTTCTTATTCTTCTCAGTGGCAATAATGTTCCTTAGACTAAATAAATGTTATTTTAGCTTTTTATATAGGAATAGAGGTGGGAAGACAGCAATTATTGAGTCATTGAAAGCAGTGTTCCATTCTCTTTTATCAAGGCAGCACAACTGTCATCTCTTCTTTTCAGCATGAAATAGGAAAGAATGAATCTGTAAACCTGTCATTAGGCAACCTTTAACATGGCTTTGTTATCCCCCCTCTTTTCATTACTTAAATAAAATTAACATGTTTTATTGTTACTGCTTCGAAAACCTGGTACCGGTTGTGTCACTGGACTGATCACAGTATAGCTTAACCTTATTGGCTTCAGAGGCATTAGTTGGCATTATAGTAGAATTGCATGACCACTTCTGAAATACCATTCGAACATTTTGGTTGCAATTTAAGAAATATACAAGATAACACAGTGTATCATAGGCATTTTCCAACACATTTTGGCACTTACAGTTCTAGTTACAGTTTTGGAAGCAGGGAGGAAAAAAAGAGACGATAAAATGGGCTATGCACCTTAAAAGAGTCTGTCTTACTTTAGTTAGTCCTATTTGAGTTTATAGAGTTTGCTGAATTATCTGCCACCCTATAGCACTGAAAATGTCATTAGTGTGTTTTGCTGCCTATAGAAAGAACTTATAGTCTATGTTATTTGATAGTTAACCAAAGTGTACAGTTTCCCTTTTTTTCCCTTTCATGGCCAATTAACTTCTCTTATTAACACCATCAATTTCGTAACTACTAACCAATGTTTCTCCGTCAGACCAAGAGTTAGAAACTGATTGCAAGCTAAGACTCTGTGAACTCTGCTAATAAAATGGTCCTTCTCAACACTGATGAGGATCAGAACATTGTGAACTCAGGGATTCCTATTCACCTAAGGCTAAGTTAAGTAATTTTACACACAAGCTAAGCAGCATGTGCATTCAAGTGTAACTGCCAGAGTTTTGAAACCGGCCATGGTGTGCACAGCATGGTATGGAGTGTGGCACTCCTTGGTGTCAAACTGGCTCCAAGGACTGTATATTATTGCACCAAGGCTGCTGCAAATTTGTCAACCATTCCAAGGGGTCCATTCCAAAATCAAAGGACTGGCATAATGTAAAGACCTGTGCTGTATGTCATCCTTCATCAGCAAATTAGATTGTGGGATGATTGAAGATGATGCTCAGAGATAATGATGTAAATTTCACTCTACTGGAAATGGGAGAAATTCCTCAAAAGTAGAATGGAGACTATTTCTTATTAACATTCAAAGTCATGGGAGGTTTTACAAAGAAAGAGAGAGATTGACTTTAGGATCACAGGGAGTGTTTACTTAAGGATTTGGTCATAACTGTCAGGCCTAAGTAACATCATTATTTAAGAGAGAAATGCGATCTGTTTTCTTGGAGAGGAGTGGCAGAGATCTCTTCTTCCTCCGAGTTGATTACATCTGTAAAGAAAAGGAGTGAGGCAGAGGCACAGCTGCAATGCAGAAGAGACCACTGAATTTTCTTGGAAACCCTTTTATTGTTTTAGTGAGATAACTATGTTTTCAAAGCTCGATAACTTCCATATGATGCATGTATCAGGTGTGAGCAGAACCTGAAATGACCAGGAGATTAAGGATTCAGACTAGCTGTGGCATGATATGCACTGATATTCATGGTATTTACTTGGTTGGTGAGAGAGTCACACTTGCAATTATCATACCTTACTCACAACAGATGCTTAAATTTCATATGTTTGTTTCAAGTAAACACTTCTCCTTAGGACACAGATCATCACAGAGTAAAACCTGCTCATTCATCTTTGCTGGAGGCTTTCTACCTTTCTAAATAATTCAATATGTGATAAACCACTGGACTTTCTTGGTCTGAACTTCCAGCTTCCCCAAATCAGGTGAAACAGCTGCACTCTTACTAATCTATTTCTTCCTATTATTCTCTCTGTTTTTTCCCCTCCCTTCTCTTTTCAAATTTTGTTTCACAGAGAGTGAAAGCAATTTTAAATCATAAAAATTATTTCCTAATGTGGTCTGGCAGGCATGATGGTCTTGTGGTGAGGTGTTTTGGGTTGTTTTTGTAGATTTATGTGTCTCTTGAGCTGTGTAAAGATAAGATAAATTTTATCTCTGTTAAAATATATATATCCAGAAATTGTATGGCCCAGGAGCCACATGGCAAAATGGAGAGACACATCAAAGGAATCTCCTCAAAGTAATAAAGTTTACCTAGAGATAGGATCTGAATAAATGAATTTAATGTCAAGCAGGTGAGTTTGGGCAGACAAATCTCTGTGGCCTTAGAAATCCCAAGGATTAGCCCAGCTCCTTCCAGGTAAGAGAAAAATTTCAACTAGAATTAGGGTAGTTAATACAAAGAAATCAGGTCCAGTGTTTATCAAAAATAGTTAGGTTTTTAGAGAATTGCTGCCTCAGCTGGCATATAATAATATTTATTAATCATTAATGTTTTTTACAAATTCTAATTTCTCTCTGATTCAGCAATGGACACACCTTTATTTGTTCAGTTTTCCCAAGAAAAATCTCCTTTTGTTCACATAAATATTTGAGGACAGGGGAGGTCAGACTAGATGACCTTTGGAGGTTCCTTCCAGCCTGGACCATTCTATGATTCTAAGTGCAAAGTCCTGTACCTGGAGATCAACAGTCCCATGCCCCAGTATATGCTGGGGGCTGCCTAGCTAGAGCAGATTTACAGAAAAGGACCTAGTGGACTCCAAGTTAACCATGAGCCAGCAAAGTGCACTTGTGGCAGAGAGGGCTAATAATGTCCTGGGCTGTATTAGGAAAAGTTTTGCCAGAATATTGAGGAAGGTGGTTCTTCCCTTCTAATCAGCACTGATGAGACCACAACTGAAGTATTGTGCCCAGTCCTGAGTACTTTATCCCTCCCAGAGATACAGTTCTGTACATCTCCCTCTCTACACTTCCTGTATGTATATACAGTCCTGTTCTGAGAGATATATCGGAGTTCAACAAAGGGCCATAAAGATGATGCAGGAACTGGACCATCTCCCATACAAGGAGAGGATTAGAATGTTGAATCTGCTCAGCCTAGAGAAGAGAAAACTTGGCAGAGAATGTGTCAATTTGTACAGGTACTTGAAGGGAGGTTGCAAAAGGGGTGCAACTAGGTTCTTTTCAGTGGTGCCCAGTGCCAGGACAAGGTAATGAGCACAAACTGAAACACAGGATGTTTTACACAGGACTCAGGAAATACTTTTCTTTTTTCCTGTAAGGATGACTGAACACTGCACAGAGATCGCCCAGGGAGGATATAAAAATATTTAAAAGCCATTTGCACACGGTCTTGGGCATCTGGCTCCAGGTGGCTCCGCATGAGCTGGTGGTTGAACCAGGTGATCTCCAGAGGTCCTTTCCAACCTCAGACATTCTGTGATTCTGTGATTGCTTAAACAGTACAGAATTTAAAGCACAGCAGACACATTCCCATAGCAGAATGTTTGAAAAAGTGTTATCAATGCATGACATTCCCTACTGTCACCAGTGGATATGAATCTTTACGCATTGTGGATGTTCATACCAATATCCACTGTTCAGTAAATAAACACCACTCATTTTCAATCTACTTGTAATAGCTCTTGTACAGTTTTTTAAGTTGCAAAAGTATTGAGATGTCTTGCTTTTTAGAATAAGCAATAAGAATATGACAGTTGGACTAGATGATTCTGTTTCCAACAGAAACAGTTCTATGATTCTGTGAAACTGAGAAAAGGAAATTAATAAAGAAGTAAAGGGAGTTTAAAAAGCAGATTAACTTGCTTGTATTGACATTACTCTTCCAGTAGGTATCTGTGTGATCTAAACTCAAATTGATTTTGGACTTGACTAGCACAGCTAATGCAGTGATAGGGTGATCACAACTAGAATATACATTTTAATAGATAACAGCACCACAGTAATCTGAAGTATATATTTTATATCTATTTTTCATGCAGGAGAGATGTACAGTAGATGCTAAATTTATCATGGCTTCTAACAGAACTATAACAAACACAGATGAAGCTGAACATGAGTTTGTAATTGCTTTTTCAGTTTAGCTGTAGTCCTTTCTATACCAATTTACTGTCATTTTGACCAAAAAAAAAAGGCAATTTTCATAAAAGGAGATCTGTTCTGCAGGGTTGGCACAAACGTTTATTAAGTATGTACTTCCAGATTGATATTAACATTTACTAAGTTTTATTTACATTTTAATGTGCACTCTACAAAATCCTGAACCTGCATCACATGGAATAAATTATTCAAGATGAAGGTTTTCAGAAGTGAGTGTTTGAATGTCTCACACACCTGCTGTCACAGACCAAATTTTCTCGTGCTATTTCAGTTCACTCATACTGCAAACTAAACTATGGATAAATTCATGATTCCCAGAAATTCTTCACACATAACATACCTGGTCCTAGGTCAATCAAATCTTGGGACACTGTAGGACACTTAAGGACATTTCCAGAGGCTCTAAGGCTCCTCAAAATGTATGTAATTTGCATAACTCCCAGTGAAAATTTATTTAAATCAATCTAACATATCTTTAGAAAACTATCATGGAAGGGAAAAACTGACAAAGTATGTTCCAAAAATCAGCCTAGGGGTGTCTGGATAGGGATAGAACAGCGTCATGTTATGGGTAGAAATCTGCCTGTCTCAGAGCCCCAGGACACTTACTAAAACCAATAAAACTAACATTTGCCTTTTTTCCAGTACCCCATTGAGGACACAATGAAGTTCAGAAAGTCAAAATAATAGGTAGATTAAATTTATTAAAACAAAAATTGCAACAGATTCTGGATTACTGGCACACTAGCTGCATGTGATTGAGCACAAGTTCATAAATCTGGGTAATATTTGACAAAGCTGGAGATGCAAATCTTTGCAATAGCTCTAATGTAAAATAAAAATGGTAATGATAGCAACAGTTAAGCCATGTGTTAAATGTGCACCTCTTACCAAGGAGACATCCCTTTCTTAGATGGAGGAAAAGCAGCACAGCCTGTCAATCACCCTCATCTCTGTTAAATCTTGTTGCCTCCCTTCCCCCCCCTCCTCCCCCCCCAGCTGTTTCTGCCTTCTAGGTGGTGTTTACAGTTATTTGGGTGGAGAATTGAGTAACATAGTCATGTATGTTTAACATGTACTCTATCTTATTATCATGCTGAGGGTTGTCAGCTTTAATATTAAAATTTCAGTTAATTGGGCAAGGGTCTCAGTTTTAGCTGAAACAAGGCTGTTTTATTTTCCAAAAGCCTCCTACAGCCATTTGGCAGGCCACATTTGCAGATCTTAATTTCCAGAGAAAGCATAAACATCTCTTGATTGTAAGCATCTCAACCTTGTTTCTGAAGCATGCTAAATTAACTTACATTCCTGCCCCACAGTAAGCTGGGCAGTTATCCAAAAAATGGTTAAACTGAAAGGATTCTTGTATATTACAAAGAGTTTGGCAGACACAACTTATTTACAGGTTCATGATGTCATTTGAGAATTAATACTACTGATGTGTAACTAAATCTAAGTTAAAATGATGATTTAAAATACACAAGCCACTCATTGATAAGGTGAGGGCACTCAAACCCAGGAAGTTACTTTGGATGGCATCCTGATCCAAAGAGGGAAGCCTCTGATTGCAGACCCACTTCTCTGAAGAAGACCAGCTCAAAAAGGCTTCCCATCAGGCTCCATTTATATCCAGAGTCAGACTGGAGCTTGTGATGATATCCATCTTTTACAGATTGTGTGGGTCTCCAAGTCAGGCTTGTTGGTTGAGGTGGTCTTTGGCAGGTTCAGGTATCTGGGCTACATAACTGGGGCTTTGCACTTGTTCACAAAAACATACTTCTTAGCAGTTGAAGTAAAAATTTGAGGAGAGCCTGGCAAGACTCAGCAGAGAGGATAAGGTGAGCTGAGGCCATGACGCAAAGTATCACAATCGTTCAACAGGTAGGGCAAGAAAATCTAATCCTGTAGCAAAATTGCCTGCCTGGAGTCAGCAGAAGAGTTATGTAGTCTCTGGTAGTTTGCAGTAGTGGAAGGACAGCTGAACCAGCAATTCATATCAATCAGGCTCAAAACTGCAAGGCATTATTGACCTAAATAAAACAGTTCTCCAAGTTAGTTTGGTTGGACTGTGCAGTAACATAACTGAAGGAGAAAGACAGTGTGTCACCAGCACCACAAGAATATGCTGCAAAACCACAAGGGAACAGAAATCATTGAGTGTCTATTTGGTTGTGAGCTATGCAATCTGTGCTTCTTAAAACTGGGCACAGACTGACTAGCTATTTATGTTAATTGTGTCTGTGACTTGCCTCCTAATGACTGGCTAAAAATGACAGTACATGTTTCTTTTATCAAAAACTACCCCAGCACCATAAACTGTCTTAGCAATGTTCGATGAATCTTGACTGAATTCCAGCTGAACTCCTATGAAACCTTTCTGTTTCAAGTCCTTTGCAGTCTCTTCTACTGCTTCTTTGGGGTCTCTGCAGAATCATTGTTTCTAGGGGGGCTGCCTCTGCAAATTCTGCCTATCCGACTTTAAGGACTGGTTGTCACCTACCTTTCATTTTTCTCAGAACCTCATCTTCAGGATTCTGTGCTTCACAGAAAAGAGGAGCAACCCTTTTGATAGATGTAGTCTTTTAGAGTTCATGAAGTACCTGTGTAGAAATGAACTGTAGATCCACTTTATAATGGATTTCATACTTTTGTATTTCTGTTATACTATGCATTTTTTGTGTCTTTATCAGTTTTTCTTGCCACACTTTACAATTTGTTCTACTGTCTGCTACAGTTCTGCTAAATTGAGTATCTGCTTTCCCCTGCTAAATGCAATTTCAGTGTGATATACTGTGCTGTAAAGGTGATGCCCTTAAGTTTAGTGGAGCTAAACACTTACAACCTCTGTAACCTTTTGAATTGTCTTTTAACTGTCTTAATTTCTTGTTCATCAAAATGCTCAGTCACAGTTAAATGCTGAAATATAGTCTCTTCTGGACGGGGGGGTGGGGCGGGGAAAGTTCAGAGAGTTTTCAGGAGTCTCTTTTGTTCCCGTAATTGTGAACCGTCGCAATAAAAACGTAATTTCATATCCCATAAATACGAATTTAATGTACACTCATGACATATTGCACCTTGCTCCTTAAATATATTGCAAACATGCACTTGAAACATGGCTGGAAAGCTACCCAGTAGAAATCAATTCTGTAATTCTGAAAGCTTTTCATGTTTGGTTCTCCCGGAACCCAATCTCAAAGAAATGTGAGGAATAATACATCAAACTGTTCTAGCCAGTATCTGTAAATATAGACCAAATTTGTAGTTGTTTATCACAACTTCAGGATCTCTCTAACTTTTGCATTTAACCTGCTGGCAAATACTTAGCTTATTTATAGGCTTAGCAATTGCAACAAATGTAACCAACCTGATTCTCATTTTGAAGTCAGTTCATGATCATGTTATTCTTCAGGAAGAACTATTTCCACCCACCCACAAAGGCATTTTAAAATGTGATTCTAATTGTCTTGTTTTCTCATCCAAAAGCTCACACCTAGATTTCTTATCCAATATTCACTTCAGTGTCAACATCCAGTCTATAATTCAGAAGTGCTCCTTCCATGGGTGAATCAAGCCATCAGCCTCCTGTCACCTCTAGCTGCAGCTTTTTGAGATTTAGGTTCCCTCTAGAAGTCCTTTTCAGATTTTTGTTGCATGATTTTTCTCTTAATATGGAGCACTGATGTGCCTGTTATATTGCAAACTGTTGCTAAGTTTGTGATGTCTGACTACAGATACTGGATGTTTGGATCTGTGCGTGTTTCTACAGCTGATGCGCTTTCTGTCCATCACAGTTTCTTGCTGTTCTGTGATGTTTCTCACTTTATTTTATTTTTCCATTTTCCAATTTCCTCTTGTGATAATCTGTTTATCCAGTGCAACTGTACCTGTTTTCTTCTAGCATCTTTTTGACATGTCCTTGCTGCCTTTCCTGCTTCAAGTTTCTGTCTTGTAACTGTCATGCCAGTAGTTTTGTATCTTTGATTCCAATCACTGTTTGATCTCTTCTAACAGAATCGGTCAGCATGCCATAATTACATGGCTGACTTTTTAAATGACTGTCAATCAAACATTCTTCAATTTTAGAGAAATGAAAGGAATTCTCTTCTTCAAGAGCCACATGACAATGATGTCCTTCAAAAGTTTCACTTTTCTTGGTACATTATTTTTCCTGTACTCTTTCAGAGGCAGTTCTTCCATCCCCACTTAACATCATACTAAGAAGAAAATGGAGAACTTCAGATATTGCTATATTTTTAAAAATAGCTACCTTTTGTGAATTCTTTTGAGTCCAATTCTTCATGCATATATTCAAAAGCCTGCTTAAATCTTCTCCATGACCCTGTAGCATTGCTGGAGAACCTTAGTAACTTCTCACTTTCAATAGTATTCTTCTGTCTGTCACTATTTCTTTGAAAACTTAATGTTTCCACAGCTCACTTCAATATAATGCAACACCTGTAATATGTCTGCTTCTGAAGTAACCACTATGAAGATTGAAACACTGCTTCTGTGTGATGAAATTTTTTTTTGCTTATGTAAAATATAACCAACACATCAAACCTCTTCAAAAACCTACTGGGGAAGGTAATAAAGCTGACTTTCTCCCGATAAAATTATTCAGTTAAACTGTTGCTCTAATCAGTCTTACCTTAAAATGGGGTTTTCTTGTATATTTTTTTTGCTTTTCAGTAACTCACCCCTTTGTCTCTTGTTCTCCATGTTTCAAAACTGTACCCTTCCTCTGAAGTTGGTATATGTCTTTCTATATCAAAATTTCAGTGTTGTGAAAAGCACAGTCTGATGGTGATGTTCAGCTAAAACCAAAACAATAGTCACATCCCACCTTAAAATCAGAGCTATAACTGCCTGAAGGAGGATCATTTGCTTCAAGGTGACACTGAGATAAGGTACATAACCAGCTCAGATTGTAGGGAAAGTATTCATGCAGGGAAACATCATGGCTGTCATTTTAGATGGTATGATTTAGTATGCCATCTCTGTTCATATTTTTTAGTGAACTCTATACAGCCAGAGTGAATTTTTTTAACAAAGCCTAGAAAAAAAAATCGAGGGATAATTTTGTAATTGCTGTTATATAACAGTGAGTGATTCAGTTCAGTTTGCCATTTTGGTCCTACTATGTGAAATTGGAATAGATCACATTAGGAATATCTACAAGGTTTTCTGACTAGAGTCTCTGATGACCTGAGGCGAATCACATAATAAAATTTTAGAGCTGCTAACAAAGTATCAAAAAGGTCGTTATTTAGGTCATCAGAGTCTTTGTTCACCTTTGCCCTGAATCTCTTAAAGATTTTTGGGTTTAGCCCTTCATCTGCCAGGCTGGGAGTTTCAAAATCTGCTGTAATGCTTCATTTAGGACACCATGGAGAGATAAAAGACTTAAAAAAAAACAACCTAAATCTTTTGTTCTCTGAGTTAATGAATCTCAGTAACTCTGAATCTACATCCCAGTGTGTCCTGGTTTTACTGGGACAGAATCACAGGCCAGCCATGGGCTGCAGGCCATTAGCAGCTCTGAGTCAATCAGGGCAGCTGACCAGAGTTGATTCACAGCTGTATCCTAGAACATAAATGTCACACTCAGTATAAAAGAGGAAGTTTGATGAGGGCCAAGACTATTTTGCTTGGGCTCTTTGTGGTCGGGCTCTTTGTGCTCCTTCTCTTCTTCCTTCTCTTGTTCCTGAGGACTGACATGCTCATTGTGGCCACTGTGCATTCTCTGGGCTGAGTATAGGTTTGCATAATTTGCATTTGCATTGGTATCAGATTTGCCTTTTCATTAAGTCCATTTTCATTTCAGCCCATTGCTTTCTTCTCATTTTTATTCCCCTTCTCTGTTGTACTAAGGCTGTTCTAAGCTTGCCTTTTTTCTTTTTTTTTTTTCATTTCCCCCCCCCCCCCCCACATAACATTCTGTAAGTACTGCTGTTCTACTTTTAGGTCCTGATGAATCTTTTGGTATGATGCAGTTCAGATCTTATTTTGATTTGTATAAGTGTCAGGGAGAAGAAAAGATGCAGATATATAAGTCATCCCCTTCTAAAGTTGTAAGTTACTCTCATATTTGTTTTCTGCTTTTTTGCTCAGTGCATAACTCATGAATGACATCTGTGTGATGTGGATATGCCTTCCTTCTGATACACCAAATTGCCCAGCTTTGTCATTTCTACTGCCTGGTCATCTCATAATTCAATGATCTGACCTTAATGAACATCTAACCCCAGGCTTAATTGACTTAATAAGGGAATTTGAATGATATCAACTCAACCACATTAGATATCATGGAATGGTTTTGGTTAGAAGAGACCTTTAAAGGTCATCTGGTTCAACCTTCCCCTGCAGTGAGCAGGACATCTTTAACTAGATTGGGCTGCTCAGAGCTCTGTCCAACCTGGCATGGAATATTTGCAGATCTACCAGCCAAGATTCCTCGTGTTTGTTGCAAGTTTGGAGTAAATGAACGTATATATTTAAAGGATTAAAAGACACTTGGTAACTTGTTCAATCACAGGAATGTGCTTGATGCATGCCTCAGCTAGGCCAAGAATATCAATGACTGCGGCATGTACATCAGCAAAATCTGAGAGATATAACTGTCTTACAGACAACATGTAGGCAGGATGCCTAGGCTCTCAATCAGCAATTCTTCATGAATCACTCTGTACAAGGAAAGTTTTTTTTATATTTACATAAAATCAAACTAAAGTTTCTCAGGATAATATTTTGTCTGTGCACAACTGATACCCAAAAGTAGATGATCATTCTGAGTTCCTGTGCAATAAATGGTAGATAGAAGGTATGAAACCTGAGCTCAGAACTGCAGATTTTTGACCACAAAAGTGCTATAAAACAAAGGGCAGCTTGTAGGCTATTTGTTGCTGGATGTACAGTACTGACTGCATACATGGCTGGCTGCAAAGCTGGTCATACAGTTTTGCAGAAACTGACTCCTTAATCATTTACCAGAATACAGAAGTAAGGAAGTTGTGCATCTCATCTAATATTCAGGTCTTGAAAGGTGAGAAAATGTATCTATTGCCACAAGCTCTACATAAAAGACAACTGTTTGGTTCCTCTAGGAAATCCTAAGTGAGGCATTCTTTGGCACCAGTAAAAGCTGGAATCAAGCCTAAGAAAGTGATAGATAGCTGTCAAGAGTTATAATATATTATGAATTGATAATGACAAATTACTGTTACGTACTTTTTCCTGTAGTGGAATTAACAAAATAAGTACCTTTGAGAGAGCAGTACCTGTAACAAAGAAGCATTAATTTCTTACTGAGGACTGTTTCTATATGGCTTAACAGGACTACCAAAATCTTCAAAGACAATTGTGAGATACATTATTTATTCAGAAAGGCTCAGTGACAGATTGCCTTCTTAGTGAAGGTAGTGTGAAGAATGTTTCCTTTCAGAAATATGCTGATTATTCTGTCAGGATGTAAAGAAACACAATTTCTCTCAATGAAAGCATTTATTATGTTATTAGTATATGAAAGCAAAGAAAAAAATAAAAGAGACTTTCTGAAAAAAAAAAAAAAAAAGGATTTAAATAGTGTCAGGATGACACAATACAAAAAAAATATGGTAAATTGTGGGAAACCATATCATCAAACCTGTAAATACATTTACATGTGTATGAACATCTCTGCAAAGTCAGAAGACATTTTCTTTCACTTGAGTGCTAAATTAAAATTTTCTATTTTGTCCTATATGCTAATCTAATACCATTATGTACAGAATAGATATATGTGATTTTGGATTACTTCCCTACTTATAGGACAAAGTAGAGAATGGGAAATACACAAGTGGCCTAACTTCTACGTTTAACACAAATTTGGGTGTAACATCAGACTAAGAAAGCTATTCAGGCCAGGCACTTTGTTTTATTGCTAACCCAGTCAACTCAATACTTAACAACTGTTTCTGTTTTGGGTTGCATATTTCCTTACATTTGTGAATCATTATTTCTTCATAGTTTAGAGTTTGACCACTCAGAGATGTGGCTCTTGAATTTTTAGAAGTCTTCAGAGAGATTTGGTCCTCAAGGATTCTCAGAGTGGACACTTCACCAAGTAAACACAGTCAAGGTGGAGTTATGACATTTTCATTCAGAATATGTGTAAAACCACATTGGAATTATTGCCTTTCTAAAAACAACTTTAAAGTCAGAGCTCATCTCTGGAAAGTGAAACATGAGCTTTTATGCCTCCTTTGAGCATTCTGCTTTTGCTCCTGAGAATGATGTAGCCACTGAGCTGATAGATGCTTTAATTTCACTGTTGAACTTGCAATACTAGGCAGCAAGAACTAGAGTCTTAGTGTGAGGGACAAGATACAGAAAAGAGAGAGTGTGGGGAAGAAAACATATCTGGGAGCAGCAAGTAAAGTTTTATACATTCTGATTTGTATGGTTTGCTAGTGAGTGGTAAAGTATGTTTGTGAGACACAGAGTAAGGACGTTTAGCTATACTACCCAAAATAGCCTAGGAGCCTCAGAATCAATCAATTCTAATAAATCTTCTCCAAATTATCTTTAGTGAGATTCTTTTTTTCCCTTGTGCAATGGTTTTACAAAAGTGTTAACCTGCCTGCACCCTGACACAGAAGTGGGAGAAAAGTAACACACACAAACTTGGTGTTGATTACAGATAAATTCTTTCAACCTGAAATTCATCCAGGGGACAGTCTAACTGTTCTTCCTTAAAACAAGATGCATCTCTCTATTTAGAGCAGTGGCTCGATGGAGGTAGCTGGAGAATGTCTAAAATTATTTCAGATGTTTTTGAGTGTCTAACCCAGCCTCTAGCTGATGACCCAGAAGGCCACAAGTTTCCTGCGGCTAGCTCCTGAGAGATGACAATCTCTGTGTGGCTGTCTTGGATGTCTCAGGGACCAGATATGACTGTAAATGTGAACTTCAAGGAACAGCAGATTTTGAGTGACTGATCTCCAAGTCTTTTGTTCTAGACATATTATAAGAAAGCTACACATAAAGGCAGTACAACCAAATAAAGCCAAAAGATTTAGGTAAATAGACTTTCATACATAAGGAATAAGGAGCTCTCTGACAAACAGAAATCATGGCTGTAGCATCTGTGTAAAATATGAAAAAAGGTTTGCAAAGATGTATTTGTTTTTTAAAAAGAAATAGCTATATAGTTCCTTGTACATAGCCAAGTGTGCTACCAGAGGCTTTCAATGAATCTTTAAAAGAATGCTCACTTTCCTTTATTTATTCTCTGTGAACATCTGAATAACTACATTTTATGGCAAATGAGTTTCAAAAACACGTTAGAAATATTAATTGCAACTGGTTATGTAATGTCTGTTCCTATTTATTTATTTTTCTGTAAGTAGCTGCCTAAACTCTTAAAATACTGGATGTCATCTATTTCTCCTTACCAGTTACTTTTCCAGCTCATATTTCTCTCATGTTTAAAAAGGCTATTATTTCAATTGTTCTGCCTATTTCTTACCAAAGATCCCCCCACAGCTTGTCTACAAATACAAAATGGTAGAAAAACTCAAGAAAAATCTGATTTATATAGAAATATTTCATGGACAAAAGCAGAAAGTAACTTAATCGGGGATCTCACTAAGGAATCATATTATAGCATGGTCATACTAATTCAAAATGAGTTGCCAAAGCAGTAGTTTTTCTTCAAAGTCTGCATTCATCCAGATAGTGTGTACTCTGTAGAAGTGACCTGCTTTTCTTCATGACTTTCTCACTGTGGGAAAGTTGATACGGCAAACCAAACACAAACCTTGTGTATTTTGCAGGTCTCATGCAATGTCCTAACTAGCTTCAAACATCTAGATGAGGTAATAACAGATTAATGGAATTAATCTCACCTAAGAGATAAGTACTATGGAGATCTTGTGATACCACAAGCTATTTCTACAGTCAATAAAGTGGAATAGGCATTTTCAGACTGTAACTCATGTGACAATTTTGGACACCCTTCTTAGGTGTGCCTCTATTAATTATGAAGGGAAACCAGATGACTACCAAGATGTAGGCATCTAGATCACAGAGTCCTCTATTTGATCATATATAAGTATTTACCCTGTCATCCACAAGTTTTGAGTAGTGCATTTTAGATTGGTTCATGTATATTTCTATTAGTTATCTCACCTGATTATTTGAAGACCACCTCTGGTCTGTAAAGCAATAATCACAGTGTGCAGAACGGATCTTCCTTTCCCAACTCCTCCATGTTCTTAAATCAGAACTAGGCAAAATAAAGCCACGTGCATGATTTTTATTCTTCAAACAATGTTTCATTGTGTGACAAAACCAGATTAGGAATATTCATATTTCTTATCCTATGGCATCTTTTCACATGTTAAAACCCCCTTTTTTTTTTGTTTACTCTGTTGAATGGCAGTTACGCATGAAGGCAAGTCTTCTCTGAACTTAAAGGAGGATATATTGTAAGGTAAGATAACAGACAAAGAGATGTAGAATAGGAACTTGAAATGGAAAAGAAAAAAATGTGGTTATTGTTTTCTGGCTGATTTAACTTTGAAAATTTATCATCAGTGTAAGTACTTACAACAAAAGTGTGTGAAAGCAGAAGGGCTAGATTTCCATCTCATAGACATCAAAGTATATACATCAAAGTCAGTGAAAGTATGTCAGTTTGATTTAACTAAACATATGACCATTGTGCCTTTGTGAACAGTCACAACTTGGGAATAGGAAATCAAAGTAAGATTTCTTAAATCTTAATATTAGGTTTTATAAAGCTTGGGTTTTCTTCAATTTCAGTTGCAGTTGCATAAGCTCCATAGGTAAAGGCTGTGTATGTATAGTATTTTTGTTAAGCTCATTGTCTCATATTATCATCTGATCTTAAATGAAGTCTTAGGTAAAAGTGTGCTATCTTATGGTTAGAAAAGTCAAGATTCAGAATATGGTGTCCATCTTACTCTGGTTTTGCTCTGATGTAACTGTGTTGATTGCCATTCTGTTCTGATTGCCATATTGACTTCTGATCAGCCAGCAGTTTCCTAAGGTTTTTCTTTTGTAGGCAGGGACAACAGGGACTGAAAATGGTTGCTCACATAAAAGAGAGTTAAAATGGGAAAAATGTCACAGTCAGAGGAAAGAAAGGTACTTTATTTAGTCTCTTTGATGCTGTATTGCACTAGTCAGACAGATAGAAGGACAGATAGAATGAGAGATTCCTGAAAGACATAATACTGTTCTACAATGCTTAAGCTTCTTTGGTATTTTATCCTTGCACCTCTAAAAAAATGTTTCCCTCTTTCCTTTATGATTCCACAGTCCTTCTGACACTCAGTATTTCAATTTTTATCTTCAGAGATTAGAAGGAAAGGAGGTGAGTGTGCTTTGCCATAGCTTTTGTTAATATTTGAAAATGATGATAATATCTCCTTAAAGGTGTTTAGGTTTTGTTTGTTTGTAGGTATTTCTTTTATGTGAGATTTTTTCCAAGACTTAAAACTTTTTTTTCCCCTTTTCTTTTCTTTTTCAGAATTTTCTAGTAGTTTGCATCTTCTTATTGCTCATCATTCTTCTTCCTCTCATCTGCTCATTGCCTACTTAAACAACACCTTTTTTTCCTTCAGTTAGAGTGCTCAAGGCTTGATTGTACATTTGTGTCCAGGTCAAACTGCTATTGAATGAAGAGCAAGATTACATAGCTGACATTTTGTTCTTATGTCCTAGTATAATTATAGCAATTTGAGTAAATGTTAAACACTCCTGACTTGATTCTGGTGTTCTAGAAGCACTGTTATTGCTGGTGCTTAAATGCTGATGGAACCTAATAGTTTTAGAGGTTTATTGGAATATTGAGTGCATATTCTTGACAGAGTAAGTATTTTAAAAGCATATACTTTTTTTTTTTAATGCAAAGAAAAACATTTAAAAATATGAAATTAGGTCTGTCATAGGTCTTTACACCGGTCGGCCAGCACCAGAACAAGAGGACAGAGTATCATAGTATCAGTCAGGGTTGGAAGGGACCACAAGGATCATCTAGTTCCAACCCCCTGCCATGGGCAGGGACACCCCACACTAGATCAGGCTGGCCAGAGCCTCGTCCAGCCTGGTCTTAAACACCTCCAGGGACGGGGCCTCAACCACCTCCCTGGATAACCCATCCCAGGCCTTTACCACTCTCATGGTGAAGAACTTCCTCCTCACATCTAGCCTGAATCTCCCCACCTCCAGCTTCATTCCATTCCACTTAGTCCTATCACTACCTGATGTCCTGAGAAGTCCCTCCCCAGCCTTCTTGTAGGCCCCCTTCAGATACTGGAAGGCCACAATTAGATGACCTCAGAGTCCAGGCTGAACAGCCCCAACTCCTCATAGTCTGTCAGCCCCAACTCTTTCAATCTGTCCTCATAGGAGAGGTGCTCCAGCCCTCTGATCATCCTTGTGTCCCTTCTCTGGACACGTTCCAGCACGTCCACGTCCCTCTTGTAATAGGGGCTCCAGAACTGGACGCAGTACTCCAGGTGGGGTCTCACCAGGGCTGAGGAGAGGGGGAGAATCACCTCCCTTGACCTGCCGGCCACACTTCTCTTGATGCAGCTCAGGATCTGATTGGCTTTCTGGGCTGCAAGTACACACTGAGAGCTCATGTTGAGCTTCTCATCCACCAGCACACCTCAAGTCTCTCTCCTCAGGGCTGCTTTCCAGCCAGTCACTGCCCAGCCTGTATTTGTGCCTGGGATTGCCTCGACCCAGATGCAGGACCCTGCACTTGGTCTTGTTGAAGCTCCTGAGGTTGGCTTGTGCCCACCTCTCCAGCCTGTCAGGGTCCCTCTGGATGGCATCTCTTCTCTCCGCTGCACCAGGGGAGGCTTAGGCTGCAGGTTAGGAAGAAGCTCTTCATAGAAAGAGTGCTTGCCCATTGGAATGGGCTGCCCAGGGAGGTGGTGGAGTCACCGTCACTGGAGGTGTTTAGGAAGAGAGTGGATGGGGTGCTTGGTTCCATGGTTTAGTTGATCAGATAGTGTTGGGTGATAGGTTGGACTCGATGATTTCAAAGGTCTTTTCCAACCTGGTTAATTCTGTTCTGTTCTGTTTAAAATACCCATCCCCACTACGGATGGACAAGAGATAAAAATATCCATCCCTTTCTCAAGGGAAGGAGACATGCTGAATTGGGAAAGGGAATGTATCTCTATTGTTGATTTCTATGGTAGGTATGCAGGTGAGAACATTACTCCAGATGGTTGTTCCACTGTACTTTGGCTCTGCTGCTTTATGCCATTCTTTTCCCTGTTCTGTCCTGAAGAAGGTAAATACAACTGTATTGGAAGCATCAGGGAATTTATTTCAGAAAATAAAGAAGATATTTACACGACAATTTGTATGTTTGAATCTCAAACTGGGGAAAAAAAGATCTACACAGAATACTAGGAACATTTTGGATTTTTACATTGGAAAACAAATAAAAAAGGTAGAACAGCAACCTAAACAAATCCTAATGGAGATAAGATACTCATTTCACATGAAAATTCAAGACTTTGGAAGTAGTTCTATGTGTCTAAAGAAAGATTGTTTTGGAATATACCTTGGTAAGTATAATTCAGCTTGCTCTTAGAGAAAGGCAAAGCCTCAGCTACTATGAGATTAAATTCTTGTCTGTACTTGTGTCTGTGCATCCAAATCTTTAATAAAAGAATAAGGTGGTTTGCATGGTTCTGACTGGTAGTGACCTGATAAAAATAAGTAGTTGTACCTATGCCTGCTGAAGCAAGTAAATTGTCGCTCATATATAGTCATTGTTTAGCAGGTCTATAGACTCCAGAAAATGCAAAAAGGTTTCAAATTATGTTTGAAAATTTTTTTCTGCATTACAGGAAAAAAAACCCAAACCAAACCCACATGTAATAGCCTTACTCATCAAGAAAGGAGTAGTGTGAAGTATTTAGTGCTATTATCTGGTTCATAGGTAGACACAATTTTTTTCTTTGATCTACTGTATTTCACAATTGTTTAATCCTTTTTTATGGTGTTAATGTTTACTACTTTCATATTTTTTTATTCTGCAGTCCTCTTCTGGGCCTCACACAAACACAGCAAGTGCCAAACAAGTATCTGGCATCTGGCAACCTCCCTGAAGCTGCTGCTGAAGGAAATTACTGGATTTAAAAGGGAAAAATCTGTCCTCTCCTTGCAGAACGAGCTGGCTAAATGAAGAATCACCAAAGGAGAAAAGGACAGTTTATTTGCAAATTACCTTACAATGTCTCAATTTCTCTAGAGATCCTTTTTGATTATGAGCAAATTATAAGTATAGTAGCTTCCATAAGGAAAAGATATAGTTCTGGTCTTTCAGCAGTTCCTTACAATCAATTTTTTTAAACCACTAAGCAGTAGAATGGCAACAGGGTTCTTTTTATCTGTCTCAGAGCTGCTTAATCTTACAGAGGGAGTAGATGCAGCCAGTTTCCACTGCTGGCACCCTATCTCACTCTCCTGTATTCTCACTGAACACCAACAGTGAAATATCGACACTCAGTATGTCCTAGTTGTGCAAATAGGTTGCAGAGGGAGACAGAGATGACTACAGTGTGCAGGGAATTAAATAAATAAATGAATAAAAATTGTAAATGGCCAAACCTAAATGTTTAACATCTAATAGCCTGAGGCAGAAAGATGAACAATTTTCACATATTGAAAGGAAAAAGGAAATATTACAACATGAACTAGCCAGGAAATACTAAGCTGGTAATGGCTGATTAGTGGGTGATGTGCAGGCTGTGATCTTGAAAACTGTACCAGAAAGGACAGACATATTCTGGAAGACTAATACGTCAATACCTGTAGTCTGTTTATCATGGTGTAGATTTTAAATCATTTTTATTTTTTTCAGCAAAGAACCAGGTGAATACCCTGATGAAACCTTGATCTTAACCTAACAGACTGGAAGTTAACCAAGCTGACTTTAATGGGTTCTGGATAAAGGCCAATCGCAATAAAAGTGAGTGACAGATGGTTGACTCAGATTTCTGTAAGTGCCATTCTGCTGCAGTCTCCATTGTGTTTACCAGAGCCATGACACTTTGTGCCTCAGAAAATCAAACATAAACTGGCACTCAAAAATCAAGGCAATTACAAGGCATGTCTGGTTTAAAGACTTTTGGCCTTAATTGGAAGCATATATTTTAGAAATATTTTTTTGGGAGGAAGGTGCTATGAGACATTTAAAAATTCTGACATAAAAATGATATAATGCCTTTGGGGAAAAATATCAATGATAAATGGGAGGAAAATTAGAAGTGACTAAGGCATAAAGTGCATAAGCTATGGAAAAAGAGAAAATAAAGCAAACAGTTAACTCAATTTGATGTTACAGCTGAAAGTCTACATTTTTACAGAGAAGTTCCCCCTGTTGCTTTTGCATAGGCTCTTTAGTCCCATCAGGTGATGTACTGTTTAGGGAGCTTAGGATATGAGTATAAAAATGTTCCAAACACTTTCAAAATGCATGCAAATAGGAAAGGTAGAAGTACATGCTTAACAACTCATAATCCTCACATCAGTCAGAACAATATAACAGCAGCAGAAGCTTGTTATGCACAGGACATACTAGGATTTGACAGCCTTCCACTACTGTTGGGAGGAAAAGAAATGTTACCTTTGTGTTTCCTAGTAAATGTGCTCAACGATACACCTGCTGGTGAGCTGTCAATTAGGGTACACCATTTCCCTGCATTTTCTTTATGCAAAGAAAGCAAGAAACCACTAAAATCACACTAACATAACAGCATTAGTTTGCAAACAACAATTCTCTTCACCTTTTAATGATCACACCTCTAACATCCAGAGAACGGAATACGTTCCTGCTGAGTATCCTGTTGGTGTTAAAGGAAGAGACTGGCAACAACTGAAATATCAAACCAGTTTAGTAATATCTTGAATTCCTACCTGGTGATTACCACATGTTTTTAAAAAATATTTACATCTTTTTAGGACATATGGAAAGCAATATGCAATGGCTGGGAAAGCAGTTCATGTGAAATTTCTATATAGGCAGAACTTCTTATGGCTGTTTGAGATCTTTACTTTGCAATAAAACCACATGGTTTACAAGGAAGAAATATTTTAGGGAAAACAAGTACTGAGTGATTGTGGTTTAAATGTGGTTATTCTATATTGTATGATGTTTAAAGTTAGTAAGTGTTAGTGGAGATGTAGTAACTATTACACTGCACTGGTTAGGCCACACCTTGAGTACTGTGTCCAGTTCTGGGCCCCTGAGTTTAGGAAGGATGTTGTCTTGCTGGAACGTGTCCAGAGAAGGGCAACGAGGTTGGTGAGGGGTTTGGAACACAAGCCCTATGAAGAGAGGCTGAGGGAGCTGGGGTTGCTTAGCCTGGAGAAGAGGAGACTCAGGGGTGACCTTACTGCTGTCTACAACTACCTGAAGGGAGGTTGTAGACAGGTGGAGGTTGGTCTCTTCTCCCAGGCAGCCAGCACCAGAACAAGAGGACACAGTCTCAGGCTGCACCAGAGCAGGTTTAGCCTGGATGTTAGGAAGAAGTTCTATACAGAAAGAGTGATTGCCCATTGGAATGGTCTGCCCAGGGAGGTGGTGGAGTCACCATCATTGGAGGTGTTCAGAAGGAGATTTGATGGGGTGCTTGGTGACATGATCTAGTTGTTTGGGTGGGTTGGATTGGTCGATAGGTTGGACGCGATGATCTTGAAGGTCTCTTCCAACCTGGTTTATTGTATTGTGTGTGAAGGGGGGCACAGTTATGGAGGCATTAAGAAAGGCATCGGAAGATACTAGGCTTGTGCTAGCTTACCACAAAGTGAAACCAAATAGAACAAAAATGCTTAATTTATATTGAGTGTAAATTCTGAAATTAATGTAGATACTTTGCTGCTAATCACAAAAATATATAGCTAAAGAAAAAATGGAAAATCTTATCAGATGTCCAGAAATGTTTAATTTGCAAAGGCAAACACTTGAAAAACCATGCATTTAATTTTCTTATGCATCCTTAGTTTTGAGTGAGATGATAGCCTGTAGTTAATATATGTGATGCTGAAGTTAAAGGTATTTCATGTTGCATAAAGACAATGACAAAGAAATTACAATTGTCCAAGGAAGTGTACATCTGTAATGTCTTAACATTTGAACTTTTCACCCTAAATAATCCTTTCTAAAAATAAAGATCATTCAATCTGGGGGAAACATAGAAATTTTTATGCTATATTTATTAATCTGTTACTGGTTCCTTATTGCTACTTATCTGTCAATTTAAAGCATTCAATATTAGACTCTGCTTTTTTAGGAATACATCCATAGAAGAGCAGTTGTTGGATTTTTACAATGTAGAGGAAAGTAAACACACCTTCCACAAGGGATAATCTCCTAGCCTGAAGTTTTCCTCTGTCAAAGTTCACAGGTTTTCTGCAAATAAGTAAATTGATACATTAGATGTTCTTGAAAACTTTCTGTCATCTTTTCATTTGCTAAAAAATGATTGGCTTTTTAGAACTTCAGGGCCGAAGATACAGAAATCTTTTCAAAGAAATATGAAGAGTAGAATATTGTTGTAGCCTTGATCTTCTTTTTTGTTTAACCTGTGCTCTACATTTACTTTTGCATTGTTCCAAAATGTTTTGGCTCTCTGTGATTCGTGTTATTTTGTTTTCAGCAGTAGTTATTTTCATTCAGAAGGCATGATCTTTGCTGATGGTACAGACTGCAACCAGTCTACTATTTATTCCCACATGGTGATGATCCTTTGTAAGTGCCTTGATGGCTGAGGAGGGCAGAAATTAGGCTCTGTCACCTCAGCAGCCTATACTCTTCCTTCTTAATACACTGGCAGTAGTGCTAAAGCTCTGCAACAGCATGGACAAAGAGGTTTAGGAGTCAGCCCTCAATTCTAAACTGTATTTTCCACAATGATTCTTATCAAACAATGATTAACAGTAGTTTAATCACTGATCTTGTACTTTGCCACTACTACATATCCAAAAATTTCTTCTCCCATGACTTGGGGTTTTATATTAGTGCTAGGAAGAAACCTCAACAGTTCTTGTCTATCAGGAACAGATTATTATATCTTTGAAATGATTCATGTACACATTGGAAAATATTCTATTATTGATGCATAAATCTGCCAGAAAATTCAAGATATGTTCAAGTTCATAAAAATCATCCATGTGTGTTGGCATTTTGTATTATAAACTGACAAGAACACTTCTTCATTTGATGATGTTTATCCATGACTAACGATACATGCAATTTATGATACCAAGGGCTTGAATTTAACATTATATTTAGGCTTTAAAGTACAAAAATTAGGACAGATTTTTCCTGATTTAGATCTAGTTGTTTGATCATTAGATGACTTTGTTACAATAGTTAGAACATTTCTTTTTACATGCAAATAAATGCTTAGTGGGATAAAGATTTGTAACTTTAGGCTTCTGTGCAATATAGAATCTATTCCAATTAATCATCATAACTCTCATTAATTAAGGTTTCCACTTGATTTCTAGCCACTTCTTTTATCTAGGTCCCAAGCCTTGCCAAAAAGTTTTCCTCCAGAATTTAGTTTAGAAAGAAGGAAAGAAATAGAATATCTTTTCTGCACTTCTGAGATGAAATATATTTAGTAAATAAATAAATGGCTGTCTTGATGATCTTGTATTCCCAAACCTACAGATGCTGTGTCTAGCTGTTTAGCTTTGTACCCTAAGGTTGTAGTGTAAATTACAATTCCTTGAATTCATCCTCCCAGCTTGTTTAATTATTCTAAGACCAATGGGTTTTATATATTCTCTCCAGTTACACCTTCATAATTCATTCCTAGCTTTTTGAACAGCAGAATAAAAAATGTAAGAAATTAAAACTGTAAAAGATTCAGTATGGATTGTTCTACTCAGTACAGGATGCTCTTCAACTCCCCAAACTCACATCCAACCACTCAGAAACAGAACAGCTAAGTACAGATGTGAAGCCAGAACATTATAGTAACTCACATCAGCGTGTTATCACAGTAATAACAGGGTCACTGGATTTTAAAAAATATAAACCAGATATTAAAGTTGTAATCATGATAGGAAGCATTCTTCCTGTTTTCTCACATGGTGAGAAAGTCATCTCAATATATATATGAAAAAAGATGTTTTAAGTTTTGAAGTTTTGAATTGTTTCCACCAATAGAGAAGCAATCTTGGCTCTGCTTTTCAGGCTGTAACAAGTTTATGCCTGTGATGCTCACACAAGATGTCAGATCTGTATGCCTCTGTGCATATGCTTATTTAATCTTGAAATATTTTCTTCTGTTTAGGGCTTTATAGGTAGGAAGGAGAATCGGAATCACAACAATTGTTCCCTTATGCTAAACATATTGTCCTGGTTTGAGTTAGAACAGGCCTCATTCCTCATTTGGTATAAAGCTGAGGGAATATGAGGGTCCAGTTCTCTTGTATAGTGGCCACCATTCAATCAGGATTGTCTGGTTTGCCTTTGATTCAAACCCCTGTGCTTCTGAATCCAGTTCCAGAATCCAGCTCCTACCTGCTGCTGAGTCCGGTTTGGGATTCATGCCACGGCATCAGCGGTGACTGCCCTCAGCAGAGTGAGTTTGATATCGGTTTAGCAATAAAATTAAATATATACAAATAAATACTATTATTTTAATTAAAATAGTTTTACTTTTCCAATTGGTTTTCCACCTCTCTCTCTTATTACCTTTTTCTTCCCCTTTGGGAAAGGAGAGAGGTTAATATGGAGAGAGTTTAATATAGAGTATCTGTCACTTATTTTGTGTCTGATCACAGACATTCTTGTACATCACTATCATCTGCCAAGAGTTCTGCTGCACTTTTATGCTGGGAAAGATGGCATAAGGTACAGATTTTGGGGGGAAATTCACAGAACATTTGCTTCTACCATACCAGGATTTGCTTCTACCATACTAGGATTTGCTTCTACATTCTTTGAAGAGGTGGTGGTTGAGTCTGCACAGGTTTGTCTTCCTTTACTTCAACTAAAGGAGGACTACATACATTTCTGGGGGTAAATCTGGCTATGATATTTTGCATTTTGTCTCTGGATAGGCAGGATGGGGACTGAGGGAGCAGGAAGAGAATGTCAGGTCTGTGAACACCTGAGGAACCTGATTACATCTAAATCTAGGGGATCTGACAGGACTTCATACTCAAGGAGAATTTGTGTCTGTATTTACAAAATATAGTCTAAACTGTGAGACTAGAGCCATTGGGTGCTGAAGATGGCAGCTGAGGAACAATGGATAGTAGTTCCAACCACAGTTAGTGTGACCCCCATATAGCTGGACGTCTCTTTTTCTACTATACAACTCCTTTGCATATCTGTTCCTTTTATTCTTGAGGAAAGAAAAATCAATCTGTTTGGAGATCCACTGGAGAATTTTAATATTTTAACGACTGAGCTATTAAGGAGAAATTAAAATTACTTCACACACTAGCCAGTCACCCTTGAGAAAAACCCCAACAAAATAAGCTTTTCTCTTGGTCTACCAAAAGAAGCTAGATTAAAGCCAGCTGAGCATTTCCTTTATATATTCAGATGCTAAAGCAAAAAAAGAACATTCGTAATGTGCTAAGCAGCAATATGAGCTCAATGAGCTGACACTTCTGTAAGCATTTTTACCATGCATCAGGAAATGGTTGCTATGGGGAGAAACTGGCTGATAAAGTGACAGTAAAGCAATATTTTTTTCCTTTCTTCCTTTGCTTTCTTGAAGGTTTGTGTGTTTTGCACTTGTTGAAATGCAAACATTTTGTTTTTTGTAAGGAATGAAAACTATCCCAAGACATGCATTGGAGTTGAATCAATGAAAATGTAAACCAATAATACCTACCTTATTAAACACCTATGCTAACCCTTCTTTTTCATTGTAATTTCCATTAAATCTCTGGAATACATATATCTTGTTCCTCACTGTTTCCTAATCCCTCTACACTTCCTGATGCCTGTTTGATATCCTAATTGCCTAAAGACAAAATTATTCTCCTTTTTATCTGTTGTTCTGGTTGAATGACTTTTCTTTCAGTATTACTAAGCCAATTACTTTTATCCAGCTCCTATTGACTGGTGCCAAGAAGCAGCTTCTGATGTAGTGAAAATATGAGCTGTTGTTTGGCTGTAAGTCTATTATCTGATATATGATGAAGTATAATACAGCTGTGGTCAATTTTCTGTTATGTGCAATGAAGATGGCCTTGCCATTTGCTTGGATATAGAATCATAGAATCAATAAGGTTGGAAAAGACCTCAGAGATATCAAGTCCCACCTACCACCCCACACCTCATGACTAACTAAACCATGGCTTCCCGTGCCACGTCCAATCCTTTTTTGAACATCTCCAGGGATGGTGACTCCACCATGGTGTTGCAGGAGATGTTGGGTCTGGAGAGGAAGGGTGCTGAGGCTTTGGCTGTAGAAGGGATGTGGTCCTCTGAGCAGCTTCTTCAGCTCCATGAGTGGCAGCAGGCAGAACTTAGGGCACGGAGAGAGGGTTTTCAGAGTCCAGGATCTGTTGTGTTGGCCCCGTGATGTTTCCAGCGTGTGGTGCCGTCTTCTTTCTTTTGCATTTTTCTTCTCCAGTTTTCTTCTACTTCTAAGCCAGTAGTTGCTCCAGTCTTTTATACAGTTTGTTAGTCCTTAGGCAAGTGTCCAGGTGTTGTTCCCCAGGATATCATTCTGGGAAATCATCTTTAGGCAAGTGTCCAGGTATCGTTCCCCAGGAAATCGTTCTGTGTATTCAGGTGAGTTTGGGCAGCTGTCTGGATGGAGGGGGAGGCCTCCGCCTCCTCCTTCTACCTACTGCCTCCTCCATCTACCTACCCACACATTCTTTACGCATCAGGAAACAGGTAGTGAATCCATTGTCCTTTCCCGGGGTATCCGATGGCTGGAAATGATCTTGTCCTGAAGGTGTGATGGCTGGGCCCTTGGGCCATTGTTGTAGGCCAGCTGCAGTCCAGTGAGCAATGTTATCTTTGCACCTTCCAAGAGTCCTTCCAGTGGCTCTGCCCAACGCACATCAGCTATTGTCTGGGCAAGCAGCAAGTGATTTTATCTTTGTTGAGTCACACCAGGAGAGATAAGCTTTTAGTCTCTCACACCACCCCATACCTCATGACTAACTAAACCATGGCTTCACGTGCCAGGTCCAGTCCTTTTTTGAACACCTCCAGGGATGGTGACTCCACCATCTCCCTAGGCAGCACATTCCAATGGCCAATTATTCTTTCTGTGAAGAACTTTCTCTTCTTCACCTCGAGCCTAAACTTCCCCTGGAACAGCTTGAGACTGTGTCCTCTTGTTCTGCCACTGGTTGCCTGGGAGAAGAGACCAACCCCCACCTGTCTACAACCTCCTTTCAGGTAGTTGTAGAAAGCAATAAGGTCTCCCCTGAGCCTCCTCTTCTCTGGGCTAAACAACCCTCTGGAAGTCCAAAGTAAGGATTCTGTTATTGCTCCTCGTTATTTCCCTGCATGTTGAGATCTCCACTGTCTCATGGTTGCTATGCAGACCTTTGCAGACGAATACATTGGACATGTGAGTAAAATGTCACTAGCTGAAATTTCTCCTCATTCTGCTTTGTTTTCTTGTTTTCTTTTGAACTTTCTGTTGCATAGAGATAAGTATTAGTAGGTTTTTAATTTTTCATATTGTTAATACTTACTATTTAAATGTGCCTTAGTATGTGTAGAAAATTATAAAACTTTGCTTAGAGGTGTCTAGTAAATTGTATCACAAAGGTTGGAAGAGACCTCAAAGATCATCAAGTCCAATCTACAAGTCCAGTCAACACTAAGAAGGACAGTTGTGTAAGATGATTGGCATGTGGTGAGTAAAACTACACTTTCATAGCACAAAGCACAGGTCTGACTCCATAGTTGTTGGGTTTTTTTCTGTTTGTGAGTTGTTTTTTTGTTTGGTTTGATTTTTAAGAGGTTTGTGGGACATGAATATAGAAAGAGCGTGGATACCATCCCATCTTGAATAGTCATACACTGAATCTTATTACTTCCATTAGTTCTGCCTTCTAGAGATAGATTTTAATTGTTTTTTTCTTTTTCTTTTCCTTTTTTTTCAAGGCACTATGGCCAAGCCAGCATGTGATAATGTTACTCTTGTTTACAGCACTCTTGGTAGTCCCCTGCTAGAGCTCCAAACCTGGAGTTTGCACTTCTGCAAAAATTGCTTAGTGGTATTTTAAACAACTTGGTTGCATAGTAATCTGAACTGAGAAGCATTGTCTCTGCTTTATCAAAATAGCTTTACTGTACAGACAATCTTTTCAGTTTCTGTAATGAGGGGATGTATACGTGCATACACACTTCTATGTGTGTGTGTGTTGTGTGGTGTGGTGTGTATGCAAATGTCTATATTCTCCAAGAAGTAACTGGAAAAAAAAATCTTAGTTGTTCTATGTCCCCTTAAATATATTTGCATTATAAAATAAATTCTTCATATTAAACTTAGAACAAATTAACTGTAAGCATTCTGCAAACACAGCATAATCATTAACATCTACATGCACTTCATATAACCCTGGTTACTTGTCTTTCACTCATGTTGTAGTCTTAATCCTTTCCCCTTGCTTTTTCCATTTGCTAAGTGGTTTCAGAAAATCTTTTCATAATGGGGAAGCAAATGAATACTTGATCTTGTCATTGTTGAACAAAGTATTTGTAGGGAATACTGACATTCATTTGATCCTTTCCATTATTTTATTGCAGGTACAATAAAAGCATACAGAGCTTTTCAAATGATTCTAGGCAGTTCCCTCATTTTAGGCTATCATTATCCTCTCCAAATTCCTGAATTTAAAACCTACACTGTAGGTTGCAGTATAAATGTGTGTATGCATATACAATATTTGTATTGGTGTCACTATGGAGAAGATACGAATATTTTATCAAGATACATATACAAATTATTAAAGCAAAAAAAAAAGGCACTACCTTTCCCTTTTTCTGAGGCATGGAAAAGGTTGTGATAATTCTGAGCTACCAATGTATTTTTTTTCTCTTTATTTTCAGTATTTTTTTCACTACATTTTTGAAGAATCATTGCTATTCTATCCTTGTGACTTAAGTATTTAAGGAAAGAGAGGTCATGAATCCTAAAGGCTGTTACATTTTGCCACATTTCTGATGCTTTGTAAATTAAAACATAACAAAATTGGTGAGGGGTTTGGAACACAAGCCCTATGAGGAAAGGCTGAGGGAGCTGGGGTTGCTTAGCCTGGAGAATAGGAGACTCAGGGGTGACCTGATTGCTCTCTACAACTACCTGAAGCTACCTGAAGGGAGGTTGTAGACAGCCGGAGGTTGGTCTCTTCTCCCAGGCAGCCAGTACCAGAACAAGAGGACACAGTCTCAGGCTGTGCCAGGGGAGGTTTAGGCTGGATGTTAGGAAGAAGTTCTATACAGAGAGAGTGATTGCCCATTGGAATGGGCTACCCGTGGAGGTGGTGGAGTCACCTTCATTGGAGGTGTTCAGGAGGAGACTCGATGGGGTGCTTGGCTGCATGGTTTAGTTGTTTAAGTGGGTTGGATTGGTTGATGGGTTGGACGCGATGATCTTGAAGGTCTCTTTCAACCTGGTGCATTGTATTGTATTGTATTATAAAATATGACTGCAGCTAGATATGGATATTCTCTGGACGTTGTTATCCAGGTGAAGTTAGCTCTTGAAGTCAGCCCTGCAAAAAGAAATAGCACATCTTTTTGGTGCATTGGTGTGGACCTGGCTAAGGGGTAAGATTAATTATCTAGAATTTATTGCTGTACTAACATGTTTACCTTCTTTCTGGGATCTAAAATAATAAGACCACATATTATAAGACCACAGTATAAGACTATGCTGTATCAACATGTTCAGTCCTTATTGGAGCATCTCTATACAGTGAGGCCTTTCACAGGTCAGGCATGGCTGAGACATGACTCTGTTCTTAATGCCTTTTAGGAGGGCTCCAACATTTTGTCATGTTTTCCTGTGTTTCTTCTTCCAGTGTCATCTGTTTTCTACATCTGAAAGTGGTCGTATATGTATTTTGGGGCAGAAAGTAGATTAAATCAATTATTTCCTCTAACATAGATGGATATTTTGGGTGATAGGTTGGACTTGATGATCACAAAGGTCTTCAACCTGGTTAATTCTGTATTCTGTAATCTGAATGTAGTTAAGCGTTACTAAAATAGTCAGGTGAGGATGCCAAGAGATAAATTTTGGCATTTTCCTATCATTTTCAGTCTTGTGATTATGCCTTGCTAAACTGCCATCCCAAGGACTGCAGGAGATGTGAAGAGACATTTTGAGTGCTGTTTCTTCCTTGAGTGAAGCCTTGGGGGACAATTATCATAGGCAAAGGCTCTTACCTTCAGATCTTTCTCCTTTGAAATATGTAATTGTGAACATCAGGTTCTACACCACTAACTCTATTCTTTATGAAATGTATCTGAGACACTTTCTCTGGTGTGCTAATTTGATTTTTTTTTTTTTTTAAATTTTATTTCTTTGTACTCAGCTGATTTGCACTCAGTTACAGAACAACAGAATTGTTGAGGCTGGGATAGACCCCTGCCATCATCAAGTCCAGCCTGTAACCTAACACCACCTCATCAACTAGACCATGTCACTGTGTGCCACATCCAATCTTTCCTTAAACAGCTCCAGACATGGCAAATCCGCCAACTCCCTGGGAAGTCTATGCCAGTGTCTAACTACCCTTTCCATGAGGAAGTGCTTCTTAACATCCAACTAGACCTCCCTTGGTGCAGCTGCAGGCCATGCCCTCTTGTCTTGGCACAAGTTGCCTGGGAGAAGAGCCCCACCTTCTCCTTACTACAACTTCCCTTCAGGTCCATCTACATCACTAAAGTCTTACAGACTTCTTCACAGAGTACTTTGTTTATGCTGAAGTTCAAAAATCTTTGAGAGTTTTCATATCTGCATATGTGAAATTCACCTTTTACACTAAAACACTTCTACACCCAGAAGCCTTTCTCAAACCAGGAGTCTCTCCCTCCCTCTGTCTCTCCCTCCCTCTGTCTCTCCCTCTCTTTACGTGTTCTGCTTCTTATATTTTAAGATTAATTATATTCTTGCCCTTTATTTTAGCCTGCTCTCCCTGTTGTGTTTATGAATTAAGAGGATTGAAAGAAGAAGTCATCTGTCAGCATAGGTAAATGAGGAAGTATTTTAGCTGGTCAGCTGTTAAGGATATGTGTCAGAAGTTTTTGTTTTATTTATAAGGCATATCACTTCATTCTATTCCCCACCTTTACCTCTCACATGACACAGGGTGCTCAGGAACAGTACAAATCTCTGTGCTACTGTTTTAGTCAGCCTTGCCCTGAGCTAGAATTACTTCAGGGAGGCAGACCGTCCCTTTAATCCTTAGTAGCGCTACTGGGATTACTGTCTGAAGGTCTCATGTGAAATACTGCCCATTGCAAATTGAATGCATATGAAATGATTCTCCCCAAGTGTCACACAGACCACTAAACAACCATGAAACTATATTAGCTTTTCTTCATTACTAACTCAAATCACACTCAGGCCAGAGTATTATGTAAAATGATTCCTTACCAGTTTTCCAACCAATCTACTATGCTCCCTGCTTGGGCTTTCTATGCAATTTATCTAGAGTTTGCTTTTTATTTAAAGACATAGTTTTTGATTAGGGTTTTTACAGAGAGAGGAGGATAGAATAAAAAAGTGTCAGAGGAAGGCAAACACCAGAAGTAGTGATGGTCTATGGATGAGAACCTCTGAATTCACTTGTAAATCAATTACATAGTAATTGTCGTGACTGGCAGAAAATGCTGCCTTCCAGTGACCTGAGAAAGCTTGTGTGTCCAATTCTAATCACAACTCAGAAAATGCTGGTATTTAAAGTGATGTCAGCTCAAACACTGGAAATGTTTGAAAAACTCTAACTCACTGATGCTCCTTGGTTCCTAAATGTTTCAATTTGCAACAACAACAACAACAAACTATGAAGGAAATATAATACTCCAGTAGCCAGTGGTTCACAGCTGTGTTGCAGCTAGCTCTTCTTGGAACAATTAAATTATCACAGAAGACAATATACTTGAAATTACTAAGAAATCTCTATACTTCGAAAGGTAGATACAACCTTCCAGTGAAGCCTGAAACAGGGTAATCACATAGCTCCTTTGTGTTTACTCTCCAAAATCTTAACAGATTTAAATATTTAGAGTAGAAATGAAATTTTTATGGTTACTATGGGAACTGTGAGGAAACAAATAATACCAACTTTAAAATAAAGACAGCTTTAGATGACAAGTGGCATTTAGTTCATAAGCAGCAGCATATGCTTTGTCTGCTTTCTTCAGCTTTGGAAATGCCCAGACTGTGGCTCTGTTCTTACAGGATGATGACTACCCTCAGCTCCTCGTGGGTCAAATTCAATTCTCCTTGTTTACTGAAGTAAACCTGGAGATACCTCATTTTTGAGGACAATTGACACTGATTCACATCAATGCAGGGTATTTACTTATGTTGCAGTGCAGGGTGTTTCAAAAGATATAGAGGCTGACTCTTGATATGCCAAATGTTTCTTTTAATTCTTGCTATAACCACTGAATCTTATCTTCTTCCCCCTCCCCGCCTCTTGTCATGGTGTGCTCTTATAGAATGCAATTTGCAAAATGTCATTTATGTATAAAAATGATCAGAAATCATTAGAAGCAAATAAATCATACTAATATTGTGGATTACTTCAGTTTCTGAGTTCTAGATGAAAGCTACTTTGGAAGTTAAAGCATAATTATTAGCAGTTTTGATAACCCATTCTTTATTTCCAGTTAATGCAGTTACCTTTACCTTTAAAAATAACATCGCAACACTGCTACTGAAATCAAAACCATCAGCAGTTTAGTTAAATACCAAGAGCTAGATTCACATCTCAGTCACTGAGTCAGGCTTTCAGTCATAGAAAATTTGGGACTTGGTGCTTCTGTAGAGTGGAATATGCAGGCCTTCCCCCACCCCAAGTCTTCTTTGATTAGAGTTCTCTCGTTCTCACTTTTACAGTCTTCTCTGAGGATTTTGTGTTTACCTTTTATTTTTAAAAGGCAAGCAAGGTAATACAATAATAATACAATACAATACAATACACCAGGTTGAAAGAGACCTTCAAGATCATCACGTCCAACCCATCAACCAATCCAGCCCACTTAAACAACTAAACCATGCAGCCAAGCACCCCATCGAGTCTCCTCCTGAACACCTCCAATGAAGGTGACTCCACCACCTCCACAGGTAGCCCATTCGAATGGGCAATCACTCTCTCTGTATAGAGCTTCTTCCTAACATCCAGCCTAAACCTCCCCTGGCGCAGCCTGAGACTGTGTCCTCTTGTTCTGGTACTGGCTGCCTGGGAGAAGAGACCAACCTCTGGCTGTCTACAACCTCCCTTCAGGTAGCTTCAGGTAGTTGTAGAGAGCAATCAGGTCACCCCTGAGTCTCCTATTCTCCAGGCTAAGCAACCCCAGCTCCCTCAGCCTTTCCTCATAGGGTTTGTGTTCCAAACCCCTCACCAACTTTGTTGCCCTTCTCTGGACACACTCCAGCAAGACAACATCCTTCCTAAACTGAGGGGCCCAGAATTGGACACAGTACTCAAGGTGCGGCCTAACCAGTGCAGTGTACAGGGGCAGAATGACCTCCCTGCTCCTGCTGGCCACACTGTTCCTGATGCAGGCCAGGATGCCATTGGCCTTCTTGGCTGCCTGGGCACACTGCAGGCTCATGTTCAGCCTACAATCAACCAGTACCCCCAGGTCCCTCTCTGCCTGGCTGCTCTCCAGCCACTCGGACCCCAGCCTGTAGCACTGCCTGGGGTTGCTGTGGCCAGTGTGCAGAACCCAGCACTTGGATGTGTTAAATCTCATGCTGTTGGATTCTGCCCATCTGTCCAGCCTGTCGAGGTCCCTCTGCAAAGCCTCTCTTCCCTCCAGTAGATCAACTACTGCCCCCAGCTTGGTGTCATCCGCAAATTTACTGATGATGGAATCGATGCCCTCATCCAGATCATCAATAAAGACGTTGAAGAGCATGGGGCCCAGTACTGATCCCTGGGGCACACCACTAGTGACTGGCCGCCAGCTGGATGTGGCACCATTCACCACCACTCTCTGGGCTCGGCCCTCCAGCCAGTTCCTAACCCAACGCAGTGTGCTCCTGTCCAAGCCACGGGCTGCCAGCTTGGCCAGGAGTTTGCTGTGGGGGACGGTGTCAAAGGCCTTGCTGAGGTCCAGGTAGACCACATCCACAGGCCTCCCCACATCCACCAGTCGGGTAACACCATATCTAGAGCTCTACAGGAATAACATAATGAATTATGTGTGTGGTTCAGATACTCCGGTAAACGGCAAAATTTTATTTTTTCAGTGACACCATCAGCTGAAATCACATCCATGTAGTTTCTCTTGACAACACTGCAGCTGCTGTAAGGAACAAAGTTGCATGAGACTTGCTGTGTTTAATAATTTTCTGAGATCATCTTGTAACTCACAAGGGAAATCTGTTAGATTGTGGATCATGCACATTTAAAACAAATCTGACATCATTTACAGCACCTTTTCTTGCAGAGCCAAAGTTGGGTGTTTCAGTGTTTGCAAATGTTATTCATGCTTTCTATGAAGATTTAAAGAAAAATCTAAATATTACATTGATTTTTCTTGAACTATTAATACAATTTCTTTGTGAATAATTATTGTAGAATTACACGCTACGGGTACAATAGGGACAGAATCAATAACGTCACAATTATCTATTTTGTAGTTATGCAAATGTTGATAACCTTAGTGTCAGAGTATCAGCATATATGTTTCCATACCTCAGATACATAGGCTCAAATCTTGTTCTTTCCAACATGAATATTTGTGCTTTGGTCACTGGGGATTGGATTTAAAAGCATGCACAAGCTGCACATAGGTCAAACAGCTGGTTTTGTCCATTTGTCAGCTAAGAAGGGGTTAGATGTACTTTTCTACTTGTTTCATTTGTCTGATTAGATTATTAGTCATGCTAGTCATGTAGTTAGCTAGCAAACAAATTCAGAGACAAAAGAACCCCATACAGATAAAGTACCCAGGGCATATGTGTCCAGTCCTGAGAGTGGGCTGAAGTCACACAAGACAATGAAAGGACCACTGCAGGTAAAAGGCTATCTGGCTGATTCATATTGGTTTTTTTTGGCAATTACAGTGTTAGATCTCATTATTTTTGTTCTGTTAGTTGAATTATTGCTTTGACAGGCATGCTTATAGTTTCTTTAAGAGAAAAGAAAGAGCGATATTAAAGGGATACAATATAAAATATAAATCAAAATAAATTCATATTTGTTTGCAGCAGAGCAAGTCAACCAATCCAGTTTGGGATTGTTAGGTGACATAATTTTAGGATATTTATAAGAACTTTCACACTTGTTTTTAGCATGTTTATTTTTTCTTGAGCTTGAACTGAATAATTCACTGTATTGAATAAGATGCAGCCCCACCTATACATACTTGGATTTAGTAGCTGTCGCACAAACAGCTTGAATTTACAATAAAATTTGTTCAATGTAATAACATAGTATCATAGTACTAGTCAGGGCTGGAAGGGACCACAGGGATCATCCAGTTCCAACCCCTGCCATGGGCAGGGACACCCCACACTAGATCAGGCTGGCCAGAGCCTCGTCCAGCCTGGTCTTAAACCCTTCCAGGGACGGGGCCTCAACCACCTCCCTGGACAACCCATTCCAGGCCTTCACCACTCTCATGGTGAAGAACTTCCTCCTCACATCTAGCCTGAATCTCCCTACCTCCAGCTTCATTCCATTCCCCCTAGTCCTATCACTACCTGATGTCCTGAGAAGTCCCTCCCCAGCCCTCCTGTAGGCCCCCTTCAGATACTGGAAGGCCACAATTAGGTGACCTCGGAGCCTTCTCTTCTCCAGACTGAACAGCCCCAACTCTTTCAATCTGTCCTCATAGGAGCGGTGCTCTAGCTCTCTGATCATCCTTGTGGCCCTTCTCTGGACACCTTCCAGTACCTCCAGATCCCTCTTGTAATAGGGGCTCCAGAACTGGATGCAGTACTCCAGGTGGGGTCTCACCAGAGCTGAGTAGAGGGGGAGAATCACCTCCCTTGACCTGCTGGCCACACTTCTCTTGATGCAGCTCAGGATCTGATTGGCTTTCCGGGCTGCAAGTACACATTGAGAGCTCATGTTGAGCTTCTCGTCCACCAGCACCCCCAAGTCTCTCTCCTCAGGGCTGCTCTCCAGCCAGTCACTGCCCAGCCTGTATTTGTGCCTGGGATTGCCTCGACCCAGATGCAGGACCCTGCACTTGGTCTTGTTGAAGCTCCTGAGGTTGGCTTGTGACCACCTCTCTAGCCTGTCAAGGTCCCTCTGGATGGCATCTCTTCCCTCCAGTGTGTCTGCTGCACCACATGTCACTTAAAAATAAAAAAACAATAGTTATAATAATGTTTAGGTTATTAAAAATAGAGAAGTTGTTGAGCTATTTGAGCAGCTGTTGAATTGTCAATGTCAATTCACACAAGGAATGGCGGATCTTCCGTGTTTGAAACCTAGTTAAATTTTTTCATTGTTCAGTGAATTTAGGTGGGATACCCGCAAGAGCAAAACTGCAGTGCTCAGAAGCATATAAGCTGTAATTTATTTACTAATGAGGATGGATGCAGCAGGTGGATAATGATTCCTGCTTTAAAATTTTTTGGTTTAGAACACACACTGTGTACTCACCCAGCCTCTCATACTCAGTTATGACCTGCACCAAAGACCTCCCTGCTGACGGGTCCCCGCCAGTTGCAGCTTCACCTCAGGCTCAGCCTTCTACACTGTGTTGCACACTTTTCCTTCAAGACCAACAATAAAAGACCAGCAATGTTATAAAACGCAAAACAATATCAAGAAAAACAAGGGGTGGGGGGTGGTGGTGTGTGTGTGTAAGAAAAAGCCAGCACAACCTAAAACCCACCACCAAAATTATGCTGCACATTTAAGCTGTAATTATTCTTTGTGATTCTGCTCTGTACTCCTCCAATGCTCAGTAAGCAGCTATTCAGTCTCTCATCCTGTTTAACTGATGAAAGGTCATGAGCCATATTTAGTGCATAATGTTGAAGTTACATAGTGAACAAAGAAATATCAATTTTTTCTTAAACCACTCCAGGAGCCTCTTTGTAATGGCATTTAAGTGCTTTAGAAATAATATACATTTATTGCATAATAACTAAGCAGTACAGGAACATTGACAGCTCCTATTTAAGGAAGAAGAACTGAGACATCTAGGGACAAATGTCAAGCTAAGTGACATCCAGACTTCAGATGCTTTATTTGATAAACCTATACTTGTGTTGCTAAGTGTTGTACATTTTTATTTTGTATTTCCTTGTTGGGGTTTTGTTTGTTATGTCCTACATATATGAGACTGATTGTCAGTGCTCACTAATTCCACAAATACATTTCCAGCTGTCTCACACTAAGCAAACTGAACAGGACAAAAATGTGACTACTGGTAAGAATTCTTGTTCCATTTGCACAGCACCCTGCCTCTGGGTAAGATTCATGTCCATTTGTCTGTAGTAACATTTTCCCAATTGCAAAATAGCTTTTTGCTTTTCTATTGCATCATGTATTCCCCATTTTTCAGCTAGAGAAATAACTGAAGCAGATCTCGGATCACTCTAAAATACACAAATAACATTCATTATCAGAATTATTTTTTTAGGAAGTCATAATCCGACTAGTTCACAGAATCACAGAATCACCAAGGTTGGAAGAGACCTCCAAGATCATGAAGTCCAACCTGTCACCACAGACCTCATGACTAAACCATGGCACCAAGTGCCACGTCCAATCCTCTCTTGAACACCTCCAGGGATGGTGACTCCACCACCTCCCTGGGCACCACATTCCAATGGTGAACGATTCTCTCAGTGAAGAACTTTCTTCTCACCTCGAGCCTAAATCTCCCCTGGCACAGCTTGAGACTGTGTCCTCTTGTTCTGGTGCTGCTTGCCAGAGAGAAGAGACCAACTCCCTCCTGGCTACAACCACCCTTCAGGTAGTTGTAGAGAGCAATGAGGTCTCCCCTGAGCCTCCTCTTCTCCAGGCGAAACAATCCCAGCTCCCTCAGCCTCTCCTTGTAGGGCTTGTGCTCGAGGCCTCTCACCAGCCTTATTGCCCTTCTATGGACACGTTCAAGTGTCTCGATGTCCTTCTTAAACTGAGGGGCCCAGAACTGGACACAGTACTCAAAGTGTGGCTTAACCAATGCAGAGTACAGGGGCAGAATGACTTCCCTGCTCCTGCTGGCCACACTATTCTTGATGCAGGCCAGTTGAATCGCAGTTAAATCTTTAGACATTGAGTCACCTCCTGGATATAAACTATATAAAAGCAATTGCAATATAGAAATGTACATGATAAGCTGGAAAGAAGAATAGGGAATAAAGGATCAGAGGGGAAAAAATGGAACACTTCAAAGATACTGACTGATGGAAAATAAAGCACTATCATGAAACCTTATGCCTGTTAGCATTTAATATGTGTAAGCATTTTATATGGCAGTTTGACTCCATGAGAGACATTGCAGTTAGTTGAAAAAATATAAACAAATAAATGCAAATCATTGACTAAGGGATTTAAATAATAGGGTCATAATTTATCAAATAATTTGTTTGACAAACAGTATTTTGGCTCCTGCAGAACTGGTTGACGTCATAAGTATTTGCTTAATCAATTAGTCAATAAGAAATGACAACAAAATCAATGGATAATGTATTTGATAAATAAGATTTGGCAAGCTCAGATGTAAACGTTTTACATTCTGAATCCTGTATGAAGCAATTTGCTTAAAAAAGTAGAAACCATGGTAGATTTTTTTTCCCCCTCAGATCTCCTTTGGTCAGTGAAGAACTGGAAAGAAAGTAATGGTTTTGGTGAAACTGTGTAATTTTAGCTTAACCAAAAAAGCAGACAATCTAACCCAATAAAACCAGACAAACATTAAGACACAATACCCCCAAGATCAGCTATCAAAATACTCTTAACCTGTAAATGGTGCTTCATTTGAAAGCAGTTGTCAATAACATGGTTGTGTTGTTAGGCCTTAGCAATATTGGTGTAATGACCTGATACATTTCCAAAACTGTGGCGCTTCTAAAACACAAGTCCAAGCACTTTCATGTCTTTACAGCAATGACAAGGGGATTCACTTGCCTGCATAATCAGATTACTGCCCACCTTTCAGCTGTTATGCACTGTAACAGCTTTGGCAAATGCCAAAGTCACAGGCAAGCTTATGGGGTATGTTATCGCCCTTTCCCTCTCATTGCATACAGAGCACATGAAGTGAAAAATATTTAGATGACCTCTTTGAGACTCCATGAAGTCATTGTAGAGTATCATGAGTTAAATTTATTTTCTTGAAGCTGCAGGGTTATCATATCTGCTTGTTTCAATGAAGAAACAAAGAATTTAAAAGTCTTAACGAGTGTATTCATGCATGTCACTTCTAATTTAACCAGGCAGTCTGCCTTCTAGCTGTCATATTGTACTTTCAGAATCTGATACAGTAATTTAGACAAGTGTATTTTCCTCATGTTCAGCTGCCATCCTACTGGAATTTAAAAAAAAGAAGAAGGGAAAAAAAAAAAGAGATGGGTTCAAAATCCCGTGCAGGCTTCTTAAATTTGTTCATGAAAACCAGAAGTGTCCCACATGGGATACTTGTGCTTTTAGAACCCTCATATCCTTACCCAAACATGAAGGCATAAAGTGCACAAAATGCGTGGTACAGACTCTTATGTAAATATCATATATATTTGCCACTGCCAGACAGCAGGCAATATGTGTTCATAGTCTTGCACAAAGAGCAAACAAAAATAGACATTAGTTATCACAAGCTGAGGCTTTTCCCATTAAAGTCTATGTCAAAACTTAACTTCAGTTCTGTGAGAGCAGAGCACTGACACCTTGCAATGCCACAATATGTTTCAGCATTTTGTTGTTACTGCTGCATTTTCCTCCTCATATTTTTGCATCTTTCTTCATGAAGATCCACTGATTTTCTCTCTCAACTGGCACAGAAAAAGCATCTTGATAATGAGAACAATAGTTTTGAGCCATTCAAGCATAGTTTTCAGTAATACTGTTCTGAATAATTTTTTTTAATGACACTATTAGAGTTTGTGGTCTGACTGTGCTATGCCACAGAGAGCTCAATTTCTTTTACAGGGAGACTAATGAGAGAACATTAAGAAGCAGGTATGGAAACTTGCCAATATCATGACCAGAAAAAGAGAAAGAAAAGTGACACCCAATGTTCTAATGGAGGAAAGGTTGAAGTAGTGAAAGGCACAGCAGACTTAACAAAAAAGGAAAGAACAACAAAAGATAGGAGAGGATGCTGAAGCTGGAGAGGCTACATTTAATCCCAGGACACCAGTTGACAATTTAGGTTTGCCTCTCCACAGCATGTAAAGATATTTACTGGTAAATATTTTAACACATGTAAATACATGTATTCAAATATTTACAGAATGCAAATACATTCTGAAAGAGTGTATTTACACAACTGGCAGAACACCCTGAACCCTTCTGTAGATTAATAGAGAAATTTTATTGAACAAAACCAGCAATATACCAAAAATAGACATTTTCATATTTAGAAGAGCTGTACCTGCTAGTTGTTGTGAAAAATACACTCTGACAGTACAAACTAAGTCCAAGAAAGCTCAAACAACTTTAGATTAAAACTAAAATAAAACCCACCCACATGACAGTATTTTCTTGGGGTTTTTTTGTTTTCCTAACAAAGTCAATAACCTGGAATCACTGCAGACCTTCCCTCTTGTGAAGACTATCATCTGCCCACTTCAAACTTCAAAATAAAAGGTAAAATCTTGGAAAAAAAAATTGTGTTTCTCTTGAATCTCAGAAAGATCTTAACAGCTTCTGAGTATTTTTTAAATTTATGGCCTTCTCGTTTGACTGGCTTGTACCTCGCATAGATTTTTGTTTTTTATTCTCCAAGCTGGAAGGTGTAAAATAAAAGTGGAATTGGAAAAGGTAGAAAGATCAGCAGATCAAGAAAGCAGCTTCTCATGGAAACAGAATGATGCTATTTATCCTGTTGCACAGCACAGCTGGAGTGCTCTCAGGAACAGAGAATGTTCATGCTGAAATTCAGTGGAAAAATTCAATAGCAGTAGGAAGATAACATTTGTGTAATTTTAATGATTGTACACAGCAAAAATAAAAAATAACATTCAGACTAACAGTATGATCATAAGTGGGAATGGCAGATACCACTGGAAAGAACAGCATGATGCCTGTCTAAAGCTTTAAGGTCTGGTTCTGCATCTATCAGGGAAGTATTCATGGATAAAGACCATGTGGTGCAATAGAAATATTCTTATGATGACTTAGATTCAGACTTGTCCTATGAACATTTTACTCATAGCTAGAAGTCCTCTTCTAATCAGTATGTGAGAATTTTACCAGCATACTGCAAATTTCCTGTGGTTTTACTGTACTGTACAAAAACAGTGAATCGTGCAAGAGAAAGGCTTTTCAGGAGACCAAAACTTGTATCTCTGAGTAGCTTAGAATGAATGAGAATTTTTTCTCTAACAAGTCAATCTCCCTCCCTCCATGCAAAACTCTCTACATGAACCTGTGATGTCTCAGCTATAATAAAGGCAAGAAATATCAAGATAGTTTAATATCAGTTTATTAGCTCTTGATATGCAAGGCACAAACTGGAACCCTCAAGGCCACTATGGTGTTTCTTCACTATGTTTCCTATAACTTCAGTCCTGGGGAGACTGAGAAGCTTCAGGTCAGGATCAGTCCTCTCTCCACAGCAAGCCTGACTTCTGCTATTAGCTAACACTGAGCTGAAGTGAGCGCTGTGAAAAAAACCCAAATTTGACAGATTCAGATTTTTTTCGGAGCCAATCATGGTTCACCTGGCCTTAATAAAGGGAAACTGACATGCTGGCATAGTTTATATTGATATCTCTGTAAATATTTTGAGTCTGTCTAAGAACATATTTCAACATTCAGTATAAAATGAACAACAAAACAAAGATACTGTTAGGCATATATCATTGTGATAAGAGATACAGGTGAAGGGGAGATAATGTGAAACATTCTGGAAATTTTTGTTGATCTTTTGAATGCTAGCCAAAAAAAACTCAAATTACAAACACACACCCCTCCCCCTCCCCAAGAAAAACAAAAAAGACAACAAAAAAAAAACCCAAACAAAAAAAACCCAACAAACCAACACTCAAAAAAAAATCCCAAATCCAAACAAACCTATGAAAACTAAAACCAAATTAATAACTTCCCCCAAACCCACAAAAATACTCCACAAAATATTTTCCTAGAATAAGATTTTCTGACTGCATTCTCTAAACTAGTCACAAAGATTAAAATTCCTTTGAATTTCAATATAAACTATAGCTCTTTCATATCAGTTTCTAATATCTCTCAAAAGAAGTTTTCATGACCAAATTATAAGAGGCTCAATTTCTGTTTGAAATTATATTACATGTGATTTTGAAATCTCTAGAGAAAAGGAGGCAAGAACTGATCACTCTCTACAACTACCTCAAAGGTAGTGACAGGATGAGAGGAAATGACCTCAAGTTCTTCACTGAAAGGGTTCTCAAACACTGAAATAGGCACCCCAGGGAAGTGGTTGAATCCCCATCCCTGCAGGTGTTAAAGAGATGTGATGCTAAGAGACATGGTTTAGCACCAGACTTGGCAGACATATAATGGTTGGACTCCATGACCTTAAAGATCTTTTTGAACTGTAATCATTTTATGATTCTGTGAAAGCTGTAATAACTACTCATTAGCAGCAATAGCTACTGTTGGAGAAACCTGGCTGTTTCCAGTCCTGTCCTATCCTATCCTATCCTATCCTATCCTATCCTATCCTATCCTATCCTATCCTATCCTATCCTATCCTATCCTATCCTATCCTATCCTATCCTATCCTATCCTATCCTATCCCCCATCACACACTTCAAGTTCTTGGCTTCCCTTTCTGATGTGATAATTTAAATTAATGCCATACACTGGAAACAGACAAGTTTCTCTGACAGTGTAAATCAACACAGATCCAATTAAATCAATTGACCAAAACTAGGTGGGAATGCAAATAATTCTGATTTAATGTATAATTAATTTACAATCTTTTTCCACCCATTTTACTTGTTTTAATAAATACAAGATAACAAAGAATATCAAACTCCATCTAGCTTACTAACAACAAAAACAGGAGACTGTGAATCAATCAGAACTTCATCAGTTGGTAATCTCCTATTTCTGTTAGTTCCTATTGATTCAAGTGCTGTAACAGATTCCATTCATCGTCTTTTTCTCTTCTGCTCGTCTCAGCATCTTTTTTCCTGGGGCATATATCTTCTCATATCTTATACCCCATATCCTGTTGTATCTAGCCTCAAATTTCACCAGGGGAGGTTTAGATTGGCTACTAGTAAAAATTTCTTCACTGAAATTGTGGTCAGGTATTGGAACAGGATGCACAGTGAGGCAGTGGAGGCATCATGTCTGTAGGGTACATACCCCTTTGGAACATGGTTTAGTGGCCATGGTGGCATTAGGTTGACAGTTGGACTCAATGATCTTAGAGGTCTTTTCCAACCAAAACAATTCTATGATTCTATGAAAGTACTAATTTTATTTTTTTTTTCCAAATTTGGAACTATGGAAAAAAGTGACAGTGATGGAGAGCTCCAGAGGATCTCAAGAATAGAAGAGAGAACAACCACAACAAAAGAGGTCACCTGCTCTTCTTTACTCTTGAACAGTACCCTAGTAAAGGATCATAGTGTTGCTTGACCAAGACCTGGTAGCTACTGAGCTGCTGTGGAAATGGAAGGAATTTAGATGTGAGGAGCTTATGGAAAAGTCTTCAAGAACACATAAAATGGAGAAGAGGGAGAGATGAAAATAACAGCTATTGCCATAAGAGCATAGAAAGTCTGCAGCCTGGAGAAATAAGGGAATGAGACAAAGTCATATGAAAAAGGAAAATGCATCACCTGTTTATATGAGGCTAGGTAATCCCAAGGTAAACACAATAGAATCTGTTGTTCATCCACTTTGAAAGATCTGACAGAGTCTTCCCAGAGTATGAAGAATTACTTTGCCAGCCTACAAGGCAGTCAAAGAATTAGAATCTTAAAGGATTTCAAGTGTTATTTTTTCCCATCTTTAAAAAAGTTGGTAGAAATTTTGAATAAACTGTGAAAACAGTTTAACATGGACTGAATGACACTGACCATGTTTTTGAGACGTATGAAGGTGTTCAGAAACACAAAATCCTGTGATTGGATGAAGTACATTTTGTAGAACATCATCCTTCAGGATGCCGTGGCTGTAAAGAACTTAAGAATCAAAAGGGACAAACTTGTACTCGCTATGTAAGTACAACACCTGCTTTCAACACACAGAAAGAGGGGAGTAGAGGGGAGAGGAAAAGAAATTAATAGTCACTTGGGACATTACAACAGATAAAGAAGTATCATGAGTGAGGAATATGTAATAACAATAGCAAACTAGGTGATAACTGTGATGTGCCTGGCCATCTCAATTCAGCTGCTTTATAATGCCTGTAGTAATTTTTAATTGAAAATTGCAGTTTATGCAACTATTACTTTTTTTCCTTTTAACCTGGAAATAAGCATCTCAAGATGACTGATTCTATACTCAAAAGTCATGTGAATCTCACAGCTTTATTTACTTTCTCATAGTGTATCTATGGCAGTTTACTATTGTCAGTGTAACTTCAGAGATCGTCCAATTATTTAGGAAAATCTGCTGCTGTTATAATTGCTAGTTATAATTTCTCGCTATTCTTAAGTGGAATAATGTTTTATGACAGCTCAGGATAATCGCATCCTAAATCTTTCTGCAGTAAACTTCAATTTTAATAAAGGACTCCCACCTTCGATAACACGATCCTTTCAAATATTCAGATTGAGAGCTCTAGATTTAATGCACTTATTTGTTGCTGAGAGGTGTGAGAAGGTCAGGAATGAAAGTACAAATTTTGTGCTAATGCTGGCAGTTTCAATCCTACATCTGTTGGCTTTTCCATATTGCGGATGAACTCTGATAAATTATACCAATTTATAATTCTAAAGCAGCCCCCTGGGCATAATTTTCTTTTGCATTTTGGTACGTATCTGCAGTGATACTGTTTTCCAATCTCCTTTACACAGCAAATGTAGCAGACTCTTTTTCACTGTAATTGTCATGCTGTACATGAAGACTGCTTTAGGATCTGAAAAAAGGCCATTGTGTGTATCCTTTATGACAATGCTAACCTCAGCTAATGTGCTCCTTGATTCTGTAAATCCGGGTGCAATGTAAAACAATGCATATTTATATTGTTATTTAACACAAAGTCATAGGAAAAAGCCTGACAGGGGTCTCAGGAGATCAGTTCATCTGCTCATCCTAAAGAATGAAGTATATATATATATATATATATATATATATGGGAGTCCATGCAGAGAAACATATGGTTAAAATTCTATGTGGCATACCCATAATAATCCATTTATGATAGACTCTCGCCTGATTGTTGTCCTTAGATTGTTTTATCAAAATGCAGAAAATAAAACCTTTAAGAAGAAAGATTAATATGCTATGTGAAAGATAGCTTTTAATGATATTTTTTTAATGATCAGTTACTCCAGTCTACAGCCCTTGAGCAACTTGGTTTAATTAGAAGGTGTCCCTCATCATGGCAGAGGGACTGGAACTAAATGATCTTCAAGATCTCCTCCAACCCAATCCATGTTATATTTTAGATTTTTCCCCCTATGTCTAACAAACTTCTAAATAACAAATTTATAGATGGAAATATTTTATTATAGAATCATAGAATCATAGAATCAGTCAGGGTTGGAAGGGACCACAAGGATCATCTAGTTCCAACCCCCTGCCATGGGCAGGGACACCCTACACTAGATCACGCTGGCCAGAGCCTCGTCCAGCCTGGTCTTAAACACCTCCAGGGACTGGGCCTCAACCACCTCCCTGGACAACCCATTCCAGGGCTTCACCACTCTCATGGTAAAGAACTTCTTCCTCACATCCAGCCTGAATCTCCCCATTTCCAGCTTCATTCCATTCCCCCTAGTCCTATCACTACCTGAGATCCTGAGAAGAGTCCTATCACTACCTGAGATCCTGAGAAGATTAGTAATGACAGTTTTGATAGTAATAGGGGATAAGGTAAAAAAATGAAAGGAATATGGTAGTACATAATCTGAGTATTGAAGATAACATTTGGTATCCCTTGATTTCCCAAAACCTTTTCTTAACAGATAAATGGAAAAGAATATTATCAATAATCATTTTAAAGGTGACCTGATGGCTTATTACATGCTTGCAGAGTTTGCAAATAGAAATGTAGCTTCATTAAAAAAAAGGCTTTTGTGTTATGTTTGCTGAATATTATACAACACAATATTAGATAAAGCCTTCTGCTCAGCCACTTTCCAGTTTCTAGAAGTCTTTTTGTGAACGTACGCCAGAAAAATTGGCCCTGTGACTGTTAACCGTTTTGTGTAAAGTGTTGGCAAATAGAATGAGCTGTAAAAATCTGAATAAGTAATGTCCTCTGTGTGAAGATTGTTACATACTCAGATACTGAACATGTAATAAATACATGAGACATGTAACAAGTTTAAACATATTACATTAACACAATATTTGTCCTGTCATTGCTATTAGCCACTAATAGATGCCTGGGCACAATAGTCCTGGCCACAAAGCACTACAGTGTTCAAGCAAAGACCTTTACCTAGTCAACTGCATAGTTATTATTACCATTTATACCTCTAAGTATGGTAATCAGTCAAATGAAGTACATGCTAAACATAATGACTATGTTACCCAACTCTCCACCCAAACCATGCTAGATATCACATAGAAGGCAGGAACAACCAGAGTTAGGATATACAGGGCCATGAGGGTAATACCTCCTCAGAAGGAAAAGTCTGGAGATCTAGCAGAGACATTCAACAGACTGCACGCCTCACCCCAAATGTGGCAAGGCCAAGCATGTGCCCAGCACAAAAATACTTACATTGTTTTACTTTTAGAATCGTTGTTGATGCAGATCATCTAACCTTAGTGCTACTAAATAATTCTTGTTTCCTGGCACTGGACATAGCTTAAGGCAGAGAACAGTACTACTGAGCAGTGTGGCCAAAGCCACATTTTTTCTGGACTGACTTTCATGACCTTGCAGTGATTCTCTTTCTTGATGTTCCTGAGGGGCAAGATGGCATTCAGAGGGACCTTGATAAATTTGAGAAGCTGTCCTGTGTGAACCTCATGAAGTTCAACAATGTCAAGTGCAAGGTTCTGCACCTGAGTCAGGGCAATTCCCAGAACCAACACAGGCTGGGAGATGATGGAATTGAGAGCAGCCTTGCTGAGAAAGACTTGGGAATACTAGTGGATGAAAACCTGGACACGAGGTGACAATGTGTGCTCACAGCCCAGAGGGCCAAGGGAGCTGATTCTATCCCTCTGTCCCACTCTGGTGAGACCTCACCTTGAGTACTGTGTCCAGCTCTGGAGTTCTCAGCACAAGAAAGACATAAATCTGTTGGAGTGGGTCCAGAGGAGGGTCACAAAAATTATAAGTGGAATGGAACCTCTCTCCTACAAGAAAGAATGAGAGTGTGATGAATGCAATACTCCAACACATCTCAAGTACGGTTTCTGTGGAGCAGTTTGGAATTAACACAGACATTTTCCCCTTAAGCTCACTGTTTCTGAGTTGTGTCAGATGGCAACAGAAGTACATCCCCCTGGCCTCTACCACTGAGAGTCTCCAGTGAGATCTTACTACAAGCCCACAATCAGCCCACAGTTATACCATAACATGTCTTTGTTATCGATTCACGGCTCACACCGAAGCTCACAAGGCTTCTTGCATTGTACTCAGATCTTGGCCAGAGCAAGGACTTGATATTTATCTCATACACATACAACATTTTTTAAAAAGACTTTAGTATGAGTTTAGATCTGTTCTTTCCTTCTTCCAATGACTCAGTAATGCACCAATTAATTGTTTGCATGTTATTTTACAAGGAAAAAATCCTACACTATATATTATGTATATAATAAAATGTACTTCAGATTTACATTCTCAGACAAATGAGTGTTTTCCATAAACATGAGAATATCAGGAAGATGTATGAATAAATGGATGCATGACTGTCTGTGCCAATAGCTGTTAAATTCTATAGTTACCAATTTTGTACCTGCTATTCAATTGTTTACAAGAGTCACTGGCATTTTGGAATGGAGGGAAAGGGAAACAGTTCCTTAGGCACTTTATTCAGCCCTTAGATCCAGAGAGGGTATGATACACTAGATAGGGTAAACAACATTTTTAGCTAAGCTTTTTCTTTAGCACTTAAAGAGGGGTGAATAGCTCTTGTCTGCCATTTTGAGTCTATTGTGCCAACCTTAACTATTTACTTTATAAACACATATGAATCTACAAATATACTACTGTATAAACTATATATTAAAGAAGAGAGGGGGAAAAAAAGCTTTCAGGTGACTCACAACCATCAAAATGAATAGCCATTTAACTTGATTAGTGATAGTGACCTTACCTGTGGGGGACTGTGTCCCTCAGACTGAATGATTGAAGATGAGAAACTGCAAGGAGAGATGAAGTGGGAGCCACCTGTTGATGGCTTAACAAGTAACTCCAACAGATGAGATAAGAGTCAGCTGCACTACCCTAATAAGTATTGCCAGCCAGTAAGAAGAGGAGGTTGATTAAGCAATCCCATGCAGACAGGTCATTGACCAATCCCCTGCAGCCACACCAAGAGGAGAGCAATGAATGTGAGCTGCGATGAAAGCAGTCATCAGTCTCATGGGCTGGCTGCTGCAGGCAGGAGCTCTTGACCTGGGCGCTCCCTATCCCCCTGCTTGAATTCCATCTCTGTTGCTGTGGGTGCTGCCCTGAACCCTACTGCAACAAATGGTGACCCCGATGTGATGTGAGGACCAGAGAATTCAAGCAGAAGTTATCATTATTGCACATAGAGCTGCAAAACAGAGCAGAATGGACAGAAAAAAGGAAAGGAAATGAAAGGAAATGAAAAGAAAAAGGGAAAGAAAAGATGGGATAAAGGAAGCAGAATTTAGAAAAAGAGTTAAAACTTCGAGAAGCTGAAATGAGCCAACTTCAAGATGTCTGGAAGAATATGCATTGAAAGCTAGAAAAAGAAACATGTTGATGAGCTGGGACTCCAAAGTCAGTAACTACAGGAGAAGCATAGGCAGCAAGTTCTGTCTCTTACAGCTGAGCTTTGGACAAAGCACCAGACTGAAAGGTGAGAATCTTAAATCTACACTAGAAAGTAAACAGCAGATTCATCTTGAAGCTTGTGTTGCTGAATTACAGACAAAGCATCAAGCACAAATTGGTGAGCTGGAGGCTAAATGCTTATTGAATGTTTTTCCACAATAATTTGAAGATTGAGATAGCTATTGTTTGTTGTGAAAGCTTAAAGCCTTGATTGTTGAAATGGAAGAAGCTCATAAGGATGGTTTAAACATTCATGTTTCTGCATCAACCTCTGAAGTAGAAAGTGTGCAAACAGCCCTTCTGGAGCAAGAATCAAAGCATCAGCTTCAATTCCAGGAAGAGATTGAGCTACTGAAGTGCCAGTCAGAGGTACTGCATGGATAGCAGATTGCACAACCAATGGGTGAATTTGAACCTGAGGAATAGGCATCATTACACAAAGTAGATACTGATTTAGGAGAAGGGGAAGGCACAGGCTGCTCATGAAAAGGACCAGGATATGTTAACAGCCTAGTGAAACTTTGAGAGCCAAATGATGTGAAGTGGATGGCATGAGCACTCTGTGCAAAGATGGCCTTTATCTATCACCCTATACTGATGGCTCTAGAGGGGCTGGACAAGAAGTAGCTTTGGACACCTGTCTGGGTGAGGCAGGTGAGCCACTGGGAACAGATTCCAGTGTAGCTAAAGGCAGTGGGGATACTGCATTTCAGTCCAGAACTGGAGCTCTGACATTTGTCTGGGTGAGGCAAGTGAGTCACTGGGAATATGATGGTCCAAGAATTACTAAAGGACAAAGACTTAGTCAGTCTGTCAGCAAGTATCAGAACAGAGAGGTTGAACAGTTGACAAATCACCTAAAAGAAAGAACAGACAAATGCAGTGAGCTTCCCAAGGAGCAACTTCAGAGAGATACACAAGAAGTAAAATGAATAAATTAAGAAACTAGAGTGCAGGGTAAGAGAGCTAGAACAAGCCTTGATCATCAGTGCAGAAAACTTGCAAAAGGTGGAGGAAAGAAAATAGCTCAGCAATCATAGTAAAGGAAGAATTACCTCTTGAAGGCACAACTGATAATGAAATTAATGAAGATAAGGGAGCTCGATGCCCAGGTGGAATGTCTGAAAAGTGCTCAGGAATCTGAAGAGAGAAAAAAGAAAGTGTGTCTGAAAAGTGATCTCTAACGTGTGAAGAAAGAGGAAAAAAGGATGAAGAAATAAGCTTTAACAGGAGCTGGCAAATATTAAAAGAAGAAAAACAAAATTGTGGGAGACTGTGTCCCCCGGACTGAATGATTGAAGATGAGAAACTGCAAGGAGAGATGAAGTGGGAGCCACCTGTTGATGGCTTAACAAGTAACTCCAATAGATGAGATAAGAGTCAGCTGCACTACCCTAATAAGTATTGCCAGCCAGTAAGAAGAGGAGGTTGATTAAGCAATCCCATGCAGACAGGTTGTTGACCAATCCCCTGCAGCCACACCAAGAGGAGAGCAATGAATGTGAGCTGCGATGAAGGCAGTCATCAGTCTCATGGGCTGGCTGCTACAGGCAGGAGCTCTTGACCTGGGTGCTCCCTATCCCCCTGCTTGAATTCCATCTCTGTTGCTGTGGGTGCCGCCCTGCACCCTACTGTGACACTTACAGGTTTCCACCTCAAAGCACTTGGATTTTTGTTATGTTTGTAATGTTGTGAGAGACTAAAGCTTGTCTCTCCTGGTGTGACTCAACAAAGATAAAATCACCAGCTGCTTGCCCAGACAATAGCTGATGTGTGTTGGGCAGAGCCACTGGAAGGACTCTTGGAAGGTGCAAAGATAACATTGCTCACTGGACTGCAGCTGACCTACAGCAATGGCGCAAGGGCCCAGCCATCACACCTTCAGAACAAGATCATTTCCAGCCATCAGATACCCCAGGAAGGGAGGATGATGAGACAATGGATTCACCACCTGTTTCCTGATGTGTAATGAATGTGTGGGTAGGTAGATGGAGAAGGAGGAGGCAGAGCCCCCTCCTCCCCCCCCCATCCAGACCACTGCCCAAACGCACCTGAATACACGGAAAGATTTCCTGGGGAACAATACCTGGATACTTACCTAAGGATGACTTCCTGGCCCCTGAATTCCTGAGGGACAATACTTGGACACATAGCTAAGGACTGAAAAACTGTATAAAAGACTTGAGCAACTACTGGCTCAGAAATAAGGCGGCACCACACGCTGGAAACATCACGGGGCAACACAACAGATCTTGGGCTCTGAAAACCTCTGACTGTTGGTTCCGCCTGCTGCAGCTCATGGAGCTGAAGAGGCTGCTCAGAGGACCACATCTCATCTGCGCCCAAAGCCTCAGCACTGTTTCTCTACAGACCAAACATCTCCTGCAGAGGCTTTCCTCCACAGACTCAAACTGTCTTGGGGTGTGAGGGTTGTGGTAATATAATTCCTTTCCTTTAATCTCTCTCTTCTCTCTCTCTATTTTCTCTCTCTCCCCTTCCGATTCATCCACTTTATTTATGTAATAAATAGTCTAGTTGTTGATATTTTGGCCTTGTTTGTGCCTCTCATTTCACAACATGGGAATATTCAAAAGAACTGAGTCTCTTTCCCTCTCCAGACCAAGACAAATGTATTTTAGTATTAAAATATAAGCTCTTACAGAAATGAACTATAATATCTTGTGAATTAGAAGCAAAGATGATAAAAACCACTCTCATATCTTTTGATACTAACAAAATGAAGGTTCAATTTAAGCTTTAGTCTGAGAAGGTTCAGGCTCTCCCACTACCTGGAAGACTCTTAGATATTTAGTAAAAGGGCACCTCCAACATGATGTCTGAGGTTTCACAGAAAAAAGTTTGTTCTGCTCACCATTTCAGAATGTACAGTAATGTACTAAGATATCTAAGACATGGCTGAGTAGCTGACAGTATTTCTGAAGCCATCATTAAAGTGCAGCAACTGGTTCAGGCAATGTTACCTCTAATATTTTGCACTGGATAACTGTTCCGATTCAGCAACTGAAATCTGCTGCTAAAGGCAATTGTTTCCAATTGTTAACAGCTTCCTAGGAAGTACACACAAAGAAAACTAACTCTGAGTTTAAAACCCAACTTCAGCCACCTAAATCCTCTACAGAATTTGCGCTGGTTACGTAATTTCTACCAAAATCAGTGAATTGGAATGAGATGCTGACATGTATCCCCTGTTAGGGTACTACAAACCTGACATCAGCAATAGCACATAATAAAAGGTCACTTCTGCCTCCATAGTTATAACATTTCCATGTTTTCCTTTGAACCTCACAATATAGAGGTATTGTTATCTTACTGCTTCCTGTCATGTATAAAGTGGAATGAGAATCTTGTGTAGCAACTGCAGTTAAATAATTTACTTTTCAGTATGTGAATGAGCACATTCCTTAGAGCTTTTATTTTTTTTCCATTTCATGCCCTCAAAGTGAAGGCTCATATTGTGCAAACAAGCAATAAAATGTCTTTGTCTTCTAAGGCTATTCACATTTGAACAAGTACAATATTGTCATTGTCTTCAGTGAAAACTCAGCTGACCCTTTGCTTACATAGCATCTATTATGCAGTTCCCAACCATGCTTCTGCAGGCTCGGTTATGCTTTTCATTTCAAATAATGGCGATAAAAATGTTAGCTTTCACATGTGAAGCTCCTTCATTAATCAACTCTGTTTTTCTAATAATTCATTTGCTACTTACATAAGTATTTACAGACTGAAAAGCAATGTTTTTGTTGGTGGCACTATTTCACCCTTTGAGGAGCCTCATTCCCCTGAGTCATGCAGTACTAATTCTTACACGCATGAATGCAACAATTTTAAAAATGATGCAACAACAAAAATAATTAGTACTCTATGTCCCATTTGGATTGTCAGGGTGACAAAATGTAACCAGTGAATGGAAAAAATCGTTAATGAGAAGATTTTAACAACTGTGAACCAAAGTCATTGTTCTGATTTGCATATCAGTTTGAATTACTCGAACAATACTAGGAAAAGAGAGATTTAACCCTATAAACTATTAAATAAACCCAGATAGTATAGGAGTAACGGAGAAAATATTTGTATTTGGAGGAGACTGGAAACCAGATGATGTATGTAGAGTAGATTGAAAGAAACAGGCAGTCCTGTCAATTGAAAGCTATGAATTGAAATCAGCTAAATGATGACGGCCTGTTAACACTTTGTGGATGCAAAATAAATGCATTTCCTTAGGCAAGAGAGTGAAAAGATTAGCAGGAAACATAAAATATACAGTAGTATTGAATCAGCAGTCCATTTTTAAGTAAGCCAAGACATTTGGAAAATTGGAAACCTTGCACATCAGAAAAGGAAGTAGTCTTGATGCAAACCTGGGAAGATATTGGATGTTTTAAGTGACAAAGTGATGAATGATCACAAATGCAGAATAAATACTCAGGGTGACAAATAAATGGCTATTTTGGGGCATGCTAAGAAATGCAGAAACCCAAAACGGCAAATCTTCCTACTCCTTGGCCCCATTATGTGACATCATTGACACTGCTTTTGTCAATTGCATGTGTTACGTGGATGGACACTTTCTGGGGTGCAAGTCAATGTATTCTTGTAGAGGGTTTTTTCTGTACCTTTCCTAGGTGTCAAAGTCTACCCACACATAAAGATGAAACCTTCTTCTCTGTCCTTTCTTTCTTGCCATAGTGATAGTTTAGTTTATGTAATCAATGATACCCTTCATTTTAGCAGTTAACAAGATCCTTTAGCCAGTTCTTAATAGCTTTACTTTCTCAACCCTCTGACTATTAATACTCAAATGACATGAGTGATATGTCATTTACTTGTTGCACCTTCACTGTACACTGACATAAATTTATTTTTCTACCTCTAGCTTTCATCTGTTTTACACAAGCACACACTGGTTTTGAAGAGAAAACAGCTAATCTGTTTAATTTATTGATTCACACTGATGCAACAACAGGCAAATTGCACAATCATAGATCCTTTCAGGTAGGAATAAATTAATCTCACTGATGGTCATGACCTACTATTATAGTTACTAGCAGTGTTAAGAATGCCTGACAGAGTTACAACGTTCTGATTTTACATGAGATATTCTTTTACAATAACAACAAGAACCGAAGATAAAAGGGGGAAAAAAAGAAGTAATTTTCTTGATGATTATGCAAGTGCTGCTTAGTATCTCACAATTATATATTCCTAATTCAACTATGGTGGGTTTGGTTTTATTTTTCATTTTAATTATTATTCTGTAGGTAAGCACTGTTTAATTTCCAAGTTCTTTGTGTATTTTCTGATCTGTCACAAATTTATAGATGAAAAAAATTATATGTCTCAGCCTAGACCATCTAAGTTTCACATACAAGCACATTTCTCACATAAGATTTTATTTGCAAGTGGAAGTGTTCCTTCACTATGATCACTCTTTGTGAATGGTTTTTATCAGAAGAAAAATAGATATTGTGTTGATATAACTCTACTGAAGTGTGTGGTGACTTGAAACATTTGAAGATGCATTTAAATTCATTTGAAATACAGCCTAATAATAGCTTTCAGGCTGAAGAATATCAGAAGTATTCTATGTAGTCCACAGGCCACAGTAAATTTGCATCATTTAACTACCTACTGAATCCTGACTATATGCATTTTGTTCATTACAGAGTTGCATAAAGATCTGCTTATATACATTAAGAGCAACTACACAAGACCATAATAACAGGAGATAGTGCTGGCATCCACTTAATGGTATCACTGCCTTAGCACTGATTTAAATACAGTCTGATTCAGCTTTTATGTACGCTGTTTAATGTGCCTCTCATTCCACCATGACTTTGTATTGCTGATACATTTTCATGCTGTTTTAAAATTATCTGTTCAAGAGCTGAATACAACTGCCTGCACTTGTCTGGAGAAGAATCAAGATTCCACATTCCCACTACTCCAAATACTGCATTCCTAAAATTCCTGAGTTGCTATATTTGACAGGAAGGTAGAAGTTAGGTATTGCAATAACTACAGGCAGATGTTCTACCATGTAGTTTAAGTTTCAATAGCAATATATTTGAGCTTTAATGGAACAAGAGCAGACAAGAATATAAGGACAGGGATATGCAGGAAAAGCCTTCTTCCTGCAGCTTCTCTTTCCCCAGTAGCTGGCCATGCAAGCCCAGTTACAGTGTCAAGTAATTCAGCGTATCTCAGGTCTATGATAATACTTGACCAAACACCCTCACCATCAGGCTGAGCTGTATTCCAGGGTAAATTTGTCTCCTGTGGAAAATGTTGACTTTCAATTAAGAGGGTTCAGTGTTCCTGGGAGCAAGGACTAGAGCCTACACACAAATCAAACTTGTATTTCTTTCTGTGCTTTCTTTTTGTTCCAGTGACTATTTCATTACTTTCTGGTAGGAAAATTAACTAAATACCTTCAGCTGAAGAAATTCAGAGCAAGACAGATACATCCCTGACTACCTGGTAACATTGCAATTAGGGCACTTTGCTGAGATATAAAATACTTTCAATGCACTCAGATACAGAATAGATATTAATTGAGTCCCAGATGATGCCTATCAGCTGTGCAGCTGTGAACTGTGGAAGGAATGGACACTTCTCTGGGTGTTTGTTGTTTTTTTGTATGTTTTGTTTTGTTTTGTTTTGTTTTGTTTTGTTTTGGTTGGTTGGTTTTGTGTTTGGTTGGTTTTGGGGTTTGTTGTTGGTTTTATGGTTTTGGTGTCTGTCCCCCCCCCCCCCCCCCAAGGGATTCTGGTTGTTCTGAGCACACCTGAAAGATCCCACCGTGGAGGTCTAATTTGTGAATACCACTGTCATTGGGATGCAGCACAAAGAGCAGCTATATTGAAGGTATTGTTGGTCATCCTGAGCAGCAGAAATTTAGGTATTTCAGAGCTTTGCTGTATCTTTTGATGCTAAAAGCTCCAGTGACCTCATTCTGTGCATGCCAGTACCTTCTGTTGCTGAGCCAGAGCAAGAGCTGCGGTAATGTTCTCTCTCACAGTATACTGCAATGTGCTCCTCCTCCTCATGCAGAAAAGTGACTGTGTGCCCTTTGTGACTTAAAGACTCACCCTGTAACACACCTTTCATCTGACAAGCTGTATACCTGCAAGTCAATACAGTGTAGCCAAGTTCAATAGGAAATCTTAATGCTTTATGTTGTGTTTAAATTTGACATCATTTATCTATTTTGGGGAAAACGATTCATCCTGTGAATCAATAGGACATCAGGCAGAGCTGTACATGTGAGATCTGTGAAACAGATAAAACTCTTCTGCCAGCATCTATTCAGCCTGTATCAGATTTAGCATGACTTCTACCATTTATTTTTTTTAAGGGAAAGAAATTTAAAAATAGGTCAGCAGAAACTATGACACTTAGTCAGAACAATTAGCAGATTCACTGTAAAATGCATCTGTGAAAAGCACAAACAATCACAGCCTAAGGAGGAGAGAGAAAATATTCTAAACTGATTAGTGCAAATCTGTTTAATGCATTGCTGCTCTAACAGTTTATAAATCCTTAATTTTCCTTTAACAGCCTTATATCTTAAAAATCTGAATGAAATATATATATATTAAACTTTTCTGGAAAAGAGTAAGTCATTGGATTGCTTTTTCAGTTTCTCTCTGAAGGAACTTTTTTTCACATCTGTGTGCTTTCATGCCTGTCAGTCCATGACTATCTGAAGGGCTCCTGCAAGGCTCAAAGTGACAAAAACAGATCTCCAGAACTAAACCTCACTGCTGGTCAGAATCTATCATTCCTTTTCCCATCTGTCATTTTTGTGGTCTATGCCTTAGAAAGGCTTTGAAAGCACATTTTGCAAGAAGTTTTTGTGGAATTTTAATTATTTAAATAAAACAGGAGTGTGCCAATCATTAACCATTTAGATTATACACAAATAGATGATGACATTTCATTAATACTGTTCTATGGATACTGTCAGACAGACTTGGACAGCATCTGGACACATAAGGAGAACTATATTATCATAAGAAGTGAGTTGATCAGCGGTGAGGCTTTTCTATTTAACCACTTGACCCTTATCCTGACAAGAACACATCTCTTTTCCAGGCTAAGGAAGCCACCATCAAAAAGCAATCTGCTCATTGCTAATAGGAACCTGTGATGTTCTGTTGCAAGATTTTGTTTGACTGTGTTGGTCCTCTTTCCTTCAACTATCTGTGTTTTGGTTTGTTATTTCTTTACATAGTCTTCCTCGGTTTTTCCCCTTATGAGAATTTTTATAAACTGTCTTTCACATAGACTTGCAGAAAGGGTCAGAACTGAACCTTCCATACACCTGTTTATGCTGCTTTGTTTCATTTACTATGGTATTGACTTACAGAAGATACATTTTATTTTGCAGGCAAACAACAGCTCCAAACTTCACTAAGCATAAATTATCAACTGAATCCAGTTCAGGGTAGATGAGTAATTACACAGTCATGTGTTTCACAGAATGTCCAATTTTAGACAGTGATGAAGAATCAAAGACAAACATTATTTCAAACTTTTGCTGAGTACTAGATATCTCTCAAACAAGATCACAATTAACAGTGACCTCAAAGAGGATAATCAATTGCATAATTCCTAAATGTCATCTTGCAGGTATTACACATTTGCATTTGGACTGGATTAAATATCTAGAAGAGCATGCAAACATAGTCTCCTTATAGGTTCAAAAATCAAATACAAAAGAACTTTATGAAAGACATAAATCCCAAACTTCATTAGTAGTATGACAAAAAAAAATGTGCAGCTTCATGCTGCTGTATACAATCACAAGATCAACAAAATAAAAAGAGCAGCACACCAAAGTGAACCTCACCCACGGGTGGAATAAAGAGAGATAAAGGGAAATTCTGTTACATTGCCAAAGAAATGCATTCCAGACAACATAATCCACCCATTTTCTTGCCCATAGTCATGTAAAAGCCCTATGATTTGGGCTAGGAGTTGGGAGTTCAGAGCTACATCTTACCTACATGGAGCCTCTTCCCCTTTGGTCAGGACACCAGCCAAGGATTCTTCACTGGGATTGAGAATGCTTACCTGGAGGAGTAAGCAAATATTTAGCACACTGTAAAATTTCAGTCTCAGGTGACTAACTAATATGCATATAATGTTCAACACACTTTTTAGGTTCCTGTAGTATATTCTTGCTTTTAAGTGTTGATAATGCATTTTTCCATTGTAGTGTACAAGCCTGAACAGTGGTGTATTAGATCTGAGAGTGAAGTTCAAACTAATAATTGGCTCAAGCACTGCAGTTAAATTTGTGAGTGAAGCTCAACCTAATCATTTGCTTGAGCCTTGCAGTTCAGTCTCCTTTCATCACACTGTGTGTGTCCTATGAGATGAAACACAACAACACTAAGAAATGGTTTATGACTCCCTTCCCTTTAGGTTGACTGCTTTAAGTTGATAATTAGTTTCAAGAAGTCCATTTAGTATCATAGTATCAGTCAGAGTTGGAAGGGACCACAAGGATCATCTAGTCCCACCCCCTGCTATGGGCAGGGACACCCTACACTAGATCAGGCTGGCCAGAGCCTCATCCAGCCTGGTCTTAAACACCTCCAGGGACGGGGCCTCAACCACCTCCCTGGATAACCCATTCCAGGGCTTTACCACTCTCATGGTGAAGAACTTCCTTGTCACATCTAGCCTGAATCTCCCCACCTCCAGCTTCATTCCATTCCCCCTAGTCCTATCACTACCTGATGTCCTGAGAAGTCCCTCCCCAGCCTTCTTGTAGGCCCCCTTCAGATACTGGAATTTAGGACAAAGTTCTTCTTAAGAATCTCCAAGCAAAATTTGACAACACAAATTAGACATTAATACCAGAATCCCTTTTAATACCTCTTCATACTGGAAAGAAAACCAACCAACACACAAGCTTTCAGTGAGAAAAACTGTATCTTGTCCACAACTCAATATTCTCTGTATCAGAAAGTCTCTCTGACTTACAACATACAGGTCAAGAAGTAATCCTATTCCAAAAGAGTATATATTTTTAAAAAAAAGTGGTGATTCTCTGGGTAGGGAAATTTATAGCTATGCCTAAGACATAGGAGGTCAATGTGTAGGCTTCCTGCTCAGAACTGCACAAAGAAGCTGCCGGTTGCGGCTGCTATCCTTCTATCCAGTAACCTTTCTATGTTGCACTGATTAAGAGTTCTTATGAATGACTGGGATGTGGAGAGGCTTTAGTGTCTACCTGATGTCCAGCCAGAGTCAAACCATCTCAGTAAGTCTCAGAACTAGTCAACGTTGGAAAAACCTAGATGTTAATTATAAATTGCATGCAATTAAAAGAGTTATTGTTCAGATTTAAGTTATTCAGATCTCTGTGCCAGGCCATTAAATACTCTGGGACTGTAATGTGTGAATATAGAACATTTGTGGGTTTACTGCTACAGTGTTTGGTTTGGGGTTTGTTGATTTGTTTTGGGGTTTTTTTTTGGGGGGGGGTTGTTTATTTTCTTGTTTGTTTGTTTTGGTTGGTTGGGTTTTTTTCCTTTGTCATTGAACTCTATAGTTTGAAAAAAATTCTTCTTACATCTCACAAATACTCCATTTTATGATTTCTGTTACCATATCTGCACACACAAACCTGATCTCTCAGGGGACTCCATAAATGCTTAATTCCATTAACCTAGATATACGGCAGTAAAACATCATTTTTTAATGTTACATTTAAAATTATACTGAAAGAAAATGCAAGAGAATTGCAGTGTGGGAGACGTGTTTTGTAGCAAAGGGTTGTTGGGTTTTTCCCCCCAATTCCTCAGTGTTAATGATGGCATGTCATTGCTAGCGCTACCGATGTGCATTTGAACGCTTCATCAGGAGCATTGTATCTTAGCTCACCTTCAAAACTGTTGCTAAATAGGTGCTTTCCTTCCCTTCAAGATTACTGGAAACAGTATTCAGTTGTCCTGTACATATTTGTGGAAAATATAGAGACATTTCTGGCTTATTTTTGGAAGTGCTATCCTCATCCACCTAAAGATAAAAAGAAAAGCAACCACTGTCATCATTGCAGGTGAAAGGTAAGTGCTAGGATACTTGAAAATAAACAACTCAAACACAAAACCAAAGAAGAATAAAGAAATAAAGTGCTACAGAGGGCATGAAGGACACAAATGGAGATGAAACAGGTTATGTTGATTCCTAATGTGAATTCTGCAAACTGGAAAAATTATAATGAAGTGATACCTGTGGGAACTTCAGAGATAAATCCTTGAAAAGGGACAAAAAAAAGAGGAAAAAAAAAAAAGAAGTGAATGCTTACAATTGCAGTATGAACCACTTCACAGCTTTAAAAGATGCGGCATTCACTGGTTGCCAGAAGAGAACAAGGTTTAAAAATACAGTTGCTCAACAAACAGTACTGAAAGAAAACTTCAATGACAAAAAAATTGCAGGTTTAGCATTTGGTAAAGCACTTCGACTCAGTGGCACAATATTCCTGTAAAGTTTAAAAGAAATTAGAATGAAAGCATAAGTAATTGTTGAGCTTAAGACTGCTTTTGAAATTTCAGTGATAAGCTTTCTATTTTCACAAAAAGCTGTCAAAATGTTAGGAATAGCAAATGTTTGCCATTATTGTAAATGTGTCAACCTGTACATAAAATCTTCACGTTCTATCTATGCAGATAGTGTAGAATTGTGTGTAAACTGATTTCCAGCATATTTTTTTTTCCTCACAAGTGTTTAATGTCACTTTTAGAAGCTAAATTGGGAAATCAAAGCAGCAATTTCCTTCATATATTAGCAAGATATTTATTTTCACTACTAATAATTTGCCTTACATACATATATTGTGCTTTCTTTTGAAATTCTGCCTTAAATATGAGATACTATCATTTAGAAGAATACAGAAAAGAAATTGGCAAGATTTTCACTGAAGCAGATAAAGTTGGAAATAATCAAATTTTCTGTAAGGAATTGGTTATGTAGAAGCATCACTACTTTTAGCAGAATCCTGGTTTCACAGCTTTGTTTTGAACTTTCTTTATGAACTTTCAAATTTCAAGTCATATCTCACTCCACACTTCCTAGTAACGCAGAGAACATCCAGTTTTGCCATTCACTGGATTTGGCTGGGATTAAGTTAATTTTCTTCATAGCAGTCTGTATGGTGCTCTGTATTGAATTTGTGAGCATATGACATTGTACTTGTCTGTAGAAGCTCAAAGAGAGAGAGAGGAAGAGGGAATGTTAGTGGTGTTTGCTTTGATCTTCCTTATTCCTTATTTTTCCTCTGTGCACACAGATTTGCTTCGCTCATTAAACTGTATTTGCCTTGACCCCATGAGTTTTCCTCACTTTTGCCCTTCCAATTCACTCCTCCATTCAGCTGTGGTGGCAGTGAGTCAGAACACAAGTAAGGAAGGGCCTATCTGCTCACTCAGATGAATGCCACACAAGCCATTAGTCAGACTATAATGGAGAGAACAGAAAAGCAAGACTGCCCTTTTAGTCAGAATTTCAGGGAAGTTTCTGTGAGTTCTATTGTGAGCCACTAGAAGTTAGTAAGCCTTTGTAAGGGATGTAGATAAGAAAAACGGAGTGTAAAGGCTTGTGGGCTGGTTTTGGTGTGTGTTTGGATGGGGATTTTTTTTGGGTTTTGGTTTATTTTTTGGTGTTGCGTTTTTGTTTGTTTTCCTGTGGGCTTCTGATGTTGATAATGAGGTTGAAAGAAACTAGGCTGGGGATCTGGAAGTTCTGGAAAGCCAAGGTTTGAAGATGAGTTAGTGGAAGAAGACATAGGAGTTTGTCTCTGCCACTTGCTGGAATCTTTGTTGCAAGTTCATTGAGAACATCAGTAGCAACAAAGAGTTTTACAAGGAGGAGACAAGACTGTGCCAGTAGGTTACACTGAGTGCTAAAATTCCTTTCCTAACTCTCACCTTCTCTTGCACAGGCAAAAAGGACACTGTCACCTGAGGCAGTTAATTACTGTGCATATGGATAATACTAACCCTGCTCCAGATCACATCAGCTTACTTTCTTGAAAGATTATTTTTTCCCCTAAATACTAGGGTCTAAGACTTAGGTAAGAAGAAAATTAAAACTTGAGGTTTTTTTCCTCATATTCTCCCTCAGTACTGGTAAATGATTTATAAGAAGAAAAGATATAAACTTACTTGGGCCTGTGTGTTGGTTTGTTTTTAAATGTATTTTAATTACAGATGTTCTGCATTGCGCAGAGGTATACTGAAAACAGAGAGAAAGCAGTGTAAAGAAGGGAAAAAAAATAAAATCCACAAAACCACCACTCAAAGCTCAGACAAAAGAAATCCTCTAAATCATGAAAAATTTATGAGTATAATTTCTCTGATTTAGGCAAACTGAGACATAACCCACACGAAAATAAAAAGTCTGAATCAAGGTATGAGGATTTTCACCACGGTCATTCTCATTTTTAAAATGGGATGGGGAAAATCTTGAAAGCTTTGGGTTCATCCATACAAGTTTTGATAATACTACCTTTTGTCCAAAGTATTTTTACCTTATAAATTTATATAATTGCAGCATTTGTTAGCAGCAAGTGCAATTTATAATATTAAAAAAAAAATGTAATGACCTACATTCCTAGCAAAATGCTAATGAAGAACACTACCAGAGAAAGGAATGGGAAAAAAAGTAGTCAAATGTTAGAGGTAGGTAGGCAGCCCCTTGCAAAGGTAGCTTGCATTGAATTTACTAGATTTCACTTAGACTTTTCAAGATATTATTTCTGGGTTTGCTTTTTTGTTCTATTCTCTTAGTGATACTTTTTACAGTAGGCAGACACACATTCTTAAAGCCCATGGAAATAAAATGGCAACCTGCCTTCCAAAATACATACTCTATGTTTTGGATACTAGGCAAATATTTTTTATAAAGTCTAGGAAAATAATCAATAAATCCAAATGTGGCTTGATATAAAACAAATTTAAATCTCATGAAAGTTCAGGCCTACACTACTCTCTGAATGTCACTTCTGTAAACAGAGCACATTCTTGGCCAGACACACAACAAAGATCCAGGTTGCCTAATTCAGCTTCTTTGTGGTTGGCTCTGGCACACTCATCAGAAGTGTCCAATCTAAGGTGTTGCTGTGCAGCTCAGGCTTGGATGGAGCTAAATCTGTCCTGACCATATTGGCAAGACAAAAGTTCATTCTTGATAGTCACAGAGCTGTCAACAAAGAATTCAACCAAATAACACTTTCCCTTTTTGTGGAACTTCCTTAGTCGGAAAGATTGCTTATCCTAACTGACAGAAAGAGGATCCATGGATTAATGCAAAGCAAGCAAGTTGTGCTCTGGAAGGACCTACTGCATTACTATATGATTTAATTCTTCAATTCTGCACTGAAGTAATTTTGTTTGATTTGATTGTACTCTCCCGCATGTATTTAGTCCTTATTGAACTTCATCTTATTGATTAGTTTGTTTCTCCAGTCTTTCAAGAACATTGTGAATTCTAATCCTGCCCTGCAAAGTACTTGCAAACATTCCCATTGGATTTTATAAGAAACACTTTATTCCATAATGAAAAGCATTAATGGAGATATTGACCACTATCTTGTTCACCGCAGACCACTGCAAAATTCCCCTAATGAAGCCTGAGAGTAAGTAATGGATCAGTAAAGTCAGTGTCAAAAAAATAGTGGTTCCTAAGGTACCTAGGCTATCACTCCTACAGCTTTCCCCACTGTTGGGGAAGCCAGTTCCCAGACCATGAGAAAAAAAATTATACCTACTTGACTTGACTTTTTCTTAACAAATTTACACTGGTTGTTTATTAACAACTTGTTACTCCATCCGATCAAATTGTGCTTAAAATTGATTTGGCAATTAATCTTATGCTTTGACGCTAGCACTTCTTAAATCCAAATAATTTCACACAAAATTATGACACTATCAAGCAATTTTTCCACCAGGTATTTATGCCTGGAAATTGTAACTGAGTCTATCATGATGAATATTCCACTTTTTTAAGATTTAAAGTGACACAAACTATTAGTACAACTACCCACTTTTAGACTCGTGTCTTAAGCACACAGTTTTGTTGTTGGTTGTTGGTTTATTTTTTTTAATACATCAATTTTCCTTGGTTAAGCACAAACTATTTTTATTCTAATTAAAAATAAATCAACCAACAACAACAACAAAAACCAACCACGCACCAAAGAGAGCATGAGTTTATTTCCAGTATTTGAAATGGTAGCCCTGCTGATTTCTCCTCACAGGAACAGCCTTCAATGACATATCTCTAGCCTGTTACCTGGCAACCTTGACACATTTTATCTGCCATAGATGTCACTTTCACACCTAAAAAAGAGGGGGAGAAAAAAAAGAAGGGCAGAAGCTGGGCTCTATCTTTCTAAACCTGTAAGTGAAACATTTTCTTTTTGACAGCTCAGTCTGTCAATATCTGTACTACTAAAACTTATTCAAAACAGAGGAATATACCACTTTCATCACCTGTAAATTTATAACTATCAGCAGACCCAATAAAGCTTCATACTTCATGATGTTATTAATGTCCAGTAAGTTCTTTTACTGTTACCTTTTCTGTGCCTGATTTTTCTTTGGAAGGATAAGAGAAATAAAGAGATCTTCAAAGGCTGTCTCTATCATACTAGTACGAAGAGTGGACAATACATTCAAATTCAAGTATGTATCACAACGTCTAAGAGATAGGGCTATATCCTTTATGCAATAATACTCAGTTCTTAATGAGGATAATGAGTTTTGTTGTTTTTTGGGGTTTTTTTAATACATAAAAGCTAGAAAGATACCAAAATGTTTTACTTATTTAAAGGAGCAAATATGCAAGTTACTGTATCATTGATCTGTCCCAAGGATGGATCAAATAGAAGAAGTCTTTTTAAGTACAATATATGCCCATGTAAAAGATGTGAGAAAATCTGCCTCCAAACCATAAGTGAAAGTAAAAACCTCACTATAAATCTAATGATCAGAAAAGGCACATCTGACTGAAGATGACCTCTGAAGAGAGGCAAACAATCAGCCTTAGTTTAAAATAAAAGATTTGCTTATTACAGTCAGTATCAAAACGCATTATGGAAACCTCTTGCTTTGGTTTGCTAAGAACCCTCCCCTCTTTTTTTTTTTTTTTTTCTTAACAACTTCTGACTCTAACCACAAAATAATACTTTTGTTTGACACTCCCACAGTATATTTTTTATCTCCTGTTTTATAACCTTTTGGTATCTCTCACTTCATCTGACTTCCAGCAAAAGTAGATGAATTAAACTTTACACAATGTAGGCAAGACAGGACCTTTAGTTCAACTCCAAACTGTTTAAATAATTGTTATAGTAGTTATTGACTTCTCTGGTTATTCAGAAAAGTGATATCATCATTTGAAGATACTTATGGACTTCAACACATGCTGAAGCTCTAATTTATGACATCTGTTGCCAAGTAATATACAGCTTCTCTCCGTCCTATGGAACTAGAGACATTTTGGAAACCTTTCATTCAGCCTTCAAGAACTGGACTATAGAGAGGTATTTACAATTTAAATCTTCATGTTTAACTTTCCTCCTTCTGTCAACTCTATTGATGCCTTGACTTGATACATGTCTAGAAGAAGATGGATGGTGGCATAAAGTGCCCATGATTGCTGTTGTGTATCTCATTCCCTGACTGGCTCAGCTGTGTGACCTGTTGTAGGTCAGAGAATCCCGCTGACATTTCCGGCAGTTTTAGGAATCTCCCCAAATCTTATAACTGAATTGGGAAATGGAAACTGGTCTGGAATGAGAGATATGAGTGGAAAAAAGGGAATGTACTAAAAGGTATAGAAAGAGGGTATGTCCAAATATTCAACCATTAGTGGTATCGTGCAGAAAAAAAAACAACAGTTTTGAGGCTCAGATGAAAAAGAGTAGCAGAAAAAATGTGAGACTATTGAAACAATCAAAATAGAAGTTTTTATGCAATAAATTGCTGCCTGATTTGACACAGAAGAGGATACCGCCATGCAGAGGGAGAATAGAGTTGTACAATTTGTACATAGTCTGAGACAGAAACCCAAATACCTGGGAAACAATTAAACGAAGAGATCAAAAACTATCACAAGCACAAAACTTTACAAAGCAAGGATTAAAGTCCAGGAAGTGGTGTTGTGCTCAAATGATACAACATATTTTTAATATCTTTTTTTTTTTTTTTGCCTATGGCAAAGAACTTCAGTTTGTCAGGACCTGTTCTTTAACTTTTTTATCTACTGAGTCAAATAAAACAATTGGCTTATTTTTACCTGCCTTCCATTGTAGCATTGAAAAAATAGGTACAAACACCACTACCATCAAAGCTTTGGTGGATGAAAAAATGTGTGATGCAGTAATGTTGGCAGTGTTAACAGATGGCAAAATATTGCTACCATATGTGGTACAGAAGCTTAAAGCAATACCAAAGGAATAACTGCCTACTACAATAATTGTAAGGTGTCAAAATCAAAGATGAATGTTTACAGACATAATGAATGATTGGCTGAACACCATTTGAATCAGAAGACAGGATGTGCTTGTTCTAGGTGCTCTCAAAGGCCATCTAACAATAGCCAGATGTGAAGAATACTATCAAGAAAAGGAATATTGGTCTTCTTATACCAAAAGGAATAACATCATAGACCATGACCCTTAAAGACTATCTGAAGTCTTCACACTCAGAATGACTATCATCAGGGAATCACAGAATCATAGAGTAATTTAGTCTGGAAAGGTCCTTTAAGATCCCCAAGTCTAACTGTTAACCTAGCAATGTGTGTGAGTGTGTGTGCGCATGTGCATGTGTGTGTATTAAGGAGCAGTGGAATTCCTTCATCATTGAAGGCTTCATCCCAGAAACATCCCTAAAGAGAAGCTGTAAGTTCCTGTGGTACTGTACCACAATTTTAGCATATATCATGACATTTTAGTCATATCATGATGTTAACAGCAGCCCCATGGATTATCTACTTGAGAAGTTGAATAAACAAACTACTGAAGTTAGCTTTTGCACTGGTAGGAATGAACAGCTTTTGCTTCATTTTCTTGCAGATAAGAACTAATGGTCTGGAATACAAACTTAATTAAGGGTTAAGTTAAAGAGCTCAGGAGCTAATAAGATAATTTTAGTCTTTATTCTTGTAAGGACCACAGTACTCCATCTGAACACTGGTAGTTATTTGAACACAGTACTTCTATTAATTTTGTTATGGGAGATTAAAAAGTTAACATAGCCTAAATTATTTTTGATTAATGCTATTCTGTGGTGTAAATTTTTGTTTTAGAAGAATAAATGTTGCTTCCTAATTTCTAAATCTTTATTTTGATATAAAATTTTCTTTGACCAGATGGATGACAGCTATATTATTTTTTTCATATTCCTTTTAATTTAACAACAAATGTTCACAGAAAACAATGAAATTAATCCATGCTCTTCCAAAACACATCATCTGCCATAGGCTTTGTAATAATACCATAGAAATATTTGACTACAATATCAGGTTTTAGGGAAAAGATTTATATTCTCCCCTAGGCAAAATTCTTCATGAGTTAACTAGAAGTATACATTTGGGTTTTGGTAAAAATGGTCACAATGATGGTTTGATCTGAAAAACTTTAAATTTAAGCTCCTGGACTAGAACTTTGAGTATTTTACACTTATTCACTCATCTTGCTTGAAACTCAAACTAAAGCAGTCATACTCTTTCCATCTTTCAATAACTCTGGCTTGTATTTGGGTCCATGAGAAGGATAATCCTATTTATATTTGCTCTCTTCTCACCTTTCCATTTTTAAACTTTTTTTTTTTCAAGTTGTGAATATGATAAGAAAAATAAATCTTTATTTCTGTTATTACTTTGGTCCAACTCTGAGGAAAATAATTTTCAGTTTGCTTTAAATGGATTCACTTCTATACTATGAAATTAATAAAACAGTTCTATGAAAGGAACTCTGTGAGGGAAAATGATGGATTCAGACTATTAGGACAGATAGCTTTAGGGTAAAGCTTTGACATTATCAGTCACTAAGTATTATTTATCATGTATCAAATAGGACAAAGTGTGGTAATTCAAAAAAGCAAGGTCTTTCAAAAATCTGTTAATTGACATACCGTGGAAAGCCTTGTTCCCTCCTCCAGAATAAAGGTAAAAGTGGACTGGAATGAGAAGAGGGTGATTCAGAGCCAGATGATCAGCCTGTAAAAAGAAAAGATAGAGGGATTATTAAAGAGATCTTCAATATACTGATTATTTTTTTTCTTTTTTTTTCGTGAAAAGGATGGGTAGGGATAAAATCTTTGTAACTTTGTAAAGATCACACTTGTAAGATTCAGGGAGACCCATAAAACTGCTAGTCAGCAGGAGCTAGGATAAAGCTAGAAAAGATGCATTTCTTGCAACAGGTTTTTGCTAAACTATGTTCTGGATTTAAGAAGCTTAGAGGAACCCAGGGAAAGTGTGGAAAAATATTGAAAAGGTAAGCCACTGTGGATTGCTAGATAGACCTATCATGCTTGGTCTGAGGAATCTGTTCACATTAGTTTGACATTCAGAGGATACTGCAGTGACATGATTATATAAGTTTGCTCTGTTCCTAATCTTCCCTAGACATCCGCTTAGGTTTGCTGTTGGAGAAATAACATTGAGTTAGGTTGATGCCTGGTCTCAGCTAGTAAAACTATTCTCACATTCTTTTGCCTTTTCAAAGCCCACCAAAACCACTAATCTGATGGATGAAATGCTGCACTAGTAACAAGGAATATTCATCATTCAGTGAGTGAAAATCCTTAACCTTATACTCAATTATGCATCTAAGTATTCTCATCTGACCACTTACGAAAGAGTAGAACTACTCTTAACCTAGACAAAGATGTCTAACCAGATTCCTTTCTATGCCATAGTTTTGCACTGGGTTATAAACTATGATTAGACCCACAGGGAATGAGAACCGCCATCACTTTATGTGTACTTGTCACTGTGCAGTCACTGTGCTCTGGTACATTCTCCAATAATTACAAGAAAAACTTGGATTGATGTGATTTTTTTTTGTTGCACCTGCCAACACTTACCAGATCACATCTAGTAATAAGGGCAAGGTTCCACTGCTGAAAGGAAAAAAGGGGAAAAAAAGGTGTAAAGGAATGGTTTGCCAGCTTCTGGAAAGGTCCAGGCTTTCACGAACCTGGCAGTGAGCTACCGCATTACCTAGAATGAACAGACAGAAATTTTATTTTCCAAAGCCTTATTCTTCCTTCACAGGCCTGTAAGCTCATGAAAACACACAAGCAGTTGAGATAACAGTCAGTTAAAGTCTAAGATTAGTTTTGTACTTAAAGTGTGCTGAAGTGCTTTTCTGGGCCTGGGCCAGACACTCAGCATCTTCCAGGATCAAGTTCATATTTACGAGTGCTTCATAAGTTGAAGAAAATCATAAAATTGAATGGTTTTGTTCCCATAAAAAGGGAAATATAAAGTACTCATTTCAAAGTAACCATGAGAAAAGTACTTATAGAACATTTTTTCCTTTGTTAATTAAGCAAAAATTTCATCTGGGAGGAACATTTCCTGGCAGCTGATGTTCAGTGAGAGTCATGAGTTTTAATTGCCTCTTAAATCTATGGCATCTCTATGAACAAACAGGAGGAGCATATCCACTTTGAGTGTATGCACAGTTTTATTTATGACAGATATGAGAATGTTTTCCAATTGATTAGTTCCTTTTTATTCCAAGGAGGCTGTGGCCAACTGCTGCAACCCTAGATTTTCTGCATCAACAGAGTTGATGCAGAAAAACCTTTTAAAGAGAACATCCAGAGTTTTGAAATCTGTACTAACATGAAAGGCATATTCCATTTAAAATTATTGAAAACTTGACTATGTGGCTTTTAAAGTTTGACAAAAATCTTTAGTTCTAAACAAGCAGCTGTTTCTAGGTTGTCACTTTGCATGATATGAAGGTTAACTAGGAACCAGCTGCTAAAGTACACTTAATCAGTTACCAAGCTACATTCTGTGATCTAGAAAACAACTCAGTATTTAATATTTTTGTTTTTCTAACATACAAAGAGAATGCATTTATGAAATACTTTCCATTTTATTCTAATAGTAATAATAAAGTAGCAATTCAGAATGTTTTCTTTCCTCTGAATCAGCTGCCAGTACAAAGAATATCTCATGTAAACAGCTCTCAGAGAGACTATATTGGTTCATTGCATTTTCAGAGGCCTAGATGAGATGGTAGGAGACAATATGTCGTTATTTCACCTATTTGGATGTGTAATAGTAAGGCTGGAAAGTAGCTGTGTACTGGATGTAAGTCTTCATCCTTTCTGGATTAGTTTATACTCTTGATTCTGAGCTATTGAAGCCCTTGATTTCATTTATCAGTATGTTATTACGTGAAAAGACATAAGCTGACCTTTTTGGTGGTGGTATGCTTTGTGTTACTTTGCATCTTTACTTTCTGCAAAGTACTTTGCTCATGTCACCTAAACCAGTGAAGCATTTGAAAATTTGCAGATTAGCCTACAAAGGACTGTATGAGGTTAATTTATTTGTTTCCTCATTAGAGTAAATCAATACTATGTCTATTTTTTCCTTCTACTTTTTTTTTTTTTTTTACAACTACATCCAGTATTTCTTCAAGAATAAATTTAGTGTAATGAATGGAAGACACAGCTCTTGCTCATATTGCACAAGACTATTAAAGGGATGACATTTTTCTGAAAGGAAGATATTATTCAATTTATGAACTTGAAGTCATTTTGAGTGGTTAAATCTGTACTGGGTTTATTTTGAGGACAATGTTAACTGTAAAAACTGATATCTGAACTGATGTCTAAACCGCAGGGAGAAGGAAAGGAATAATTTAAAAGAAAAAGGGCAGGACTGTGGCTAAAAGCAGGCCTGTGGCTAACAGCAGGCCTGGGTATAGTAGAAAACTCAGGTACTGCAACCATGAGGGTCAAGTGAAGATTAGAGGTCAGATAGATGGTCAGCTAAACTGGGAATCACAGCATTGAGGAGGCTTTTGAAAGACTAACCAAAAAGGAAGCAAGGACATGTAAACCAACTTCGAGTATAAATAAACCCTTGAAGTTCATGAAGCAAGGAAAGTGATTAATATGGCAACTGTGAGTGAAGATCTCTACCACAGGACTGTTCTTCAGGAATCCTGTAACTTCCAAAGAGTCCTTACCAAGGCATTAACTTCAGAAATTGAGCCTGAAGTGGGGTCAGTTTCCATATGAGAAATGGAAAAGTAAATGATAGATATTGCATAGTTAGTAAAAGTACCTTTGCATGTATTATGTACACATACCAAAAACCAGATGCTGATCTGGTGATATTGATTGTAAGCTAACAAGTGGCTTTCAAATACCGCTGTGGTAGGCAGAGCATAACTTAATACAGCCTGAAAAAATATTCAATCTCATATCTACTTAGAACGAGACTCTAAAACAATACAATACAATAAACCAGGTTGGAAGAGACCTTCAAGATCACTGTGTCCAACCCATCAACCAATCCAACCCACCTAAACAACTAAACCATGGCACCAAGCACCCCATCAAGTCCGTGCCAGTGCTTTATCACTCTCAGAGTAGTTCTTTCTTATGTTTAGATAGATCTTTGAGTATTTTAGTTTGTACCCATTACCCCATGTCCTATCACTGGGCACCACTGGAGGGAATTTGGCCCCATCCTCTTGACACCTAACCTTTGGACATTTATAATCATTGAGAAGATTCCCAAACATTTGAGCAGTTTGCAAGTTTGAAATTCTCTTCAATACTACTCAGTCCTAAGCATCTGAATCCATTAAGGTAACTGCCATTTTTTTCATTCAAAAAATAAACACTGAGATCTTTAAAATCTCCTCCAGAAAACTGATTTTTTTTTTTATTTAATGAAAAACAAAGAAGGACTAATGAGAGTTATTTGGGTCTTTGTTTTTAACTCATTAATTTTAGCTTTAAAAAAAAAATCAAAAACATTATATAGGTTACAATAATAGGTTAATAGTTTCTGTTGGTATTCTATGTGAATCCATAACATGAAAGACAATTCAAAATGAGTAAAAAATTGGCATGATTGAAATCAGCTATTATGGCCAGAAATGGTATTTTTAATAATAGGTAGTCTTAGAGAGGGTTTTACTGAGGACATATTTGAAGGATGGTTTCCACAGAAAGATGCTCCCTTCGTATTGCAGGGCTATTTGATGAAAATGTCTATTGGTGTTTAAAGGTAAGCTAGCTGAAAGAACACCAGTTTCATACAGAAAGGCTGAGTCATCTTGTGTATTCACAGTAATGATCTAAACCTGATACAGACAGACCTTCCAAAGATTAAAAGGAAGTGAGGAAAATCATTAGGTAGAAATGGTACTACTGGAAATATGGGACAGAAAAATTCAGTTCTGCACAAAGCATTTCACCTTACAGCAAAGTTTATCTATCTTGCTTCTTTTAAAGGACTTGGCCTAAGGTGGTAGCTATCTAAAAACTACATTTCTCATCTAAGATCCTGTTCCCATAGAATATAGAAGAAAAAACGACCTGATAAGAAACAACTCCAGTATGAACTAGAACTTACATAAGACAGAAAAAATCCTTTCTTAGTCCTTCCCCACCCCTAACTTCCAAAGGTGCTACAAGTTGTCACAACTTCTGCCATGATACAAACCTGAACATAAAATCGTCAATGTTCAAATTGCCTTTGGTTATCTATATCATCTTCTACTGGGATAAAATTATCTGGTTGAGCAGCCGAGATAGTTGGAAATGACTTTTTAAAAACAATTTTTTTACACAATTTGATGTACAACCAATATCTAGTGAGATTTCAAATTTGATCATTTGGTCAAATTTTCATGCATTATTTCAATCTAATCACTGTTTGCAACCTTTGACCTTTAAAGTCACATTTTTATCACGTATTGTTTATAAAGAGGGTATGCATCAGCTATGCAATAAGCTGTGACACACGTAATTAAGAAGGCAGAGCTGTACCTAGATAAAGCCTCAAAACTGCCTTTGACTGGCTCACACAGGTGACTTCTTGTTCTCCAAACGCTTTCACTCACAGTCATTGCTGTGTCTACATGATATTACAGTGAAATTACACCATGTGTATGTATGCATCATGGAATAAAACTTTTTAAGTTTGGCTCAACTTTCAATATTTAAGCTTTTATTCACCATGAATAGCATTTGGTTTTGTTATGAACACCTTTGATAAAGGCCCTTTTAGAATTTTTTCATTTACTCTGTTGCATTAGCAACAGCACAGGAACTTTGTAATGGAGCAAATTTAAGTTGACCATGACTTTAATTTAATGTTATTGTTTGAGATTCAAGTCTCTATTAGGTTTCAAGCATCTGTTGTCTCTTTTGTATTAGTTTGCAAATCTTTTGTCCAAAATTTATCCTGCTTTAAAGCTTGCCCTTATGGATCCCTTTATAAGAGCATTAGGTACATACATATCTATTTTCCTTCTTGTATTTTAGACAATTAACAGGAGGTGCATATCCCTATTGACTATCTGGGCAACTAGCTTAAGACAATACACCTACCTTCTAGATGCTTAACCTTTCTTAGCCTCTTTTTCTAGAAATCTCAAACATTCTTTTTCCCCTTTCTCTTTCTTTTTTTCAATCATCTATGTGCTTTCCCCACTTATTTTAAAGATTCATTTCTCTGCAAGCTGTTTTTGCTGCACTGTTCTTGGTAATTGATTATCTTAAAAGGAGATGAGGAGCTTTATTCCTTATTACTTTCCTGCCACATATACAGCATATGTTACCTTTTTCAGTACTGCATTTAACACCTGTCTAAAGAAATATAAGCAAGTGCTAGAAGACAAAGAGCACTAAGATTAGTGAGAATGCTTTTTCTTAGAAGAGTATTACAGTGCAGTTGGATGGATATTATTTCTAATGATAAATTATTTTGAGAAGAGTTTTTATTATCTCATTTTTTCTAGAACTTTCATGTGAATTTTACATAGAGATACATCTAAAAATAACTTAGCTCTTTCAAGGATGGAAGTCTGCTAAAAGATTCAAATTACATTTGTGAAGGAATAAGGTAGGGACACATTTAAATCATACCAACATATATATATATATACACACACCCCTTTATTTTGATTTAATGAAAAGTTTATATGCTTCCTTAGTTAAAGTACTAGGAATTTTGAGGCAAATAATTTTTAAAACTATTATTTTGATTATTTGTTATTATACTTGGATCAAGAATCTACTTCTGATTATGCTTATTCTTATTACTACAAACACATTTCACAAATATTAAAAAAAATTATAAAATATATATGATAAAATTTAAAAAATCTGTCAAAAAAGGAACAGAAGTCACTAAATCATATCTCATTTCTGAAGCTCTGTAAAGCTATTTCCTTTTACTGCTTGATAATTGTTAGTTTCATGATTCATTTTAGACTGCAATAGGTGTGTTAAGGAAATTATAATGCTTGTAAATATAAGAATAAATATTATTATTTAATAATTAGTCTGTACTTGGGAACAGTTAATGACTATCAATCACCTACTGGCTGTCTAGCAAGTCCATCTGTACTTGAGCTGTGGTTCAAAAAGGGTGTAATACCAAAAACTCCAAAAATTGATTATCAAGTTCTGGACTTGCACAACTGATCAAATGCACCTGAATTTTCATCATCTGACTTGGGCTGATGTGGAAAACAATGTGACAAAAGTCAATTATCTCAGACCCTATAAAGAGAGACCACAAATGGCAGCCTTTGGAGCCTTTTAGCTCTTTTGGAACTGTGACCTGAATCTCTTCTGGGCTGGGATGACTCTCGGGACTCTGCTAGAAAAGCTGACAGAAGGCAGGGCAAGTCAACCTTCTAAAGACTCAGTTATCATCCTTTGAGGAATGTCAATGCATTGTGAGCATTTACTCCAAACTTGAGATAGGGGAGATTTTATCTATAGACTAGCCTCTTCAATCCACTTCTGTACCTGCCTGTATGTTTGATTCTACACATTTACATTCATGAGTATGGGTGCCTATATATTTGACTGGATCCAAATATTTCTGTGTGTCTGTGTGTTTGTATGTTTTGTACTTATATATATATAAAATATAAAAAAAACAGTTTAGCATACCCTGTAGTAAGTTAGTATGACTCTTGTCAGTCAAGTGAAACTTCAAGTCAGTTTCATTATAGCACATTCTACTGAATCACTTGTTAACCTTTAAATTGATCAGTCATTGAGTTCTGCTAAAATTAAACTTTTGGATTTACCTCATACTATTAATAAATTTCACTTTCTGCTAAACCAGAATGGTGTCAAACATTTTCATCTATGACAGGTGGCTGATACTAACTCAGCTGTGAGACAGATCCATGAGGAGGGAAGCATAGTCACGGGTCCCACAAACACTGACAGTGAGTAAAGAAGTGGAACCATGAATAAAGGTATGAATCTAAAAGCCAGCTGGCATGAGTTGGATTGCTTTTAGGTTTCATAAACAGAAAAAAGAGAAACTAATATGACAAGAAATATGAAGCAAGAGGAAATTATTCTGTCTGATCAAGGAAGGAGGAGTCTGGCAGAGAAAGAGTAGAGAGAAGAGGTGATCAAGCAAGATTATTAAGGAGTTGAGGGAGTTAACAGAGACTAGGCAAATGGAACCTGGAATGAGTAGCCTGAAGGTATGAACACTATAATATATATTCATATCAGGTAGGATAAATATGTAGAATAACAAAGGGTCCAAATGCAATTTTTGGCAGTGTCTGACAAGTGTTACACATTTGGAAAAAACGAGTGGACTCTATAGTGGAAGTTTCAACACTGGGCAACTGTGGAGTGGGACTTGGGACTTGAATAAGGGTGGCATGAAAGGCAGAGCAAGATGGATTGCAGGGTAAGAAAAGAGTGCTGTGTTTGGTCAAAACGTTCATCAGAGCTAGTGTTTTTGAAACAAAGCAAGAGGAGAATAATAATCATCAAAGAAAAGGAGAAGACTAAATAGTATATTAAAAAAAAACAGGCTTCAGTAATACAGGGTAAATTAGGAGATGATCAAGATGGAAAGGAAAAAAAATTAAACAATCAGGAAACTAGAGCTCTGTGTATAAGCTTCTAAAGGGTCTGACTTTCTCTCAAACAATACATTTGGATGAGAATGACCAGCAAATTTCAGAATTTCATAACCTTGAAATAAAGTCTTGCAAGCTCTTCTAAAAAGTGTTACAATGTTGCTGTATGAGCAGCATTTAAAGCAGGTATATTTCTTTAATACTAGCATTACTCAGAATTGACTAGATTTTGAGCTGAAATCTAGGAAGATATAATCTTGTCTTGAAAAGCTTGTAATTCAAAGACTCAGTCTTGTAAAGAGCTCTTCTGGGATTTTTCTAGTATAAAAGCTGAAGGGTCTACTGCCTTCTACAATTGTTAAAGAGCTTACAATATATAGTTAGAGAACACCTTCCTAATAGTCCTACATCAGTCCAAGCCTCTAATAGAGCCATTCAAGAAGCAGCACATAGTAACTTCAGAAACAGTTGGGTCAACATGCTTCCTTGGGGAACCATAGTGTTTTCTGGATGTCCAAAAGATAAATCACTGCTGATAATGGCTGACAATGCTTCAGCATATCTAGGCTAAAGCAACCCAGCTATACTCAGCTGCAGTAATAGAGTCCAATATCAGTGCTACCAAATGCAGCTGACATCAACAAGACTGACTTCATCAATTCAGCTAACTAGGTTAGCTTGTGCCGAGAAACACCAATTTTGTGAAACCAGAGATTAATTTTCATATTGCAAATTAATTAAATGTAATGAACTTAATATAAATGTTCAATTCTTTAACATATTGGTTTTAGTTTGGTTTTTTTTTTTTGAGAAAGTTGCAATCTGTTTTAAGAGAGGACAAATAAACTTCACCAGAGCCAATTTCTCATCTATGACACTTTATTTTCTCAGTAGTATTTGTCAAAAAAAAAAAAAACCAAAAACAAACAAAAAAAAACCCCACCAAACCAAAACACACACACACAAAAACACCCAAACCACAAAAATAGTAAACAACAAAATCTATCCTAATCAACAACAAGCCAGCATCACTCAGTGTTCCAAGTGCTTCCTTAACCACAACATGTTTTTTGCCAGGCTGTAGTCCTCCTCAGTAGTTTCAAGTGATCTAAATCTGAGAAAATATTTGATCTCATATATATGTGTAGACCTTGAATCACACCAAAGTTCAGGATTTCGAAACAATAATTCTAAACTCACATTTTTCCCCCACTCTTCTGTAAACCCAGACAAATAAGTTTCGCATCTTACAGTGGTTTACTTAAAAAGAAGAGTAAGCTAATTCTAAAATGATCTTCACAGAATCACAGGATGTTAGGGGTTGGAAGGGATCTCTGAAGATCGAGTCCAACTCCCCTGCCAGAGCAGGGCCATGGAAGCTAGCACAGGTTGCACAGAAACATATCCAGATGGGTCTTGAAAGTCTCCAGAGATCCACCACCTCTCTGGGGAGCCTGTTCCAGTGCTCTGTGACTCTTACAGTAAAGTTACTCCTCATGTTGAGGTGGAACCTCCTGTGCTGTAGTTTATATCCATTGCCCCTAGTCCTATCACAGGGTACAACTGAGAAGAGTTTGTCTCCTCCCTCCTGATACCCAGATATTCATAAATATTTATTAAATCCCCTCTCAGTCTTCTCTTCTCCAAACTATAAAGTCCCAGGTCTCTCAGCCTCTCCTCATAGGGCAAGTGGTCTAATCTCTTAATCATACTTGTAGCCCTCCATTGGACTCTCTCCAGCAGATCCCTGTCCCTCCTGAACTGGGAGCCCAAAATTGGAAGCAATATTCCAGGTATGGCCTCACCAGAGCAGAATAGAGGGGGAGGAAAACTACAGAATCACAGAATGTTAGGGGATAGAAAAGACCCTGCAAGAACATCTAGTCCAACCCCCCTGCCAGAGCAGGATCACCTATAGCAGATCACACAGGAGTGCATCCAGGAGAGTTTTTAATATCTTCAGAGAGGGAGACTCCACAACTCCCTGGGCAACCTGTTCCAGTGTTCCATCACCCTTGCAGTGAAAAAATGTTCCTCATGTTTACATGGAATGTCCTATGCCTCAACTTCCACCCATTGTCTCTTGGGCACCCGTTATCCCATTGGGCATCACTGAGAGGAGCCAGAATCCACCCACTTGGCACTCACCCTTAACACATTTATAAACATTAATGAAGTCACCCCTTAGTCTCCTCTTCTCCAAGCTAAAGAGCCCCAGGCCTCACCAGGGCAGAATAGAGGAGGAGGAGAACAGTAGGTGAGAAAATGACCACAATCTGTCTCCATTTAAATTCTCAATGTGAAAAATATCAAAGGTATCTTCAAGTTATCTACAACATGTTCATATGTTCCTGGTTTTGCCTTGCCACCACTGCAACTTCAGCCTAGGTGAGGTAAGCTTCACCTCTCCATGGTGCCCAGTGAGCAGCCTGTATCTGAACAGAGGGATGTCAGCCCAGGGACTCGCACATCAGGAGTACATGTGGGTCATGTGGAGGAGCTTTCTCACTCATTCAGATCCAAGGGTTGCAGAGAGCAGCAAGTACACACAGAGAGTGGAATCTCCCATATCTCACTCCAAAGAGCTGAACAAATAGAGGAATCCAAAATCGTGTGAAAAACAGAGGGTGTCTGAAACCCATAGGGCCTGTGACCGCAGAGTGGACGTGTGCAGTGGTGGGAACCTGTGAATGTACCTCTGCACACACGGTTGTGTCTGTCTGTGTGTGTTATTCAATTTGTTGGTAATTCTCAATACCTTTTTGTTTAGGGTCAGCCATAACAGAATTCCTAGGAGCCTTGTGCTGCTACCATGAAGAAAGTCTATGCTTGCCATTTGCAGCCAACACAACTTGAGTTCCCATCAGCTGTGCTGCTGAACTAATTAAAACACTGCTTTAGTGTTTTTGAACAGAAAATATGAGTAGGCTGAGGATTTTTAATGTACCCACACTAATGAATAGCTTGTTCAGATTACAGTATTGAAGAAAGTCAATAATAGGGCAGTCTTTCAAGATTTCCTTTGGCAGAGACCAATTCCTAATTATGTCCCCGAGTTGAGGCACTTTGGCTTATATACACCAGAGTTCTCAAGTGCTGAGTAAAATGAAAATGTAAAGCTTTCATAATCTGCACAAGACAGAAAGAGAAATAAAAATGGAAATGCACCAAAATTAGCAGATGGGACAAAACCATGCCATAATTCCCTCTTTCCTGGCCTGACTTGTAGCTATTATTTTATTACCCTCCTGGAATTTTACTGAGATGGACGCATTTAGCTCTTCATCCCAGGTGTTATAAATATTTGAAATAGATTGTTTTAAAGTAAAACAGCTTTAAAAATTTATAAACAGATTTGGGAGGGATGTTTCAGTAGAATACAGGAGGCTATGCTTTTTTGCCACCTTTTTTTTCCCCCACACAAAAAAAAAATCCTCCAAGAAACAGCAACGACAAAAACAACTACCAATAATCTTAAAGTAAATGCACATCCATTTCCTGCCATCTGAAAAAAGAGCCAAGCAACATGTATCAAATTGAAAAGTCTTTGATGGGTTTGTCAGCTGTCATATAGATTGACCAGAAAATTAATATTGCCAGATATTCACAGGTTCATAGAATCATAGGATCAACAAGGTTGGAAGAGACCTCAAAGATCATCAAGTCCAACCTGTCACGACAGACCTCATGACTACTAAACCATGGCACCAAGTGCCACGTCCAATCCCTTCTTGAACACCTCCAGGGGTGGTGACTCCACCACCTCACAGGGCAGTCTATTCCAATCATAGAATCATAGAATCAGTCAGGGTTGGGAGGGGCCACAAGGATCATCTAGTTCCAGCACCCCTGCCATGGACAGGGACACCTCCCACTAGATCAGGCTGGCCAGAGCTTCATCCAGTCTGGTCTTAAACACTTCCAGGGATGGGGCCTCAACCACCTCCCTGGACAACCCATTCCAGGGCTTCACCACTCTCACAGTGAAGAACTTCTTCCTCATGTCCAGTCTGAATCTCCCCAGCTCCAGCTTCTTTCCATTCCCCCTAGTCCTATCACTACCTGATAGCCTAAGAAGTCCCTCCCCAGCCTACTTGTAGGCCTCACAATAAGGTCACCTCAGAGCCCCAACTCTTTCAGTCTGTCCTCATAGGAGAGGTGCTCTAGTCCTCTAATCATCCTCATGGCCCTTCTCCAAACACGTTCCAGCATGTCCATATCCCTCTTGTAACAGGGGCTCCAGAACTCTCTCAGTGAAGAACTTTCTCCTAACCTCGAGCCTAAACTTCCCCTGGTGCAGCTTGAGATGGTGTCCTCTTGTTCTGGTGCTGGTTGCCTGGGAGAAGAGACCAACCGCCTCCTGGCTACAACCTCCCTTCAGGTAGTTGTAGACAGCAATACGGTCTCCCCTGAGCCTCCTCTTCTCCAGGCTAAACAACCCTAGCTCCCTCAGCTTCTCCTTATAGGGCTTATGCTTGAGGCCTCTCACCAGCCTCGTTGTCCTTCTCTGGACACATTCAAGAGTCTCAATGTCCTTCTTAAATTGAGGGGCCCATCACCTTACTAAAGTATTGCCTCTATTCTATTTGTATATTGTGTAAATAATTTTCTTTTTTTGTAGTTATAACCTGCTGGAGTTATCCCATAGATCAATAACAGTTCTTAAGTCAAAGGAGAGTACATACCTCATCTTTTGGAAGGGTTGATACTGACAGCAGATTAAGCTTTCCTGGGTTTGGGGTTTTTTTCCTTTTTGAAGTGAGCAGTTCCAAGCATATTGAGAGTCATTATTGATTTCAATGTCACTGCATTTCTACACCTGAAACATTATAATATGCATTTTCAGTTAAAACTGCTAGAGAGAAATTGAAGGTAATTTGAGATATGCCATGTCAAAACTCCTGTGTTCTTAGTTATTTGATGGCACAGAAGAGAACTTTCACATTCATTGTTTTAATTGGTTCCTGCTCAACAGCTGCATTATTTAGTTTTCCTCTCTAGGAACATGGATTTGTTTACTATGCTGATTTAAAGTGCACATCTACAAAAAGAAGGACCTGACATGTTATAAAAAAATTTTATACTAACCTATCAAATTCTTAAAACATCCATATTGCTTCAACTCATGATCCCTTTGTTTTGGTTTTCATTTAACCATCTAAACAGTTCCTTACAAAAGGTAGAAAGAAGATTGTGCAAAAAGTCTAAAATTCTTAGTTATGACAGCGTGGAGTGTTCTATGCCCACTGTTGTCCATACTTACCAGTATAATCTCATTGGATTCTTATTCCTTTCCATATGTCTGTTTTAAACAATGATTCTTGTTCCATCCATCCTTAGATTATTAACTCTTTCGGACAGCCATCATCCTGTGTCATCCCCCTTCTACAGTGTTTAGTCTGTTTCTGAGATCACGCAACTTCACTGTAGCAGAACTTGTCAGATGACTGATTCATACTGCATTACATAATTGTAATCTCCTGTACAAAAAAAAAAAACCCAAAATACTAATTTTCTTTTAAAAATAATTTAGAATTTGATTTCAAGCTTTCTTATGCATTTTAAAGATTGGGAAAAGAGACTATTTATCAGATACAGTCAATATGTATTTTTATACATTAGTTTCTGTGAGCAGCCTGATCACTGCAGAGGGAGTTGGAATGGGTGACCTTTAGAAGTGGCTTCCAACTCAAATCATTCTCTGATCCTATGATATATCTGATTAAAATCTTGATCATTATTGCACTCAACAATATTACAGCTAAGTAAGCTCACAACCCCCCCATACCTATTTGTTATCTTTCTGTGGCCTCATTTTATATTCTGGCATATGTCTTTGTTAAGTGTCGAAATTTCAGCCTGCTGCACAAAGGCTGATGCAAGTAACTCCAGCTTCAGACATGTCAAATGTACAGGAGGAAAAAAAAACCACACCTTTGAAAATATCAGCTTAGTCACAAGAATAGAACTAGAGCAAAACTTCAAGAGGACATCAGCTTTTCAAACTTCAGCCTGAATTACAAAACCCATCACAGTATGTTAGGAAAATCTACTATTACTTTGGGTTATCCACACATGCAAATTTTTGAAGTGTTAGAAGGGCATTTCTTTGCCAGGGCTGACATTACTATGTTTAAACAGATTCTGTCTCAGGGAAGATCACTAAGAGCACATCTAAGAAACTATGTTTCAGTAACACATTGTGAAGACTTGCAACAAAGGAAAAGCACTGTGATACCTTTGCTAAATTCTATTATTAAAATATAATTTGTATACATACAGATAATGGCTGCTGTCTGAGGTTTAAATTACCTCTTCATTTTTATGACAGGAAGCCCCCTAAAGCAAGGAGAGTTGAAAAGTGAGCTAGCAGCCATTAATTTTATCCAGACTTGCTCCAACATCCCAATACATCTTTTTGGAAACTTTGTAATAACAGTGGCTAAAAGTCTTTAAATCACAGAATCTGCCATTTACATCATATTTTTCCTATTAATGATTTACTTCTGCAGAAGCAGAAAATGTTGCTTTAATTAACATTATCTTCTATTATTTTGTTTCTCATTAGTGTATAAATCCACCACCTAAAGATAATGGCTGAGCAGACGTGCTATCCTTAAAGCTACCAGATTGTCCTTGCAGAATGCTTGTCCTTTGCCCACTACACCTTCAAGTCTTCATGACCATGACAAACCTATCAGCACATTATTTAAACTTACAGTGTATTGAGTTTTGCTTTCTTTCTCACCCTTATCCAACTTTGTCTGCTTAATCTTTACATTCTTTCAAAACACTTTCCTCTTTATTCCCCATTTTGCATACCAATATATACATATATATATAGGTATTTATATATATGTTATATGTGGGTTTCTACTCATGCTATCAGAGTGGCCAGCTTTGGAAATACGCATCATGAGTTGATCTAAAGTCAGCTGAAGTAACCTCAGACTAGAATACATTTCTTGACTAAATAAGTAGCAGCTAGACTACAGCTGTCAGACAGAAGTAAAATGTGAGAATGAAGGTCACCATTCTGGAGAAAATCTTTTACATTGTGATCAGACAGGGCTGATCAGAAAATAACAATCTATGACAGATAAGGTGGCCTTAAGTAGGCATATTGGCAGTGAGTGATCCCTATGTGGAAGCCTATACCTGCCTGAGGGAGAAAAGTCAAAGTAAGGTTTCTGCATAATTTTTCTAATTGAAAGAGGCATTGATAGGGGAGAGGCAAAAGTTTGTCCTCCTTGAAATATAAGGGACAAAAAATGAACATTAATTAACTACAAAACTCTTTTGGAAATCTGGAATACAGTGTGTTGACACAACTTTAGCAAAATTATGAATGTATGCAGCACACAGATTTGGAGGCAGTAAAATGTCAAACCTGAAATAAACCTATCAATAACACAATCGAACTTTTCTTCACAGATACCAACAATTAGAGTATTGAGATTATAGCTGAGTCCAAGTGGTTTATTTACTTTCAAAGACATTTTCTTTCACCTTAGAAAAATGTTTTCTTTAGTAATCTTTACTTCAGCTAATTTGCTTGGCAGTTTTACTAAGACTATAGAACACTGCCTTCAGGTGACACAGGAAGGCTGCCTTCTGAGAGTTTTGTCAGACTACTTAGTTTTTCCAAAGCACTGAGAATCAGTCAGCTCCTACCTCTTGCTTCTGTGGGAAATAGGATAAAAATTTCATCATAGTGGAATGTGATTTCTCAACAAAGCAAATTATGAAACCTAAAAAACTCTTTCAGAACTTTGTATGACCTCATTTTCATTAAAAACTGCTTAGCTAGTTAAAATAATACATGCACATTTGTACTTTTAAACAGCGTGGAGGAACAGATAAGCTGAACCTTATCAACCAAAACTGTATGTTTAAAGAAAAATTTAAGTTTCTTGTAATCATAAAGATTATGGGAAATTATTTAAAAATCAGTAATATAGTTGGATTACTTGTTTTGTTTTGTTTTAATATACATACCAACAGAAGGCTGTTAGATTCCTATGGCTTTATTCTAGTGTCACATGGTAAATCATATTTACTACCCTTTGCTGCAGATGAGAACTAAATCCTTCTTTGTGAAAAAGAAACCAGTAAGTAGAGTTCATAATTTTCCATCTATGTCATGTAAATGCCACTAGTTAAACTTTTCTTTCAATTTCTCTCTGGGCCCATTTTCTTTTTATTCAGATTTGACTTAAAAGTAGGTGTTCACATTTCATAACATCCTTAACGTGTTTTAATATTCCATTCAAATTTATTCTCTATTTCTTGCATGAGTATCTCTCTCAGTTCTTCAAATCACCAGTCCCTTCAAAGCTTCTGAAGTTCATCAGTTTGCTTACTTGAGCTTTATTTGGAGAATATTTAATGGTTTTGACACTTCAAACCTTTAATTTTTAAATTTATTCTTTTTGCATCGAAGACTTTGGCAGGACCTTCCCTTCCAATACCTGAAGACAACCTATAGGAAGGCTAGGACTTTTTACAAGAACATTCACTGTTAGGACAAGAGGAAATGGATTTACGTAGAAGGATAATAGGTTTACACTGGATCTTAGGAAGAAATTCTTCACTACAAGGGTAGTAAGACTCTGGAATGGACTGTTCAGAAAGGTTGTAGTTCCCCCTCCCTGGAGATGTTCAAGGCCAGGTTGGATGGGGCTTTGAGTAACCTGGTCTATTTCAGAAGCATCTCTGCCCATGGCAGGGAGGTTGGATTAGATGATCTCTAAGGTCTCTTCCAGCCTAAGACATTCTATGAGTATTAAATTGAAGGGTTTATGAGGTAAATTGCACTAACCTAGGCTATAATTTGGAGGATTGCCATACGGTATCAATAAATAATTTCTTGGTAGGCTTCCACTGTGCTTCAAATGGATAAATGTATTCAGGAACGCATACTTAAATGTATATCATTCCACTCTGAATTACATCAAATGCCAATTAACCACCTAGAAATGGCTGACAATGGCTTCATCACATGACTGATAAGGAGTATCTGAAGGCTGTATGTGCCATGAGGAATGTAGGAATATTTTGCTAATATATTGGTGACATTTTTTCTCACCTGCTTCACAGAATCCATCTTTCCAGAATTGAGGAATATTCACCATTTCCCCATTTCAGTGAAAACATTTTTAGTTACAGCAGATGTCCACAGCATCATTAGTCCTCCCAAGTGAAACAGCTATTAAAAAAATAATGAAAAAAAATCACCCAAAACAACAGAAACTGAATCACTTTTAGTTACTGCTGTTCTGTTCATAGAAAACTGAAAACTGGAAAGAATTTCCGAATTCCATAGCAAGGCAGTCAGGATTGGGATAGGATTCCTTTAAAGAACATTTAAAGGAATTGGATGTTGTTTCTCCTGAACTGACAACAGAAAAATTTTGACACTTCGATTCCAAATCTGGCTGAAGAAGACTTTTGAAGGTAGTTCATCTTATTTTTGATCCTTTGTAAATCATCCCTTCGACAAGTGGGCCCAGAGCTTGTTCTTGGACCTGAACGCAAAGCAAATACACTTTTGCCTTTGGCTACTCTATCCATTCTGTGAAGCAATCAATGACAAGGTGAGACACTGAATTAGAATTCAAGTCCGCTTCCAGAGTTTCTTTCCCGAGCATCAATCCCCAACTCTGACGTTAGATATAAGCCTAAACATAGGTTGTCAACAGTGACCCTGGTTTTGTAGGTTATGACAAATTGAAAAGCTTGGATATAATTTCAGAATAGGAGTCTATTTTTATAGCTGCCTTCATTTCTTTTCTCACATCTACAGCGGCAGCACAGAATAAGCCTCTGCATATGAAATCATATCATTTCAGCAAACCTAAAACTTTTACAATGATCTTTATATTCAATACTTAATTTTGGTGGCTAACATTGTTGTTATTGATTTCTAAGACTGGAAAAATATCAGCTGGGTTGGCTTTCTTTCTGTTTTGTTTTTTTATTTTTGTTTTCCCCCCCTGAGGCCCACAGAGAATACTGCATTTTATCATTTACATTCCGTTCCATGTACTAGTACAGCTGGTGACGTTCTATAGAGAATTACTTTCTGCACTTAGGGGAAGAAATAGGTCAGATGCACTTCAGTGAAACAAGAGCTTAGAAAAAGAAATTGTGTAGAGCCAGAAATGAAAACATTGTAATCAGCAGACTGCTGCTGCTGTACCTTTGACCTATGCCAAACTTCTTGCCAGCATACAACTGAAACTTCTGCATTCTAAAATATCTGTTCTCCACACTGCTTTTTTTCAGTTTAACTATTAAAAGTTAGGGGTTTGTTGTTGTTTTTGTTGTTGTAGGTTTTTTATTTTTGTTTCTGAAAATGTGAGGAACGTGATACTTTATGCTTTAATATACAACATTTCAAAAATGTAAAGTTAACTAGACCAAAATCCCCTGTATTTATGAGCTGGGTCATATCAGCAACCTTAATTTAGAGTTGTCAGAACTGAATCATTAAAAAGTCAGCATCAAAGGTGAGATCAGGAATAGAACCGTGCATACATACCTAAAATTTTTTCTCAATGATCACAAGTACAACAGATTCACTTACAAATACAGTCTACAATTACTACATTTTAACCTATGAGCAGAAATGTCTCGCTCTACTGACTACTGGCTGCTCTGCTAGTGGTAGCTACACTGCTGAACCAAGCACAGAAGTGCTGATGAAAGCACTGCTGTACCCTTCACTACAACCACGCTTCTAAGAGTGAGATGTCTCCTTGCAGCTGCTATACTAAATTCCCTATTCAAATGAATTGACTAACAAGATGTCAGCCATATTTGCACTTATTAGCACCAAGGGTCCTTTTATTAATTGTGTTCATAGTACATATGCTAAAATACATTTTCCCACTGCTATTAGATAAATTCAGCTTTGCATTAATATTTAAAATTCTTAAAAGTAGAAACTGTTTAAACTGTCATCACCATAAATCTAAAGCCAAGCAGAAAGCCTGCAGTAAGTGTAAAGAATAACATAATTCTTTTGAGAAAACTCTTCAAAAGGATCAAATATATTTTTATTTAAAGGTTATTCCTGTCTTTGGAAAAAAGCTTACCTGCTCGGATGAGACTTTGGAATGTTTCAGGACAAGACAAGCCTTGAAGATGAATTCATCTAAAATTTACCCTTTACTATACAAGATTTCAGAAAGTTGTCAAAGTTCATAGCTCGGAGAAATAGGACAGAGCAGGAGTTTCATTAACATATCCAGCAGAGAGCAAATTGAGTGACCCAAATACTATCACAGGGGCAAAGACTGACAAATGCTTTTCTGGTTCTCTGCATTTTGATAGGGGACAACTAATAAAATATTCTGTATCTCTCTTGGCCATCTTCATCTTTCCTGAGGAAAAACATATTTGTCTGTGGCAAGAGACTGCATCTATACTTACTTGGAGGAGAGAAGAGGAAAGTTAGTGACACCACTGTTATTCCATCCTAATCTCCATCTTTACCTTAATTGACCTTCTCTCTGGTACAGTAGTTGCCATGGTAAAACTGTAATCTAAATCTTGGATGTTACTGCTTTCCCTTCCATACAAAATGTCACCAAATTGTGATTTTTTTTTCTTTGCCTGAAAGAATGGTTTTAAAAGGTCATCAATAATAATAAATACAAACCAACTAAACACACACACCAAAAAACAACTCTCAGTTTCACTCTAAGATTTGGGTAAGTTGTCTCATGCAAGGTGTCACATACTGTAGCTTCTGGAGCTGTCTATTCATGAGATACAAAACACTATCTCCTGTCACATATGTTGTTACTTACAGGGCATTTTTTGACAGGTTTATCTGCTTTCAGAAATAAGGCAAGACTTCTATTTTGACATTAAAACTGTCACACAGAATACATGACAGGCATTATTAGTACAGAAGTTAACAGTAGTGTGCATAATGTTCAGACTGGTAACAAATTAATCAGATTTATTTCATTATACGTAATCTGCTCTAGATAACTGAAGTTCTCCATAAGCCACTCTCATCAGTGACTGGTCTCTCAAACTGTGAATTACTAGATTTCAAGCTGTAACCATGTTTAAATTATTTAGAATAAACTGAGATGTACACCAGAAGAATAACATCTATTAAGTTAGGGGAAAAGTCAGAAAAATTAGATGGTTATCACTGTGCTTTGATCTATCCCACAGCAGGGCAGTAATCTCAAGCATGTTCAACAGGGTGCATCTGAGTCTGTCACAGCCCTGTGTTATCTGGATACAGATGTTCTACTTGTCACACACAAAATTATAGACAACCACAGTGATATATGTATCACCCCAGCTGCAAGTGACATGAACATGTCTACAATCCTGCTTGCCATTCCTTTATTACTTTCACACAAACCCCAAAAAATGTACATGTCACAGGATGTTCCGTAGTGGACCAAAACCTTCTGAGATTACAAGAAATTCCCTGATAAATAAAGATTAAAAAGTGGTTGTTAAATACTTTGATCAAGTAACTTTGGGAAAAAAAAAACAAACAAACAAACAAAAAAAAAAAACACCCACAAATTTTCCAGAGTGTTTTTCTGGATTAATTTTAAGAAAGCGTCCACCTTTTAAACCAACTAAGAAGTGTAGTCCTAATTTATTCAAAGAACTCCTTTTGACATGTCCAGAGAAGGGCAGTGAGGCTGGTGAGAGGTCTCAAGCACAAGCCCTATGAGGAGAGGCTGAGGGAGCTGAGATTGTTTAGCCTAGAGAAGAGGAGGCTCAGGGGAGACCTTGTTGCTCTCCACAACTACCTGAAGGGTGGTTGTAGCCAGGAAGGGGTTGGTCTCTTCTCCCAGGCAACCAGCACCAGAACAAGAGGACACAGTCTCAAGCTGCACCAGGGGAAGTTTAGGCTCGAGGTGAGGAGAAAGTTCTTCACAGAGAGAGTCGTTAGTCATTGGAATGGGCTGCCCGGGGTGGTGGTGGAGTCACCATCCCTGGAGGTGTTCAAGAGGGGATTGGACGCAGCACTTGGTGCCATGGTTTAGTCATGAGGTCTGTGGTGACAGGTTGGACTTCATGATCTTTGAGGTCTCTTCCAACCTTGGTGATTCTGTGAAAATGAAGAGAAGCACAAGATAAAATATAGAGAATAATTGTCATTTTCTCAATAGATAATAATTGTAATTTTAAATGCTTTTTAATTTTTAAAAAAAGTCCCCATTATTTATTTTATTTTTTCTATTAATCTATATCCTTTGTAAATATTTATCACGTTCTTCTACACTTGCATTCTACTTGAATTTTAAAAAAAATTAAAAAATAATTTCACCTTGGCTTAGTTGTGAAAGTTTGACACTGAAATTTGTTTCAAACATTTAAAATGTATGCTCTTGCAGGTATTGTAGCAGCACAGAAAGAAAGATAGAGTTTTAATTAGCATAGGGGAAACTTCTTAAATGCAGCAGACTACTTATAACAATGCAATATTTTTTTCCCCAAGCTGCAGTCAAGAGGAAAATGCTGTTTCATACCTTACTTTATCATTTCAACTAGGAAACTGCATTCACTGATGATGCTACATCATCAGGTAAGTATGCAGGTACACATAGGTACATGTAGGCATGATGATTTTACACTTAGGAAGCCACATCATCTGAACCATTATATATTAATCCTTATTTTCTCTCTCTCCTGTGGTATGTTTCCAATACATTACTTCATTCTTATCTGCAGGGAAAACAGAGTTATCCTTGCAACAGTAAGTAACATAGGCTGGAAAAACAAGTAAATTAAGTAGTAGCAAAAGGAAATTAAAGAACAGATTAAGCATTCCAGTGCATAGGTATTTGTCATCACCTGAAATGTTTCTGTTACTTCAGCAAAAGGTGACCTTTACTTTATATATATATGCATAAATTTATTTGTGTATGTATGTCTCTGTGTATGCAGCATACCAAGGGATAAGTATTCATCCTAAGTGTTTGGGATTTTTTGTGGATGGATAGAATAGAATAGAATAGAATAGAATAGAATAGAATAGAATAGACCAGACCAGACCAGACCAGACCAGGATGGATGGATGAGTGTATTTGTACACACACACATAAACACAAATATCTGGCAATTTCTGTGTAAAATGTGGATACCTGTGTTTATATGTATTTATGTATTACAATGAGCTCATATATTTTTAAAGCATTTGCACAGATCTATGAGAAATAATTGAATATTTCATCCTAAGGCAGTTCACCACCATTCTTTCATTACCCTAGATGAAATAATCTTTTGTCACAAGGGATAGTGAATATTTATAGTTGAAAATTATGTTTCTTAAAAAGGACGTGTAACTTCATTCACACCCGTCCATTCCACATCCCCTCCCCCTCTTCCCCTGCCTTTCCCCCTCCCCCCCATCAAAACTAACAGAACTCAGAAACCTGTCCAGTCAGTAAAACAAAATAAAATGAACATGAAATATCTGCACTGGAAAAAAAAAAAGAGTGAATGTAATAGTAGTTAAAGCCTATGCTTAAGCCCGGGGATATAGTCATTCCTTGAATAAAACCAAACTAATAGTTGTGCTATACAATCATACCTGCAAGGTTTTTAGAAATAGATGGGTTCTTATGTGCTATCCTAAGTCTTCTAACATAGTCTCTAGCTAACCTCTTCTTTGGATGCATGAATTTGAATAAAGGGAGGAAGTCTGGTGATATGAAAGAATATTTAGATATTAAGAATGTTTTCTATTTTCTGGACATGTTTTAAATTGATGTTTCAGAGGGCAATATTATGGTAGAAAACTGTTAGACATTGCTGAGAAACAATAGGATGTTTCATGAAGAACCTGACAAGCAAAATTTGCAAGAAAATAATATGTTATGGTGATTTCTTTTTCTCCAAAATGATGCTTATTTTAACATTTTTTTTTGTAGTGACATTAGCTGTAGAATGGAAAAAATAGAACTGCTTCTTAATTAGCAAAAGCTAGAAGCACAATGTTAATGCCCATAACAAATGATATTAGAGGAATCTGAAAAACTGTGTAGCAACAGTAATACTAAACAACATTCAAATGTCATATACACACTTTGAAAAAGGACAAAACAGTAATTTTTCAACATATTTTCACTATTAAAGGGAAAATTATGCTTTGACAACATACTTAAAAGTTCTTATTGCTTCTGTTTGGGAGAGAGTTGACTATGTTTATACTGTCAAAGGGAGCTTTTTTCCAAATCAGTATCTCTGCTTTTCCTTATGCACTGAACTAAGTAAAACACAGCAGCACACTATTTTATAAAATCTAATGATCAGCTCACACACTAATTTGTAAAATATGTTTGATCTTAATTTTCTTCCCCTTATTTTAAATCTCATTTGAAACCATAGATTCATTTTGGTCGGAAAATACCTTCAAGATCATTAAGCCCAAACAATATCTAACTTGAAGTAGTTTCTTCTCATCCTTTCACTTGATACTAGGGAGAAGAGACCACCACCCACCTTGCTACAACCTACTTTCAGTTAGTTGTAGATAGATAAGACCTCCTTTCAGCCTCCTTTTCTCCACATTAAACACTACTTAATGGTGGTGTTATTGTCCTGATAAAAGTCTTTCTTTGAAGTATCACAAAACAGTCTAAAATTGTGCATACGTGTAAGCTGTAGACCTATTTTTATGGTAATGTTTTAATTCTCCCCTGAATGCTAAGCTTTATCTGATTGCAGAAAACAAGACCATGAGCAGGCTGAAAGCCAATGTAAAGCGTTGAATCAGTTAAGTGAAAACACATTTACTGGAGCTGTCTGAATCCAATTCACAGAAGGCACACACATTCTTTTTGCTCAGTGGTCTAGTACCTTCAATTTAAATTTCATTAACTCCTCCAAACATCCAGGGAAAATTGTTCCAGAAAGAAACAGAAAATGAGCAAGTGAAAGTGAGATAGTCCAAGTTGTTTGCACTTCATGCACTTGATTTTCTCCAAATAAACCATCCAACTCTTTAAACACTATTTATTAACATTAAGATATGATCTGCATTTCATATTTGCAACTGGAAACAGAAACAAGTTCTGTAATGCTACAGGCCAAACTGGAGCCCCTGACTGTTTACCCATGCAAGCAAGAAAGAGAAACCTTTTGTACATCATTGGAATTTTTCAATTTATGGTAGGACTAGGAGCAGAGAATGATAGTGCTCCAGAAAACTCTCTCCCAGAGAAAGACAATTAATACAATAAAATAATAAAACTTCAGACTAATTCAGTGGAAATTTGTATAGAGAAACAAACAAGCAAATAAATATATTTTTATGAATGCTATATATAAATGGCACGGCCACAGAGAGAATATGTAAAGTGCAAGACGTATCCTTTGTCTGCCCTATTTGAAACCCCTCCTGATGGTTTGGGAAGCTATCAGAAAGAGATTCTCCTGTTCACCCACCTTATGTACAATTATATTCTCAATGTCTGCTACTGGCAATTCACACTCTTTTGCCTCAAGGGAACTAGAACACCTTGACTCCTATACAGACACTAGCTCTCACTCAGGGTTGGAAGAAAACAATATGAGTTTCTTCTGTTCATTATTTTCTTTTCCTCCCTGACTCTTTTGCTAGCTTATTTAATATAGAAGCATTTTCTGATCTACAAGATACAAAACATATTGCTTAGACAGATTTATAATTTCTACTTGTTCATGATTCATTCCACAAAAAATAAAGTACATTCCCAAGACCCTCTCGTTATCACTGGGCTGTGTCTTAATATACAATGCAATAGTATCCTTTGAAAAGGTTTTAGTCTTCTAATAACCATCCTCTGCAACAGTTTTAACCACTATGATGGTGTAACCATTTTATCTTCAATTACTTGTCTCCTTTAGCTATAGTCTCTCAGCCATTTTACAAAAAAGCAAGCAAAGCAATCAAAACTGTGAAGAGAATGTTGGGAAGGGATTACAGCTATAGCATTTGATGAAAGACTTATAGGATATATCAAAAAAATGCTAGAAATGTAAGAGTAAGCCAAAGAAAAGTACACAGTACTAATGCTTTATTAGAAAAAATGCCAGACATCTCAGATTTAGTAGTCTGATACATCTTCTAGAAATTGTTCCCACTAAGGAGGATAATTTCAGTGCTAGTGTGTGCAGATAGCACCATCATAAAAATGAGGGTTATTTTAGCCAGAAGCTAAACCAAATTTGTATCATTTAACTAATTCTGTTTTACTAATGTCACATAACATCCAAGTGAGTCTAATCGTGTCTTCCCAATAAATAAAAGTTATTTCAATGTAATTGTAAGGCAATTAAAGAATTAACTAAAAATAAATCAATAAAAAATAAATCAAACATCCATCATGTATATTAGGCAACTGTATTTGCTTACCTGACTATCTTTGCTGAAATCAATATGTGTATGTCCCCAAGTATATGCTTATCCTCTTCTTAAGGGTCTTTCCCCAGGGACTAGTCAAGTATCATCAGGACAGGAGAAGCTGCAGAGCTGGGAAGCAAGATCCATCATGGAGCCTGGAGCCCACAGAGGTTAAGAGACAGCAGAGAGAAGGAACTTGGCAGCAAGACCACAGCACAGTGGAGCAAGTTTATCTGGGATACATGGGAAATATACAATTTTACTATTCAGAAAGTAATAATTGAACTGAAACACAAAAGTTCAAGATTACAGCGACACAATAGGCAGCAGATAATTACTGTACTAACCTCTTTATTTTCAATTACTTTGATTTTTTTCAGTTTTGAAGGCAAAGATTCCATTTTTTACTTTTTTCTTTTTAATTTAAAGTCTGGGAAGGGGGGTATTTTTTTTTACTTTAAATCCTCTGAGTCCTTTTTGGGACATTCTCTAAGAGAAAGTTTAAACACATCTGTCCTGCAGCAGTGGTCAAATCACTATCACAGTTTACATCCGCACAGGCACAGAGCAAAGAAATAGCTGCAACAATGTGCTTGCAAAGGATTAAATAAATAAATATATTATATCCCTTATGAAATGATGACAATGAAGATAGAGTAGCTAAATGTTTCTGTTGGAGATGTTATGCTCAGGTAAAATGGCATTTTCACCTTCACAGTCACCAAGCTAGGAAATAGCATAAAAATCAACTTCTCAACTCTCTTCAGTTCTTTCCATCTTATTCCTGCGATTTCCAGGGTAGCTAAAATGTAATTTGTAATGTTTTCCTACTTTTCATGCTGGAAATAGCACTGTTAGCACTTTCAATTCCCAGCAAATATTACTTTGCAAATATTACTTTGCAAATATCACTCCAACTTAAAACCTATAAGATTGGTCCCTTTAATGCCTTATAAATGGATTTCATCTTCTTGAACAGAAATATTTTCTGAAGTTTTTCATGCCTTTGTTTTTTTTTTTTTTTTTTCAAGTTTGTTGACCTCACTTTCCTCAGTGTTGTCCTGTTCTCATTATTTTCATTGTAATTGCACTCTAGTAAATTAATTTCATGTTCAGTGAAGTTGCCAGGGCCTGATCACACCTGTGTTGTGTGTATTGTTTTTGTCCAGAGTAAAATTTGGGTTTATACATCCATTTTATTCATCCTTTAATATTCTCCCACAAACATAGCTCTTTGTACAAGCATTATAATCCAGAGTTTGGTTTAAAATCAAAGACATAAATAAAACACACAACAAGAAAGTATAACTTTTTTCTGCATACATACTTGTTCTTGATTTTGCACTGCTTTAATATCTTATGACTCCAAACTCCTCCTTTTTCTCTCTTTTAAAAAAATAAAATATGTGCATGTCAACTCTCCTCCCTGACAATTCTTGTTAGAGAACTCAGGAAAATGTTTTTTCGTACTGTTTGGAGATGACTTTTTACTTACAACTCATGACCTCTGCAGAAAAGTAACTCCCTCTCCGCTTCATTACTTCCTGTCAAATTCTACTGCAAACACAAAACCAAGTCAGCCTCAATTAAGCAGTATATCTGGGTAATGGTTTTAGTATTCAGCATTGAACCTTCTCTATGGAAATAAAGAAGCTTTTACAATCATGCTAACTAAAACTTACTGTGATAGCAATCTAGAAAATTGCGCTGACATAAATTGCACTCCAATTTGTCTGGTATAGACTATTCCTGTAACAAGACTACTTTGATCACTTGCAGATTTTTTTGTTTTTAAAGGTTGTACATTTAGATTAGATCATTATTTCCTTGTTAGGTTGTGGAAAAATTATCTATGGCTACCAATGCACTATTATTTAGATGCATTACAGTTAAAGAAGAAAAAGTTATTGTATTGCCCAACAGGATTTCAAGATAGAGACATGGCAAATTTACAGATGTCATCAGGTTATAAAGGAGCAGAAAACTCTTTTCATCAATTGAGCCAGCAAGAGTATGAAAGGTTTCAGAAATTCATCTTTGCATAAAAGCTTGAAGTAAGCAGCATTTACTTTTACTGTGCTAAATTAACCTTAAGTCTAACCCTAACCCCAAACCTAAACATGACCCTCACCCTAACCCATAACTCTAACCCCTCACCCTAACCTTAACCCCCAACCCCAGCTCTTATATCCATTACTCCATGGCATTAGGTGTCTCCCTTGTTTGTATTACAAATATGAAAGAAACCCATCTTTTCCTTCTTTTATTTTTTTTTAATACCTGTGATTTTATGAAAAGGAGCAGGATCATTATAATTTTTCACAGAATACTGTGGTTATCATGAAATGTCTCCTTCACAAGTGGAAAAAAAATATATTGGCAGCTCTTCCTTAAATTACTCAAATGCAGAAAGTCGATTCTTGCTAGATAATTCAACCTCACAAATAATCAGTTCCAATAACATAAGGAAATCAAGGATATGTGATTATATCATCAGGGAAATTTCATGAGCCATGAAAATATTCTATAGTAACAACCTAGCATTTATTGTTACTTCTATTTTAACATTTCTTACATACCAAGAAAGACACTGCACTCTTGTAAAACCTGAATAATGATCTTTTTACACGGCCCACTCCATTAGTCAAGAACTCTACAATGTAGTAAGAATTGATCCATGATGCAAAACTAATACAAATAGCTATTAAACAGAAAGAAGGTACTTAGAAAGACTTGTGATAGAACTGGCAATGGACTTCTTATGTTGAATAGAAGACAAATAAATCTCTTAGATTTTAATATAAGGCACATATCATGACAGTAATTGCACATGCGGCATGGCAGAGATCCCATGTATAGCCCTATTATTGCCTTGCCAATATGCCATTAGTGGTTCAAACAGAATTCAGAAAACTACATTATGCCAATATGTGAAAGCCACTTTTGAAATTTAAAAAAGGAAGGAACGTGTACATTTGCTAAAATAGAATTAGAAAGTACAAGCTATTACTGAAGGATGTAAGTCCTTCACTGATTAAGTGAAAGGAAGAGATTAATGGGTCTACAGAAGTAGGAACACCAGCAAGATTAACAGATAAAAATAAAGGTCTTAAAAATAGGACAAAAATTAAAGAAAAACATTTGCTTAGCATAAAGGATTAAACTTTTAAACAGTCTCTTAAATAAACAAGAATATATTAAATAATTTGCATCATTTGAGTAATACGCCTAAATCAAAGCGCCTACCTTCAGAATGCAGCTGAAAGCAAACTGACGAGCTGGCCTTCTTTTCTATCTCCAGCAGGTATTACTTTGCACTGGTAAAATATCTCAAGCCCAAGTATCAGAAACTACTAGACTTAATTAATTAGTTGAAACAAAAGGAAAAGAGAATAATATAATAAAAGAAAGTGTTGCACTTTTTATGCTTGTTGATATTATAGCTTATATAACTATTATATTCACCAGATAGTTTTCAGGCAAGATTAAACTCTTCCAACATTTCAGACTTACAGATAAATTTCCTCTCTAAAAGTTATGGTAGTTATCAGAAGGTAACAGAACCACTGAGAACTCCTACAATAAAATGTTACTTTTGAGTGCCTGATGCAGAGACACAAGTATGTTGAAAACAATGTTGTAAACCAAATCACTACTGGCATATTATAAAATGGCTTGCTCACTGAAAAAGCTACAGAAATTAGTTAAAGATGATTTTTGTTGCAAAATTTGAAGAACAAAAAAATGCACATGATACAGAATCTCAAGCCTCTTAAGACTTCTCTGAAGTCAGCATACCACCAAGAAAACTGATGTACAGCAGCAACAGAGATTATCTGATGACTAGAAAACTTATGGCTATTCCAAATTCAGTTCTCATCACTAGTAATTACAGCAGTTGTTTACATAGGAAATATAGCAAGATATTTTTAGCTGCCTTAGCAGATACAGCAATCAGAAGCAGGAGAACTCTCTCTCTACGAGGCATGTCTTGCATAGTAGCTTGCCTGATGCCTATTGTCACTATGCTATTGTTTGAGAACTATTGCTGTAGGAAAACATCTGGTTTACTCTACTCAAAATTTCTTTTCAGCTTTTGTTTTTTATTACTGATTTTGAACTCTATTTAATTCTATATAATTCAGTGGCATCTTTGTCATAGTTAACCTACAATCAGTCAGAGCATCCTTTCAGAGTGACATGACTGTTTATTTCACACCTCTTAGAGTTATTCAGTTCATCCCTGGTCAAAATATCCTTCATTGATGAGAAATATTTCAGACAATTTTATTTTTCTTAATAGTTCTCATCTTTTCTCTCTTCAGCTCTCCCCCTGCCCCTCACTTTCCCCCCTATTCTAGTGGTGCTGCCTGTTGTTGCAAAGATGGCCTCTCTTAACTAAAATTCACAGTGACAAGAATCATTCTGGATTTGTGAGGGTGGACTATGCAAAAAAATTATGACCCTCTGTTACATGACATTATGTGTCAAGCAATGGTAATGAAGGCAGCAAACAGAAAGAGCAAATACAGGAATCTAGGGTAAACATTTTCTGCATAATTTCTGCATTTTTTTTTTGTCATTTGGATTGTTATCTATGAAATATCATTGTAATCATCTAATTATTCCTATACAGATGGTCTTCTAAGTTCTATTCAATTTGCTACACCAAAATTGTATTTTGTGAATAATTTCATTTTTATGCAACACCTTATTCAATAATTTTAATACCTTGGAGAGTAGATTTTCAAGTTTTAATGTTTCCCCCCCTCTATCTTTATTGTCTTTTGCCAGTAAGATTCTATGATAACCTCAGTAGAACCAAAATAGAATGTGTTCTCCTTAGATGATACAACTTATTAGTCTTTTTTCTTCACAAAATATTTTTTTCTTGCACAAAGTAAAACCCCAACGCTATCCATAACCTCATTTAATCCTTTCAGTACCTTGATAACCTGCCCTGCAGTATTTTATCTTCATCATGGTCATGAAAGAAACTGCTTTGGTCTGCAACTTTTCACGACGACAGAATTGCACCTCAGACTTCTGCTACAAGACATAGCACTGTAATGTGTGCAACATGAATTATTGAAAAAGTAAAAGAATCCTGAAATGGAATTTCTTCTCCAAAGGCAAAACTTCAGTCCAGGTTTGCAGGGTGGGTACCCTAAATAGCAAAGCTTGATAAAAAAGACAGGAAAAAGCAAATCTCTTCTAAAATCCATGTACTGCCCCCCCACACTATAATATTAACTATTCAATAGTACTTTTTTAAAAAGAAAAAGCACCTTCATTTCCACATGAATTGTAAGAGTGGGAGATATTTTTTTTTAAACATTATGATACTTTCTATTAATTTTAAGGATTATTTTTGCATATTAGGCTCATATCCTGCAAGTGCTTTCTGATTTTTCAAGGTTCACCTTGGAAATACTGGTTGAGTGTCCGTACTCAACTTAAATAGAATACATCATCAACTATTGAGACTGGTTTCCAGCAATAAAAAGATAAGAAATTTCTTATCATTTGGTGATGGAAGAGTGGAGGTTGTTTAAGTTTTGTCTTAAAAATGGTGACTGTCTATATCATCCTTATGAAGTAATAATCATAAGATGGGACCAGACAATACATACCAGTTCAAAACCTACATATGTACACAGGCTTTACTTCAATCTCACTGTTCCTGTTTGAATTCCATGGATTTAGATTTAACTGATGCTATTTCTATTTTTGCAGGACTGTGCTTTCTTAATTAATAATTATATGCTTGTGTTTTTCAAAATAAGTGTTTCCAATGTATTTGGGCTTTGTTTATACTTCTAGTTTGCAGTGTCATTCTTAGATATTTTATGCCACAGGCAAAATCATAGAATCACACAATTGCTTAGGTTGGAAAATATCTTTAAGATCATTGAGTCCAACTATTAACTCAGCACATATGAAGAAAAGAACAATATAATTTAAAAAAGCCAAATACATCTATAAGAAGAGAGAAAAGTATGAAAACAAGAGAAAGGACAAGACAGGAACATAACAAACAGATGTATATTTGAAGGAAATGGAAATACCCCTGGGTGAGCATGATGAGTGCTTTTTTAATAGTATTGCCTACTACTGTCTCCAAATTAAAGTATTTCAAGATTTTTTTTTTAAGACTTTTTAAGACCTCCATCAAAAGATGTTGAAGTCGAGGTGTGTGCTTTCCTCCAGTAGTTACTTTCCAAATATGCAAAAAATTAGGATGCCTATGTACAACTTTCATCTTTAAATTTCATTTGTGCTTATAATCTTTTCTTAAATTGGTCCAAAGGTTTTATTTTTAACTGGTGATTACCTTAAAGAAGAACATCTTCTGCCATGCTGAAAAGATCACCCATGAGTTTCATTAATTGTCAAAAGAAATGCTGCATATATTAATCCTGCTGTGAGCAACCATTTGACAGAGAGAGATTACGTTAGTATGAGAAAGTATTAACAATTGGCTTTCCTGGTGTGACAGTCTGTGCATTACACATACATAATGACTTTGGACTTGTAAAAGTGACAGACAACAAGGGAGTACAGATAGTGTATGACTAATGATGCAGCTCACACAAACAAATGGACAGGTTAAGCTACATGTGCTTGCCAAATTTCTCTTCCATCAGACAATTAATGGAAGATATTCAGGAAACAGATGGCCAAGTATCTAAAAGTCAAATCAGAATCTCTTTTATGATCTGCGGGCAACAGTTACTGGCAGCAGAACTTAAGGAAATTAACATGTTGACAGTCTATTCAATCTTCACTATAATTTCATTAAAAGAAGTCATTATTCTCTGCAAGATACTTACCTTTTCATCACACTAGTATAGTTGTGCCTATAAGACCTACAAGTGTTCTTGTCATGTTGAGTTTAGACCTTTCTGAAACGCAAGAAGGTACAATAATGATGTTTTCATTCTCAAAAGAAAAATTTTGTGAAATGCAAACACTTATCACAGTATCTGTCAGGAGTTGGGAATGCTGTATCCTATTATTCAATTTCTTTTAAATGTTTAACTTGGAAAACACTATTGCACTCTTTGGATAAGCAATCTTAATAGGAAGTTACCTAATTTATGGGTTTAGTCACTTAACTTTTACCTGTCATTGCAACTTTCAGATCCTTTCTGTTACTTTGCTTGGCAAGTCTTTCAATTTGTTTTTTGACGATAGAGTAAAATGTACTGATGTGTTGTGCAGGTGTAATACTACCTGAACACTTTATCAGAACTTTTATCATTGATCATTTGATACTCTTGTGTGTCTCATAAAAAGCCATTTTTTCCTTGAGTCTTTTCTACTCTGTTACAAAAAAAATAGCCTTCAAGAGGTGCCACTGAGCTCCTGAGAAACTTGGACAGGTGAAAACATTCTGATATTTCTTTTTTCTTGCCATATGTCAACAGAAGACCATTTCTTTCTTCTGCAGTAAGCATTTAAGGCTACTGTCATGATTATTCTGCCCCACAAATAGACACTCAGACACTCATATATACTCAGTCCTTTTTATTGTTGAATAACAGTTCATCAACAAAACTGTTCTCCTGTATACCCAAGCCCTTAGTAAAAGGAAGGCAGACTGAAAACCCCAGAAAACAATTTTGTGCCATCAATGTGTATGACTTGGTTGTCATATCATTAAGAGAAAGCAGCACATATGGACCAAATGACATTAATGTAATACATTCCAATGAGGCCACAAAAAGAAATTTAAAATTCAGCTGCTCATATGGAGCAGTCTCTGTTACCCTAATACTGATTTTTAGCATTGCTATACTATGTTTTTAATATTTATATGGAATAAAGGTAACTAAAGGTAACTATGGAATAAATTTGTTTCTCCTTTGATATCCACAGTAGAGTGAGACACAGCTCAATGAAAATTTTAAGGAACTTTTTTTTTTTTTTTTTTTTTTTCACTTGACTTGCTATCTGGAGCATGTTGCACAAGAAAGTAATTATAAACAAGAAAAACTAATGTTAAGCCAGTGTTACATTTCTGAAGTACTGAAACAGATATTTAAGGTCAACAGCCCAGTAGATATCTACAGAAAAAGTCATAAACCACTGCACAGCTTACAGGAAAGACTGCAGATCTTGATTCGTATCTCTAGTAGTTAGATAAAGAAATCCTGTTAAGCAAATACAAGTTTCTAACCATGCTAAAGTTCAGAATGCATTTTTCATTTCCAAAGCAACTGTTATTTGCTCCTGTGTGTAGCTGGCAGTTCTGATAGCTTGATGGCAATTTTCACTGTGCATGAGTAAGGCAACCATCATATTTAACCTTCTTGAACTCATGAATTGTTTCTTAATTATTTTCTTCATTTTCTTCATAATAAACATGCTTATGGAGCCAACAAGGCCAATAGTATGCTGTCCTGTGTTAGAAATAATGTGGCCAGCAGTATTATGAAAAATTATTTTCCCTCTGTACTCAGTGCTGGTGAGGCCACACCTTAAACATTGTTTTCAGTTTGAGGCCTTTCACTAGAAGAAATACATTGAAGTGTTGGAGCATGTCCAAAGAAAGACAATAAAGCTGGTGAAGGGTCTAGATCACAATTCTTATGAAGAGCTGCTGAGAGAATTAGACCTGCTTATCCTAGAGGAAAGGAGTCTCAAGGGAGACCATATCACTCCGTAAGGAAGTTTCACTCTGAAAGGAGTTTCTAGCAAGGTGTGAGTCTTCTCCCAGGTAACAAGTGATAGAACTGGAGGAAATTACTTCAGCTTGTGCCAAGGGAGGTTTATATTGGATGTCAGGAAAAATTTCTTCATGGAAAGGGTTGCTAAGCATTGCAAAAGGCTGCACAGAGAAGTGGATGAGTCTCTATCCTTGGACATATCTGAGAGATGCATATGGAAGTGGTGCTAAGGAACATTGTTTACTGGTTGTCTTAGTGGTACTAAATTAGTGGTTGGACTCAATGATCTTAAAGATCTTTTCCAAATAAAATTATTCTTTAATGGTATGATTCCACTAAAGAGGTTATTTTTCAGTGTTATTCTGTAATATGATACAACTTTATGGCCACACCTTCCTGTATGGAACAGGCTGGTGATGTACTGCAGATCAAAGACATAAGCCACAAAATTGCCTGTGTATTTTGCCTGACTTTTCTTTCCAGTTATTACGAATATTCTGGCAATTTCAACCACTGATGATACGATACCAGAAAGTAATTTATTCTTTCAACATAGACTCAAAGAGATAATTACAGTCCTATACAGCTTTTAAAAGGAGTTTAAGTTAGGTGGCAGTAGTTTGCAGTGTGCCATACAAATTCATTCAGTATTATCTGTCAAATAGCCCTCTTCAAGTTGACAACCTTTAGATTTGGAATGGGCTGCCTGGGGAGGTGGTGGGGTCACCATCATTGGAGGTGTTCAGGAGGAGACTTGATGGGGTGCTTGGTGACATGATCTAGTTGTTTGATGGGTTGGACGTGATGATCTTGAAGGTCTCTTCCAACCTGGTTTATTGTATTATTGTATTATTTCTTGTTTCACATTTTCTGTTGTGAACAAATATTTACCCTTTCCCATTATTATTTCCTTCCTCCATTTCTCATCACTTTTCCCTCCATATTTAATTAGTTGTATGACATATATGTCTAGTTAGCTGTATACAGAATTTTTCTATGATTCTATTATCTGTTCACTAAATTTAGATGTTTCTGTGTGGAATTCTTGCACTCTAAAAGCAAAATATTTAGACTGGTTAGCACTGTAATAGAATAAAAATAAAACTCAAACAGGAAAAAATGAAAATAGCTTAAAACTACAATGTTTGAGCAGAGTTTGAATAAAAAATAGCCTTTCAGGAAAATGACAACAAGCAACAGACCTAACAACAAATTTAAAATACAAATTCATGCCCACTTGAGATGCAAGACTTCCCCCCTCACATTCCATGACATTCTAAACTAAAGATTTTGTCTGGTACAATACAGTATTACTTGAAAAGAGCTGATTGGTTGAAGAATGAGTTATAATTAAACCTACAATCCAAAAAAGCTTGTTGTCTAGTTTAGTTCACTTTCTACAGTGTTTGTTCTATGACTTCAACCTGCTTTCAATCTCATAATCTCAGAAACCTGTAAATTGCAGATGACTCACAAAAAAGCTTACAAGGTAATTAACTAAGAATTCTTACTGATATTTATATGCTGATTATAATGATTGACACTAAGTAACGTCTCAAATCAGTGTGGGATCCTGCAAAGAATATTTCACAGGTGTAACCATCTTTATATGCAGATCCTCAAATTACTTCAAAGCTGCTCATAAGTAAGCCTTCATGAATCTTAGCCCTGCTTGCTAGAATATTCATGATAATATCCCTTCTTCTTTTATTTATCATAAAACACATGGAATTCATTTGGCATTAGAGAATATGTAACAGTAATAATTCACATTATTTCAAAAGGTGAAGATGAAGACATAAAGTTTCATAATTAAATTCATAGTGGCTCATTCTGATAGAATGTGCTTATCTTTCTGTTCAATATATTTCAACACTAATCCTTAACTAGCTTGTTGTTGCATGTTTTCTTTTTTTTCTTCTAAGCTAGATACTGTATTTTTCTGTCATATAATACCACTCCAACTTGGCAGATTCAATAAAAAACCCTGCTACTAACTGTTGGTTTCAGAAGCCAGGTGCTTTGAACTTTTGGGATGAAGATCATCCAGTCCATATACAGGTACTTTTTTATTCCATTTCTCTAAAACTTTTTTTGTCTACTCAATCAGTAATATTCAATGTCTTCTATTTTACGTTCAACAAATAAAGAAATAAATGAAAATCTACTTCATCAGCTAGAGATGTAACCTTTAAACACTCTTCCTTAATCTGTTGGCTGGAAAAATCCCTTCCTCACTGTTTAAATAGTGCACTCTACAGCTGACAAGTGAAGGAATAAGAAACAACTTTATTAACCCAGCCTATACCTCCAGTATGCTGGAAAAAGAAAAAATAAATAAATTTGAGACTAGATTTGTTCAGCCAATAGAATTCACCTCTTCTGTTTTTAAAAGCTGTGACTTTATATAAGCATATTTGGAAATCTTCAATATGTCAGCTTTATTAAAAAAAAAAAAAAAAAAAGAAGTCATCCTTACCAAGGAGGATTTGATGCAGTTTGATTTAGTTCTATAATAACAGAATTTCACAACTTCACTTATTTAATGTAAGACCAGAGTTTAAGTGAGCATGCTTCTCATTTTAGATCCAGCAAAACAAATAAATTTCTGCTGGCACACTAAAGTTTCAATGCTTGCAATTTCATATTTACATTCAAAAATAATGGATAGTTGCCTAGTCACCTCGATTGGGTCACTAGGTACAATTTCTATTAGATTCTAACTTTGTGAACGCTAACAGAAGCTTAGTTTTAAGCCCTGTATTTTTGTCAGCATTTCCTGCGCACAGAATGTCCTGAATGTACCTGAACTTCAGTATTTTCAAATCAAACACAGAATCTTGTTTCAAGAACTTTTGTCACTAAATACATCCCAAATGTTTTCAAGTTAAGGTTGAATTACTCTAATTGACTTGGCATTTGACTATGTTAATCAACATTCATCTTATCTCAGTTAAAGAAATTTAACCTGAGTTCAATTAAATTAATTCTCATTCTTAACCTGAGCTAAATTATATTAATTCTCATTCTATGAAAATTCACAATTATACTCTACACAAGGCTATTTAAATTGCCAAGAACTAGACCTGAATGAGAGTTGATTTTCTTCACAGCTTCTTGACAACTGAGCTTTTTGGACTCAGGTATTTAACCTTCTAGACCACTGTTCTCTATTGTTTAACTCTATTTTCAACACAAGTGAGTTATGTTTGTTCCACATATATAAAGGCAAAATCAAACCCTAAAATCTATATTGAAACTAACCTTAGGATAACTGAAAAGCTTAGGTCATGTTAGATGTCAATAAAGTATGTAGGTATACTACTATTTTGGTTATTCTCTTTTATATCAGTCCTGGAGAGTTTGAAAAATTCTGAACTAGTACAATACCAAAACAACAGAACTGGCCTGCTGCGAACACACAGATCTGAAGGTTGATGAAGATGCCCTTCCTGGTTGAATAATTTTGCAAACCAATGTTTTACTCAGGTTGGATGTTGGTAAAATGAAACTCCAAGTTTCACTAGCTGCTTCATTCAGGATTGTTAAAATGTTAAAAATCTAAGAAATCATTAAAAGCAGTTCAGTAATTAAATGTGATTAAAATCAGTCTGTTGATTGCCTGAGTTCCTTTGATAATCTGGGAATTTTTTGGGTTGATATAGCTTGGTTATTCACAAAGGCTAATGGCAAGCTGATTTCCTGAGGCTCCTTCTACTAGTAGTAAAATGAGACATTCTTCTAGAGAACAAATTGGACCACACAAATCACTCTCTGGAAAGGACTTTCCACATCTCTAAGTGTAGGGGAAATACAGCAAGACAAATTCCTGGGCAGACATGGAGAACACTGAAGCCAGAAGGCTTTGGATATCTGAACATTTTTTAAATTAGGCGATTTTCTTTCTATGCAGTTAAAGAAAGGCAACATGCTATAGAAGAATGAATATTACTAAATCAGATTAATGTATTGGACAAAAAGCATTAAGAACTATCACCTCAAATTTTATATCACTTTTAAAAATAAGTTTCTCATCTCCTGTAGGAAAGTGAGAAGATACTTTAATAATTCAGAGAACTCAGCTATTCAGGGAGGCTGAAATCTATGTGACTACTAAAGCACTGATGACAAGGGTGTCTATTCTTCTTTTTCATCTTCTGCTTTTCTATGACTCTGTTCAAAATGATACTGTGAATCTGAAAACTACTATTTTTCTGATCATAAATTCTTTCTTACTGATAGGAAATAAATTTTTGCTGATAAAACATCTAAGTAAAAACTCAAATAATTAACAAACCATCTTAGCTGCTTAATATTCCTAATCATTATTCCACATACAGACCAAAGTTACTGTTCAAAATCTGGAGGGAAAAAAAAAAAAAAGAAAAGTATAATTGCAAATACTTTCCTGAAATATATAGTATCCTAACTCAGTAAATCTAGCACCTTGGTACTAAACTACACATAAAACTGCTGCTATAATTGCATGTGACATAAATACTATATTTATGGGAGTGGTAAGTTTTATATACTTTCATTTATATATTTTAAGCTGTCCCAAGTCATGACCTAGAAACATCAGATGCCTGCTTGGAAGGCAAAGACTTGGAGTCAATACTTTATTCCGAAGATATAGACCAGGAAATGTCTCAACTCAGTGCCTCTGATGTTTTTCCGGTTGATCAAAATAACATTTTCCAATAAAATCACTGAACCTAGCCCTCCTTTTCACCTGACTTTAATTCACCCAGTTCTCCTAAACATTTCCTGTTTTCACAGTGCTTCTTGCAACACACAGACTGACATATTGTGCAGATTAAAAGAAAAATTAATAAATATAATATTATAGTGAGTATCATAATGAGCACAGACATATACTTCTAAAATATTTTAGCATATTTGCATGCAAATAAGGAATTAATTTGTACACATACATTATTCTCTTTTGTTGTATAGTCTTTGAATGATCTGATAAATTCTGCAGTGGTAAAGAACATGCTCACAGTATATACATATTTTGCAAAAGTCAATAAGAATATAGCACTGTGGGATGGTATAATTTCCTGAGAAAACAACTCTCCTTCCCAATTGCAAGTTTTGAATCATTTCATGAAAAGGTATTAGTACCTGTATTGAAATAAGCATCAAGAATAATAATTGACATAAATAGTTTTTAAATGCATACATACTATGTAATATAATTCAAATTCAACAAGAAAAAAAAATCCAATGGAAGAAATTAACTTTGCCCCGAGACACTGTGTGCTTAAAGATTTGCACAATGTTATTCCTTTTCCAAAAGGTCACCTGAACCTGCCAAGCATGTCTCCTAACATCTATTTTGCGACCAATGAAATAAAGTTGCTCCTACCTCAATAATGAAAATCAGAGTGGTTCTTTTCCTGAACCTCTGTTTTTAGGTAAAGGGAACATCCCACAATCCATTATTTTTGTTTTCTAAAATTGAATGAACACACTTGAACATCACAGGTGTGTAACTCTGACCTGTGGCAGAAACATATGCCATACTTTGTACATTAATATGCTGCATAAATATTTCTATATTGTTTAGATGGGAAGCTTTATGCTTTATCTTCAGCAAAATGTCTAGGGAAGAGAAGTTTATTCATCTGTCTCACACAGAAAAACCCAACACACTATAATTTCCCTTGTCTTACCCCCCTACAAGGAAACGCTTTCATATTAGGTAACTTTTGCATGCCTGAAGGTCTATTTATGAAATGATTTCTTTTTATTCAATCACTGTCTATACTGGCAGCATTTTGATCCATCCAGTTAAAGTACCACTTTGTATATAATAGTTAGATTAATTTATATTTTTTTTTGTTCAGAAAAATATTAGTGGTATAAATTTCCATTCAAGTATGTCAGGCTTTCCTACCTGAAATATTGTACTTTATCATACAACCCAGATGTCTATAACCCAAGGGAGTTTTCCGAGATACTCACCTAATTTTCCTAATCACACAAATATTATTAAAAAACCAACAAAACAAAAAGCAACAAAACCTCAAAACTAAACAGTACCACCTCCTCCAGAAAACCAAATATGAACTTACAAGGGAAAACAAAACAAAGCAAACAAACAAACAAAAAGCCCCCAAACACACAAAACAAAAAAACACCCAGGAAGGAAAGAGAAGGAGCTGAGGTAAAAAATGGTGTTTGAAACCTTGAATCAATGAGAAACAGCTGATATAAGAACATGAATCTGTATACAAAAGATTAATCAAAGGCTAGCAGTTGACTCGAAACATTCAATACAGTAGTGTCAGTAATAGACAAAATAAAATATTCCACAGGAGAATCTTAAAAGATATTTTTATTGGCTATTCATGGTTAAGGAAGTGTAGAAGAAATTTTGTCTTTGGTTAGCATGACTTCATATGCAAATCATTTAATTTATGATGGAAGCATAAATAGAAAAGGGTAGATATCCAAATTAATAATAGAGAAACATGATTTGGAAGTAGGTATTATTAACAAGATATTTCATTACTAATAAGACTGCTTGCCTTTTTTTTTTTTTTTTTTTTTTTTAATACTCTGAAATCTATCTCTAATTACAGAACAGAAAGGAGGGGTTGCTGGGAAAAAATACAAAAGGTAGTAAAAAATCCTGCACACACATCATGGTGGCAGGGTATGAGACCTTGTTTAGTGTATGTTAGCAGACAAGAAAGAGTCAGTACTAGCAAAAAGAGACTAAACCCCAAAGGGAAATGTTAAGTCACTCATTTCAAAACACAAAAGAAATACAATCTTATGCAAACTTCAAGAACTGCAGCATAATGCCATGATGTATCTTATAATATTCACTGGTGATGATGTTGTCTAAAAGATACTTACATAAGGTTAAAAGTCTTCACTATTTCATAATAGGGAATTCCAAGATGGACTACCTGATGGCTTACTTGAGATGAAGAGGTGTCAACGTCAGAAGTACAATTGAAATTTTACAGGTTTACAGATCCTAGTCCTACACTATTAGCTCATGCTTGTATATAAAATGCCAAGAGAAAAATGACAACCTACAGACATTTATAAATGTAAAAGCTTCCCAAAGCTGTGCATTTGATTTGTAATATCATCAATGTAACAGTTTCCAAAATCACATTGTAATACTGAGTTCTACAGAGGACCATTAATGCTACCAAGAATTAAGACTTAAACCCCTGCTGCTGTTTGACAAATAATAAAATGTGGTGACAATCAAAGAACTATGTGCATCCTGAAACAGAAACTGTAATATACCACTTTAAAGAGATCACGGAGAGCATAAACTAAGCAGAGCTGAAAAGTAGCTTCCCCAAAATGAGGCATATGCAGAACACCTACACATAACAGTAAGGTCTAAACAGCAAGCTCCAGGCTTGGAAGAAAACAGTCATCTTGTTTTCTGAAGTGTCAGATATACACTTTGTTAAGGTGCAATGAGCATCTTTTACAGTTATTGAGGGGAAGAAGAAAATGAGTTTTCTACATACCTGAAGGATTCCAGTAGCCTGTGTACTGAGTCCTGACACCAATGCCAAGCTGTACCTTGCTGAGCTTCAATTTAACACCTGTGTCAAGACTGAGAAATGAGATGCTAAGATTTAACTACTATAGTTTGCATTTATATGCTATGAATAAGTAATCCAACATGCTCTTCACTGATTATTATTTGAAAAACTAAATTTAAAAGCAACACTTTCTTCTACTATAATTTCCTAATTGGTACACTTGCCAAGTTATGTGGCTACCATGTAAATAATAGGGCATCTCAACACATACCAACTTTAGGCTTTTGTCAGTAGTGCAACCCCTCAACACCCATTTTTGTCATTCATAGCAATGAGGACATACACAGTGATTTATATAAATGCATGTATGTAAGCATAAATATATATATATATGTGGATGTATATGCATTTAACATGACTATGGCTCCCTAATGATCCATTGTAGCTTTAGGGTTAGGGTGATGACCAAAGCAAAGAAGGTAAAACGCAAGCTGAGTATAGAGGGAGAGACCAAAGACTCCCCTCGAGCAACTCATATTTATATCTTGCTCTTAATGTGACTGCATGGGATGGGTTAACAAAATTTTCTTAAGACTCATACTGGCTAGTGATACTCGTTAAGCTAGCACAGCTGGCTCCTATCTCATCTACTATAGTTACTCACTAAGCTAGCGCAGGTGGTTCCTATCTCATCTCGCAGTTTGTCACTCTTAAACATTCAGTCCAGGGACTTTCCAGAGCTCTTCAAAAGGTCCACAGATCCATCACAGTCCCCCACAATCCATCATTTCACAAAACAGCTTCTTTTTTTTTCCCATGAGTCTGTTAAGTCTTAATTGGCTACCCATCCACCACAGTAAAGTAAGAGGAGGAATCCATATCCATTAAATTTTGCAGAAGGCTACTGTTCAAAGACAATAATAAAAAATAGTGTGGGTTTTTTTGTGTGTGTTTTGTTTGTTTGTGTGAGGTCTTTCATTGTGGCTTTGTTTCCTTGGTTTTTTTTAAAGTCAATTTTTTTTAAAATAAAAAAATGACACAATGCACCTCAAACAGCCACCTGTCTACTACTGGCAAAGTGTAATTAAAATGTGGCTTGTCTACTGGTTTAGTATATATCTAGAAATTAAGAATATCCAGAATCACATTCTATTTCTTAAATTTATCAAACTTATTTTTAAAATATGAGGAAAAAAATTATCATTTAATTCAGCACATCAGTGGAATGGATCCTCATTCTAAACAGTTGAAGTAATTGATAAAGTTTGAACTTCGTTTAAACAAACAAAAAACCCAACAAAAAAACAAAACCTGTGCCAAAACACTGGCCAAGTAGACTAGAGCACCTTGCACATATGGAAAAATTATGTAAACAAACAGATAAGTCTCTTGCAGGCAAGAAATTATGTATTTTTCTAATTTATTGTGTCATAGTTGCTGCCAGCCAACTTTACATTTGAATCAGCTGGCAGAATCGTTCATTGCTCAGGTAGACAGCACTCAATGTCTTGTTCTGAATGCAAAAAACCCCCTAACAGATGTGTGTCATGAAAAAGGATAAAATAGCACTCAAAATGACAAAAGAAATTGTAACCATGGTCTGTATAAGCAAGACCACCAAACCAATACTAATACCAGCAAAAGTGGATGATTCTGTACATAATTATAGTGATTGTGTCAGAAAGAAATAGAGGACTACCTAAATTCTTTGTTCATGATTGATGGGAAAGAGTGAGTTATTAAATCAGTAATCCCAGGGAAAAAATCAGTTTATTCAGAGGATTGTCTATTTTTTACTTTCATCCTTCGTCATGTGTAATAAGGGGACAAAGGCCACCTCTTCCCAGGCTTGAACGAGATGAAGACATTAGTCTTTAATCTTTTGAAAAGGAAACCTAAAGAAGTGAACAAGGTTTTTATACAGACATAGCCATTAACTGGTATGAGTACACAGGTGTAAGTACCTATGAAGAGATGTCCCAAAGCACAGGCAAAGCAGCTGTATAGTTTCTGTAATGTAAATGGTTCTGCTGTAGGAGACAGACTACATTATTTTTATTTCTTCACTATATTATAGCCATAATTACTGCTACTCTCCTAATTTTATGAAAGCATGTCTCAAAACAGAACATGGTGGTTGCTGTGACTGAATCATAAATGCCTCTTTCAATGAATTGGCAAAAAAACCCCAAAACTTTAGAAAAAACTAGCAATATAATCTTCAAACAATATCAATTAGTGGTATTGTTAATGAGTTATTTTTAATGCAAATGATTGGTTACTTCCTGTTTCAAAAAGTAAAGAGATCACACAGTAAGATACTTCAAACTAAATCCCTGTAAGCATTAAACCTATACTGCAGAAAAGGTCAGCACTTTTAGACGCTGCTTATAAAGGGAAACCAGTGTAGAGTGAGCATGTGCAGTCTTATTGCAAAGTAAATTATTACACCTGATGTGTTTCACAAACCACAGTCCCTTAAAGTAAACATCAAACAACAGGATCCACAGGGACTGAATGGCTAGTTATCAGTGAGCAATAAATCCTCATGCAATCCATGCAGCATAATCACAGCAAATCCTTTAATTGCTCCTTTTTGAAAAGTGCCTTAAAACTAAATATATCTGAAAAAAAAAATAAATCTCCACAGGTATGTAATGTGATGCTATAAAAATTGGTATAGTAGCCCTATGATATATATAAAGAGTGTACTCTATACGTTTTCAGAGTACTCCATCAGACAGAATGCAATTTTCTATGATGTGCTATAGCATGTCTATTATATCCACAAGGGGTTTTCCAAGAAATTATTGCATTTTATGGATTATGCTTTTAGCAGCAAGTATGACAAAAAATGATCCCACTGGTTGCAATTAGCATAAGAGGGAACTGCACGATTGACCCTTACCATACAGCAGATTGCTCCAGGTTAATCCACATCAACCTTTATTACTGTCTAGATCTACTGTATAGAGGTGGTATTCACTGCAAAGATGCAACTCTTCCATAGCTGCAGATGCTACAGAACACCTGAGGCCCATATCACTGATATTACATAATACACATAAACTATTATCAAAGATGTTATCTCTGAAATCTATAGAGTCATCAACAGAAATAAAGCACTGACAAGCAGATAAAACCAGAAAGGAAAAAATATTATAGAAAAAATAAACCAAGCTAAAATGGAGAAAATTCTCAGGAATTAGAAAACAAATAATTTCTTTGCAACTCTGTATGGAAACACCATACACATTTGTCATATGAGTGCATGAATTGAGTATAACAAAGACCTAGATCTGCTGCAATTGCACAAGAATAAGACATACATCTCTGTTTTAATGGTTGCAGATTTTCTATAACATAAATTGACTGTTCATTGCTATTTAGAAGAGCTAAAGCAAAGCTTTAATGCTAAAGATGTTTTTGACACCGCTTGACAAACTCTACATTTTTTTCCTAATTCTATCTATCACACAACACCAAATTCAGCTTTGTGAGCTTGGTACAATAATGTGATCATAACTTGTGTCAGGATTATAAAAATATTTGCATTGACTGATTCTTTTATTGTGGTGCAACTTGTCTTTTGCAATCTTAGTGAGTAAATGACAGCTTGTGGTGAGGGTGAAGGAACAACCATCTATTAAAGTATTCACTATTTATGGTGTTTGAGAAACAGTAACTGAAGTCCCCAAGAGAAAACTGAAAAGGATTGCTGGACTAATTGATGCATCATAACCAGCAACATCTTCATAGAATATTAGATTAATGTATTATTAGAAATACTTCAAATGAGCAATGAGAGATCACAAGAAAAGCTATCATTCAGTACATAAAGCAGGTACAGGGCTGGCAGCCAAGCTATTCACATTCAGATAAGGAGTTCACTGCAATGATATTTCTCCATTACAGTGATAATGAAGAAGTGACACAAACCCAAATTTTATTGTTAATGTCCTCTTTCTTCAGTCTTATGCTTTATTTTCAGCTTCAGTAGGCAAAACTGATACTTTGCAAACCAAAAGGCTTTTGGGAAGCTGAGGAATTTTATTCCCCCCAAATAACAACAAACGAGAAAAAACTTCCAAATGTAACCACCTGATTTTGCTTTTAATGTGGAAATGCTTATAGAAGCCTACCTCAGCTATTAGCTGCTGCTTGGAATTATTGAGGTACTATTTATTGTTTGCTGGAATGCTTATTGGCAGAAAAACTGAAAATGGAGTTGCTGATTTCCTTAAAAGAAAGGAAATAATTCTTATCAGGTCTTGAGATAAAAGTGGTAGAATTTTCTGATCCATAAACTATCCTCAAAATAGCCAGAACTTATGTTAAAATTATTCCTTCTTTTGGAATACCTCAAAATTGGAAAGATGGGTGAAAGAGCTCTGTCATCATCACATTTGCCAGCCTCCTCACTCATTTGAATTGGAAGAAAGGGCAGATACTGAGGCAGAGCCAGGAAGGTAATAGCTCTTCTTATTTTGTGGATGAACAGGGAAAGTCAAAGTGTCTGGGTTTAATAAAAGAAAATGTTCAACTGAGAAAAACGTTAACTTTTTCCCTGATCTAGTAGTTTGAGACATTTGGGTCTCCCCTTAAATCTTTTGGCTTGAAATGGCTAAGTTTAACACGAGCAATCAGTGATACGGTTCCTCTTTTATTGTCAATGAGAGCTGCACTTAAACAGAAAGTAAAATTTAATTTAGAAAAATGCCCAAACCAACAAAAGACCCCCCTCCTCCTCCTTTCAGTTTACAAAATGGGGGCTGTCCTAGAGAAGTAATCTAAGATTAATTCCTAAAAACAGCCAGGGAAATTATACATGTGACTGAGCTTGACTTGGATTCTTTCCTGTGTACCTTTATTCTTACCCCTGTGTCTCACTGACCTAGCTGATGACATAAGATACTGGGTCTCTAACTTTTGGTATTTCTCATACATCTGGTATTCAAACAGAGAAACAGTCAAACACTAAATGTTATGGCTTAATTTGTTTGGGTTTGGTGTGGTGGTTTCTTTTTCTTCACTGTTGCTTATGGAACCAGAGGAATGATAGTTACTGATCACTTTTCACATCTCTATTTAAATTGATTCTTTTGCCTATCACTAGAGGCAGAACAATTGATGCAAAATTCTGGCTAGGGATATTATAATGACGTTTTGATAAATTGTTACAAGCAAATCTTGTATATGTACAATGGAATATCTGCAGAGCACACTCTTTCCAGCTTCCAGAAATGAACACCTGTTGAAAAGTTTTGCTTATATTTGGATGCCTTGCACTTCTCAGAAACTCTTTATCTACTACTGTCAATAATTTATTCCAGACAGGAAAATAACCTACCTTTACTCTCAAATCTGGAAACAGGCTGAAGTCAAAATACATTAAATGAGGAGTTAAAATGCTCCTAAAAGTAAAACAAAACAAACACACAAACAACAAATGAAAGAAAACAAGACAAGCAAGCAGACATCCCCCCAAAAAACAGACCTCCCAAAAACTCACATTTTCCTGAAGACAAGTTAATAATGACACACTGATATGCTCTTAGTCATATTGATGTGTGTGCATGCTATTCTTGGGCAAATATATGTTTTGGCTGTCCAAGACGGATGTGACTTCCAGTATTTAATAGTGCAATGCTGATGGGCTTCACATGCTTTTTGTAGCAGAAAAGCCATCTCTGAGAGTTTTCCCTACACCACAATGCAAAAGAAATGGGGAGACAAGGAAACAGTCCAGAAGTCAGAAGGCTGATCACATGTAATGGCAGAGCTCACTCTACGTTTACATAAATAAGTAAATAAATAATGTAATAAATCTTCAATTAGTGATTTTTTTCTTGACAGCTAAGATATGCTGAGCAGTTAATTAACACATCTATAACATCTGTACCGTTATCATACAAGAAATGCTTATGGATCTAAAGGTCTAGACACCAGAAGGCACTGTAAAAGAATTTTTAAAATGGAGTTGGATTTCAAGTGCAAAATTTACTCCCATACAAGCACAATTAGAATTCATTCTCTGTCGCCCACATTTTCCTCTCTATTACATAATTTCCCATGTCATTCATTGCACAAAGTCTTGTCTAAACAAATCAATGTCTTCAGGTTCTTTAGTGCTGTTTGGTCTTTTTGTTTGGTTGGTTTGATATTTTTTTATATATATTTGTATATACACAAAACAATCCTTTCTTTACCTACAAACTGAGAGGAAAGAAAATATGTTATTGCTTTTCTCTTGAAGCACAATATGGTCTCAGGTTCTCCTGTGATTTTTGTGCCCACCAAAAGGACTTCTGTAGACCAATACATATCCTGTGTGCCTACAGGTGGAGTGAGGTATGAATGATTGCTCATTTTCAAACCATATTAGGTCATAAAGCCATTTAAAAAGTAAATACATCAGAGATGAAGGTAACCAAAATAAGAATCACTGAAACATAATACTTCCACCCAGATGATGAATTGTCAGAACATTCTGCAGCTCATTTGGATGGTGCCAGTAGACAGGGGTGGGAATCAATTAATCAAGAATTCACATCAGTTCTCTTAAGATCTAAGATGAACTAAGCAGCAAAGTCCAAACATTATTTCACTTTTGAATTCTTTCCAAACTTACTGATATTTAAAAAGAAATGAAAAAATAATCAGTTTCATCCTAACTCAGTTATCATAATAAACTGTAGTAAGACTTGGGTCAACCACATTCTAAGAGATCTGCTGTACTGTAAAGTTACCAGTGAAAGAACTACTAAGTGCACTGGTGCACTTCCAGAAAAGCACTTACATGCATGTTTCAAAACTCTTGATTTGTCTCAATCAGTAAGTGAAAAATCATTCTTTCTTACACCTCCCTCCCACCACCAATTTCTATCACTTTGTGCACGTTCATAACACTATGTAGGGTTTAATTATAACTAGAATTTATTGTCTCTTTAAACTCTGAAAAAAGAGAATGCTAAAAAAAAAAAACCACCCACAACACAACAAACCCACAAACTCTTTATGAACTGATGAACAAAACAGTGAATTATGCTATAAACACTGACATATTTATAAAGGAAGACCCACGTACCTTTGCTGGTTTTAAAATGAAATGAATAAATTAATAAAACTAACTGAATTTTTTAGTGCAACTTGCTTTATACAGATCTATCCCTTGAAGGACAACTCCCTCAACATCGTGATTTTGGCTGGTTAATTACATTCATTGTTTACACCACTGTTAAATTCTACTTGGATTTGATTTGTAAGCACTTAGATTTGTACTCATGCTCCAGATCATTTCACCCACCAATCATTCCTAAAAATAACAACTATAAAGAAAACTGTTATATGATTCTGACAAAATTAAATAGGACATTTTTAACTGCACCAAATTGTGCACAGTAGCAGAGCAAAACATTTTCTCACAGACAACCACAATTATAATAACAACATTCTTTTTCCTCTCTGCATTTGATTTCATTAAATTTCATTTCAGAGGAAAACCAACAGAAAAAGCAAACTGTCAGGAAGTAAATGGTAATTTGGATGCTATTCAAATGCACATCTTCTTTTAAATTATTTTCATTACTTCAAGAATTTCCTTTTGTTTATTTGTTGTTTTTTTTTTAAACAACTTTTCAAGTGTCTCTGACAGCTACAGAACAAAAGGGTCATACTAGTTTTGGTTTTTTGCTTTGTATGATAATGTTCTTGTGAGATTACTAATCACATAAAGTCTATTTTGTAAATAAAAACTGGCTCAAGCCACAAAATTGAAACATCTGACCACAAAGGCTTTATCTTGAACTTAGCTGAGGTTCCAGAATAATTCAAACTTACAACAGTAATGAAAGAAAATCAAGGATGCAAAAGCTTGCTTCACTGTGCAATCTTTCACCAGCCCAAAGCATTCTCGGATGTATCTTTTGGGGGAGTTCAGGCAGATTCTGTGTATTTTTCATGTTTAAGTAATACCCGATATTACTTAAAATTGTTTTAAGCACTATTTGTTTTGCCTGGTGTGTGTATGCATGTCTGCCTGTCCATCCATCTATCTTCAGAGGTTCAGCTTTAAGTTTCAAGCATGGTCCTCACAGGACCACTTGTTGGAGCCTGTTTGTCTTCTCTTGGTTAACAGAGAAGCAATCTGTGCTATCAAGTAAAGCAAGCAAAGACAAAGAGCTTTCATATATCTCCTTTCACCCACCACCTTTACCGAGCTAGCTAGAGCTGACAGACACACACAGCCAGCAAGTGCATAGGAAGATGTTCTGGGCTTATTTTCATTTTTTGAAATGTATAACAGATTTTTAATAGAAATAATTTTCAAAAAGGCAAATGTGTATTTTCTTTCGATTGAGGGTAGCAATTCGTAGCACCTTTTACTGGAAGTCCTAAGCATGCTGGAGAATAATGCCTTCAGAATAATAATGATATGGGGCAATTGTAGGCCAGGGTGGGGTGGCAGGCAGGAAAAGCATTTCCCTTTCTTATGGGAAAAAGGATATTTCTGCTTTTTAAAGATATGATATGCTTTCAGATGTGGCGACTTTGCTTGAAATCTTGAAAGATGTTATTATATAACTAAAGTATTTCAAAGGCATCAATGTAACAGAAATGGCTAGATACCTGTCTATATCCACTGACTTTTCAAAATACAGACTGAGAAATACAGCAAAAATAGAGACAAGAATTGTCCCAGTTCAGCAAAAGGCTATTCAGAGCTGCCCAATTTTCTGTAGCTATAGCTTGTGAATTCATTTTCTTTACCCATTTGTAGGACAAAGAATATAAGATTATTTTTAAAAAAATAAAATTTGCACCGCAGGTTTTACTTTCTAAACCTCCCTGTCTCCCTTCACCTCCCCCACTGCCCTTGGAGAACAGGTATGGGGCACTGGAGGTCGAGGGGGAGGTGATTCTGATGCTGGAGGACACACCATCTGGGGTTTTCCATGAGGCAAAACAGCCCAGGGTGGGTTGGCCCGGGGTGGGTCAGCCCAGGGTGAGTCAGCCTGGCGTGGGTCGGCCCGGGGTGAGTCAGCCTAGGGTGGGTCGGCCCGGGGTGAGTCAGCCTAGGGTGGGTCGGTCTAGGGAGAGTCAGCCTGGGGTGGGTCAGCCTGGGGTCAGGCAGCCTGGGGTGAGTCATCCCAGGGTGGGTAAGCCTGGGGTGAGTCAGCTTGGGGTGAGTCAGCCTGGGGTTAAACAGCCTTACCCTGGCATCAAGACTTGCTCCCTTAAAAAAAAGAGGAGGGTGATTGTTATTGGTGATTCCCTACTGAGGGGAACAGAGGGCCCCATATGTCGGCCAGACCCTGCTCACAGGGAACTTTGTTGTCTCCCAGGAGCTCAAGTTGCTGATGTTACCAGAAGGCTGCCTAGTCTGGTGCAGCCCTCTGACTACTTTCCATTAATAATTATGCAGTTAGGGAATGACGATGTTGCAACTAGAACTCCCAGGGCTATCAAGAATGACCTCAAGGTCCTGGGGGATCTAGTGGAGGACTCGGGTGCACAAATAATTTTTTTGTCTATACCCTTAGTTGCAGGAGGGAATATGAGAAGGAACAGGTCAGCAGCTGTAGTCAACAAGTGGCTTAGAGGTTGGTGCAGTCAGAAGAATTTTGGGTTTTTTGATCTTGAAAAACTTTCTACTGCACCAGGTCAGCTGGTAACAGATGGAGTACATCTGTCCCAGAGGAGGGGAAAGGTCACAGTACATGAGAATGGCCTGTCCCCCAAAGGGAAAAAGATTCTGGGAAGGGAATTAGCAAGTCTCATTGACAGGGCTTTAAACTAGCTTCGAAGGGGGAAGGGGCTGAAACCAGTCCCCCCAGACAGGAGTCTGAGGGTGGTAAGCTGGAGTCAGGGGCAAAACCAGCAGCCCAGCTGAAGTGCATGTACACTAATGCACGAAGTATGGGCAACAAACATGAGGAGCTGGAAGCCTTGTTGCAGCAGGAAAGATATGATGTAGTTGCCATCACGGAGACGTGGTGGGATGACTCGCATGACTGGAGCGCTGCAATTGATGGCTACAGGCTATTCAGGAGAGACAGGCAGGGAAGAAGGGGTGGAGGGGTGGCCCTGTACATCAGGGAGGCTCTTGATGCCATTGAGCTAGAGATCAGGGATGATCGGGTTGAGTGCGTGTGGGTAAGAATTAGAGGGAAGACCAGCAGGGCAGACATCCTGGTTGGAGTCTGTTATAGACCACCCAACCAGGAGGATGATCGTGATGAAGCATTCTATAGGCAGCTTAAGGCTGTCTCAAGATCGCCTAACCTTGTTCTCGTGGGTGACTTCAACCTGCCTGATATCTGCTGGGATCACAACATAGCAGAGAGGAGGCAATCTAAGAGGTTCTTAGAGTGCATGGAGGACAGCTTCTTATCCCAGGTGCTGCGTGAGCCTACCAGGGGTAAGGCTATGCTTGACCTCCTCTTCACCAACAGGGAAGGGCTGGTGGGTGATGTGGTGGTCGGAGGGTGTTTAGGCACCAGTGACCACGAGATAATTGAGTTTTCAGTATTCAGCCAAGCCAAGAGGGGGAGCAAGAAGACCTCCACTCTGGACTTCCAGAGGGCGGACTTCAGGCTACTCAAGGAACTAACTCAGAAGGTTCCTTGGGAAACAGCCCTTAAAAACAAAGGGGTCCAGGAGAGCTGGACCTACTTCAAGAAAGAACTCTTGAAGGCGCAGGAACAGGCTGTGCCAGTGTGCCGGAAGATGAGCCGCCGGGGCAGACGGCCAGCCTGGTTGGGTAATGAACTTCTAAAGGAACTAAGGGAAAAAAAGAGGGTGTATTATCTTTGGAAAAAAGGGGAGGCAACCCATGGAATGTTTAGGGATGTTGCTAGGTCTTGTAGGAAGAAAATTAGGGAGGCAAAAGCACATTTGGAGCTCAGACTGGCCTCTGCTGTGAAGGACAACAAGAAGTCCTTCTATAAATATATTAATAGCAAGAGGAAGGGCAAGGAGAAGCTCCACTCCTTGGTGGGCATGGAGGGGAATATTGTAACAAAGGATGAGGAAAAGGCAGAGGTGCTTAACACCTTCTTTACCTCAATTTTTACTAGCAGGACAGAACGGCTTCCAGACAGCTGGCCTGCAGAGCTGGCAGAAGGAGCCAGGGAGCAGCATAGTTTTCCCCTGTTCCAGGATGGGACAGTTAGAGATCTTCTCAGCCGCTTGGACCCCCACAAGTCCATGGGACCGGATGGGATCCATCCTAGGGTGCTGAGGGAGCTGGCGGATGAGCTGTCCAGGCCGCTCTCCATCATTTTTCAGCAGTCCGGGCTCACTGGAGAGGTCCCAGAAGACTGGAAGCTGGCCAACGTGGTGCCCATCCATAAGAAGGGCCAGTTGGAAGAGCCGGGGAATTATAGGCCTGTCAGCCTGACCTCAGTGCCAGGCAAGATTATGGAACGGGTCATCTCGAGTGCGATCACACAGCACTTACAGGATGGCCAGGGGCTCAGGCCTAGCCAGCATGGATTTAGGAGGGGCAGGTCCTGCCTGACCAACCTGATCTCCTTCTATGATCAGGTGACCCGCCTGGTGGATGTGGGGAGGCCTGTGGATGTGGTCTACCTGGACCTCAGCAAGGCCTTTGACACCGTCCCCCACAGCAAACTCCTGGCCAAGCTGGCAGCCCATGGCTTGGACAGGAGCACACTGCGTTGGGTTAGGAACTGGCTGGAGGGCCGAGCCCAGAGAGTGGTGGTGAATGGTGCCACATCCAGCTGGCGGCCTGTCACTAGCGGTGTGCCCCAAGGATCAGTGCTGGGCCCCATGCTTTTCAACATCTTTATTGATGATCTGGATGAGGGCATTGAGTCCATCATCAGTAAATTTGCAGATGACACCAAGCTGGGGGCAGGAGTTGATCTGCTGGAGGGCAGAGAGGCTTTGCAGAGGGACCTCGACAGGCTGGACAGATGGGCAGAGGCCAACGGCATGAGATTTAACACATCCAAGTGCCGGGTTCTGCACATTGGCCACAGCAACCCCAGGCAGCGCTACAGGCTGGGGTCAGAGTGGCTGGAGAGCGGCCAGGCAGAGAAGGACCTGGGGGTGCTGGTTGATGGGAAGCTGAACATGAGCCTGCAGTGTGCCCAGGCAGCCAAGAGGGCCAACCGCATCCTGGCCTGCATTAGGAATAGTATGGCCAGCAGGAGCAGGGAGGTCATTGTGCCCCTGTACTCTGCTTTGGTTAGACCGCACCTTGAGTACTGTGTCCAGTTCTGGGCCCCTCAGTTTAAGAAGGACATTGAGACACTTGAACGTGTCCAGAGAAGGGCAACAAGGCTAGTGAGAGGCCTTGAGCACAAGCCCTATGAGGAAAGGCTGAGGGAGCTGGGGCTGTTTAGCCTGGAGAAGAGGAGGCTCAGGGGCAACCTCATTGCTCTCTACAACTACCTGAAGGGTGGTTGTAGCCAGGAAGGGGTTGGCCTCTTCTCCCTAGCAACCAGCACCAGAACAAGGGGACACAGTCTCAAGCTGCACCAGGGGAAGTTTAGGCTCGAGGTGAGGAGAAAGTTCTTCACCGAGAGAGTGATTCGTCATTGGAATGGGCTGCCCGGGGAGGTGGTTGAGTCTCCGTCCCTGGAGGCGTTCAGGAGGGGACTGGATGTGGCACTTGGTGCCATGGTCTAGTTGTGAGGTTGTGGTTACAGGTTGAACTTGATGATCTTCAAGGTCTCTTCCAACCTTGGTAATTCTATTCTATTCTATTCTATTCTATTCTATTCTATTCTATTCTATTCTATTCTATTCTATTCTATTCTATTCTAATGATTCCTAAAATCATAAATGAGAGTTTAAGATTCTTACTTAGAAACAAGTTTCTTACATTAAGATTAGACTCTGAATTTTTTAAATTCTAGTTATAAATGAAGTCCATTTACAAATGTTCCTCTTCAAAGTTTCCGTTGGAGCTAATACTGTTTAAAGCCTATAGAATGACATCATTCTTGTGGCATCCAACAAAATAACGTGCAAAATCATACATAAAATATGGAAGATTTTGGTAAGCAACTTGATCATAAACCAGCAATATACTCCTTTAGCAGTAATGACAAATATATTGAACTGCTTCAGTAACAGCACAGTCATCAACTATAGAGCAGTTACTGGTGCAGCAAACCATCACAGAGCAGCAAGAAGAGGACTGCTACATGAGGGAGGATGAACTAAATGTGACCTTATCTCAGGCTGAGATAGGGACTTCAGCTCCACAGGACCAGTCACGATTGGTGGCAGTAAGAAGTTCAGCCCAATGATCATCTAACTGTGATGCAACTGTCAGGGCTGAGGTCAAGCTGTTAAAGCCAATAAAAACATCGGGACTATCAGGAAACCAGGCTGAGCTCAGGACTACATACAGCATAGCTCAGGAGAGGGCAAGAGATATTGACTTGAGCATAAAGCAAGCTGGACCAAAAGGTAGAGTATATGTAAGGCAACTGAGACTGGTCAGGGCAATCAGTGCTTGTGAGTGCTCTCAAGACATTGATACCCTAGAGCTGAGTTCTTCATAGTAACAGTTTTTCAGGAGTGGCTCCACCTGTTCTGCTCAAACAAATTTTTTATTACCTGTCTGCTCAAATATACATATACATACATACAGAATCATAGAATCAGTCAGGGTTGGAAGGGACCACAAGGATCATCGAGTTCCAACCCCCCCTGCCATGGGCAGGGACACCTCACACTAGATCAGGCTGGCCAGAGCCTCGTCCAGCCTGGTCTTAAACACCTCCAGGGACGGGGCCTCAACCACCTCCCTGGATAACCCATTCCATGGCTTCACCACTCTCATGGTGAAGAACTTCCTCCTCACATCTAGCCTGAATCTCCCCACCTCCAGCTTCATTCCATTTCCCCTAGTCCTATCACTACCTGATACCCTGAGAAGTCCCTCCCCAGCCTTCCTGTAGGCTCCTTCAGATACTGGAAGGCCACAATGAGGTGACCTCAGAGCCTTCTCTTCTCCAGACTGAATAGCCCCAACTCCTTCAGTCTGCCCTCATAGGAGAGGTGCTCCAGCCCTCTGATCATCCTCGAGGCCCTTCTCTGGACACGTTCCAGCATGTCCACATCCCTCTTGTAATAGGGGCTCCAGAACTGGACACAGTACTCCAGGTGGGGTCTCACCAGAGCTGAGTAGAGGGGAAGAATTACCTCCCTTGACCTGCTGGCCACACTTCTCCTGATGCAGCCCAGGATCTGATTGGCTTTCTGGGCTGCAAGTGCACACTGAGAGCTCATGTTGAGCTTCTCGTCCACCAGCACCCCCAAGTCTCTCTCCTCAGGGCTGCTCTCCAGCCAGTCCCTGCCCAGCCTGGATTTGTGCCTGGGATTGCCTCGACCCAGATGCAGGACCCTGCACTTGGTCTTGTTGAAGCTCATGAGGTTGGCTTGTGCCCACCTCTCCAGCCTGTCCAGGTCCCTCTGGATGGCATCCCTTCCCTCCAGGGTGTCCACTGCACCACACAGCTTGGTGTCATCAGCAAACTTGCTGAGGGTGCACTCGATGCCACTGTCCATGTCACCCACAAAGATGTTGAACAAGACAGGTCCCAGGACTGATCCCTGAGGGACTCCGCTTGTCACTGGCCTCCACTGGGACATGGACCCGTTGACAGCCACTCTTTGGGTGCGGCCATCAAGCCAGTTCTTTATCCATCTAGTGGTCCATCCATCAAACCCATGTGTCACCAGCTTGGAGACCAGGAGGTGGTGCGGGACAGTGTCGAAAGCTTTGCTCAAGTCCAGGTAAACGACATCAGTTGCTCGCCCCTCATCTATTAATGCTGTCACCTGCTCATAGAAGGCCACCAGGTTTGTCAGGCAGGATTTGCCCTTGGCAAAGCCATGCTGACTATTCCAAATCACCTCTTCACTATTCTTCTGAGTCATTAGTGCCTCCAGGAGGATCTGCTCCATGATCTTTCCAGGCACAGAGGTGAGACTGACTGGCCTGTAGTTCCCCGGTTCCTCCTTCTTACCCTTTTTGAAAATGGGAGTAATGTTTCCCCTTTTCCAGTCTGTGGGGACTTCCCCACTCTGCCATGACTTTTGGAATATAATAGAGAGGGGTTTGGCAACCTCATCTGCCAGTTCTCTCAGCATCCGTGGGTGTATTCCGTCGGGTCCCATGGACTTGAACACTTTCAGGTTCTTCAGGTGCTCACGAACCTGATCTTCACTTATGATGGGCATAAACATTGCATTTTTTCATTAGCTAAGTATAGATCCAGAAACAAATTTATGCATCACAGTAAGAAACACAGCAACATAAGCTCCCCAGAATATAATAAAATCCCTAAAATCCACCACCAGGTTTTCAGACTCTGTCTGCAAGCAATCTAAAATAAAGCAAGAATTAGCAGCCAGCCATCTAAGTCAGCCAATGCAAAATGTAAAGCTTTTATAGAAAGTACCACCCATTAAAAGAAGTACCTTCTAATCCACTATCCCAATGGTTATAATCTTACCCTTGTAAGATCCAGATAGCGTTTGTTACTTTGTCCAAACGCATTGTGAGCTTTTCAGTTTCTGTAATGGAGAAGGCCTTGGAGTCTGTCAGCACCTCTTTTTAAAGCTGTCTGTAGGTGCTGAAAGGTAGCAAAAGTGCTACTGCTAAAGATACATAAAGTTCATTAAGTTCTATGAATGCTGTTATGTTTTATGATTTATAATCTTTTGTGTTGGGTCTGGACCCTCTGCGCCAAGCAATTGAACTCATCAGTTCAATCTAATCATTGTTTAAGAACACCCTATAAAGCAATCAACAGGCAGAAATTAAATATCTACAACAAAATATCCTGTTCCTCTGCATCTGTAATACTGTATGTACAAAAAAATAAGTCCAGAAAAAATTAATGGTAAGAAATCAATTCTGTAAGATGCAGCAGGAGTTGAGAATGATTAGATGGAAAGGTGGAAAAAAGAGGAATAGATGGGACAGAGGAGTAACAGAGTGCAAGAGAAAATTCTGAAAGATAATGGCAGAAGAAACTGAGAAGTAAATGGAGCAGGTAAGTGCAGAGAGAGAGCAGAAGAAAGCAGATAAAAAATTGTAGCAAATCTTAGTCAGAAAATACCTAAGACTTTGAAGAAAGAAATTTTGTTCATGCACTGTCAATTTATCTCTGTGAGAGGAAGCAAAGAAACAAAAAGCTTAAGGATATCTGCTATGGAAGAAACAAGAGAGACATCTTCACTGTTTGATTTGACAGCTTCATGAGACAGCAAGAAAGAAAATTAACATTTCTGTGTATGAAAGACAATCTAAAATTCCTTCTGGAGGTTGCACTATAGCCAAACCCCCAAAACCACAGGCCTCTATGTTAGGCATAACAGGCAGTAGGTTGTGTTGAGTGTCTGCCAGAGGAGGGCTAACACTTTACTTTGGACTAGGAAAAGCTGCATTGTTCCAAAAGATGTAGTTAGTTTCACTGTGGCTTGCTAGCAGAAAGTATCACAGTATCACTGTATCACCAAGTTTGGAATAGACCTCAAAGATCATCCAGTCCAACCTGTCACCACAGACCCCATGACTAGACCATAGCACCAAGTCCAGTGCCCTCTTGAGGAGGGAGGACATTGCTGCCCAGAGAGAACTCTCCTGCCCACTGCAGGCTTGAACTCACGACCTTCCCAGTAAGAGTCTTACGTGCTACCAACTTAGCCACATGGTCCCAGTAAAAGGTTCTTTATTAAATCTCCTACCGTTTTCTTAAAATATCGGAACTATGTGAATTAAAATATGAAAGGAAAAAGAAAGGCTGTCAGAAAAATATTCTGAGGGATATTAGCCAGGAAATCCTAATCCTCTCCAAGGACTGGGAGCCCTGTTACTTCTGACTTTAAGAGCAATTCTGAACAAAATACTTGAAAATGCACTGACTTGTGCAGGGGTAGGAGATTAACTCAATGATTTAATAGGCATCTTTCCCCTCTAGCTTCTATAAGTCTGGTTTAAATTGTTCTTTAAATTTGAAGAATTAAATTTAAAGACAAGCAGTTGTACCAGTAAAAGCCTTTGAAAAATCTATTAATTTAGTTCACCTATATCACAGCTCTCTCCATGGGCCAAATCTTTCCTTCACTCATATTTCTGTAGTGCTACTGAAATGAGTACAAGAATTTCAAGTAACTATTAATTCCCTTTCAGATATAGCTGCATCTTGTTTAGGAGCCATCTGTCCTGAGACTTTCATAATGCCAAATATATCCAAGGGCTTATTGATGATTATGCTATATTTGAAGGCCTGCTACAATAACATTCTCATTGCAGCATAAAATTGATTTTAATTCTGTGGGCCAAATACTTTTTTCAACTCCAGTCACGTAAATGACAACAGAATTTGATTTGAGCTCAAACTACTATTTAATGGTAAAAGCCTTGAAAGACAGCATCACAGAATGCCCCCAAGAAAAACATGTGATAGCCTCTTTGACATCTCTTATCCTTAATAGGATAATGTTTCATAAGTGGCTCTGTCAACCAATCACTTCTGAGTTTCATTTACTGTGTGTTATTATCATAGAATATGTTAATGACATTGGACATGATGCCTGGATTTCTTCTACTCCAGCCGCCCTTCTCAAACAGAGCACTTAAAGCCACTTTTCCAGGACCATATCCAGAGATCTTTTGATGTATCTCCAAGAAGGGAGACTACAACCTTCCTGGGCTACCTGTGCTAGTGTTCAACAAAAAAACCCCAACAGTGTTTCCTGATGTTCAGATGGAGGATCCTGTGTTTCAGTTTGTACCCATTTTGCCTCTTGTCCTGACACCAGGCACCATAGAAAATACTGTTTTCAGCCCCTTTGCATTCTCCCTGCAGATATTTATATACATTGATGAGTTTTTGCCTTTCTTCTCCAGTCTGAATACTGCCAGCTTGCTCAGCCTTTCCTCATAGGAGAGATGCTCTAGTCTCTTAATCATCAGCCCTTCGCTGGCCTTTGTTCTGTATGTCGATACCACTTTTGTACTGAGGAGCTGAGAATCATTCTCATTTTAATCATGCTTTCATATATCTTATTAGGCTGAATATACACTCACAGCAGTATAGATTTGAGAGTCTTCTGACAAGTTCAAATTAGAGTAGGACAGTTCTCTGAATAAATGACCATTTGATTCACTGAGTAAGCTCAAAAGAAATAGAGACTTATTTCCCTTTAGTTATCTACACAGAATGATTCTTTTGAATAGAACTTAAATTCATTGGTACAAGTTTCCTGGTTTCCTTCATTATTTTTATATTTTATTAAAAGAATTGATTGAAAAAAAGTTCATGAGCTAACCACTTGGAATGTATAGAAGCCTTTCATTCTGGTTTGAAACTGCAGTGATGTCAATTATGTCCCGGAGGGGTGTACTATCAGCTATAAAAGGGTAAATGAACTCTGCATCTAACTTATGAAGTAAGGAATTACAAGAATGTTGCAAAAAATCACTGTGGCAGAAGAGTAAACCCTTTTATCTAGCAGCATGGTAACTCAGAATGGGGACCACTGCTAATGAGTCTGCTAGGATTAGAAAATATAACAGCCATCACAGCAAGCTTTCTTTAGTAATTATGTCAGTGGTAGGGAAATAGAGTTCTTCAAGCAGCAAGCAAGAAACCACTGCTTGCCCTGGAGACATCCAATATCTCAGTCCATCAAGGCTCTTAACCAAATATTTAACGCTAAATACATAAGTGATCTCATTGTACTAAAAGGTCAGTCTGTAGAAAATCTTACAAAAGTGAAACAGGATTTGACTGCTTATATGTAGTAGATGGGTAGGAAACATCAACACAAAACATTTTCTCTCAATCTGTTGTATAGTGTAAAGGATAACTGATTATGCATAAAATAATATGGTAGGATCTTGGCACCAAATCATGCTCTCTTCTTTAGCAATAGAAAGGGCCTGGAATTCCTTCCTTTCAGTCATTTAGGCATTAGCAGCTTGTCAGTCAGCATGTGTTGATGGAAAGTTCTAACTGTCCCAAAGGAACAAATTAACAGATGTTTTTGCCTGAGCCCTTAAATAAATTGTTTCCCACTATGGGAAAAAAATGTCATGTTTATTTAAAAACCCTATAATTTCCACTGTAAAGCTGATTAATTTTTGCTCTTTCTGGCAGTAAGTCAGTCAGCTGTTATAGGTGAAATGAACACCACCCTGGCTAAGAACTGGTCTTTCATCTCCACAAATGTAACTGATGTGCCACTTGGAAACATATTTCATCTCCTATCACAGAAGCATACATTAGGTATAGAATCAACATTAGCTACAATATGAGGATATCAAGATTGATTTTGCAATGCACAGAACAGGCTGCAGTACAACTGAATTTGCCAGTATTTGAAGAGAAAGTTTCTAAATTTTCTAAAAGTTTCTAAACCCCTACACCCCAGACACTGCACTCTGCCTCACAATCAGACACAACTTACCTGTGGGGTCAGACAAATCTGAAGGAACTATTATCACTCCCAAATTCCACTCTTACCTGCCAGAAAGAAGTTTCCCAAATGCAAAGGACTTGTCATACCCTATAGAACTGAGTAGCGTGAAAATTCTGTCTGACACTCAGTCACAGAACAGAAGCCACGTGCCTTGGTGGGACTCAAGACCTGCCTTTCAGGAAATCAAGTAATAGAAAAGAAGGGACAATAAAAATAAAATAACAGTAAAGCATTGCAAGAAAGAAATTTGAAAGTTTTAAATAAAGAATAAAGATGTAGCAACAATTAAATCATTGGTTCAGCTGTCAGTTTCTGACAAAAGCAAATATTATGAGATATTTTTCTTGCTTTTCTCATGTTCTACGCACACTATATTTTGGTCTTGTTTTCACACACTTTGGTAATCATGAAATATCCTATTCTGTCATATTCATTGTAACATACGAATTTACTAAAACTGCTGATGCAAACTGAGACAGTAGACCTGAAAAATCTATAGTGAAACAATCAAGTCCTCAATAAAGAATACTGCAAAGGACAGATATATTAGGATGCTCTTTCTATAGAATGGTGAATATGAGGCTCAAGTGAACCTGCTATTACTGTCATTGCAGATTTGAGGCAACAGTGTCAACAGCAAATCTCACTGGATTAACAGGACATTTGGAAAATATTTACTGTTTCTGTATGCGTTTCTCTTCTCAGCATTATCATGGCATAGGTAATAATTTTCAGTGGGATTTTCATTTTAATGAGGTTCTTTAATGAGAAAGCCTATTAACATTCACACTTGGGAATTAAAAGGTCATTCCAGTCTATGAGCAAACGAAATCTTATTCCCTTTGGAAACCATTAGACAACCTGTGTATGCCTTTCTTTGATAATCATTGCACCTGCACTACAAGAGAATTAGAAAATTTGGTGTTACTCTGCAAACAAGAAACTGCCACACCTCATGAGGATTTACCCCTCCTTATCTCTCCTTTGTTTTACCACAAGAGGCTGCTGTTTCATCAGCTGCTCTGGCAGACTGGGACTCCAAATCAGTGCCTTAGCTTTGATTTCAACAATAAATTGTAGTCAATGTATATGTATTCTGTATATGTATTCTGAGAATGCACTTGTGTATGTTACCAAAGAGTCTTAAGAGAAGATTACGTCACAAAACACATCCCAGAATATTCATTATCAGGACAATACTATCAAGATGAAAACATTCATCTTAGAATAGAATAGAATAAACCAGGTTGGAAGAGACCTTCAAGATCATTGCATCTGACCTATCATCCAACATCACCTAATCAACTAAACCATGGCACCGAGCACCCCATCCAGTCTCCTCCTAAACACCTCCAGTGATGGCGACTCCACCACCTCCCGGGCAGCCCATTCCAATGGGCAATCATTCTCTCTATGAAGAATTTCTTCCTAACATCCAGTCTAAACCTCCCCTGGTGCAGCTTGAGACTGTGTCCTCTTGTTCTGGTGCTGGTTGCCTGGGAGAAGAGACCAACCCCCACCTGGCTACAACCTCCCTTCAGGTAGCTGTAGAGAGCAATAAGGTCTCACTTGATCCTCTTCTCCTCCAAGCTAAGCAACCCCAGCTCCCTCAGCTTCTCCTCATAGGGCTTGTGCTCCAAACCCCTCCCCAGCTTTGTTGCCCTTCTCTGAACATGTTCCATCAAGTCAACATCTTTCCTAAACTGAGGGTGCCTAGAACTGGACACAGGATTCAAGGTGTGGCCTAACCAGTGCTGAGTACAGGGACAGAATGACCTCCCTGCTCTTGCTGACCACACTACTCCTGATACAGGCCAGGATGCCATTGGCCCTCTTGGCCACCTGGGCACAGTACAGGCTCATGTTCAGACTTCCATCAACCAGTACCCCCCAGGTCCCTCCCTGCCTGGCTGCTCTCCAGCCACTCTGACCCCAGCCTGTAGCACTGCATGGGGTTGCTGTAGCCAATGTGCAAAACCCCTCATGCGTTGGATTCTGCCCATCTGTCCAGCCTATCAAGGTCCCTAGCTTTTACATGCTGGAAGTCAGAAATTATAATCATTACGTCATAAAACTGTCCAGGCACATGTAAACATTAAAAACTCTTTGATGCATTTACTGAGGTCTTTTTCAATGGAAAAACAAAACAAAACAAAATAAAACATACCAAAAAAACCAAAGCCAGCATGTATTTCATTCATGTTTGTAAAAAGAAAACAAAGCTAAAGCATAAAGCACATGTTCAATGACTTCCTCAAAACAAGATCTCAGTTTCATAATTCTAATCCCATGCTCTTTCAAGGTGTTTATATAGTGGTTAATACTGTGATAGTGATTAATGATAGTGATAAGATGTTAATCATGCTGAAAATTTTAAATCCATGTGCACAACAAAGCAATAGCTCTGTGAAATGTAATGAGCTGAAAATTGCCAATATCTAACACAATCTGGAATGATTGAAACTTTGAAATATTTGGAAGTTTGAAACTGACTGCCTGTTATTTGTGTGTTCAGTCTAAAAACAAATTGTTACTTTGTGTGAAACAAATACAAATTATGTTATTTGAGAAAAGAGACCAGAAAATCCTGAATTTGTTTACACAGCGAAATGTTTACAAAACCTTTCCTTACTCTAACACCAACATCCAATTTTTCCATTGAGAAACAGAGATCATAGAAGATAATTTTAGCAGCAATTTACATTGTATTCTAGATCAACTCCCATTATGCAGAACATGTGCATCCTGAAAATGGCAGTACATATGTTTTCAGCCTTTTCCTTTCCTATCTTAAGATTTTCTGCTATCAAAATTCATGCATGAATTTATGACAATAAGCTAATGTGAGTCTGGTACAGAGTCTGAGCACCATTTCATTCATGCAAATCTAGAATAGCTATTAGTTTCAGTATGACTATTTGTATTGATATTGTTATAATGAAACATAGATAAGGTGTGTTATCATTTTCTGACAAGAACAGCTATTGTTATCCCATTCTGAAACTGAGGTTTTGTTCCTGTGTTTAACAGTAGAGTTGAGGCTCTGTGCCAGAAGAGAGCATTGGAATTCTAAACCACTCTTTATTCAAATATGTTTAAATAATAAAATTCCAGCCTGTTCTGAGTTTGGATTTAGCAGCCTTTACCCACATCAGCAATGCATGTGCCTTAAAAGAAACTAACAAGTGCTGGGATGCATCTAACATTTCGCATCTTTGCAGGCATGGAACCTACAGGCATGAAATCCACAGACACTGTAAAAAAAAATACTTCCAGGGCTTGGGTTTTTGTTTGTTTGTTTGTATTGTTTTGTTTTGTTTTGTTTTGTTTTCTTCAATCCATGATCTTACCAGGCACAGAGATGAGACTGACTAGTCTCTAGTTCCCTGGGTCATCTCTCTTTCCCTTTCTGAAAATGAGGACCTGCCTGGATTGCCATGATTTTTGGAATATAATAGAAAAGGGTTTAGCAACCTCATTTTCCAGTTCCGTCAGCACCCATGGGTGTATCCCATCAGGTCCCATGAACTTGAACAGTTTTCAGGTTCTTCAGATGGTCATGAAGATTTCACTAGTGGATGAGTAAATGCTGATACACTTTAATCCAGTGATAGTAAATCAACTGAGGAAGCAACGCAAAGCAGTTCCAACAGAGTTAGACACCATCTACTATACCCTTATCTGCGTTTACTAGTGATTAATCATTGATCCTGATTCCCTTCCTTCACTAGCTTCTTTTATAACTCACATTAAATTATACAGGATATGAGGCAGACTATTCAAGGCACAACTTTATTAGTTTATTCTGTCTGATTACCTAAAACCATCTTTGTAATATACAGTGAAATTCATTACACTTCAACTGGAGTTTAAGTCATACATAAAACGTGTGGAGTAATCTCTTCAGTCTGAAATTCAACTGCTTTGTTTTCCATGAACAGCTCATGTTTATTTCCAGATCAATGCAGATAAGAATGGCTTCAGCTAAGAATAAATCTTATTTTAACTAGTAGAAATATTGCCTAGGTATAAAAGGAGGAGTAAATGCACATTCTTCTATAAATTACTTAGAGTCAGGGGATAGAACCATTTGCCAAGTACTAATTAAATTCTTGTTAACTTCTATTTTTTTTTTTACATTAACATTGTTTTTGGTTTTTTTAATAATCAATTTTTTGACAGTGTGTGAATCCACTTTTATTCAGAGCAATGCAGCTGCAAGTAGTACTCTGCTTTTGGCTACTCAATATTTGATTTTATTTATTTTTAGTGAACTTGGAAGGTAAAAACACATTTTCAGAGACCTGTTAATGGTCTCAATGGTCTTAGGGCTCTTCTCCAACTGAAGCAATTCTATGATTGCCCCTTACTTCTAGCTATACATGAGCTGCAATTTACAATGGGTTGGAATTTGTCTTTAGTATTTTTTGATTTGCCATCTCTCTCACGGCGTACAAAAATAAGTGCTTTTTCAGACTAAATAAAAAAAAAACATTGAAACATCAGGATGCTCTTAGCTTTTTGTCTGTAGGCTTACATATGGAACAGGACAAACTAAGGAAGGGTATCACTGACATGATCTCCTTTCTATGAACCAAAAGATTTCCTGTAGCCCAATCACAGGAATTCTGTGTTCTCCCTAAATGCAATAATCTGCTGCAACTTATAGAGGTATAAAGTACCACTAGTGCACCAACACATTTTACAAGATAACTTCATTGTTCATAGCAAGTATGTTTATAAAATTTTCAAATGTTTGCTTAATACTAATGAACTCAATTTAGTACTTTTAAGCATTGCTTTGAAGCTTTATATACTGAATTCAGTATTTATTATCCATAGCCATACCAGACTGCAGAAGACCAAAATATTGCATTGGAAGCTATAAAAATCTAGACTTTATCTTTTATGAAGTCCTGGTAGTTGATAACTTTTAGGCAGCAACAACATACAGAACACAGCAAACCTAATCAGGAGAGTCAGAGATTTGAGGAAAACTGCCCATTATTTCTAATGAACTCTCTTTACCAGTTCACTGATTCCACTGCAATTTCTTTTCTGTGGAGACATAATGTAGTTTACGATGTAATATTTTCTACACAATTATAACTACACAACTGTACAAAATCAATAAACTGCTTCTTCAGACTCACTTCATTTCTTTTCCCACTAGGTCAAAATGAAATAAATTCCCCTGTGGGTTTTAAATATCCTCTTTGATGGGTAAATAACCTCTAACAGAGTAAACTTTTAAATTTTTTTTTATATTATTTTGTATTAATAATTCAGTTAAGCCTGAGGAGACAGCTCTTGTAAAACAATGCAAACCATGTCTTGTTCTCTTCTCCAGAACTGTTACTGTAAAATATCAAAACACCAGCAGAGAGAAGAGGCCAAATATTGCTAGCTAGAACTAGAATTAAATGAGGCAAATTAATCCAGGAGAAGTCTTTAAAAATCAAACAACAATTTACTTATATCTGTACTCAGTTTCGTGTTTGATATTCTTGAGAGGTTGGTCTCTTCTCTCTAGCAACCAGCAGCAGAACAAGAGGACACAGTCTCAAGCTGCACCAGGGGAAGTTTAGGCTCAAGGTGAGGAGGAAGTTCTTCATGGAGGGAGTCATTCGTCATTGGAATCGGCTGCCCAGGGAGGTGGTGGAGTCACTGTCCCTGGAGATGTTCAAGAGGGGATTGGACATGGCACTTGGTGCCATGGTCTAGTTATGAGGTCTGTGGTGACAGGTTGGATTCGATGATTTGAGGTCTCTTCCAACCTTGGTGATACTGTGACACTGTGACTTAGTATCAAAAATTATATATGATTGATACTTGATAGATGAACTGTCTCTAAGTAGAAAATATGAATAGAACAGAATTAGCCAGGTTGGAAAAGACCTTTGAAATCATCGAGTCCAACCTATCATATTCTGTACACAGAATGTGTGTTTCACATGAAAAATTAAAATCTAAATTAGGATAACTTGATAATATGCACATAGAAACAAAGTATTGTTGCATTATATAATGTGTAATCATCTTGTATTTGACAAAAATCTTGGGAGTATTGACTATGCATGAATTTACTATAGTAATGTCAGCCCTAGACACTTCCTGCAATTCCAATACAAGATACCACGTATTTGGAGGCATCATTGTAATAGCTATCAAATGAATTCTTCTCATGTTTGGCAAATTTTAGGGTGAAAGATTGTTCTTACAGGATATAATTAAGGAAACAAAATGACTGCAACCACACACACTCCCCTCTCCCATATTTCTGTATTCCTACAGTGAAATGGAAATCCTGAGTTAATCTACACTACTTTTACCAAGTACTTTCACATCAGTAAATAAACACAAACCTTTTCTTACCCATTGAAGAGTTTAGCTTTGGTGAATATATGACTAATTTACAAACCAAACAGTTAAAGGTAAGCCGCACACACAAAAAAGAGAGAGAAATTCAATGATTCTTTTTGAGTAAGCTTACTTTGCCTGAACGACTTGATTTCTCAAGAGTCATTGAAATTTCCTTCTGTGTCTCTTGTGGGCTAACTCTGTATAACACCCTATCACATTTTTATACCTATGAATAACATTAGCATACTGTATTAGTACAGTAATAGCAATATACATTCACCAATTCCACTTTAGGAATTTCACATTATTTTAATGTCAAAAACTGCTTTCAAGCTATTGGGAATAACTGCAGTTCTACATCCAATATTATAAAAGGCCTCTGAACCCCTTTACAGAAACAAATGGCTGCAAGAATGACAGCCTCCAAGCCACAAACAAGGGAATGAGCATCTGCCTAAAATAGTAGCTTAGGAGCCTGATCAAAGAAAATTTGGCTTTTGTTTTGAAGTGGAAGTGTACTTGTATATTTAATGGAGAACCGTTCAAATACAACAGCATCAAAATACAACTAAATGAAAGAGGAAGGAAAAGACTGATCATAAAATATATCTGGTTGGAAGAGACCTCAAAGATAATAGAGTCCAACCTTTGACCCAGTATTGAAGGGTCAGCAATAGACCATGTCCCTACGTGCTAGGTCCGCAAGCTGCTTGAAGTCCTCCAGTGACAGTGACTCCACCACTGCCCTGGGCAGACTATTCCAATGTCTGATAACCTTCTCAGTGAAGAAGTACTTCCTAATATCTAGCCCAAACATCCCCTGGAGCAGCTCATAACCATTTCCTATAGTTTTGTCTCTTGCCATCAAGGAGAATGGCCCTTTCCTTGCTCCAATCTCCTTTCAGGTAGAGAGCAATAAGGTCTCCCCTCAGCCTCCTCTTCTCCACATTGAACCACCCCAGCTCTCTCAGACTCTCCTCATAGGCCATGTGCTCCAGACTCTTCACGAGTCTCATTGCCCTTCTCTGGACATATTCCAGAACCTCAGTATCCTTCCTATGGCCTCACCAATGCTGAGTACAGAGGGATGATCAACCTCCCTGCTCCTGCTGGCCACTGTGTTTCTAATACAAGCCAGGATGCCATTGCCCTTCTGGGTCACCTTCATACACTGCTGACTCATTCAGTTGACTATCAATCCACATCCCCCGCCCCGGTCCCTCTCCAACTTGCAGCTTTACAACCACACATCCCCAAGTCTAACTTACCATGGTGTGGGTTATGAATCAGGTGAGGACTTGGCACGTTACCTTGTTGAACTTCATACAGTTAGCCTTGGTGCATTGGTTTAACCTGCCTGGATTCCACTGTAAAGCTTTCCTACCCTCTAGGAGACTGACACAGCCACCCAGCTTGGTGTCATCTGCAAACACACTCAATCTCCTCATCCATATCATTAATAAAAATATTAAAGAGGAGAGGCCCCAGTACTGAGTCCTGGGAGAAAGCACTAATAACTGGGAACCAGACAGATTTAACTCAATTCACTACCACTCTTTGGGCCCAGCCATCCAGACATTTCTTTATCTAGTGCAGAGTGTACTTACCCAAGCCTTGCATTTGTGAAGAATGCAGATGATGTGGATGACAATGTCAAAGGCTTCACTAAAGTCCAGGTAGATGATGTCCACAGCTCTTCCCTCATCCACTATGCAGATCACCTTATTGTAGAAGGAGATTTGATTAGTCAGGCAGGGTCTGCCTTTCATAAACCCATGCTGACTGGCCCTAATGTCCTGGTTGTCTTGTATGTGCCAGGTGATATCACTCAGGATGACCTACTCCATAACCTTCCCTGGCACCAAGGTCACCGTGACAGGCCTGTAGTTCCCTGAATCATCCTTTCAGCCCTTCTTGTAGATGGGCATCATATTTGCTAACCTCCAATCATCTGGGATCTCCCCAGTTAGCTGGGACTGTTGAAAATAATGGTGAGCAACTTGGTGAGCATATCTGCCAGCTCCTTAAGTACCCTTGGGTGGCCGCCATCCAGTCCCCCAGACTTATGCACATCTAAGTGGTACAACAGATCATTGATCATTTCCTCCTAGATTATGGGGACTGCTTTCTACACTTCATCATTGTCATCCAGCTCCAGGGACTGAACCCTCAAGAAGCAGCTGGTGTAACTGACAAATTCTGAGGCAAAGTGGATGTTCAGCGGCTCAGAGTTTTCCTTCTCTTTGGTCACCAGGTTCCCTTCTGCATCCAGTAGTGGGTGGACATTCTGCCTAGCTCTTCTTTTACCATTAACATATTGATAAAAACCCTTTTTAATTGTCTTTAATGGCACTAGCCACACTGAGTTCTAGTTAAACTTTGGCCTTTCTAATTTTCTCCCTACACATCCTTTTTCAAGAGTCTTGTACACTTGCTTAACTTGCCTGCCCCTTCTTCCATAGCCACTAGACCTTCCTTTTCTTCCGGAGTTGTACCCAAAACTCTCTACTTATCCAGGCTGGTCTTCTGACGCATGCAAACACACAGTTTCAGCCAAAACCACAAATAAATGGAGTTTAACTGCTCAAATTTGAGTAATCTAGTTATTTCACCGTATCCACTCTAAACTACGTAAGAGTGGGGTTCTTTTCTTCAAGAACCCTATCTTATAAATAACAGTCTATAACCACTATCTTACGAATAACAGAGAAAAAAAGTCCAGTAAGAAAAATATCAGGAGTAACTTGTAGTTCAGAGAGGAGAATGGTCTCCATAGTTCTTTCCTCATTCTAGACCCAAATATTTGCAATTTAGTAGAAATAATTTTAGGGTTCTAGATTTCATGATGGTTTTCTCCTGAAATTGAGTCAAGATTTCAGTACAGTGAAATGAAAATAATGGAATTCTCTTAAATGTCTGTGATGTTAGATTTTGTTGCGACGGAAGAGTCTAATCGCTCAAAATCTTTTACAAAGATGACAAGTGTATTTTGTTGTTGCTGTCTACTTCATTAAGTCATGTATATCATGATTTTAAGGTTGCTTGCTTTACAAAATTTATCCTGGACCACTTAGGATGAAGAGTTCCCAAGATGGAATTAGAATTGGATGTTTGAAGGCAAACTCCTGGCAAGCCTCTGATCATGGCTCCCAAAGAAGCCACTTCAGGATAGTTATTCAATCACACAAATTAAAACAGCTTTCTAAAACCACAATCACGTAATTTGGCTTTACTTGCCACAGCCTTGCATAGGCAATCAGTTTATCTGTATTGCAGCCAGACTGCAATTTCAGAACATGTGTAAGCACCCAGTACAGCATAGCAGAACCAGCTTTGGACACAAGTAGCAAGAGGCCAACACAGGGCAAGGCAGCTACACATTGCTTTGAAATTTTGTAGTTCAAAAGGTGTTTTATGCTCTTACGGCCATACTAATCTTGCACCTTAGTCATACATCTGACTACAGCATGTACATACCACACAAGAGATACGAGTCCAGTAGCACAGGTTTAGTTACTGTCAATAAATAAAGGTTCAATGATTTATATATATTTGTCTAATACGAAAAGGAGTCAAAAGCGAGTGAAATGAAGAAGCTGACACTTCATTGCCATCTGTGGGTTGAAGTGGAAATATAAGGAAATACCAGCCTTCAGAATGCTTTTTATTTTCATGCAAAATGCAAATAAGGCAATGTAACTTAGACCTCTTTAGGACTATATTAACTGTTTTCAAAGATACCAGAACAGTTACAATAGTTACTTATTTTTCTACAACAGACATAGATGGGGACTATCTCTTAAAGAAATGTACAGATAGTTTTAAGTTTGTGGTTCCCCCCCCGCAAAACCTGATATAATATAAATGTCTAATTTGTGCTCTCACCACCATAAAGTAAATTTGCTTTTTCTATGTTTTGTTTGCTTTGTTTTAATTGCTCTGGTTGGAAAAGACTCCTAAGATCATGGAGTCCAACCAATGTACATCCCGCCTACCTCTTATTTTTCAATAATCAAATCCTATTTGGCATTTCTTCTGAGCTTTTTCTCATTGTCATGCTATCTTACATGAGGAAAAGGAGTTTATAAAGAAGAACCCCTAATCAGTCAAATATAGTAATCTGATTGTTTTTGCTCTGAGGCTGAATTGTATCATTATCCCATCATCTCATCTCTACACTTAAAAAGACTTCTAAAATGGAATTGTTGCCCATTACAACTTTTCTTCCAATCACTCCTGGTAGCCAGGAGTGATTGGAAGAAAACTCAGCTTTTCTCTTCTGTCTTCATTCATGAAACTATTTCAGAGCTCATAAACTGCACCTTTTCTGCACTCTGTTCTTACTTTTTTCAATAATTTATTTTATGTGAACCCACTTTTAGCTATGATTTTTACCTTAACCTTTTGGGGGTTTTTATTGTGCTTGATGGTTTCCTTATAGTACAGCCAATTCAGACCCATAACAGCACCAAAGCTTTCCTCAATGAGGAAACAAACAGCAGGGGAAAAGATAGAAAAAAAAAATGACTAGACATTTGTTGTCTTTTCTCTAAATACGTAGAGCTATTTGGAGGTAGTGATTTTAAACATAATTCTTGGATACTATAAGAAATGAATTAAGACACTTTGGAAACTGAAAACCTTGGTAGTTCTTTCCAACGGTGCAGAACAGGGTTTCTTTTCTAGTGTCTTTCAGGCTAAATAGGAAGTATCTATGACATGACTAAATGTCATTCTGTATTGCAATCTATCTGGCCAATTTCTCTTATGAAGTTGGTTCTTTTTTCAGGATTATATTTGAGGTGACATGCCCATAGATAGTACAACATTATAAAATTGATAGGTGTATAATTCAGATTCTGAAAGTAGAAATATTGGTGCAGAATTGAAAAAGGACTTGACTGGGTCTTGTATTACCTCTAAGTTCAAAAGAAGAGGACAGGAACTATTTTTGCACATGGCTTGTAGTGTCAAAGCAAAATCCAGTATTTCTTAGATAATGATGTTTTAGTGTAGCTGAGGAATTTCCAACAGAAATCCTATGCTATTCTGAATATAAAAAAAACTAGATATTTTGTTGTTGTCTTCAGTTACAACAAACATTTTAACCAGAGCAACAAACACATTTTAACCAGAAGCACATCACTCATGGAAAAAGATTCTGAGCAAAAAATGACACTTATATAAACTAGCTAATAATGACATAAACTTTCCTCTTTACTGGCAACAGTTCAAGGTAACCTCACTGTAACTTCTGTATGGAAGTCTTGCATAAGTAATAGATTAAAATATTAAATACACCAGTTGTCCTGCAGGAGCACTCGTAGAACAAGACAATCCTAGTCTTCACTGATATCTAAATAGTGCTCAAAAGTTAGAACATGTCTGCCACAAAACTCATGTTGTAGAAGTACTTGTAGAAGCGTGATAAAAAGATAGCATTGTTTACAGTTGCTTTTATAACATGACAGAAGGATAATATTCATGATGCTTTTCAAATAAATGATATTGATTTGTCTATTCCCTTTTTAAAATTAGAATATAGATCAGGTTTGTCTTTAATGAATACAAAATAAATGGTAAATCCACACCTTTTAGCTGCAGCACAGCGAGTTCTCCATCATCAGCTGTCACTTTCTCCAGAGAAAGTTGGTGATGCCACCATCTGCCATCTTTCAGAATTAAAATCTTCCATTTTCCTATGGAAAAGTATTTTCAGAATCAATTTGAATGGATGCTTTAGCTTCAGTAGGCTAACAAGCGTAAAAAATTAGCTACTTTCTCTTTCTCACTCTTTTTTTGATTTATTGTACAAAAATGGAATCTTTTGTTTCCTATCACTCAAATCACATATCTGACAGGACAAATATTTTTCATCATCTTCCAGTAACGTAAAAGGAATTCACATATGTAACATCAGACTTTTTATTTTTCTCTTGAGATGCTGCTTATTTGTATGTACATTGCATTGTATAGTCTCTGAAAAAAAGGCCTTATTCCATCGTTAATCCTAGAGTTTGATGTAAGAGGTTAGCTTGAAATTACTTTAAAAACCTGAAATATCTAACTGCAGTTTCTTATAAGCCAAAATGGTAAAATTGTTGAAAGTAGAAAATCTGCATTTTCAAATACTCAATGCATTTACGAAGCTTGCATTGCACCAAGGAAAAATCTTAGTCATCTTTTAATACAGTAACAAGTACAATTGCTTCCTTTCACTAGTGTTCAATGAGAATGCTGGGAAAACTGTCCGGGAAACATTCTTAGCACATATACAGAAACAGGAATTGCATGGACTGTAGGAATGTAACATGGCGTTTCTCTTTGCATAGCTTTTGAAAGTGAAAATAGGAGTATAGCATCAGAAGAATTGGTAGTTGATGTGATCCTCAGAAATGATGGGGGGAAAAAGAATGCTTTTCTTTAAGATTCCCACAATCTTCCTATGGGTAGTATTTTTTGGTTGGTTGGTTTTTACATTACTGCTATGAATACTTTAGCAAAACAATGGAAAACAAACTAAACAGTTGTGTGCTTTTCAAAAATATATCATACATTTACAGAGCTTACTAACCTGTGCAAAATCCCTGTCCATATCTGTCTTTATGAATAACTCTTTACAGCATTCATTATAAACATGAATTCTTCGCTTAACATGTAGAAAGAGAAAAACCGTGTCTCTGCTTGTGGACTACAATGGACTTGGACCCATGGGAACATATGCTGCACCAATAATTGCTGAAAGACTTACAACTCACAAAAAGTCAATGAAGAAAGTCAAATACATGATTCCTCTGCTCCTCCTCCTTTTTTTACTATAGCACAGCCTTAGTAAATTTGAAATTGCATAGATGTAAGGACAAAGAAGAGTGAAGAACAGATCTCAAGAGGAAGAGATTTTCCTAAGTAGATACAAACGCCATAATGAGGAAAATAACTCAGGAACTTCAGAAGCATATTAATGCAAAAGTGAAGGAAGGTACAAGGACAGACAGTGGGTTCTTGTTCAAAGTCTCTCATCCTTACAGCTCCTGTCCATCTGGCTCACAGCAGTGGCCTTGTCTTGCAGCTTTCTTTTTCCTAGTTTTTTGATAACATGTAGGAAGCTCCACATTAAACTTGTGTGGGCCAGAAATTCCATTCAAACTGAGACACTCCCATAAACTTTTCATTTCTAATAGCCACATCACTACAAATTATTGTCCAACATTGATTATGACAATCAAACATAAACTATGTTCAGTGCCTTCTGTGAGGGCAGCCCAACTTAATACTAGCAGTACATATGGGTCTCTAATGTCTTTTGAGAAACCAAAACAAACTCCATCTTTCACAAGTCAAAGAATGATCTATGAATATTAATTACCCATATTAATTGAAACATAAAAGTACTGAGACATTGACTTGGGTTCTCTGACAGCTGTATTCTGCACAGCCCTAGCCATGCCATGACTAGAAAGAGAGACTATCAGGGGCAAAGAAGCTAGATGGAAAAGGAGCTCATTATTTTGCCTTTTGTTAATTTGAAGGAAGTAAAATTTTAGTCAGAATAATGACTGGTCCCTTACAGCATCACTCCTCCATAAAATTTTATGTTTCTGACCTCTCATTTTTTTAAAAAAGGGTGATGTTCAGAAGTGTGTGTATATATAGGAGTGTGTGTATACCTAGATATATGCATGTACATGTACAAAAAGTTTCCTACATATAAAAAGCATTTCTCCACAGGCACTCATAGCTATGCTAAACCAGAGAAGGCTGACATTGCATTCAGACAGTATGCACAGAAAGATAATAGATAAAGAGGGGTGTTTCACAATGAGGTATGCTTTGTTGATAAGAGGACAAGTTACCTGAATGCTGAATCCAACTTGCTTCCTGTTGCTGCAGAAATGTACTGTATAAATCAGACAGCTAACAATGCAGCAGTCATTTCAAAATTGAATTTGAGGATGTAAAGTCATTGCTCACCTCCCACTTGGATTTAAATCCAGACACACTTTCATTACTGTGTTACAGAAAATGTGCCTCATTTGAGATGTATAACTGACAATAATACAAATGTACATTAAAAACATAAAAGGCAAGCTTAAGTCTTATCCTTATATTTGCTATCTTTGTAGGGACTACACCTGGAAAATCACTAGCTTGCTTCCTGGAAAACACATGATCAAAGGAATTTATTTTTTTTTTAATCATCAACATTTGAGTGTCATCTGTCATTTTACAGATTCATTGAAGTTGTAACCCCATAGAAGAAAAACTAAACAAATAAGGTAACTGTTTTGTCACCTTCAACACCACAAAGTAAACCAAAAGTATCTTATGACTCTCTAGTATGTAAGGTTGCTTAAAATACAGTATTTCAGAAGTATATAAAATTATAAAATCTATACAATTATTAGCTAATATTGGTATAATTTTCTATTCAACAGGTTAACATGTACTTCCAAGATACATTTTGTAATAATTTTGAATAAGTATAGTATAATATGCTACATGTTGCCAAATATTGCCCTCTGTAAATATTATTCTACATGTGAGAGTGGAAGAAATGGGTCTAAACATATTTTACCCTAGAATTAAAACAAATGTGCAGAACAAAAGAGAAAAACACTTCCTTTCTTTCAGTATGTGATTAAAAACCTCTGACATGCTAAAGAAATCTGCAGACATAACTGGTGGAGATAAGAGTGCTAACGCGCAAAAAGATTTGACAGAAAGTTAAAAAGAAAGGAGGAAAGGAGAAAGGGAAGAATAGAACAATCAAGTAATTTAGGAAATCAGCTACCTCAATGCAGAATTACATACACATTGAATCCTGAGGGGCTTTTTTTAGTCTATTAAATTGACACGTTCTTTATTAGAGAAGACATCATTCATACGCAAATCAGGGATTTATTTTTTGAAGCCTCTGGCAGTCATAGTGAGTCTCTTCAACAATCTTTCTTTTATCTTCACTTAATAAGGAAACTATCAATAAGACTGTATTTCAACAATTTTGTCTATACCGAACTCCTGACATTGCTTCAGTCTTTTAGAATTCAAAGTATTAAACCTGAAAATTACCTGCACATTTTCCTGTCTTCCCCTGAAGAAGCCATAGCCAATGGGAAGAATGTCTGGAAAGTGCTCACTTGCTAACAGAAGGTGAAATAAAAGTTAATCTGGAGTACTGGAAGCAATAGTTTCCCATCTGAAGGAATAGGCCACTGGTAGCGACCAGTGACCAAAGTTTATATTATGAACATCATTAGTCTACAAACTGTATCTGCATACTCAGTTTTAAGCTACTGTTGAAAAATAAAGTTCCCCTACTCAAGCGATGATTTATTTGCACTACATGTACATTACTTCCAGTTTTTTCTTTCCTTTTTGCACACACTTCTTGTTTGAGTTTACTTCTTACACTATTACTAGAGTCAATTCTGACAGTTTCTCACTTTAAAAGATAGCTACTTTTAAATATTTCCCTGCTAATTTTTGGAGAGCATGTATGCTCACAAAAGAACTAAACTAATTATCCAAAGTACACACACTTTTGTATAAATCATTTGAACTTGTGTTAGACATAACAAATGCTTGAAATAGGCATTTACTAGCATAAACATAATCCATAAGACACAAGTCCATCACATTTGACTGAACTGATCCTCACCCTATTTTGATCTACGAACTGTGAATCTGTGCTGTTTCGTGGATGTAGACCTTTCTATGTGTATTTTATTAACTTCAAATTATATATTGTCTATTTTGAGTAGTTCTATCAGCAAGGCTTCCTTCTAGTCTGTCTTCCAGGTTCCATACAATATTTTATTCTATTGGAAAAAAAAAAAATACATTAATCTTAGCAATTTGTTTATTTCTATCCACTCCATCCTTTATACTTCACTTTTAACCCTCCTATCCTAGTGTAGATCTCATGGAAAACATCACATTTTTAATCACTCTTAGCTTAAAAATAGGTTATAGAAAATTGTTGTTTTGCTTTCATCTCTATCCCTTGCACTTTAAAATGGTTTATGAATATATCTAGAGAGATAGCAAATTTCACATAAAAATTGGTTGTGCTTATAAATAACTCATTTCCTGAAAAAATCCAAACAACTCTGAATCAAAGATATTTAAAGCTATCATAGGACACTACTTAACTATTGGCACAGCTAGCTGGAGTGAGCAATTTTCTGATTATTTTAGAAATGGCACACTATAAAAATATCTTGTGGTGAGATTTTTTGCCTAATTTTATTCTGAGTTAAATTATTTTCCTAACAGGCCTGTTTAACATACTGCTATTTCACAAGATGTGTTGTAATTACATAAGTCACTTGATTAAAGAAATTCCAACAAACTTATCTATTAATGCCAGTGAGTGAAAGGTAGCAGCAGTAAAAATTATATCATTATAGTTTAGATCACAGTCCTAAATTTTCATTGTACAGTGATGAATTCCAAGCTAGGAGAGCTTGATGCGTGTTAGACAGTAGAATTGCAACAGCAATTCAGCAAGGGACATTAAGACCATTAATGAACAAACATAATGGTCAGAAAATGAAACTTTTAAGAATGCAGAACATCTCGCTAAAAATAAAACCAGGAAATCATAACAGTTTAAAATAAAAGCATTGCCAAAAGATATACAATGTGACTGAAAGGGGAAATTCTTCAAATAGAATCATTAGTTCAGACTATAACTGAGTGCTGCACAAATAAACTAAGAAGAGAATATCATTAATTGAAGACAAAACTGTGAATTAGCCTCAAAACAAACACTTGTTACAATTAAATTCAGGGAATAAACATGAACTTAATCTAGCTGGATATATGGAATGAGTTGCACATTTATAACAGGAAAAGCTTCTTCAGCATCAGTAGCCACCTATTATTTGGTGTCTTCAGATACCACCATTATTTTAATACCAGTTCACAATTTTCTTCAGCAGTATGCCCACTATAGAACTGAAGGTAGCTGTCCATAGCCTGAAGCCATACTGTGACTGCTAAAAGTAGTGCATGCCTGTTACATACAAGTGCTAAGCCAGATGGGAGGTGATAAGAGTCTGGCTGATACTTTTAGCGCTGTATTCCATGCATGACTATTTGAAGGATGTAACAACTTTTACAAGTGTTTAAAATAACTGAAAGCTTTATAGATGAAGTGCTGCAAGGTTGCAGGTCTAGAATAAATATTTTCCTTTAAGTCAACCCCTGGAGGCACTTTGTTTACATACCTCATTCCAAATAATCACAGGGAAGTAAACTCTTGGATGATTCAATAATCGTTGCACTTGTTTAGAATCTATACTGTGTGTGATATCCCAGGTTGTACTGGAATGACACTGTTACAACTAGTGGCTCCGAGTGAAAATGAGGGCCATGTTTCCTGCAGAATGGCTAAGTATAAAATGAATTATTCATTTGCTTATAAAGAGAAAAAACAACCAACCAGCCACACACAAAACACCAGTGATTCTGCCACACAACCTCAGTCATTAAGAAACGTTTCATGTCTTAGTGTTTTCTTTATTTTTCACCTTATATTTTTTTCCAACTGCATCCTCTTTGTATTGACTTTTGTAAATCTCAGACAATCTTATAAAAATTCTGTTGTTAGAGTTCTACAATTAATGCTGGTTGAAGAGGTACAAGGACAATTAATTTTTGTGTGATTAGTCTTCCATTTTAGAGATTTATCTGATGAAGGCTACAACAGGAGGGAGAAGAGATGAAAACTGCTTCTTCCTACCAGTTGGTCCTCCATGTCACTTTTAAACTGGTGCAAAAATCTTTACCTAGGAATAACGCCAGCCTAACAGATGGCCTTAAATGTTGCCATTCAGAAGAAACTAAAATGTGCAACAGCTTTGAGGATTTGGGTAATATTGTTATCCAAGGGATATCAAGGCAGAAATATGAGGTTTTCCTCTCAGATATAAAGGTGTAAGAGCATACAAATTAAAAAATTAATTTTCTTTGTTCGCAGTTCTAATATCAGAGGATGAAAACTTTTGCTCTTTTATAGGCAACCATTAGTAACAAATCCAGATGTAGATCTGAGTCTTTACAGGCTGCTTCTCAAGGCTGATCATTTTCAATTGTCAATCTTACAAGACTGGCTACATACTTGTATTGATCTTGATTTCTGTGGGGAGATAATACATTGCCTTTTGGATTGGAGGCTGATACTACACAGACTCAAAACTCCTCAATTAGCCATATACAGAGTTGTGAGGGGTTTTTGTCTGGTTGGTGTTTTTTTGGTTTTGTTTGGTTTGTTTTGTTGTCATTGTTTGGTTGTTTTGGTTTGGATTTTTTGCCTCAAGTTTTAATTCTGTTAGGAAAACAGAAGGGGAAGAGATGACTGACAGAAACTTAGACTTGATCCCACAAGGAATCTGGATACAACCAGTTTTAAGTCCTACCTTCACTATTGTTAATTAAAAAGCCTCACTGCAAATTCAACAGGTTTTTTCTTTATCTGCTCTGACCATTTCTGGTGTTATATTTGATGTAGTACACTCCTTAATATATATCGTAGCAGTAAGATCAGATTAAAGCATCATCTTTTATTTGATGATATACTTAAAAATACGTTCCTCACTTGATTTTATATTTTCCTGCCATCTTGTTGAGAAAGCCTTTTCTCCAGCTACAAAAATGACCAAATATAATTATCTGTTTCCAGCTTTTCTGTTTCTGATGGTTTGACATGCTTTGCTTTCTCAAGGAACACTGAAATTATTGTTGCTCCTTAGACATTGTCTCTTAATGATCCTTCAGATCCTAGCAGTTGTTCAAGACTAGAAATCTTTTGTTATCTAATGTGAAAACTAAAAAGAAAATTGGTTTTGGTTTTGGTTTTTTTCTATACTACAGAATCAACATGTTAAATACAGAACCAGAAAACAACAGCAGCAAAAAGAACAAGTCCCCCAAAACCCATCTAAAGATAATTCACAGGGTTTTTTGCATCAATCACCTACAAAAACGTCTGTAGAAAGAATTGGTATTGTTACATGACTGTCAACTGAAAAATACAATGCACATGCATTATAAAGGTCATAATCTCAAAACCTGTTCATCTCCTGTACTCTGTAGGAAGAGCAATCCTTTATCTGAATTAGTTCTTCCAAACACCCTATTTTTATATTAATATTAGATCTAATGCTCTAGCCACATCCTAAAATATCAGCAAAACCAAAAACTAGTCAAATTACTTCCAAATATCAGATTTACACAAGATTTCAGTTTTACAAAACTATTCCCATATAGCTTTAAAAAAAAAACCAACCAACCCATAATCTTGTAGTATTAATACAGGTGAACAATTTCTGCTAATCTGAACAAACAAAAACACTGTGTACAAATTCAGCTATGCAAGTTAATTTGATTTCACCTAGGAAAACCTGTGGCACAGGTTACACCAAACAATTTTGATGCCTGCAAGCAGTGTTAGAGAGCAAAAGTATTTGAAAGGCAATCGTAACCTATATTTATAACTTGGACATGATCACACATCTTCTGTCAACCGCTTTCAGATAATGTCATGTAACCAATATTCTGGTTTTAGTTTATATTTTACATGCTGAGCTTGAAGAATTATGCTGAAAATTGGATAGTGGTCTCACTTTATATGATGGTTCGGATAATTTACTGCTATTTCCTATCAAAGATAATTTTATATATGCCAAAACTACAAAAGATTCCCCACCACCTTCACTATTCATATAAAGGGAATCAGTAAGTCAAAGAAACTATAAAGGGTGCCTTCAGATTTATCCCCTCAAATGCAGAAATAATTACTAATGTTATTATATTATATTACTGTTATTTTGAAGTATAGAATATATCAGGATACAGCAATTGCTGTGCTTATCTTACTGTTACATTCTTAAAGCAGAAGTACTGGCATATATGACTCAATTAAGGATACTAACCTAATTAACTCTGCAGTGAAGAGGATGAGAGATTTAAATTTTCAGTGAAGGTTGCATTCCCTTTCTTCGTACCTTCCCCCTGCTGCTACCCCCTAAATCCTAAAAAGGATTTTTGGCTTCTAAACTGTATCTTTGCATCAGTGCTCTATTGAAAGGCATGAGAGCACACATAGAATCATAAAAAGGTTTGGGTTGGAGGATACTTTAAATTTTGTTCTAACAAGCTGCCATGGGTAGGGACAGCTCCTGTTAAACCAGGTGTCTTAAGGCCCCATCCAGCCTGGTTTTGAACACTGCCAAGATTGGAGCCCCCACAGCTTTTCCGGGCAAGCTGTTCCAGTGCCTCACCACTCTCATGATGAAAAATTTCTTCCTAGTGTCCAATCTAAATCTGTTTTTTTCCAGTTTAAAGCCATTGCACCTTATCTTATCACAGCACTTTTGCATTACTCTGTGAAGAGTGCCTCTCTACCTACCCTCTCGGGCCCTTTCAAATACCAGAAGGCTGCTATGATGTCTCCCTGGAGCTTTCTCTTGCCCATGCCAAATAATTCCAGTTCTCTTAGCCTATCTTCATAGAACAGGTGCTCCAGCCCTCCTCCGGACCCTAACAGGTCCATGTCTTTCTTGTCTTGCAGGCTCTACAGTTGCACACATTACTCTAGGAGGGATCTCAAAACAGCAGAATAGAGAGAGGCAGGGAACCACCTCCCTCACTCTGGTTGCTATATAGTTTTTCTATAGAATCATATAATTTTTTCAGTTGGACAAAAATCAAGTCCAAACATTGACTTAACAACACCACAGCTATCAAACTATATGCTGAAGTGCCATGTCTATGCAGTTTTTTAACATTTGCAAAGGACAGTGTCTTCACCACCTCCCTGGGAACCCTATTCTAATGCCTCACCACTCTTCCAACAGACTTTCTTCCTAATATTCAATCTATACCTCCCTTGGCACAAAGTGAGGCCCTCTTCTCTCATTCTATCACTTGATACTGGGGACAAGAGACATACCCACACCTCACTACTTTTGATGTGGCCCAAGATTTAGTTGTCTTTCTGGGCTGCAAGGACATGTGGGAGTGCAAAAGGAAAAGAGCTTAGAAAAGTGGACAAGATGACACATTTAACCATGCTACTTTGTAAATAGGTGTTTAGAGCGAAAATGAATATACCATGGAAGCTACAGATTTCAAATGCTGTTGCACATTTTGACTGTTTTGCAACATCAACAAATGATGGTTTATTCCAATTCTGACCAGCACTACAAATATATTCCGTATTTTGAGAGCTGTGGAACATCAATTCAACCTAATCTGAAACTTGGTTGACATTATCAATAGGCTCAATCCTTTGTTACAGTAACAAGAATAAAATGGTCATTTATGAATTTTTTTCCTCATATTTGACCTAACTTGCACTAAATTACACAGTGAATTTCCAGTCACTTGGAAGAGAACAAAATAAGACTATCATTTTTAAGTAGACATCATTTTTTCCATTAAATATAATGATTCATTTAATTTGCTGTACAATCCAAAGAAAAGAGTCTCAGGTGAACAAATCCTATTTGAAAGCTGTGTTAATGTCCACCACTATTTCTAAAGATTAAAAAACCCACAAAACTTTCCCCAGAGGTAAAAAGAACCATCATGAAAATAAGGACAAAAACTCCTTCTATTTTTTCCCAATCCTGATACTTACTGAATGGAATTCAAAAGACATTTTCAGACATAGGGCAGAAATAAAGGCTGTTGCTGCATTGGCTGATGAAACATCATGTATCTAAGCAGGGATGACAGATGAAGAGCCATCTGATAGCACAGCTGTATGCCATTCTCTCTACTTGTTCCTGGGACAACACTAGTATTCCTGCACATCATTATGCAATATGGACATGCCAAACGTTCTCTCTCTCTGATACATATTGCACGCAATTTCAGTTTTCCAGAACAAGAGAAGCCTAAAACTACATCCAATCACTTAATACTAACTAAATGTACCCCAAGTGATAAAAAACATTAGTAATTGAACTGATGCTTTTTTCCAGTTGTATTTTTCCCCATAGTTACCCAACACGAACTGACTGAAAATAGACCAAACCAAAAAAAGGGCCATGCCTTTGGTCCCGAAGTCTTTATTTCTTATAAAACATAAGGCAGTAAAAAAGGAATTTCTAAAATATCTTTAAACAACCTGACTTTCAGATAATACATATTCTGGGTTTTGTCTTTTGAAATACAAAGAAAGAAAATCCCACCCCCACCCCAATAAAATAGAATAGAATTAACCAGGTTGGAAAAGACCTTTGAGATCATCAAGTCCAACCTATCATCCAACACTATCTAATTAACTAAACCATAGCATCAAACGCCCCATCCAGTCTTTTCCTAAACACCTCCAGTGATGGTGACTCCACCACCTCCCTGGGCAGCCCATTCCAATCTTCTAATTTGGGAAGAAGCAGGGGGAAATGTCAAACTAAAATGTATATTAATAATTTGACATATTTATTTTTGAGTATAAAGTCTACATATTCTACCTCATAATGTGACACAAATCATCCTCTATTTTCTTGGGGAGGGATAATACCATGCACTGGTACACAGTGTCTGCACAGAGGGGCTGTTCAGCTTTCATCAGTGGAGATACTCAAAATCCAGCTGGACAAAATCCTGGACATCCAGCTCTAGATGACCCTGCTTGATAAGTGGACTTAGTGTTAAAGGATCACAAGAGCTCCCCTCTAACCCAAATCTGTGAAATGCATGACAAAATACCTCCTTGTGTGCAGGACATAACCTTTAATTTACTTCACTGTGCCATAATAAGATGTGCAACCTGGCAGATATTTTTAGAGTAAAACCAACAATTAAACACTGCTGTTAGACACAATTGTCTTTACTTTCCATTTAAATGAAATCACAGACCCTTTCCAGCTTAAGGTTCATGCAAGGAAAAATAGTACAAGCAAAGGTAAATGACAGAAACTTTTCTTTTACAATACTTACCTGTTCTCAGAGGACAGAGGAAAAATTCTTGTAGTGTCAAAAGTTTGCAATTCACTTGTTTCTAAATACTTGACATTATGTCACAAGGATCAAACTTGCAGCATGGAATAACTGAAAAGGGAAACTGAAAATTAATTGGCTCCCATTTAAAGTTCTCAATGGGAAAGACAGACAAGTCTGAACAATGTTGTACCTTGCTAAGAAAGGTCAAACCTTTGGGCTGCATTCAGAGCTACAGACAGAATGTCATTGACCTCAAAGGCATATGGCCCTTGATTCTGTTGATTTAAGTGTTTTGGTTGTTTCACTGGCTTAAAACACAAAGAAGCCTCAGGAGATTTAAACTTCTGTTGACATAAATGAGGATAATTGGAACTTCAAAGCAGATGTAATTATTTTGCCCTTCTTATCACTGAAATAAGGGTAAACAGAGAACTAAAATCTGAAACAGAAATAAAGGCAATCTGTTATCCTTTCTAGTGGAAGGCATTTTGGTAAGTATAGAAATGGTACTGAGAAATCATTCCTAACATTCCTCTTGCTAGTCTTTCTAAATGTCACAATGCATATGATATCTATAAGCAGTTTTGATTCATTGATTAGAAACTTAAGGTCATGCTATCTCATGGGCTCATGCAGAAAGAAAGAAAGAAAAATACTGTTATACACAGCAGTTATTTGTCATGAAAGAATGTTACCTCTTTTACTATAATCTAAAAGAAAAGTTTCTAAATAAGCCTGTGAAAATGATTGAAGGCTGGATCCCCAGGTCCAAAAGGATTCCTTTGAAATCTGCTCTTAGATCTTTCAAGCATGTTATGCTATTAATATGCAGATTAGTCACATTTAGGAGTGGTCAGGTGGTTAAGAGATTACTGAAGTGCATAAAATCTGTGGTAATTGATATTATACAAATTTAAAGTTGTTTTGTTCCAAACAGTTTTAGCACATACGTGCTACATGCCTAATTCTTACTGTTACTACAGCCAGTCAAGCACCAGTAAACATGAAGTGTCCATCTTGAATCTCACCAAAAACTGGGATTCCCATCCATTACTAGGTACCATATGAGATATCAGACTTTGCACTTACCTTAACATAAAACAATGACATATATTGCGTAGGGGGACAGAAAGATGGAAGTGCTTCATTATCTGAGTGACAAATAAGCAAAGTGTGCATTACACATTCTTTCCAGGGATGACAGAGAAAGTAGTTGATCTGTATTAGATATGACTACACAATGTGAGAGGCAGAAGGATCCTTATGACCTAACTCCCCATCATTGTGCAGTGCTACACTCTACCAAATCATTATGTTGCCCCCCAATAAGCTGTTGCACGAATAGAAAGAAACACAGAGCATGTATAGTTTGAGAAAATTAAATCCATGACTGCCTGCAAGGTTTTAGAATAGAATAAACCAGGTTGGAAAAGACCTTTGAGATCAACCAGTACCCCCAGGTCCCTCTGTGCCTGGCCATTCTCCAGCCTCCAGCCACTCTGACCCCAGCCTGTAGCACTGCATGGGGTTGCTGTGGCCAATGCACAGAACCCAGCACTTGGATGTGTTAAGTCTCATGCTGTTGGACTCTGCCCATCTGTCCAGCCTGTCAAGGTTCCTCTGCAGAGGTCTCCTGTGTTGATCTAACAGATCAACACCTGCCCCCAGTTTGATGTCATCTGCAAACTTACTGATGATGGACTCAATACCCTCATCCAGATCACTGATAAAGATATTAAAGAGCATGGGGCCCAGCACTGATCCCTGGGGAACACCACTAGTGACCAGCTGCCAGGTGGATGTGGCACCATTCACCACCACTCTCTGGGCACAGCTCTCCAGCCAGTTCCTAACCCAGTGCAGAGTGCTGCTGTCCAAGCCATGGGCTGACAGCATGACCAATCTGTTCCTCTAGTCCTTATAATATCCAGAGGAGTTATGTGTTTGAAAATTGGCTCATGCTTACTCCCTTAGAAATCCGTTCAGCACATATTTAGCCAAGGATCTCAAGAAATTTTCCTTAACAAAAGGAGATACAGAGATGTTACAGCAATAAACTCAAAATATAACTTCAACAGCAGGACTGTGACAATACTGTTGAATTCAGCAAAATTCAACACCTGCTAACTGCCAAATCTCTTAGGCAGGTTTGTCCATCTGTGCTGTATAGCTAGATAACTATCCAAAGTCACTGTTAATATTGTAGGTTGGCACAATGATTTATGACAGTGGAGACTGGGGGAGGGGAGTAGCTAGAAAAAAAATAATTGCATTAGTTTACATCTCTTGTTGAACCTGAACCACAAATACAGCAATAAATAGGACTGAAAGAAAGCATAAGAAATTCCACACAATCTATGACCCTAGAGAAAATATCAGATGAATAAAACTTTACATTTCTGCCTTTGCAAATAATTTGTGTCTGAGCTTCAAGTGACTTCATCAAGGATGGGCTTGGCCAATGGGCACAAATAAAAAAAAACATGAAATACCATTTGTTGTATTGTGATGGTTTAACCCACCAACATCAACAAAAAGCTCAGCTAAACCCAGTCAGAGAAGCAAATGAAGCTGTATTTTACAAGCAATAATGGAATTCAATGAATATATACAAAATATACAGTATTTATGATATTATATAGGGATTTACAAAAAAAGAAATGCCACAGAAATCCTCCTTGGGAGGAGAATTCCACCTTGCCTCCCCCCAGCCTCTCTCCCTCCCTTTTTCCTCTAGTTAATTAGAAGGGGGAAAAAAGGAGAAAATGTTAGGGGAATTTCAGTTAGCTCAAAAGCTTCATTAGAGAAAGCTAGTAATGCTTATCTGAAAGTTTGCTAGATAAGAGGCCTCTCTCCGTCGAAGGGCAGCACGCATGCCAAGAGAAAGACAGAAGCTGGAGTGCCTGAGAGAAAGGAATGTGAGAGAGATTTGCTATGGTACATCTCATATCTGACCAATGAAAATCATTTAGAATTAATCTTTGTTTTCCTTGTTACACCTGACTGTTCAGCTAGAGAGTTTTGCAGCTATCTTTCTTAAAGGCACAGCCTAAACTGTCACACCATTTTAATACAAGAAAGAATATTTTTACTGTGAGGGCAATAAAAATCCAAAATAGGTTAACCAGAGAAGCAGTGGATCCTCCAATTTTGGAGATATTCAAAGTCTGACTGGACACATCTTGGACAACCTCCTCTATCTGACCCCACCTGAGAGGTACAAAGTATGGGGTGGACTAGACAATTTCAGAAAGTCACTTCCTAAGCACAGCTGAGGAGCACAGGCAGTGGAACTGTTCTTCTCTGGCCACTCAGGACAGGGGCTCGTTCCTGAGTCAACTCCCTGCCACTGTGGATGGGCCCAGCAGCAGAACCCTGAAGCAGGAGGAGACAGTGTCTGTGTCCTGGCAGGCTGCCTGAGATGCTCAATGTGGACATTAGCATCCCCACAGCCAAGCTTCAGAAGCAGGGACAGGATGATTGGGTGATGAGGTGGGTTGGGAACTGGCTGAAAGACAGAACTCAGAGGGTTGTAGTCAGTGTGGCACCCAGCTGGATGCCTGTGGCTTCTTTTTTTTTTTTTTTTTTTTTTTTCAGGAGGATACTTGATGGGGTGCTTGGTTGGATGGTTTAGTTGTTTAGGTGGGTTGGATTGGTTGATGGGTTGGAAGTGATGATCTTGAAGGTCTCTTCCAACCTGGTTTATTCTATTGTATTCCAAACCTAAATATTCTGCAATTTTCTGAATTTCATTTATGTTAATATGAGGGATTTAACATTATCTATGAAACACAAAGCTCAAATTTCAATACAGAATCTTATAGCTGAGGGAGATCTCACATTATATGCGAGACAATTTTTTTAAAAATGAAAAGAAAAAAACAACAAACAAATAAAAAACCAACACACCACCACCAAAATACACCCAAACAAAACAACACCGATAAAGAACTCTATGAATTCCTTGCTGCTTTTTGCAAGCCTGAACATCACTTCTGTAAAGAAGCCAAAAACTTAGAAAACAATTTTAGTTTTCTTGGTTTAGGAGAAAGGCAGCTGAGCTTCCACTGTGAATAATGGTCTTTTAAAAGGCATAGGAAATTTTCCACGATGTGCATGCAGCTATGGTGGAATAGGCAATCTTATATAAAGAAAGTATCTCATCTAAATCAGGTAAGCAAGCTGTTACCAGATTCACATTCTATTTAATTCTTGGCAACAAATCTGTGGTCATTTTGCTTATGACAAAAATTCGGGGGTTTGAGTCTACAGAGCCATCCTGGCTTTCTGAATAGCAAGTGAAATACCATAATCTATTTAGATATCTTGAAATAATGGTATTGTTTTATATAAATTAAAGAAACTCCATTCTAAGTGTTTAGGATTGAGCATATTTTGAGGACACAGAGCTGGTCTAACCAAACTTCTCCTTTACCCATACAATTTTTGAAGTGGACTGTGAATGTTGGTATCCTATTTAATCTTCAGTACTTCAGATCACAGCTAATTATTTTAAGAATAAGACTTGTTTGAACATTTCCATCCAACCTGGCCTGCTGCACAGAATACTAATTAACAGAAAATATTTCTTTCCTATGTGAAGACAGTGATTCACCACTGTTATGGAGTCCAAACCTATTTGTAATAAGACCCAATTAAATTAATATAGTCTGTTCTACTAGCAAAACTGTAATTTTTTTTTTTCTTTAAACAGTCTTAGCTTTTCATTATGAAAAGTGTACAGACAATACAATAATGGAATAAGGGAAGAGTAACTGATGTCATCTACCTGTATTTGTGTACATTTGTTGATACTGTCCTGCATGACATCCCGGTCACCAAATTGGAAAAGTATGGACTTCAGAGATGGACCACTTACTGGATAACGGATTGGCTAGGATGGCTGCACTCGAAGTTGTGATCAATAGCTCAATGTCCAAATGGAGACTGGTGACAAATTATGTCTCTCAGGGATCAATACTGGTATTAGTGTTGTTTACCATCTTTGTCAGCAGTATGGACAGTGGCATTGACTGCACCCTCAGCAAGTTTGTGGATGACTCCAAGCTGTGTGGTCCAGTGGAGGAAAGGGATGTCATCCACAGGGACTTATAATTGAGAGGAGGGCCCAAGCTGACCTCATGAAGAAGAGCAAGGACGACATACTACACCTGGGTCAGGGCAATCTCAAGCACAAATGTAAGTTGGGTCAGAAGTGGCTTGAAAGCAGTTTCACAGAGGACTTGGGGGTGTCCGTTCATTAAAAACTCAATGTGCATTTGCAACCCATAAGGCAATCCATGTCCTGGGCTGTATCAAAAGAAGGGGGTTACTGTTCCCCTTTCATGAGACTTTACTCTCATGAGACCCTACCTGGAGTACTGCATCCAGTTTTGGTGCTCCTACTATAAGGGCATCAAACTGCGGAAGCAGGTCCAGAGGGCCATGAAGACAATCAGAGGGCTGGAACACCTTCGCTATGGCGACAGGCTGAGAGTTGGGGCTGTTCAGCCTGGAGAAAAGAAGGCTCCAGGGACACCTTATTGTGGCCTTCCATGAGAAAGACAGGAAGGTTTTGGTGGTGGGGTTTTTTTTTGTTAGGGTTTCTAGTGACAGGACAAGAGGGAACCGCTTTAAACTTGAGAAGGATATTAGGAAGAACATCTTTACAGTGAGCGGGCTCAGACACTGGAGCAGATTGCCCAGGAAAGTCATGAATGCTTCCTTTCTGAAATTGTTGGATGAGGCCTTGAGCAACCTGGTCTAGTAGAAGGTGTCCCTACCCATGGCAGAGGGGTTGGAACTAGACCATCTTTAATATCTCTTCCAACCTAAACTGTTCTTCGAACGGATCATGAATCATTAGCTAAACAGCTAAAAATAGCCTGAGAAAGTTACCAGAAAATATTTAAGACAGTAGATCAACATTTTATGTTATGCTTGCACAGAGTACCAGATTTAAACGTGTTCATGGTGGTTTCACAGAATTTGGCTAACACCACAGGCACCAAGTTAAATGAATGTCTGTAGCATGCTTTATAACTCGTATGAACTGAGTAAGAATTACAGAAGTTATTGAAGGTGGAAATGTTAAAATATTACGTTTACAACTGCGTATCAGGAAACAGAGAGAATGTATTTGCAGAAGTAGAGTTTTCTTCAACATTTGCCTTAAATTTGTTATTTGACATTACAACACTAAACAAGAGAAACAAAAGCAGAGAAATAAAGATTATATTAAATAGGGTAGAGTACGATGAGGAGTCATGTCCAAGAGAACTAAAGAACCTGAAAAGTAAAAGCAATTGATGTTAACTCATGTATGAGATAAAAAGAGGAAAATAAGTAACAGTTTCCTTATCAGTACACGGCACACACAACATAAACACACACTAGATGCAATTCCATCTTCCATATATCATCTCTCTGAGACAGTAAGTGAAATTGCCAAGAACAAGAGAATGATTTTCAGCACACTACCACTGCCGCATGTAAAAATACACATTTTTAAATAAATTTTAAAAAGAAGGAAAAAAAAAGTAGCTTCAATTGATAAAAATGAAAGTAATAATAATAATAATGATAAAATGAACCTCCATTTTTCTAAAAATAATTGAGAAACCTACTAAAAAAGAACAAACACCAACAAAAAAAATCCCCAAAAAAGGGATGCATCTGAGACTTCATGAAGCATGTCATAATCTAAGTAAGTACAAATTGAGTAGCAATTACTCCATTTGGAGACCGCAAGTAAGATGGAATTTAAGACCAAGAAAAACAAATTACAGATCAAAAGAAAAAAAAAATAAAAATTGGCACCTAGGAAGATGTTTGGGGGTAGAAATAAACCCAAGTGACTAGAGGAAAATGAGATGTGAGAGAGATAGATGGAAGTAAATGGAAGTGATACCAGTGAGAAAGGTGTGAAAGTAATTCCAACTGTAACTGAAATTTTATATGAAAAATATTCTGCCTTGAAGCAAAAGAATAAAAGGGATATAAAAAGAGCTTTTATGTAAGTTGCCATTTAAATAACTAGAAGGAAAGTAATACAACTTGCATTAAGAATGTGGAGGTCAGTACACTGAGATTCTAAGCAGAAACAGAAACAGAGTACAGAATTTTTTACTCATCTCTGTAGACCAACTCCTAGGCTTCAGCTGTAAATCAGTAGAGGGTAATCAGATTCATCACTAGAAACTGGAGCTAATCAGATACTTTCCACATTTCCTTCAGCTGAACCAAGGGCATTCCTATTCCTGCAGATAGAAATGAAGATCTATCAGGCTAGAGATAAAACACAGAAATTAATGTGTTTTCAGGCTTGTAGCTAAGGTACCTGCATCTTAACTAAGTGAAAGATACATGCTATGGTCTCTGCCACAAGCAATGTTTGACCTCTGAAACAAATAATTACTTTCTGACAGATGAACAAGAGATCCTAGAGGAGCAATTTAGTGGCTACAACTATTTTACTGTGTAAAAGTGCTCTTGATATTTTCTCAGAAAAAAGTTAAAGATGCCTTAGAAACACAAAGAATTAATTTCATTTGGAAGCTAAAAATAAATAGAGCATGAAGAAAACTGCATTAATTAATACAGTGCAATTAGCTTGGATGATTTTTTTCTTACAACCATATAAACCATTTTGAATAATTTTCACTTTTTTAAAAGCTGTTGCAAAATTGAATGGATGGCTCAGCACCTATAGGTCACACCTGTAATAATCTTTCTGTGTACAGTGCACCAAGCTCATCAGGAACTTCAATCCTGCTTCTATAAAGTAAATTGACTTTAAAATTTAATCTGTGTGTGTATGCACTCTGTATATTTTTCTTCATCAGACCTTGGAAGGTAGGCTTAGGTTCAGTGTTGTGTGCCTTACTGTGTGAGAATTGTAACATCATTATCAGTTATGGGTTTTCACCCTGCCCGGGAAAAAAACAAGCAAACTAACAAACAACCAAAAACCCAAACAAAACCCCAACCAGACAATAATATACATGGTTTGAAAACCTATGATGCTGCCCTGAGGAACTAAACTGATCACTCTGGCTTACCAACAACCTGGTTACTGTAACATTTTGGAACTTAACAGTAAGAAAACAGTAATTAAGAAAAAAATATGCATTTTTTAATATCCACCATTTTTGCTTTATTACTTCCTGTAACTTCTCACTAGATATACTGATCTCTTGCATTCACCAGAGGGATTTCTGGGAAAAGATCATCGCTTTGTCCTGTGATCCAGAACACTCAGAACAAGAGAGTAGTGTTTTTCTATACATCTCACATGCAATACTGTAATGTAAATTCCAATTTAAAAAAAGAAAAATCCAAAGTATCCAAAAACTAAACCACAACTATACAACCCCCCCCAACCAATCTCTAGTATTAAGACTGTATCTCAAAGCACAGTCTTTATAGTACAACACAGAATTAAAGTATCAGGTAAAGAAAGCAACTATAAAAACTTCTTTAGGAATTGCTGGTATATGCTCTGTTCTCATTCAAAACTCTTTTAGTCATATTTTTTCAATCCTTCTCACGTATTTATTAGTGTTTTATTTGCAATACTTAAAGCAATTTTGTTCTCATTCAACCAATTTAACTTCAGACATAAAATAGTTCTGTGGGTTTTTTCCCCTTCCATGTACACTTTCCTGCCTTCAGTGGTAGGAAAATCTTTTTTCAAAAATGAAAAAAAGATTCCTTTAGAATACAACCATTACTGTTCTCAGTTATGGGTAATCTTGCTGACAAGAGACTGACTTTTGACCCAGACATAAACTTTCACTTTGCAATGAGAGTTATTTTAAATGCTGTTTCTGCTCTTCAATGTTCTTAATTCCCTGGAGGAGTGTGTGGGGGAAAATCATTTAGTCCAAAAAGCTGGACTGAACAGTTTGTATGTGTCTAAAAGATAAATGCAGTTTGAATCAGATGTGACTAAAAGTCTCATCTTAGAGATTCTCTTGAACTGAAAAGCTAAATCCAATTATGTTTTTGCACTGCCAAAAGATAAATGTGCTTTGAACTCCAGACAAGTTTTAGAAAGGAACTTTCTCTTTCCTGTAATAATGTGTTTTTCTTTTGGTAGCAACTCATTACCTTAAGAACTTTCAGTTCTGAAAATGAACATGTAAAATGATTCCTCTGTATATTGATAGCATTACTGCATAAATTATATTTTTGTAAGCCTTTTTGTTACTCTTCATCTAATAAATGCTTCTTGTCTCATGAGTAATCCTTTCCCTCCCTTACATCTCTGTTTCCATGATCTCTCTACTTCATATGCATTTTCCTATCATGGAACAGTAAGCCTTCTGCAATAGGAAAAACATTGCATAACAACAAGAAGAAAAAAACAAACCCATATACACATACACGAAACACCAACCCACACCACACAAAAAACCAACCCAACCAAAAAACCCACAAAACCCCAAAATGAAACAAACCAACCAATCAAACCCCAACCAACCAAAAGAAGAAAAAAAAAACCACACACCCAAAACCAACCAAAACCACCCAAAACCACACCCAAAACCAACAAAAAACAGCCCACAAAAAAACCAACACCAAAACAAAACAAAAAAAAAACCACAAAGCAACACTAACAAAAAAAAACCCCAGCAACCCTCTTTCATTCTAACATAAAAAGAAAACAATTTCCATAAAGATAGAGATCTGTCAGTTTTTCTCTGCTGGTTACCAAGAGTTCTATCCTCTCTGGAACAGAAAATGCATTTCATAGAGAAAAAGTCAATATTAACAATTGAATATTTTGGAATGCTAAGATCTAATTAGCTGATCCATCTCATCATGAGTTTTCCACGAGCCAGTCCTTTCTTTAAGCACAATAATACAAATACTTTTTTCCCCAGTTAGTATAAATTGTCTCTCTTCAAAACTAATGTTGCTATTGCATTTGCCAGGTATTGATATAAGTGAAATGAAACGTGGGTAGACAGCTTTGCATTCTTTTCATTTTGCCTCATCACCCTTCCTTCCTATTAATCTCTTCATGGAAGAATTTTCTATTATTTCCTCCTAAATGTTTTTTAAATTTCTTCACTTATTTTTCAGGGTTTCAGAAATTAACTCAGCCACTGCTCTTCTCATCATTCAGATGTCAGTCTGTACTCTTCTCTGTAAACCCTCCCCTAAGCAAAAATAAAACCAGTATTTCCATTATATTCAAATGAAAAGCCATCCAGAACAAGAATTAAGCACCACACATCCACTCCCCAACTCCACCCACAGCTGGGGAGGAGAAAAGAATGGGAAAGACAAAAGTGAGAAATCTCATTAAGTTAGTAACAGATAAACAATTGAAATGTAGTATTACTAATATGGTAATGAAAAGGAAAATAATAGAGACATAAAGCCCAAGAAAAACAGTTGATGCAAATGAACACTGATGCTCATGACCAACATACTAAAGCCCAGACAGTCCTTTTGCAGCAAAACACTCATCAGCTTCTTCCCTAGTCCCATTAACTGTGATGCCAGATAGTACAGAATATCCCTGTGTCCCCTCCTGGCTTTGCATACCCTACAGTCTCCTTGCTGGTTGGGTGGTTTAAGAATCAGAGAAGGCCATGGCTGTGCAAGCACTGCTCACCAGTACCTCTAATATCTCTGTATTATCAACACTGTCTCCAGAACAAATCAAAATATAACCCCTACCACCTACTAGAAAGAAAATTAAGTCTACCTGAGCCAAACCCAGTGCAATATCATTATTTGATGGAAGTCTTAATAAATCAGGCTACCACACATGCACACATGTTTTCTTATGGAGCACCTGCTTGGGTTAGTGTCAAGACAAATCAGGCAGTATGAAAAGCAAAGATCAGAGAACATGCTATATCTCACTTTATTGTTTTATGAATGTCTTTTAACTCTTACTTGTCCACAGACAACACAAAAGAAATTACATAACAAACTTACACTGCAAATTGCTCCAGGCAGCTTAAATCTCAAATGGTGTATTGAGATCAAATTTCAGTAGCATGGCATGCATATCCTATCTGATCTCTGCATCATATTAATCTTTATATATATATATATATATATATCTATCTTTATATCTTTAAAGCTGGTGAATCACTTATTTTACGCAAGCAAGCATCTGCTTTCCAGCACCTTTATCAAATCTGTTTGCAAGCAAAGGTAATTTGGTACACTTCTCACGTCACATTACAAGCTCAGAAGTTTATGAGAGTATAAGATCCCAATATAATTGTAATTTTAATGTATTTATTTTTTAGTGGACATAATGGTAAATGCCTTTCCCTTCAGTAAGATTTTTCTGTTAAGCAAAACAACTCAGAACTATACAACATAAACAGGTTTCTAACAGAAACCTTATCCTGGTTTTGAAATTAATTTGAGCAGTTTGATTTTCAGCACTCCATGTTTCATAGTTTTTTTAATATATAAATATGTGGGATTTTTAGCTATGCCTGAAGATTAAAATGCTTTCTTTGCTTCTCTGTTACCTGCTAAACACTTGACAGTTAAGATCAGTGAGTCGAAAGCTCATTACCTGCTATTGCAACTATGGTAGGTTGAAAATTCCCCCCAACATAAAATTGCCAGACCAGCTCAGTTAAAAAACAAATGGAGCTGTATTTACAAACAAAAGTGCAATCTAGACATTAAATGCAATGGTTATGTACAAAATATACAATATTTACATTTGCATACAATTTATAAACAACACAGGAACCCCCTGCGCAAACCAGGGGGCTACCAGCAGCTTTCCCCTCCCTGCTCCCTTCCCAAATGCACACAGTAAAGGACAGAGAAAAGCAGAGACTTGTTTGTTAATACTTAGTCACAACAAAGCAACACAGTCAAGGTCAGCAAAGCCAGCGGAAACCAGAGCTAGTATCTACTAGAACAAAGGAAGCAAAGAGTTTAGTTTACAGAGCTAACTTTAATTTTTGTTATCTGTCCAATGGGATCGTTTATAACTTCTTATTTTCCTTTTTACATCCAGTGGTGATTTATTTACATTCTACTACTTTCTGTTCAAAATCTGTGGAAATTTTTAAAGGTACAGCCTAAAACTACTGCAGCAACCTACCTCTTATCTATTACAGATGCAGAGTCCATGATTTCGTAAAGCACCTTACCTACCTACAAGAGTCCCTCTTGTAAGGCAAACAAGTCATTTACATTATTCTCATTTACTACCATCAGCTTCTGCCCAGAGAAGCTGCAGCTGCACACCTCTTCTAAGACTTCCATGTATTTCATTCTATAGTATTACCTAAAGCAATATATTCATTCTGAGAGCTACTTTTCTTTTGTGAAATACATTTGTTAAAACACTTAACATTTACAAAAGTATAGTAAAGGATCAGACTTAGTGGTTTTATTCTACATATACAAAACTTGCTTTCATAGACACAGAATTTCCAAGCTTCCTATACCAAAATTAACATTCCATATTCAATCTCTTGGATCTGTTGCATGTGTTTTTGCCAGACATTTCAAAGACATGGAGATGGATTATTTCTTACCCATAAACCTTCTCATCTGCAAGGCGCACATGAAAAAAAAACCTATGTAAACTTATAAAGGAAGTGATGCAAGAGATCTCTTCCACTAGAAAAGGTTTAAAAACCTACCAAATAACGGAATCATGCTGAATCACTCAGGAACAGGCAATCTTTCTATCACATACAAAGTTTTCAACTTACTTTTACATTTGACACTTCATAACTAATTCTCTTTTATCTGGGCACTGCAACATTTAAAATTTCAAGGAGAAATAAACAAACAAAGAAACAACTCATTCTGTCTCAGTACCCAAGATTCAATAACAGAAGATGTATTTGTATGCTCTACTTGAATCGCATCACCTTTGAGGACACTGCATGTGTAATGAAGTTATCCAAGTATAACTTCTACACGAAAACATTCTACCAGCCTACCCAGATCTTTAGAGTTCTGAAAAAACCAATTGTCATCACTACACTAGAGAACCTGTAGGACACAAAAGTACAGGCATGAATGTACAATACTGAAGACGGACTCTACATAAGTTGCCCACAGTGACCAAGGGAACCAATAGCAGAGCTGAATAAAACAGTAGATATCTCATAGTTGTGTATCATGGCTTGAGAAACTAAACATTACCACAGTTTTGTTTTGTTTTGTTTTGTTTTTTTTTCAGAGGTAGAATTGTGTTTGTGCCATTTTGACTCTGGAGATAATGAATATTTAGTTGTATAAAATTATGACAATCAGATGTATTTCTTCAGTCCTAAGAAGCAATTTGCTTACCAATAAGAATATCAAACTGAAATTCACAAAAATACAACTGATGCATTCACAACTTCTGAACACAGTCACAGTCTGTGTAAATTTCTGAGTGTGTAGTGCAAGACTATTTTTTCCTACCATATAGTTAGCAATCTGCTACGCTATAGTTCAAATTTCTAAAAGGAAACACTAACTCCTGCTTACAGTTTTTTTGTTTATAGATGTGTTCTAGAAAAATGGCAAGAACTGACTACAGCCTTTTCTGTCTTCACAGGATGACAGCAGTGTAAGAAATCAGGTCAGATAAAAATTTTCAGAAGATTTCCCACTGACTATATGGAGCATTTTTCAGCTTAATATTCTCAGCAAGAGACAATGTTTAGCAGAAAATAAATAGGTAAATATGGACACAATACCACCTCTCCTACAAATAAAAAAAAATAATAATAAATTTCAGCAGTACTCTTTTAAAACTTGAATTTTGAAAGAGATATGACTCATTTCAAAAGGTTCTCTCTAGTTTATTTAAATAGACTTGGAAGGCTTCTACAACGATCATCTAGTTCAACTGCCTGACCACTTCAGGTTTGACCAAAAGCTAAAACACTTCATTACCCAGCACAACATGCAAAAGCTTCCATGTTGTTTTCCTGGTTATTCACAACGTGATTCACAGCTCCAGACAGGCTTTTCTCCTCATAGCTAACATATCTCTGCAGGAATCATCAAACTGTTTCTCTACACACAAAAGCAACCCTTTTCCTTAAAGCTACTCTCTTAACTGCTTCAACAGCACAATCCTCCATTCTCCTTGAAACAGGTTGTGGAAGATCTCTGACACTTATCTTTCTCGCAGACAGTGGCTTCCTTTGTAAAGAAAAAGATACAGAGGGAAAAGAACATATCAAAGATTCTAAATCCCAAAATATTTGCTCTGTATCATAGCTGCTGTGAGCTGCAGTTTTAGTTTCCAAAGCACTAAAAACAAATAAAGCATTTGCAACTACGATTGAAACCATAAATGACACAGTATATTTGTGACTAAGGGAAATAACATTTGATATTTCAGGGGACCCTGGGAAAATTTTTTGCCTGCTCAGGCTTTTGTAAAGGCACTTAGAAGTACAACTGTATGATTTTCATCACTTATTTTCAAGTTTGGTGGCTTTTTTTAATTTTTGGGGGGGGGGGGTGGGGTTGGTTCCCCCCTGTTGTTATTGGTCTTGTTTTGGTTTTCGGGTTGAGTTGTGTGCGCCATGGGTTGACTTGAGTCAGCCACTGAATATTCAATACCATGATGCCATCATGCCAGCTTCAAAAGGAAAGTACTGTCTGGAGTAAAGTAAGATGGTGCTCGAAGTTGATTTTAAGATGAGCATCTTCCTGGTCCAGTTCCTGCTTCCATTTTCCCAGTTAGAGGTGTTGGTCTTTTCTGATAGGAAAGCTGAGGGGCAGGCTGCTGGATTCCGCTGCTGCTTTTGTGGTTTTGCTACACTTTTCAGCAAACAGGCTAAGGTCATTCTGCATTGCACCATTTCCAGTAAAACTCTTTATCTCAACCCAGAGGGGCTTTTTGTACGTTACTTTCACTTCTGTCTGTGTGAGGAGAGAGGGGGCTTGTGAGAGTAGGCTGTGTGAACCCAGAAGTGTGTGTGTTTGGGTTTTGTGTTTGGTTTTAGTCTCTCTTCCCCCTCCTCCCCACCTTTTCTAAAGAGCAAAGTTCTGTTCATACTGTTCTTCTCTTTTCTGAACTCGTAAATTTACTCGCAAGAACTAGCACACAAAAGTCCTTATCCCTCCTCTATAGTAGCCTATCGGTTTGAGAACTGAGTAGCATAGTCTGCACAATGTTTAAGGTTATTAAGAGAGGTTGTCATGAGACACAGGGCACATGATTTTCACACTGTGGAGAAGGTGTTTAACTGTAGATGAATTAAACAAGCACCTGGAAGTTTTGCATAAAGGTGATGAAAAGTGTGAAAGTATAGGAAAGCCTTAACCCAGAACACTTGGCACAGATTCTTAATAAAGCAGGAATGGAATCACTAGCAGGGTACTCTTGACTGCTGTCAACAGATTAGAAGAGTAACTTAAAGTCTGTTTTTCATATTAGACACCCAAACACTATTCATGAAGCTGACTGCTGCATAGCTCACATTTTCATTACTTCACCATATATAGCAACTAAAAATCCCACAAAGCTTTCCTTGTATTATCTATACATACACTGTTTTTTTAATTAATTTGAAGCAACGCATTGCTGTGGTAAAATGTGCCTTACCAATTGGCCGAAAACTCTGAATGTTTGCAGACAAGTAGTCCCAAGTTATTGAAAATATTTTTCACAACAACAGCTTTTCAAACTCATGAGATAACTTACTCTGACTACATTTAATCACATTACTTTTGAAGACTGTTACCAGTGTTTCAAATGTAAAGGAGCAACTAACTCTGCATCTTTATAAAATATGGACCCGAGTAGTTGAGCTACATGGCACAGTACTAAGATGCTGTCTTATCAATGCAGCATCTCCCGGACAGCTGTTATGGGTGAACTAGAAACATCACTCTGTGTTACTTAGAGCACAGCTCTTAAATTTCCTGGTTATATAACAGTCTTCAGTGCAAATCCTAATACAAATCAACCAAATGTTGCTTGCTTTGCAGCAGATATATAATCTTGCAAATGAGAATGAGATGCTACCTTTTGAACATTGTTTATGGGTCATTTGGCACTAGATGGAGATCATATATCACTCACTACACGTCACACAGATTCTGTTAAAAACATAAATTAGTACTTATCCATAAAACAGAGAAGAAAATCTGTTTTAATAGTCCCCTGGAAAATCTAAAATTATGCAACATCATACTTCTACCTACCATAAAGCAATAAATTACGTACGTATAAAAGGGAAACAAAAGTGGAAGTATCAAAGATCAGAATGCATCATAAGAATACTGTTCACACTACAGGATACAAGGATCTATTGCTTTTTCTCTAGTCTGAACCAGCATACTCTGGGGATCATCTCAGCCTCAGATCAATCCTTTTCACTTGATGTATTACTCTAAAGTGGATGCTCTGCATTTCTTCCCCCCCCCCCCCCATCTCCCTGTAATAGGCAAGGAAATCCTAAATGCCACTGTACGGGTACCTGTACTGGTGAGATACAATGGGCAATTACCTTACATAAAATGCCATTATGAAAGTGCATTTAAACTAAGGAACAAATACCACTACTATAGAGTTTAGGATAAAAACACTAGTAAGTAGGGACTGGAAATTACTTCAGAACTCCCAGAAAAGAATCATAACTACATTTCTGGAGAAGTCTCACAGAGAGGGAGACAGAGTGGCACAAGTAACAGGCTAAATTCCTTTGACAGGGAAAGCACTAGCAATTGGCAATTTCTCAATTATCTCGAGGTACTCAAGCAGCTCAAAACTTTTCAGTTAGAAGTATCTTGAATACATCTTTTGGAGCTGAAGTCTTTATTTTGTTTGAAGTGGAGGGGAAAAAATACATACATTCCAAGACAGTGGCCTAAGTCAAATCTGCATATCTTTTTACTTTGGGTTTTTTTTTTTGTTTGTTTGTTTTTCCTAAAGCTCACTGAAGTTGGCTTTTCACAGGGCATATTCATTGATACACAGTGCCTCTTGATGCATATTCAAAGCTGTTTCAGCAACACCCATTAGCAGCATCAGCCAACACAACAAGGTTGTAGCTGTCATCTAAGAATTAGAGAGCAGCTTAATGTTAACTTCAACAGAACCACTGCTGTGCCAAATGACAGGGCATAACGTAGATCTGAGTCATGACATTTCTGCATGCAAAATCTGGGTTCCTACGCGTTGCTGCAGCTGCTTTGATCTACCTAGATTCACCTGTCTCTTGCAGAACATTCTGAAACTTCTCAAACTTAATTCCATTTAGTATTAATCAAGTTATGTGAAAGCAAAAAATAACACATTCTCATTTTCCTCTTAGGTACTTTGCTTTATTAGGAAGGCATAGTGCAGGCTGCTAATCACATTAAAACACCTCTAACCTGAAACAGCTTTAACTAATGTGGGCAAAATGTAATTTTCTTCTAATGGTGCAATGACCCAGTGTCCTGGTATCTATAGATAAGATAAAAACAACCAAAAAATGTTCAAGTACCTGCCATGGAAAGTACACATAATAGTTTCCTATGCCTTTACTCCAAACACAGGAATGCAATTAGCCTTGTGTTTTGTTTTTCTTCCTTATTAGGTAAGAAATTCCAGATTGCCAGTATTCTTGATACAGAGACAATCACAGACAAAATTTGTAAAGCAAAATAATGAAGAGACTGTCAGTATTTCTTTTGCTTACTCCTTATTTCACCACAAGTCTTAAGGTATTAACAACATTTGTTCATCCTTGTGTCCATATAAGATGAACAGAGATGATAAAGAAAGAAATCATAGGAGAACTGCTGATCTTGTACTATGAAATATTGATAGTTTAGCAAGCTAAACTAGCTCGTGTATTACATTTCTATTTTATTTATACCTAGCTTGCAAAACCAAAAGATTGTACAAAGAGAAATATTTCCAATATTAACTGTGCTTGCACTAGGATAAAAATTCAGCTTGAAGCACACAGGAAAACCCCAGACAGAACAGAACTAATATTAGGTCTAAGAGTAGAACAGGCTTTTGTGAGCTGCTTGTAACTTTGACATGCAATAGTCCATTCAACCTTACTACTTATCTTTATGTACTACAAAGATTAGTATTACTCTACTCCTTTCTAAACTCTTGTTCTAGGTATGGAAAGAAGTAGTTAAAAATATTTTAATTATTTAAGCATTATAGTATTTCAATGTAGCTTAAGTCAGCAAATCTTGATTGTCATAGCATCAAAAGTTTTTCTATAGGTTTGAGTGTTTGACTGTCATCTACCCCTCTAAATTTATTGCACATGGATAATTTTTGTTCGAGAGAAACTTTCAGTATATTCTTAGTTTCTCTAAATTGGTTGAATCTACAGACAAGGAAGGTTACAGAAACATCTGAAGATTAGTTACAGAAAACCTAAAACTTCAGAACAATTCAGTAACCACTACTTGGCACACATGCCCTGATACATTCAAATAAACTTTTTCCTCTCTCACCTGAATTTAACTACTCAAATGTACAAATAAATAATGCTTACAGAACACAGATTACAAAAACTAATTCCAAAAAGCATTGAAGAGAGTTAGGGCTACTGGCTTAGTCTAAGATATAGAAAAACAGATTTATAAAAAGTCTTTATATGCAGTGTGTCAGTTGCTGGAATTGGTTTATATGTGTTCAATTACTTTATGACTGCTTCAGGTAACTGCTTGATGTCAACGTTCTTAAATTACAATAAATTACTTTGTACAGGAGAAAAAGGCAAAATATTTCACATTAACATAGAAAGCAAGGGAACATTAACAATGGGAAAAAAAGGAATTGCAGTTGCTCTTGTAGCAGAAGCTTTTAAAATAAGTTTGCTTAAGAAAGCTGGTTGTCAAGAACATTGGAGGTTTTCATGCTGCATTCCAAATAGCAGCATATCATCACATAGGAATGTGTGGTGAACACCTCATTTTTCCTTAAAAATGCCCTAAAGAGCAGCGTTAATTGATTCTCACACCTTTTATTGCTACCTAGCATGGATCTGTTAATGTCTGGATACAACAGAATATAGAAGCCTGGTGGCTTGAGAGTACATGTGTTTCATACTGGTCATTAGAAATTATAATGTCCTATAGTCATCATCAACCAGGTATGTGACTTACAATGTTTGCTTCTGAAGTCCAAGTTGAAGGCAGGAAGGGAAGAGTTAAGACATCTGTGACTTGACTTTATGAAACCTGGAAATTCCTTTACTTCCCACCACTGACACCTATAAGCTGCCATAAGTAAATCCAAGATACATACCACAAACAAGAACACACAGACATAATAAATCCTTTCAAAGCAGCTTCTATAAACATCTTCATAAAAATACATAAAGATTGTCACATGTTTTGTATTGCCACTATGAGAGAAAATACCTTCAGTAAATCTCCTGGATTTGATGACATGTGCTCAGACTTCTTTAAGAACTTGAGAAGAAATAGAGGTCTCCAGATGCTAAATTTCATGATATTTGGAGCAAGCTGAATAGATAAAATAAACCAGGTTTATTGTATGGTTGTGAGACCTGCTTAGGTTTCTTTCGAGACCCGCTACATTCATTCACTTTTCTCATACGCGACAGTCGACTGAGAACACCCATTTCCTAATAGGCAGAACAACATAAATCAACGAACATCATAAATCTACTCTCTTCTTAGGAATAGAGAGCTGCTGATTTCCTTTGTTTCAAGCTGTCTCAGTCCAGAGAGGGAGAAAGACTCAGTTCTTTTGAATATTCGCATATTATGAAATTAGAGACACAAACGAGGCCAACATATCAACAGTGAGGCTATTTATTAACAGAATAAAGTGGAGAGACAAGAGGGAGAGAGAATGATGTAGGTATGATTTGTCAAATGAAGAGACTAAGATAAGTAAGTCACATTGTTAAATCCACTGTGTCCTGAGATACGAGATTAGAGAAATTTAAGAAATTTCTCAGACAGTTTTAAGGGAATTATGGAGTATTTAACACGATTGTGAAACAATACATGCACAGCTAAGACATACACAGCTTAATACTAATTTTCCATTGGAAAAACAAAAATCAAAGACAAACCACCAAAGCAGCTTTAACAGTATTGTAAATAGACAAAAACCTGGATATAGTCTACAGTGTTTCAATAAAGGGCTGAGCAGTATACAGGGAATATTGGAACAGATCAATGGTTGCCCTCGTATGTTACCATTTCCTATTTAACATCTACTATTTGCTTTGTTATTGTTTCCAATTTTTACAGCAGAATGTAATCTACAACAAGCACTGAGCCTAGAAGGAGCCAAATGTATAGTTGAAGGATTCTGAAGTCATTTATAGAAAAGGGGATTGTTAAAGCACTACATTTTATTTCGGTAACGAGCTTACTGTCAGTAATATACCTAGGGTAATTAAGCCCTACTTGGAATTCACTCTCACTTCATCCTTATAGAAAGAGCAGCTTTCTGTGAGGTACTTAACCCTATCTTGACATTTTAAATTATACAGATCTTAAGCATAAAATACATTTTATATTTGAACAGAGTTTAAGATTGTCAGTACTAGTTACATCATGCTATAAAGGCATAAGAAGATTGTTGAAATCCTTGCAATAAAACTCCCTCATAGAATTCATTATGTATTTTTTTATGTTGTTTTCCTCTTTATAAAAAGAAAACACTACTTAAATTCTCTTGACAACTGTTGCACTTCGACAGCACCTCTGTAGAACAAACTCTATGATTAAATTTGCTGCATTATATTCTACTGTTTTATAGCCACACTTAGTATTCTTGTTCAGCATTAGCCAGTAGAATTTTGTTGTTGAAAATGTAGGAACAAATAAAGCATTTTTACAGAGAAAAGCAACAAAATTAAGCACTTACTCTGCGTGAGAACCTTTACTTATCAACAAGAAATCCAATAAAAATAAAGTTATAACATTTCTTGCTAATAACATGCCAGACAGTCTTCATTAAGGGGCTTGTTTTACTTTAGTCTATCACTGGACATATATATAAAATATACAGGAAAGGTGTTTTGAAATAGAATTGCTCCAGCTGCTGTTCATAGTGAAGTTACTAGTTGGCTGTCATACTTGGAGACCCTACATTAATATGAGTTATTGAACACTTTATGGGGCTTTGGTAGACAGCATGTTGCCAAAATAGCAGTGCTACAGGAAGATCTCAGAAAGATGCTGAAGGAACACCCTCCTGTTTTCTTTCCGATGCAAAAGTTTTTATTTTAGTCCAATTTTTCTCCAGCCATCTAAAAAATAAAAGAAATTGAAAGCTTTGAAATACACCCAGTTCACTCTCAGAGCACCATTTAAAGAAAATGGATCATGTAAACACAGCAATTCAAAGTAGAGATATTTCATATTTGGACTATAACTTACCTGCTCATTTGAGCTTTTCAGGCATTGCATCTCTAATGGGATGCCTTATGGCTAACAACAGGAGTCTAACAGCGACTTTGTAAACATTTTTGGGGCAACATGCACTCAGTGAAAGTTTGGAAACCTGTTACATGTGTTAGATACCCATGGACTCCTAATATGTGACAACCATCTCAGTAGGCCCATAAGCCATCTAAAGACAACCTCCTTAAGTGTGCAGCTTCAGATGGCTAGAAAGAGTCTACAAAAACATATGGAAGTCATCATTTGTATGAGTCGGAGCAACTGTATCAGAACTCTGAAGTCTTTTCTTGTTATTTGGCATTTGCACGTAAGAACTCTTTCATTCAAAAGCGAGAGGATCGACTTTCTTCCTGCTATCCAAATTAAAAAAAAGACAGGACTACCATGATCCTCCTTTAACAGGGGTCAATATTTGGTTTTGCAAGAGCAGAGGGCAAGTACTTTGAATGCATTGGCTCTTGTATTCTCACATTATGATATACTTGGCTAAAATTGCACCAAAATGAGCCACAGATCAATTAATTATTAAAATAAGTTGGAGAAAAACAATTATATTATTCCAACTACACAGAGATTAATTGTGCCCATCATTCTTTTTCAGGAAAAGGAGAAGAGGTGATGGAGAGGTAGGCAAGACTTATTTTTTAAGCTATTTTGAGTTTCTTCTGGTTTCTCTAGCAAGATTCTCTTGCCTCATTATAACAGGTATCATAGTATCAATCAGGGTTGGAAGGGATCACAAGGATCATCTAGTTCCAACCCCCCTGCCATAGGCAGGGACACCCCACACTAGATCAGGCTGGCCAGAGCCTCGTCCAGCCTGGTCTTAAACACCTCCAGGGACGGGGCCTCAACCACCTCCCTGGATAACCCATTCCATGGCTTCACCACTCTCATGGTGAAGAGCCTCCTCCTCACCTCCAGCTTCATTCCAGTCCCCCTAGTCCTATCACTACCTGATAGCCTAAGAAGTCCCTCCCCAGCCTTCTTGTAGGCCCCCTTCAGATACTGGAAGGCCACAATTAGGTCACCTCAGAGCCTTCTCTTCTCCAGACTGAACAGCCTCAACTCTTTCAGTCTGTCCTCATAGGAGAGGTGCTCCAGCCCTCTGCTCATCCTCAAGGCCCTTCTCTGGACACGTTCCAGTACGTCCATATCCCTCCTGTAATAGGGACTCCAGAACTGGATGCAGTACTCCAGGTGGGGTCTCGCCAGGGCCGAGTAAAGGGGGGGAAATCACCTCCCTTGACCTGCTGGCCACACTTCTCTTGATGAAGCCCAGGATCTGATTGGCTTTCCGGGCTGCAAGCGCACACTGAGAGCTCATGCTGAACTTCTCCCATACAGAAAGAATTGGAAAATATGCCATGAAAGAAGTCAGAGTTCTTAGACTACCAAATAGAAAGTTGTGATTTGATTTGTTCATGATTATCTATGCCAGGAATAAAGCTTTAATAATTATTTCTTCAGCACACAACAAAGTAGGAGGAGCTGGAAAACAAAGCCATTCAAATTCAAACAACAGTGCAATTCTTTGCAATAAGAAATTAATCATAGAAACAATATAGCAGTGATCACAGTAAATTCTCTATCACTGCCATTAATAATATCATCTTATGAGGTGGCTCCCCCCATCAAAAAACAAACAAACAAACCCCACCAAACCCACAAACAAACAAAAAAAAAAACCCAAAAATACAAACAACCTATATGGTTGCTTAGGGATACATGAAAGTTCTGTTCAGTGTGTTATAGAATAGTTATGATCATATTGCTTACTACTTGTATAATTATGTATGGTTAATGATATCTTATACACTAAGGGTTTCCATAAACAAATTAGTCACTAAGTGATGGCGTTTTTCCTCACCTTACGAGGACAATAACAATTTTATAAATCTTGAAATTAGGTTATAGTTTGAAAAGAAGCAGATGCCCTTAAAGAACCTCAAAAGGTAAGTGCACCTTCGTTTTCATTCTTTCTGTTACGAGACCACATGGCAAAGAAACAGCAAACTCCAATGCTTCTCATGGGAAGCATTCCATGTTTCTGCTTTCTTATCATCCACTGACAGTACCATTCTGTAAAACTGCTAAATAACAGCACCCGATTCCGATTCGCTCTTCATGTAAAAGCCATCTGCAAGCTATGGGTTCAGGCAAGAATTGCAAAGTGGAATCGTGCACTCCCTAATTATTCTGGGCAAGCTAATAATACGTCAACAGGCATTCATAAAGCAACAAATACAAACTTACCCAGCACTTACGTATTTACTTCTTACTTTTCCTTACTGCATCATTTCCCCCTTTCATTTACATCTCTATATTTCAGAATTACACTGTTATATAAGGGAAATTGATATGGACAAAAATAATATGACACAAAACTCAGGTACACTTCAGTGGTAGTTCATCATAGTTTCTTACCCAGCATCATACCAATATGATGGTATTGGCAACTAAATCCCAGTGGCCTACCTAGATTTATTCTTTTAAAAAGTCTCTCTCAATTTTTTTCCTCACCTGAGTGCTTTATCTATTTGCATTCTGCCTTGCACCCTAAACTAGTTACATTTCATACAGAAGTAAATTTGGGAAGAAGTGACATAAGCAGTTGCTATACAAATTGATTATTTTTATTGTGTCATGTTCTGTCATCCACACTTGTTTAGCTAGGAAATGAATATTGGAAGAGCTGTGTTTTAATATGGTTTTAAAACTGCTATTTACTGTGTGTCTCTTAAAGGTTAGACCTGAAGGCATTGTGTTCTTCACTGCTGTTTTCCCCTTGTCTCTTTCTGATTGTTAAAAACTATCAAGGCATACAATGACTACTTGGAACTTGATGTGCCTGAAAGAAATGTTACCATACTGGATTAAAATGTGTCTTATGATGAGTTGCCATGGATTTCTCTAGCATATGTCATATATGGTACAGGTTTTGGTTTTTTTTTTTTTCCCTTTCCTTCTTTTTCAGGGAAAAATTCCTGTTGAGCACCAGTTCTGAAAATAGGCCTTAATTTATAAAGTGAAAGTGAAGCAAAATGAACGCAAGGTTGTGGGGGTTTTGTTGGTTTTCTGATTACTGCTTTTTATTTAAAGAATTTAATTATTCCCCATCCCAAATGACCATTTCTTCTGGCTAGGAAAACAGTGTACAGGAAGACAGGAAGTAATATTCATGGGAAGCATAAAAGTTTTTTACCTTATAATCAAAATGAAGTTGGGAAGGTGCTTGTGGAGTCCCCCTCTCTGGAGATAACTCTCAAAACTCTCAACTCTCCTGGATGCATTCCTATGTAATCTGATGTAGGTGATCCTGCTCTAGCAGAGGGCTTGGACTAGATGACCTTTCAAGGTCCTTCCCAGGTCCTGAAATTCTGTGATTCTGTGATCTTGCTATGACAGTGGGGGGGGAGAAGAGTTAAATTGTATTTTCATAGCATCAATTTAGTTTAGCTACATAATGAAAACAACATGAGAAAATTGCACACTTAAGTGTCAACAAGATATGCTAAAACATTCTCACCTGTTTACTATGTTGGTTTCCATTTTATGCTATTGAATTTTTTTTAAATAATGATCATATACATTAGGAAGAAAGATAACTGTAGAAACATCATGTAATACTGTCTGCAGACAAACTGGGAACGTGGTTAACATGAACATTGCAAATGTGCAGAGGATATCACCAGAAAACAAAATTTTTAAAATGTGCCCCAAAACCCACTGCAAATTTTTAACTGCTCATCATTTACACTCATATCCATTACAAATATGCTGAATAGAATAGACGCTGAAAAGCCTTGGATTGTAGAATGTCATTGAACATAACTACCATAGACACAGACTAAATGAAAGAAGTCATGTCAGACTTCACCCTATAAAATAACAAGCCACAAGGAGCCATATCCGGACAGAAACTTGAAGTCCCTTCCAACCCTAACAATTCGATGATAAGCCTCATTACAAAGGTGAAAATGGTACCAAGGAGGACTGTATTATTAAGGATAAATTGAAATAGAACGAAGAAGGCATGCATGTTAAAAACTACCTGAAAGCGAGTTCTCAAAATAGCTTTGTTAAGTGCTCTTCTGTTACTGATAATTTGATGAAAATACAAATTCTAATACAAGTTCTAATTCTGTACATCTCCATGACCCAAAGTAAGATGCAGGACTGCTAACTCACACACAAACCATGGATTCACGATTCTTAACTTTTTGTCAGTTTCTATTTCATAGAACTTTAGAGAGCGACACTGTAAGGGTTCCACTGTGAAGAATGTGACAGTGATGACGACATCAGAATCTTTGTACAAATGTTTGTCAACAATAAAAATCCCCATTAATTAATTTTAAAATTCAGTATATTAAAGGAACAGACCAAAAAACCCCACAAAAGCATAATTCACCTTCAAATGGGAAATTATTAAAAAGGAGCCATCACATAAAGTGTGAAACCATGGTAATGCAAGATAGGTAATACTTTAGGATGAAGCTTGCAACAGGCATAAAAGAAAATAATAAAAATGTTTTCCAACACAGAATTAGGACAAGTGTAGAGTGAGTGGAGCCAGTATATTATGGAACTACAAAAGGAGCACTAAAGACAGACAAAAACACTGCAGAAAAGATAAGTGAGTCCTTCCATTGGTGTTCATGATGGCAAAGGTCAGGAAGGTTTCCTTCTTCGCAAGGGATGAGATGAAGAAGCTATTTTTTAAAAAACATGAATAGAAGCAGTTTTAGTGCAAATTAATAAACTGAACACTAACAGTTGTCAGGACCAGGCAATTTGTTCAAATGATAAAGTCGAGGAAAGAGTAAGAGACTGAATTGAGGAGCTACAACTCCAGAAAGAGACCCTGTAATGACTGTGGGGTTACAGAATAGTAAACTGAATATCCATCAGGAAAACAAGTATGAATTTTTGCAACAAACAGAATTAAGACATGTATAGATAAACATAAAATATTTGTTAAAACCCCACATTGCTTTTATAGGCAGAAATACCAAAAATCTATCAGATCATTTTGAAAGAGCTACCAAGCATTTATTAATATAATTAATTTGAGATTTTGACAAGATGCCATTCTCCAGTGCTTGACTCATGTTATTCGTCCATTTTTCATTGCTTTCATTTCTTCTTATTTTTGTTAAAAGCATTCTTTTTAGGTCAGCTATATCCATGTACATTCATAGTTTGGGGGTTTTGGTTGTGCTTTTTCTGTTGTTATTGTTTCAATTTCTACTTTTAAGTTACTAAAATAATGAAAACAACCCAGAAAAGGCTTTTATGCAAGTTGATAGAAAGCTGTCACGGCTATTTACCAGTCTATTTGCAAACTTTGCTAGGGTCTTCTTACAATGAAATTCTAACAGTGTTCCCTGTAATTTAATGATAAATCTGTCTCCTGGGATAATATGCAGCTCAGTTTTCAATCTAATGTTTATTCTGTTCAAAATGCAATTAATATCAAGTTAACAAGAAACACTGTCAAATCTCAGAGGCAAACACCCTGTACCATGCAGATAAATGCACAGAATGCTGTCAGTTTTTATGCAAGCTGGGCAAAACACTCCTTGTACCCTCCCCCTGAAGAACAGCTTTGAAAGAGTAAGAAAAAAATTATTAGAAAGCAAACAAACAAACAAAAAAAACCCAAAGAGAAACCTTACAGGTATTGGATTTAGATGTGCTCTTTTAAATCACATTTCCTATTTTCTTTTTTAACTGAAGTAGAAGATTAGGTAACATGTTTGGACTTCGCCATAGATAGGGGGATTTTTTGCAGAACTGTAGAAGTGTAAATTAAATAGGAATGTGGTTCAGCTACATAAAGTAGCTATGATTGCAGGGCAGAGTTTCATCTCAGCTGCAAAATTCTATATTAGTCCTGCAAATTACTAAGTTCTTATTTGAGAAGAAAAGGAACAGATCTCTATTAGTCCCATTTCAGTCATCTTTTATTCAATAGAGTATTTAGATTAAATTTTACTCCAAGAAAAAGAAAAAAAAAGGTCTTAAAATGAAGTGTCTCCAGGTATTCTACTATTTGAAGATAACAGAAATTTGAGTGGCATCTACAATGTTCAGCAACACCAGATATAGTACACATATCCACTTTGTCTTATATCCTGTTACCAAAGTATGCCTTTTTAAAAATCATTTTTTCTCTTCCAAGTAGAAAGTTGAAAAAGGGTTTACAGTAAATACTGTTTAATAAAGAGCAAAAGGAAGGTTTCCAGTCCTGGGTCAGTTTGTTGCTACCAATATTACCTGCTGCTTGCTGGCTTGCTTTAGCAGTTGCACATTTCATCCGCACTTAATTACTTTATAGGCCAGTTCCATCAAAGATTATCATATAAACCAGAAAAATCAGAAAACAATATGCTTGCCTCCTACCAATAAAACAAACAACCCACCCACCACCCCCCAAACAAACAAAAACCACCTGGCAAAAAATACCCCACCTTACCTTTTAGAATACAGAAACTTCTATACTCAGAAAAAAACTAAAAGCTTAAAATATTACCAGGCAGTCTATTTGCTATGATTACAAACCCTCCTACTAAGCACACAACAGTGTTTGCAAAAAAACATTATCTTGGTCTCTGCAACATCAATGTCTTGCATTTGAGCAATACCTGACATTAGCATTCTATTGCACAGAACAGCCTTTGAAAGCAAAAGCAAACAATTTCTCTTCTTAATCATGTCATTAGTCTGAAAGAATGAAAGGGAAGATTGTCCAAAAAGTTATTTGCTGTAGCTCAATATGGCACAGCAAGTAAAGAACAAATGACTAACCTCTTAACTGCATGTAGTCAGTAAGCCATGAGTTCCAAAACTCATCAAGGTAATGTTAAATCTTCAATTTAAATAAACAGCAACTTCATCCAAACCCATTTTACTGCCAAAGAATTTGAGATTTCCAATACAGATGCTCTAGTACATGCAATATACCATTAGTGAAGGCCTCCACCCTGTGTACGATCAGAGTTTTAGTCTTATATTGGTTCTGAACTTGATGTATTTATTAATACTAGTGTGAAAGAGTTTCAACTACTTTTTGACAAGAACAAGAAATAATTTAAAATTTTAAATTTGGGGTTTTTTTGGTGGAGGTGTTTTACTAAGATTTTGGGGTTCTTTTACTAATTTGGTTAGTTGAGTTTTAACTCCTGCACTGCAAGTCTAACACCACAGAACTGCAAAAAGGGGTTTTGATCCCGAGAGAAGCCTTCCAATAGGTTCCAGCCATAAGTGGCACCAGAAAAACTTCATAGGTGCATCTACAGTTGCAAATTAAGAAGGCGAGGAAGGGGGTACCAATTTTTAATGACACAATAAATATTTTTAAACTCCTCTCACAATGGAGAATGCTGGAGTTATCCTGGCTTGGGCTATGATAGGGGCTACAGTCCAGACCGGCAGCTTAACCGGCCAATGAGATATTCGATACCAGGATTATGTCATGCCCACTATATAAAAGAAGGACTGGCTAGGGCAACTGTAGGGTTTTGAGCAAGCAGTTGTGGTGGGGCAGGATCAGGTGGATGGCTAGGGCTTGGCCATCAGTCAGTATTGTGTTTTGTATCACTACTTTGTCAGTATATTGCAATTCTTTCAGATTTCTTTCCCTTTCTCTCCATGCTATTCAATTGTTTTTATTTCAGCTCACATGGTTTTGCCTTTTTCTCCTGATTCTCCAAAACAGGTTAGGGGAAATCAGATCCATGGAGAAAGACTTGGAGTCCTGGCAGACAGTAAATTCCTCAGGGGCCAGTAATATGCCTTTGTGGCCAAGAGGACCAAAGGTATCCTGGGTTACATTACCAGTATGGCCAGCAGGTTAAGAGAGGTTCTCCTGCTCCTCTACTTTGCCCTGTGGAGGCCTTTTCTGTAGTATTGTGTCCAGTTGTGGGCTCCCAAGTTCAAGAGAGACAGACAACTATTGGAGAGAGTCCAGCTGAGGGCTATGAGAGTGATTAAGGGAATAGAACATCTCTCACAAGGAAAGGCTGAGAGACCTGGGGCTGTTTGTTTCATGAATGTTTCTGTCACCTCCTGAGCTGGAGTAGGCACATTTTCAGTGAGTAAGTAAGTACTAAGGATAAGTTATATACTGTACAGAGTCCATTAGAAAGCATTTTTATTCTCATACTGCATTGTCTTACCCTAAAGAACACTGGTTGAATCTTGACTAGAACAGCCTTATCTAAAAAGGCAGCTCAAGAAAAACAGTTAAGGATATCAAGGTTTCAAAAGTCCAGGGCAAGTAACTTATAAACTATTATTTGATAGTTACTTGGCTTTTCATGCCACTGACATCTACTTCATCCTCTACTAACTCAAGTGATGCTTGATTTTGAGAGCAGTATATAAATAGCATGTGATGATTTATTGTCATGTTCCCCCTACATTCTTCCAGTATTTTGTTCTTAGTTTCAATATGAAGAAGTGAAAATACAAACATGATTCCTGTGGCCATAAAATGACATTACTACTCCTCTGTAAAATCTGGAAACAAAGACCATATAAGGAGAAATACAATAAGCCCTGTCTACACTCTAAGTTGAACAGAAATGAACCAGTGTGTCTAGTATTCAGATGTAATAGCAAAAGCCTGTGTTTGAGGTAACAAACCCTACTTGGAGCCATAAAATAGCACATAAGAAATGTTTCCAATACTGCTCTATGGGGGATGGCTCAAAAGCAAAAAATATAAACTGTTAACTATCTCTGTATTTAACAATACTGGATTTCCAAATTCATTAGTCTGAATTGTGCTGTCCTCCTTCGTCCCCACTGATAGGGGCCTGTTTCTCAAAAACTACTAGCATGTACAAGGGCACCCAAATGTTTTAAAATCTTATCCAGAGAACTGACAGTCTCTGATGGAAAGGTCAGTTTTCAAATGAGATTTCCACACACACCCTTTATATGCAATAGCCTATAATGAATGAGCAAACTGTATTTCAGGATCGTAGCTCAACAGGAACATGAAAATTAATTGTGTCAATCAGTCAGCAAGTAGCAGCCTGTCACAAGTGCCTGCACATATTAACTATGAAATGAGTCAAAAGAATAAATATTTAGCAAGAACACCTTCTGAGTGCAGAGCACATAGTTGTGTCTGTTTCCAGTAATATTCACAGCGCAGCTGTATCTACTGTGCCAAACAGTGATACAAGTCTAAGCCAAAATAGGATTAATTAAGCAAGGGTTGTAGGATCACCACAGGCTGATCCCAGCATCACAAATGAGAGAAAGCTTCCAGTTACTCCTGCATGCTGTCCAAAATAATTGTTCTGTAGAGGGCTGTGCTTGGAAAGATAGCTCCGAAGGCATGTTATTTGGATAACCTCTTACAATTAAGCCACAGATTAATCTGTTGATGTTTGTCATCATGGAAAGACACTCTAAAAAAATCCTAGATACATTATTGCTGCCCACTACGACCATCTGCAACAATCAGCTCCTTGGAATATATTTGAAGCCGTGGTGCATGTGCATTTTGACCTAAGACTCTGCTGAAAACTAGTGTCTCAAGAAGGCTGGGAGATTTTCTGAATTTATTATATATGATGTGTAAACCATATACATATGGTATTATTTTTGTATTAAGATAAATGTAATAAAGTAACTTCTCTCAGAGAAGCCTTGAATTCTGTGTTAATGGAGAAGGGCTCAGCTTCCACTTTTGTATGTGTACTATCGGTAGTGAAAGGAAACGAACCAAAAAGAACAAGGGGGGGATCAAATCGGAACTTCATTCCTAGCAATTGAACTCTATAGATGCAAACTTGAAATTAAGAGATGCATAAATTCCTCTTGGAAAAGATGTTGGAAGAAGCAATCCAGAATGTAAGAAAATCCCAGGCAGATATGCTAAGGTTAAATGGGACCTCCTCAAAAGCTGCCCATCAAAACCTTAGGACTCAGTATTGAAAGGCAATAGATACCCCTAAACTTAAAAACATTTAGTTCTCAATAGCACTAGATGAAACCAGAACAGCCAAGATGAATTCTTCTTGTTAAATACTGATAATTTAACTCTTCATAGCCTGTTTTCCAGCCACTTTTTTTTCCCCTAAAATAATTTTATGCTGATTCTGACCCCCAGACTACTTGCGATAGAGAAGTCTAAAGGCAAAGGCAAGAAATCTGCATCACACTTCCCCAGACTGTAATCAAATGGTCTATATACATCACATGTACATATATCTCTGATGGATTTAAAGGCCACAGGCACTCAATGTTTTTTAAGCAGGCAAAGTAGCTGCTGGCTGTTCAACTACTGCGTTTCAGCAATGTTGCTAGAAAATGGACCTTCTAGACAGATGGTGAACCTGTAGGTAGCAGAATCTCTGTCACAGTGCTGGGCTCCAGAAATATTAAGCATGGGCTTAATTTTAGTGTTCTTTTGCCAAAGTGTACTATAAGCAAGAATTCCATGAAGAAGGAATACTTACAGCTTAGTTAACACAGGGTATTGCACTTCCAAAAAGCGTAGTGAACACAGTAAGATTTGAGCACAACTATCACTGCAAGAAAGAGGAGGGAAAAGAGTCTCTGTAGTTCACTATTTATCAAGGTATATTTTAATGAACTAAACATGTAGGAAGCAAGATTAGACTAGAAACACTTTCCCTCTGCAGAATCCATTGTAGAAGCAAAAGCAGAGTTCTCTCTCCCACCAGAAACTAAGCATCATTATAGCACCTGAGACTGTTTTGAGGGCATTTGCAGTCTAGTGAGACAATTCTAAAGTAGATCTGTACTCACAAAATTGCTAGCAATTTGTTACTTGGACTTTGCAAAAGGGCAGGAGGGAGAAAAAACATAATCAATTATTCCTATTAGATAATATGAAAAAAAATTTTACAGGCATGACCAACACTCTCTGGAGTATGTACATGTGTATCTACACAGTATTTGATGAAGAAAACTATAAATAAGACTCCTGTCCTCAAATGCTAAAGTGAGAGAGTGCTCATACAGTCATTTTCTGATGCCCTAGAAAACAATCATAGAATCAACACTAGTGCATAGCTGGCATTTCTTTGTAGTGATTAGTAAATACACAATATAGACATTGATTATGATCTGATAGAAATGTGCAAGTTGCTGCACATATTTTGGACACAAATAATTCAGTTTTCACCTTTGGGGCAAAAGTAGATTAGAAGGTAAATCAAACAGTAGTTTTGTGGTGAAACTACAGCTTATTTGATCAAAACTCTGCAACATCCCCTGCCTGATAAGCTAACAATGTTAATGTGGTCATCAGTACTAGATGGTCCATCTAGAACATACTTTGCAGTATATCTATGCACAAAGAATACACCATCAACATGTTACAGCTGATGAAGACTTACAGCTGTCACATCTGATGAAGATTCAAACCAATCCAATCCAGCATTGAATAAGATGGCTTTTCACAAACAAAAAATGGGAAAAATTCTTCCTGGGAATGATGAGTACCACCACAGCTATGCTAAAAATAGTATTTCATTTATGGGAGGGAAACCAAGACTTAATACAAGGAAATTTAAACATAGTATCCAATCCACAGTCCAGATTTTTTTTAAAGCATATTTCAGAATTGATAGCATAGATGCAGCATTTTTAGAGATTAAATGAAAAAGATACTTCAACAAACGAGGCAACAGTCTAAATCTATAAGACCTCGACAAAACCTCAGCTCCTAAGCTGGCTGAAGATGAAAGCATAAAAAGTGTGAATAAATAATAGCAGAAGTAAGAGGAGGGCCATAATGTGGTGTCAGAGCCATTTTCCACTATAAGTAACACATTTTTACTAGAGGAACACAAGACAACTAATCCCAGTACAAGAGGACAACAGTAAAACTGTTAAACAACAAGCAAGGTATGGTGCAAGTTACAGAATCTGACAAAATTGCACTGCAGCCTTCCCCTCTACAAGTTTATTTGAATGCTACACAACATCACAGTATCACTGGAAAACAAAACAAGATGAAAACACTTCCATGATAAAAAGCCCATCTAGCTTCACAAGGGTGGCATCCTTTTGTATTATTGCCCAGCATGGAACACATGAAATATTTTGAGAGCATCCTGTCCTTATTGAAGTCTATGGAAAATTTCAAATCATCTTCACTGGGGCCAGGATAAAAGTCAGAAACTAACCTTATTGATTTCAGCAAGGCTGCTAATTGTCTGAACCTATGCACAAGCATGAATCTTTGAAGAAGCAGGGCTTCAAACAGTTTGGTTGTGGGTATTTACCAGTTCAGAAGAAAACAAAACCTTAAAGCAGACTGCAACACTGACAGGTGCTTTGAACGAAATCAAGAGCATTGTTTCATTTTGTTGAACTTCACGTGCATGCAGTTTAACTGAAATGAGCATTCTGGATCAGCAGGTATCAGTTCCCTACTGTGAAATAAATTGGATGACTAATAGCAATAGCTGCATCCTGCAGCATAGTCCAGGAACCATGGGTGTTCTAACTCTGCATCAGGGAGTCTGAATTGGTAGGGAACCAGTTTTCAAGCCAAGGCTCCTAAGGTTTTTAGAACTGCAGTTTTCAGGGTTCTCATTTTTATGGAGTAGAAATGGGGGGAAATCTCCAGAGAGATTTCAGGGCATCTAGACTATTTGCTCCATTAAATCTGATTTCCTCAAATACTCAGGCTGTTTGCAGCAGCACATTTTTCAAAGTGGAAGGCAACAAGAGGTGGTGCTGGAGCCAAAACTGTGCAAGACACTCTCCAAAGGTGGAGCAACTCAGCATTCCATGTTGCTTCCACATATGAAAGACAAAACAAACAAACAATGTAGCAGGTCAGCTTCCACCTTATCATATTTACAACTTTTGTTTCTTTGTGTTTCCCTGTGTATTAAAGAGAAAAATTTTTACCTTTAGGATTGTAATGCGTTCTAACATTGCCAAGATTGTGTATCAGTTTCCTACAAGCAAAGAAGTAATCCAGCTGTTGGGGAATTTGTTTGACTCTACTATATGATCATGACTCTATTCAACAAAAGTAGATCTACTTTTTTTAAGAAAAAAAACCCAAACATATTGTCATGGCAGGCTGAGACTTTAGGAATGTATTCTGTAAGGTTTTTGTTGTTAGGTGACAAGTCTATAATTTGTCTAATAACTCTCAAATTGCTATTAAATCAAATTCACTGATTGGGTCTTTTCTCTCTCCCCCCCCCCCCCAATTTATTCTGCAATTGATATCCAAGTTCTGTAAAAATATCACAGTACATTAGAAGTTGGAAGCAACTTCCAGAGATCATCAGGTCCAACACCCCTGACACAGACACAATCTGTATATTTAAAGTCATTAGGCTTTCAGTTTTACTAGGCACCATGAGGTGTACTGCAGCTACTCCACTTTAGCTTTATTGCATTATTTGCATTTCACAAACCTTAGCACTATGATTACCCTTATTGGTGATAATAGTTTGTTAAACACTCATGACAAAATTGAATGCTGAGCATTCTACCACTGAGTTTATCTCCTTAAAATAAAGCTACTCTTATACCAACAAACTCGAATGCCATACACTTCAATAATCAGAGTTTACGAACTGCTATGTAACTTAGCATCTCTCACAATAACAAAACAATTTTAATGACATTTTTAAACAGACTACTTCAGATGTTGACAACTGCTGCCCAGTTAAGACTAACTTCATATTTTAAAAAGCAATTTAAATATGAATAGTTTGTCTATAACGTGCAAGCAAGTCAACTCTGAAATACGTGGAATTATAAAAAAAACCCACAAGCACAAAACAAAAACCCTAAAACCTGTATGAAATATGTGGTAATGTGTTTTACACTTGCAATTTCCTCCTGTCTAAAAAGCAACAGTAAAAGAAATGAGGTTTACTGGATGAAGAAGCACCAAAGTCCTTCATTTGCGATTATTGCTTGGGAAGTCAAATCAATAGGGGTTTTATCATTAAAAGTTCAGTTCTCTAATAAAACTTCCAAAAAATTTTATTAGCATGGTGGTCAATCTGTCTTAACTGTGTTTTTGTCCTATGCAGAGGGCATTTAGAGGACTGACTACCAGGAGACAGAAAAATTAGTGAGAAGAACATAGTTTAAATTGTTTTGGCAGAATACTTTTGATGAATGAATCTCATATTTATAGTGATGAACATCCGAGACACAATTTGGATCTTAAAATATATTAATCTCTTGAGGGAATGGAAAGTGTATAGCATTATTTATATCACTGATCAAAATAGCCAGGAAAAAAACCAGAACACTGAGGGAGTTCTTTATGAACAAGCTACATAGTAATATCTATTTTTAAAGAAATAGAAAAAGAAAAATATCTATTTTTAAAGACAAAGAAAAAATAACGTACTTCGGGTGTATCAATTTCCACGTTTTTGGCTTCCTTACTAGAACACATGCATATTATGTCTAATAAATTGTGTATTGATTCTTTTTTCCTTATTCTCAGGAAACCTCAGGTACACACTGGACCTTACGGACTTTTCTATCACCCTGACTAAAGTTTTGAACTTTATCCCTTACAGAAATCCACAGTAAAAGCCAACAAGGGCACTGTCTCCTGTCCCAGCATGAGCTGACATGCAGAGCCAGTTCCAGAAAACCTAATTGTTCATAATAGTCCTGCAGCTAAACTCCCATACGTGCTTTGGAAGAACTGAGCCAGAGTTGGTGAACTACATCATTGTTAGCTGAGCTATTCAACTCAAACAAGGTAATCTTACAGTACAGTATATCTTACAGTATTACCAAGGTTGGAAGAGACCTCGAAGATCTTCGAGTCCAACCTGTGACCACAAACTTCACGACTAGACCATGGCACCAAGTGCCACATCCAGTCCCCTCTTGAACACCTCCAGGGACGGCGACTCAACCACCTCCCCGGGCAGCCCATTCCAATGACGAATCACTCTCTCGGTGAAGAACTTTCTCCTCACCTCCAGCCTAAACTTCCCCTGGTGCAGCTTGAGACTGTGTCCCCTTGTTCTGGTGCTGGCTGCCAGGGAGAAGAGGCCAACCCCTTCCTGGCTACAACCACCTTTTCAGGTAGTTGTAGAGAGCAATGAGGTCACCCCTGAGCCTCCTCTGGTAATGGTAAAGCAATATCAGTGGGGGTGGGAAGGAAGTTTGCAGTCTCCATTCTCAGAGCTCCAAGAGTCATCTTAATTCTTTTCTTTATCAGACATAAACAAAGTAGTCCATGATTACAGGATACACAGAAATCTTAACCTTCCAGAAATCTGAGTGTAGCAGAAAAATTACATGCTTGCCTTGCTTTTATATTCTTCTTAGGTAGTCAGGTCAGACTTGATGAATCTTTGAGCAACCTGATCTAGTTGGGGATGTCCCTCCTTGCTGCAGGGCAGCTGGACTAGATGACCTTTCAAAGGCCCCTTCCAACCCAGTGCATTCTATGCTATTATGATCTGGCATGTTAAAAACTCTAAGTGCTAGTAAAATTCTGATCCTACTGAAATCAAGATTTCCCTTGACTTTGTTAAACTCTTAAATTTAAAGAAGTAGTAAAATTAAAATCCACTTTTAACACAGTGTTTTGGCTCATATTATGGATTACAAACAAAATCACTGAAATTTATGAATCCTGGCAAAACAAATTTCTGAGTGTTTTTTTGTTGTTGTTTGTTTTGGTTTTTTGTGGTGGTGGTGGGTTTTGTTTTGGGTTTTTGGGGTTGTTTTGTTTTGTTTTTTTAAATGTGTGTGGTGGTGGTTTTGTTTGTGTCCCCCCCAGCTTTTAATTATTTTGCATGAATTGAAGTACCTGCAATGCTGCATAGACAAGGAGTAACTGTTGGAGCCTAGGTAATGTTGCAGAACAGTACTCCATAGTGCCTCACAGCACTCAGCTTCTCCCTGAGACTGGGGTGAAGGGAAGGGTATTTCATTTCCTTGACCTCTAATTTCCCTGACCATATGATTTGTTTATCTCTTTCTGACAGAGGGCATATTTTCTCCACTTTCTCTGTCTTCATGGTCATTTGGTGAAGCAGCAGTGACAATACACTTCATCCTTGGCTTCTGTGCAACTGATAGTTTCCACTGGAGACCTAAGCTGGAAGCTAGGCTCATTGTGATGCTCACACCTGACAGCACTGTTCTGCTTGGACTTTTTATGGGCTTGTTTTTAAAGAAGCAAAAGTGGTGCCACTGCAACAAAAGTAGCATGCAGTGTATTGAAAACAGAACAATAATTAAAGTTGTTTATCTGTACCACAGACTATGAGCTTTTGTTATTATCTTCCAGGAAGCCTCTAGCACTAACTGGAAGGAAAAAAATGGATTAATTTTACAAAACTTGAAGTGATTTCAAAGCAAGAACTATTATACACAGCAGTACTGCTATAACACAAGGTTCTTACCACACATCAGTTTCACAAAACACGAGATGTGAATTCTTTTTCCCTTCAGGAAAATATGAATTTATTTTTTTTTATAGACTTCAGTACTCAAAGTGTGCTAAGCATTACTAAACCCAAGACATATTACCAAGACCAAATTAATAAAAACTACAAACACAACCACACAATCAAAAATAAATTTAAAAACACTACACAGGTTTCTTTGATACACTAAAGCAAAAAAAATACCAACCAAGACACAAACACAAAATCTGAAAGCAAGCAATATAAGCTATACTTCAGAATAAGAGCAGTCCTAGAGCTGTTCACTATTTTCTCTTTCTCCCCCTGAACAATTTCACAAGCCTAATACCTTGAAAAACAAAATGGATTTGAAGAACTTATGGTCAGTCATGTCTAATTTTGGGAGGGAGTTTTTTGGTTGGTGTGGGCTGGGGTTGGAGGTTGTTGGCATGGGAGGGTTAAGAGGTTTTGGTTTTAATGTATTTAAAACCTATTCTGATCCTTGTAGTGAGATTTCACTTGTTACAATCATTTTAATGCACAAGCAAGCATATGGATGATACGATGCCTTAACGAGAATGTTTGCTGTCATAGACATTAATATGGAAAATGGATTATACCACCAACTGTTGTTGGATTAGATCTGAAGTCCTGGCTGTGTGAATAAAATAATAATTACTGATGATAGAGTGCATGACAGCAAGCAGATTTTTGGACAATTCCTAAATAATACACTTTTTTTAATTACAAATTATATTACTTTTAGATGAAGCACAAAATAAAAATCAAAATACCTAAGTATAGTTGCTTATGAGATTATATTTTGGGTTTAAAAAATGGGAAAAACTAAATTAGTACTATAAAATAAGCAATAGTTACAGTGCTTTATAAAGAGCGCAAAACCACTTAATTCCATGCTTTACTCGAAAGGATAAAATAGGTATTCTAAATTTTTTCCTAACTTTAATAACTGGTATCACCAATCCTATGAACTTTGATTTAATACAATACAATACAATACACCAGGTTGGAAGAGACCTTCAAGATCATCGCGTCCAACCCATCAAACAATCCAACCCACCCAACAACTAGACCATACAGCCAAGCACCCCATCAAGTCTTCTCCTGAACACCTCCTGTGAAGGTGACTCCACCACCTCCACGGGTAGCCGATTCCAATGGGCAATCACTCTCTCCGTGTAGAACTTCTTCCTAACATCCAGCCTAAACCTGCCCTGGTGCAGCCTGAGACTGTGTCCTCTTGTTCTGGTGCTGGATGCCTGGGAGAAGAGGCCAACCTCTGCCTGGCTACAACCTCCCTTCAGGTAGTTGTAGAGAGCAATAAGGTCACCCCTCAGTCTCCTCTTCTCCAGGCTAAGCAACCCCAGCTCCCTCAGCCTTTCCTCATAGGGCTTGTGTTCCAAACCCCTCACCAGCTTTGTTGCCCTTCTCTGGACACGTTCCAGCAAGTCAACATCCTTCCTAAACTGAGGGGCCCAGAACTGGACACAGTACTCAAGGTGCGGCCTAACCAGTGCAACTATTAGAAGAGAGACCAGATCACTTTTTTTTTCACCTGTGCCACTGCAGAAATGGGCCATGTTTCCTTTTGGTACAGATATTACGCTTCCCTGTGCAAAAAGAAAAGATGGTCTTCAATCAGAAAATGGGTGCAGAATAGATCTTCAGGTGAGTAAGTGTAACACAGCTGTAGCAGTATGTTATGACAAATTCACATAAGCTTTTACAAAGTTGTTTTTTTGGGGGGGTGTTTCTCTTTTGTATTTTATGTTTTGGTTGGGTTTTTGGGGTTTGCTTTTTTGTTTGTTTATTCTTTTTTTGTTTTTTTCCACTCCTGAAGCCTGCAATAGGGAATGGAAAAGATTATAGGCTAAAAAAACTAAAATCAAGACACTTCTTCAGATATTTGTCAGCAAGGATAAATTTTGCCTTTTTTTTTTTTTTTTTTTTTTTCTTTTCACAGATGAATGCAAGTTTGCTACCAGCACACTAATTATTCAGGAGCCGCAGAAAGAAATCAAGAGATCAAAAAATGACCTACCTATGAAACTTGCACCAGTAGTCACATCAATCCCATCTTACAGCTGATGTGAAGAATTCCCTGTCAGTTGGGGCCACAGTCTCTTTTATCCTTTATTTTTCTTAGGTGTCTTTCCCCACCCCCAACCCCGGCTAACACATGCAATTTTAAATCTATACATCTTATGAAAAGCCAACAACCACCCTATTGTTATGCTTTTTCTTGACAATATGGTGTTACCAGCAAATCAAAATATTGAAATGAACTTCTGTGGTTTGTGGTGAGAGTTTTTGTTTGTTGTTGGTTGGTTAGTTTGGGGTTTTTTTGTGGGGGGGTGGTTATTGGTTTGTGCATAGTGGGTTTTTTGTTGTTGCCTTTTGTTTGAATTTTATTAGTTATTAGCTAGAAGTGAATTATGACTTCATACTTCAATTTTTTAGTATCATCTGAGGACAGTGGTAAAAGGAATACTACTCTACCATGTAATGAAGAGTCAAATGAGGTCTAAGTTACAGGGAAGATCAAGTAGTGTCCTAGTTACCAGCAGCCACAATCTGTTTCCATAACATCTAAATACAATTAGACAGAGTTATGCATTATTATAAGTCAAATACTTCATTAACAGACAGATGTTGGAAGATATAACCTATGTCCAGCTGTAGGAAAAAATGACATACATCTTTGTGGAAACTAGAAAGTATTTCCTGTTACTTTCCAACTGTTTAACAAACCTTTTCACACCTTAAAATTAACTCTTTTATGCATGACATTATTCTATCATTGATCATAATCTCTATCTCCAAAGTGTGAAGGGTACTTAAAAAATAAGTAGAGATAAATACATATCCTAGTTATAAGAAGCTTCACAACAATTACAAAAGCTTTATTATATTGCACCTGCTTACTTTGTGGGTAGGTTTTTTGTTGGTTTAGGTTGTTTGGTTGCTGTTCTCCCCACCCCCTCACCCCCCTTTCTTAGTTGGTTGTTTGGTTTTTTTAGTCAAAGATCTCTTCTCCTCTTAAAATGAGCTGAAATGAGGTGCCAAAGTGATTTACATTCTGTTATAAGTTATTCTGATTCTTTTGGATCAGAGTAAAGATTTCTCTTTATATTCCCCAAGTAGGTATCTGTTTCATGGGCTTGCTTTTCTTCCTCTGTGACTGAAGTTTTGAGACAGAGTGAAAAACTGAACATTGGGAATTTATCCCATTGTACATTTTGAAGACTGATGAAACTCTATCCACCTTGAATGACATACTGAATACATGGAACTAAAGATATAGGAAATGTGAAATAGCAGTTATTTGTGATTTATGAGCTCCAGAAGGCTTTATATCAAAACAGCAGGGAGGGCTTTCATACAGTCTAGAATTAATCCTGCTTCATAGCAAATAAGAAAAAACCCACAACCCTAAGAATAAAAGCTGATTTAAAGGATATAGTCTTCCTTCAGGTGAAAGCACTCCCCTATTGCTACTTACTCTAAATGAGACCCTTAGTTTTGTTCCTAGCAATGAGCATTTCTTGGCTTCTGATGGATTTATTGTTCTCCAGCCTGTTTCCAGGAAATACTTTTAGTCTTCAAAAGATGAGATCAGTGGCCTCAGAATTTTAAATGTGTATTCTTCCATAACTTTGAAATGTTAAGTTATGTTCTGGAAAACTACAGTAGATAAAGCCTGCCATGAACTGAACTATAACTTGTGTTCTGGTAGTTGAAAAGTTGTTCTAGACTTGAAGAAAAATCCACTCATTACTCAGCCATCTATCTATATCTAAATAACTGTGTATTTTCTTCATTTTAGCATAGATCATGCACAGATCAACATAAGTGACACTGGAACACAAAAGTTGTTTGAGAGAAGTCACAGAATCTTACTTAACAGCTGTCTTGTATGTACTCGAAGATTTAGAGCAACTTCAGGGAAAGCAGAGGTCTCTGTCATTTCTATGGGCTGCTGAGTAGCAAAGATTGCTTAGATTATTTGAAGATTTTTGTGCTGCTAGCTTCATTTAGACACTGCAGAGTGCCTTTCCCCCCTTCTTCACGTATGAAGATGGTTAGACATATCCTTCATTACTTAACTAAGAGGACTGAAGTCCACCTAATACCATAAGTATTTCACAGAAATCTCACTTGCTAAAAAATACAGAGAATAATTAAGTAACAGAGGTGGCAAGAGCAGGGTGCAAAGGCATTCATCTGCTCTTACAGGTCTTATTACTGTCAAGAGGTAAATCACTGCTGGTAAAGAGCCAGGTCAGCCTTTGCTTCAGCAAAAGCAGCTGTTGTACAGCTGTAGTCACTGCTTAATGCTATGATGCACAGAGATGGTATGGAAAACCAGAGAGCTTTGGGTACTTCAGCAAGAGGGCAGATACATTTATTATTTGTTGTTTGCTATATAGCTATACCAGCTGTCAACTCTCTGAAAGGAAGTTTTGAGTGAGTTAGAAAACAGACATCTATCTTTATAACTTTGCTAAATCTATGTTCTTATACTTCAAGAAATTCTATACATATTAGGAGGACATATTTTTCACAGGTTTATCATTCATTCCATTTTGTTTATCAGTTGCAGGCAGCTATCTTCCTTCTTACAATCATTTTTCTTAACGGAAATACATAGAGAAGATCCACAAGTGGTGGCATTTTGAATGCTCTTCAAAAATAGGATTAAACATTTCCCAGATTTGGGGAAGAAAATCACTTGTGTATTGTTGCTTAGTAATTAGAAGGCTCTAATGTGAACACATGACTAACGGAAATTCCTTAGTGGTGTTTCACAGACTTCTGACATTACTTTGCCACAATAACAACTATTAATTAAACCCACTACAGCAGAACACACTCACTGACTTAATTTACTGAGGATATCACATTTTAAATTATTAAAGAATGAAAGGTACAAAAAATAACTCTTGATCAAGCATGCAACATTTTTCACAATATAACTTCTATAGATTTCTTATAAAGGAGAAATTTAAATCAGCATGTCCACTATGACATGAATATCTTTCTTTTCCAATGTCAGAGCTATTTGTCATGCCAAATATCATCCTACTAGCGATGCATTTTTGTGTCATAAATATGTGCTGCCATTTGTCAGAACATCTTTTATGTGAAGGCTTCCCCCCCAGCCCCATTTTCCCATGTCACAGAATCGGAGAATTATCCATGTTGGAAAAAGACCTCAGAGATCATCACGTTTAACCTATCACCTAATACCTCACAACAGCTAAACCACGGCTCCAAGTGCCACGTCCAATCCCCTCTTGAACACCTCCAGGGACGGTGACTCCACCACCTCCCTGGGCAGCACATTCCAACAGCTAACAACTCTCTCTGTGAAGAACTTTCTCCTCAATTCGACCCTAAAATTCCCCTGGTGCAGCTTGAGACTGTGTCCTCTTGTTCTGGTGCTGGTTGCCTGGGAGAAGAGACCAACCCCCTCCGGGCTACAATCTCCCTTCAGGTAGTTGTAGACAGCAATAAGGTCTGCCCCTTCTCCAGTCTAAACCACCCCAGCTCCCTTAGCCTCTCCTTATAGGGCTTGTGCTCAAGACCTCTCACCAGCCTGGTTGCCCTTCTCTGGACACGTTCAAGTGTTTCGATGTCCTTCTTAAACTGAGGGGCCCAGAACTGGACACGGTACTCAAGGTGTGGCCTAACCAGTGCACAGTACAGGGGCACAATGACTTCCCTGCTCCTCCTGGCCACACTATTTCTGATGCTGGCCACGATACCATTAGCCTTCTTGGCTACCTGGGCACACTGCTGGCTCACATTCAGCCAGCTGTCAATCAGTAACCCCAGATCCCTTTTTGCCTGGCTGCTCTCCTCACACATGAAGATACCATACTTCCTCAGGGAAGTGATATTTCCTTATTCGACCTATATATGAAAAAATTTAATATTCAAAATGCTAAGATACCACTGCTCCCATTAAATTCCACTACCTGGAGTCAGAAAGCACTGTAAAGCTCAAATATGTAAGTATATTCACTGTATATTGCACCATAACCACCAGGGAAGGGGAAAATGATACACAACTATTTCCACTGGTGCCGAGTAAAATCATTATAAAATTGTATCCTAGCTTGATATAGCTGACAACACAATGCTCTGTGGACACAGCCATGTAGTGTCAATTGATAGAATTAAAGCTTCTGAATGTCAGTCACCATTTTCTGGCAACTAAAAATGATTAGAAGACAATTAGTGTCCCACTAATCAAAATCCAGCTTTTTTTTCCACTGATGTGTATGCCCAGAGCAGTCCTGGTGAAGCAGCAGACACCTCCAAAGCAGTCACCTGTTTCTGGAGTTCTGCTTTGAGAGCAGACAGATCACAGCCCAAAGAAAGTAACAGCTGGTTTTCCCAAACTGCTGTTTTTTGTTTTGTTTTGGTGGGGCTTTTGTTTGGTTTTTGGTTTTGTCTGGTTTTGGGTTTTTTTGCACAGAGGGGGAAAAATAAACAACTGTGGATCATTAAACACGACAGTGACATCCACCAATGGTTTATTGCCATGTTAAATTGCACAATCATTTATGCTGATGAAGAGAAGAAAACAGGAAGTTCTGAATATCTGTTTCAGCTATTAGTCTTCAATACAGTTAACAATGTAGATAGCCCATTTAGCAACCAACCAAACGAATTAAAGAATATTATTAAACTCTTTTCAAAGAATAAGAGACTGGTTACATAGCTTATTAATATTGCATTGTAGTGTTTATGTCATGGCAACGAACTACTCTCAAAATCACATGAATTATGGCTGTCTCATCAGAATCAGAAGCTTATGCAGTACAGCACAGATAAAATTCAAGGTTTTCTTGCCATTTTAACTGCTTAAAGAGATGTAGGAAAACACTATTGCTACCTCTTTGCTTACTTCTTCCCAACAGTATGTATTGAACAATGCAGATATTGCACATCTAATGAGTATTTCATTCACTCTGCTTGAAATCAGGCAGAGCACAATAAGTTTCACTGAGACTCATTAGCCTTCATATGGAACATCACTAGTAGAACAAAGTATAAGCAATTATTTTTGTCCAGAAAGACAAACCCTTTAACAGATATTCGGTAGAGAGTGGGTCAAAAACAACCAGGATCCTGCTATGATTTAGAGGCTGTGCTTCTGAAGTCATTGTTAAATTCTTGTTACTGTTATGCTAATAAAGAAATTCAATTCTGAAAATGTATTTTGCTGCTTGTCATGGATTTTATCACACTTTAAAAAATAAATTGCCTTAGAAAGAGCTGGGTATGAATCAATCTCAGAAAACTTGAAAACTATTGATTACCTTTTCTCATTAGTTGCGACTAAAAGCTGCTCAATAGTGTATAACAAAATAATAAAGGACATAATATTGCTTTTAATAATCATGGTGTATATATATTGCACACTTATGGAAATTAGTCAAAAATAAAGTAAATCCTCAAAGTCACTCACAGACCATATTCATATTTTGTCTGAAGATGTCTTATTCCCCTAGCATACCCATGAAACAGTGGCCTTAAGTCACAAGTTCTATTGCACAATAGCGGTGCTCTGGGGTACAAAGAAGAGTCAAAATTGTTTTGGTCGGAAAAAGGTTGTAGGGAATAACATTCCTATGACACATACTGATTCTAAACTTTTTTTTTTGGAGAATCCCTTAATATCACTTATTTTTTGTTAGAATCCCTTCCAAATTCAATACAATTTAATGATGGGGGTGCAGAAAGGGGCAGGGGAGGCAGGTTGTGTGGTCTGTGAAGTGAGACAGCAGAAAAATGTTAAAAAGAATCTAAGTAGTTGCTCCTACTTAAGGTAATCATGGGATATTATTCATTGGGCATTCTGAATAATAGAATACTACTATTTCAGCAGAAACCCTTAATAATAGAAGACCAGAAGGCCAAGAAGGGTAATAACATAAGACAAGAAAGTTAATTACCGATCATTAAAGGCATGTAGTTTTAGAGCTGAGTAGAAGTAGCTTTACAGGCGTAATGGTTTAGTGCAAAGACTGAATTCCCCCACTCTCTCTCCCCATTCCCATTCCATCTCCTCTCTCCTTACCAGAAGATAAGGGAGGCATGGTACATGGCAGGAGAAGAGTTTTCAGTTGATTTACACAGAATATTTTACTCCCCTGCTACAAATGCATCCGATTACACCAGTATACATAGATAACAGAAGGAAAAGGGAAAGAGAAAGCAATACCCATCCCATAACAGGCAAACACACAGATGCCCACTCAAGGACCAGAAAATCCAGAGGGAACCCAGTCCTCCTGTTCCAGGGACAGAAATGCACAGCCATAAATGCAGCAGTTGTAAATTCATGATTCTGATAGTGGAGAACATACATACCATGTGGTTCAACTAACTACAACAGGATATAAGAACATGTCCAATACACTTGAAACAGCTCAATAAGAAAATAGAAACTCTCCAGCTTACACCTCTCCATTTAAGAATGCAACACCTGACCAATGCCAGCACTAACACAGAATTGTTTTGACTGGAAAAGACCTCCCTTCAGTAAAGCAAGAATAATACATTTTGATTTCTGATTTTTCTGTATTTTATTTATGATTTGCTTCCAAAAGCAACCTACTTATATGTCACATATCTAACATAGGATGACTGATATCACATCAAGGCACCACAAGTGCATATGCAGTAGTAGGCTTGATACCAGGAAGGAAATGGAATGATTTCAGGGGAAGGGACATTGTGGAGACGCTAAAGCATGGTTGTAATGCAGGAATGAGTAGTTAGGGAGAAAGAAATCATCAGTCAACTGAAAAAAATATTTCAGATTGTTGCAATTATAGTTGTGGTCCAATGCCCACTGTAACACTTCAAGAAAACCAAAACAAGAAACACACCAAAAAAAAAAATATCTCTCACAATCACAACAGGTAACTGTTTGATATTTCATTGAAAATATTTATTTTACTACTTCATCTGGAACCTTTGTGAGAAATATAGGACAGTGCCATAAAAGGAAAGAATTTTTGCTGTAAGGTCACTAATGCAAAATTCAGGTTCTGAACTCTGTGACACCAAATACAATACAACACCAATTAAATTATTATAAATGTCATGAAATCCTGAATCTACAACGAGCCTGAAACCTACACATTTTGACTGTTGTGGCAGTTTAGGCTGGGTGCCTCTTGATGTTGCCACATAAGATACACCTTCAGTGCCCTGAGTGTCCAGCCTAATGGGTGGACACTGGAAGCTGCATATTTCATTCCCATAATGTCCTGCACCCTATAAATCTAACAGCAAGGTCTCACACTTCCTCTTTCTTCCCTCACTGCTCCCATGGGAGATGCTCCCTATCTGGTAATGGAAGGGGAGTTATCTCAAGGCCTCTTGGGCCTGGCTAGACCTAATGCCGGGAGGAGAAGGGGGAATGTTAGTCTCAGATCTGGCCAGCTGAGATTACCCCAACAGTGGAGGGGGGAAAGACTGAGCCCTGGGGGTTTTGGGTGTACCCTCAGGTAGGGAAAAGGGAAATCTTGCAAGGCTTTCTGGGTGTGCTTTGGGTTTCTTTTGTCACTATGCTTGTAGCTTCTGTAAAACACTCACTGCTTTTTCCATTTAAACTTTCCATCACTTCTGCAATACATTTGTCCGAGTCTCTTTTGTTTGTTTGTTTTTGGTTGTTTTGTGTTTTTTTTTCCTGGCCCGGTGGGAGGCAAGGGAGGATCTGCCTTCAAACTGGGACACCTGTTCTCTAATGAAATGTAGTCCTGTTGCACTAAACAGCACTTTTGCTGATGAGGCATTTAGTTTTCCCAGGATCTTCAAACACACTGGTAATATTTCATACATATTGCTGCTATAAATTTTTTTAAAAACACCTCAAACAGAAGCAAATATTCCCTACACACCAGCCAAACCCCAAGTATCCTGGTTATCACCTACCTCTAGTTTTTCAAGCCATAAAATAATATTCATATCAACGTAACATCCCAAATTAGGTCTGCATTATTAGATTTCCCTTCGCCATTTTAAGGATTTTCAGAAATAAAAATATGCTTTATTTGCATACAGATAGGTCTAAACTTAGGCTATAAAATGCAAATACTTTATAGTTTTCATTACATAGTTAAAATAAACACTGGGTCAAAATAATCAAAAATAACGAGCTTCCTGGGCCATCAAAACATGTCTCCAGCTTCCTGCTAGGGAATTCAATGGTTCCTAAAGAACAAACCATTGCCTTCTGAATTCATGATGAAAACATACTTTGTTTAGTTCTTCCCTATAGATATGAAGTACATCAAAACAAATTGTTGTATCTGAATACAAAGAACCTTTGTTGAAAGAGAAAAATCTTCCATCACAGTCTGTATTCTTTAGCCCCTTGTTTAATTGATGTTTTTAATCAATCCTCATAAAAAATTAAATAAGTGGATAGATATGGACAGTGATGCAATTTCATAATAATCAATAACTTCAATAATATGAGTGAGCAACTACAAATATTTCTTAAAGTAGGTAAATATAAGCCTTACATACAGTATGCTAGCAATGTAATACATTGTTCCCATCAGGCTTCATTATAGTTCCTGGATACATTTAATTTTATTCATGCCTAGCACAGCTCTCAAACAGTTATTAGAATATATCATCTAGCTTGACACAAAGAGAAATACAAGCCATTAATTTTAATCTAAAAGGAAACTGGAAACAACAACCCAGCAGCAAAAAATAAACAAACACAAAAATCTCAAACTAAATCACTTTTACCCACTAGTTCAATATATTCATTCTTTGTTATTGTCGAAGATTCTGCGACATCCATGTAATGACAATGCATACAAACACTGAGATCTTGAGAATGATCATAAAATTTGCCTCAGATGTAAGCTGTGATTTTTGTCTGAAATGCAGAGGTGGAAGACTCTAAAGTTTAGGAAGGCAAACTGAAGTTTAATGTTCAGCAGAAATTATGTGCTTTTCAAAACTTATATTTGTATTCCTTCTCTTTCTAAAGCTCTCAACATGTGAAGGAAGTAAATTCAGAGTACCGTTTCTTCCATGCATAAGATAAGAGTGCAGTCTCAATGGCCACTGCTGTGGAAATCCTAATTTCTCTAGTTTCTTTAGCTAGTGCATGCTGTCTCTGCAATCCTCCAAAGAATAAAATGTAGCCTGATACTTTTGCAGATGAATCCATAACTGAACAAAAGACACTAACATTCATTCACCCAAAGAGTGGCTGTCAACGGGTCCATGTCCCAGTGGAGGCCAGTGACAAGCGGAGTCCCTCAGGGATCAGTCCTGGGACCTGTCTTGTTCAACATCTTTGTGGGTGACATGGACAGTGGCATCGAGTGCACCCTCAGCAAGTTTGCTGATGACACCAAGCTGTGTGGTGCAGTGGACACCCTGGAGGGAAGGGATGCCATCCAGAGGGACCTGGACAGGCTGGAGAGGTGGGCACAAGCCAACCTCAGGAGCTTCAACAAGACCAAGTGCAGGGTCCTGCATCTGGGTCGAGGCAATCCCAGGCACAAATCCAGGCTGGGCAGGGACTGGCTGGAGAGCAGCCCTGAGGAGAGAGACTTGGGGGTGCTGGTGGACAAGAAGCTCGACATGAGCTCTCAATGTGCGCTTGCAGCCCGGAAAGCCAATCAGATCCTGGGCTGCATCAGGAGAAGTGTGGCCAGCAGGTCAAGGGAGGTGCTTCTCCCCCTCTACTCAGCTCTGGTGAGACCCCACCTGGAGTACTGTGTCCAGTTCTGGAGCCCCTATTACAGGAGGGATGTGGACGTGCTGGAGCGTGTCCAGAGAAGGGCCACGAGGATGATCAGAGGGCTGGAGCACCTCTCCTATGAGGACAGACTGAAGGAGTTGGGGCTGTTCAGTCTGGAGAAGAGAAGGCTCCGAGGTGACCTCATTGTGGCCTTCCAGTATCTGAAGGGGGCCTACAGGAAGGCTGGGGAGGGACTTCTCAGGATCTCAGGTAGTGATAAGACTAGGGGGAATGGAATGAAGCTGGAAATGGGGAGATTCAGGCTAGATGTGAGGAGGAAGTTCTTCACCATGAGAGTGGTGAAGCCCTGGAATGGGTTATCCAGGGAGGTGGTTGAGGCCAGGTGTTTAAGACCAGGCTGGACGAGGCTCTGGCCAGCGTGATCTAGTGTAGGGTGTCCCTGCCCATGGCAGGGGTTGGAACTAGATGATCCTTGTGGTCCCTTCCAACCCTGACTGATTCTATGATTCTATGATTCTATTTTTAGTAAAACACTCATTTAATGTTGTTGATTACAACTGCTTTCTTTCTCAAACCTGCTTACTGGTAAACAGGCAAGCTAAAAGCAGAATATTATTGACTATATGTCATACTTAAGACTGGTTTGGTCAGCTTACATTCCAGCTATGAATTTGAGAAACAAACAACCATTTTAGTAACAGTCACGCTGTGGTGGAGTAGGAAGGTTTCCCCCCACACACACAAAAGAATCCACAGCTAACTCAGCCGGAGAAGCAGATGAAAGCTGTATTTTACAAGCAGATGTGGAATGCAATGAATATGTACAAAAATATACAATATTTACAGTATATACAGAAATATACAGCAATGTATGTAATACAGGAGACCTTTCCCCAACACCCCCCAACCTCCCCCCCCGCGGCCAGGGGGGTTCGGCCTGTCCCTCCCTTCTCCCTCCCTACCTCCCCTTTTTCCCAAAAGGGTTAGAGAGAAAGAGAAAGGAAGGTAATTAAAAGGGTGAAAATTTGTTAAGCTCAAAAAGCGAATGCAAAAGTTAGTTTTCTCTTATCTGGTTAGCAAGAATCGTCCCTGCATAGCAAGCTGTTGCTTCAGAGAGAGAAACGGGCCAGCTCACAGTACGGGGGGGAGAAGACTGCCTGCCCCCCCCCCCGACTGAAAGACTAAGCTAGAACTTACAGCCGGATTCTACCAATGAAATTGGTTTAGCATATCTTTGTTTTCTGTTACAATCCCAAAAACATTCAGCCAGAGTGTTCAGAAAGTGTCCTTTTCTTAAAGGCACAGCCTAAACCGGTCACACATGCAAAAAGCATAACTACCTCCAATTTATTTGTATAAGGAATTCAGAATCTACATACACTGATCACTAGGATATTTGGTGATTGTTCACTGCAGTAATCATAAAAAAATAATCAAGGGTTACTTTAAAAATAATAATTTACATCCCTTCCATTACTCTATAAAAAATATTCTTTTATTCAAATCTCAGAGTGATGAATTGTGATCATCTGACTAATATAGTGATGAAGCTGTTAATAACCCAATAGTTTTTGTCAACATACAAGTCTTTCTAAACCTGTCAGCTTATTTTACAATTCATCACAAGTATTTTAAATTGCTTCAAAAAGAAAATAAAAATCAAGATTAAGATAGGAACACTTAGCTGAAAACTATCCAAAATCATACAATAATCCTCTTAGTCAACAGCTTAGCCCTGCAAAACAGTCACTTATGAGGGATTTGGCCAATAAAGAAATAAGTATGCAAGATGGAGGAACTTAAATCTCACAGTCAGAGGAAAGTGACTCTCACTGACCTCAGGTGGAATGAATTGCCTTCCATCTCAGACTTTTTTACAACTGCTTACAGTTTTTTGCATGAAAAGCCGGATGTAGGTACAAGAATTTTAGATGCATAATCTTGGGTAAAAGGAAACATCACTAGATGCTATTTATTTTAACCAAAACACTTTGAAGACAACAAAAGCATCAGCTACGTGCCTCATTTTTCATGAATTGCCTGATTCTCTAGACAAATCCTACAGATAATTCTGTAAGGCTGTCTTCTCCAGCTAAGGTTTAATTAAAGCCTTAAGTCATCTGAAACCATTTACTCATGGGGCCTTAAATTGAAGATTTCTGGAGTAACCTAATCAGAACTTGCAATTTTTCAATTATCCTAAAAAATTACTATGTTGACACCTCTGTGCAACTACAACCTACCTAGTTTCAAATCTTACTCTTCCTACGTGAGGATCTTTTTCTCTGTTTTGCATTACATAGTCAGTCAGCGCACTCAGTCACTAAATGCAATACAGCTACTGAAACATTGTTTTTTCCCCATGAACCAAGAAGTGAGACACCAGAAGCACGGAGCAATTTCAGCCATAAGAAGCCATCCTAGAGGAGCAGTTCTAGTATTTTCCTGGGAACAACCACCTCTCCGAGGTATGAGGTTTCAGAAATCTCTCATTTTCTGAATATGCATTTTAGTATTTGAGCACAGTAGTCATGACTTGACTTTTTTTATATATTAACTTTGTTTTGTACTGTCCAAATAAGTTTCTACTTTTTTTTTTTTTTTAATTCTGTTATTTTAACTGAATTTTTCTGCTGTTGTCTATTCTCTAGTTACAGCATTTTTAGTTTTCCCCTGGGAAATGTAACATTTGATTTTATTGCTTAAGTGAAATGAGAGGATCTAGATTTCAGCTTGGGTTCAGCCAAATCCTAAATCTGATCTCTGAGTGAAACACTGAAAATACTTGGCAGAGTTGAAAAAAATATTTTTGTCTATAAAGAACAAGCTTCATTCAGACCTGATATTTCCTCTTGGCAAAAACTGTTCCAACTTGCCCATCAGTTTCCATTTACCTAATAATGCCATCAGTTACTACTTTATTAAATACAGACTTCTTGAGTACATTTGCCTTCACTCAGACAGTATTGTGGTGATCGGGCCAAACAGGCCCAAAAGAAACCCAGACAAGTCCTGTATGTCCAGACATGATCCCCCTCTCCCTGTCCAGAGAAATGTGGGAAAAGGACAAAAGAACCAGCTACCAGCAAGTCTGGTAAACAAAGGGATATGTCCCCCTTTATGGTAAAGAGCACATGCACTGGCCATGCTTCTAGACCAGGCCTATGTCTTTGCCTTTTATGGTGATAGCCTGACAGAACCCCATTTCATTGGCTGTTTGCTTGGCCCAAACTGAATATTGGGCAAGTAAAATACAGGCCAAATTGTATTCACCTTCCCTTGTTTGAGATCTGGGAGAGAATCCATGAGCCGTACCATGCAAGCCTGAGAAGCCAAGCCTCACTTGCCTTTCAATTTGGAATCCATGCTGTGCCTCAGTTTACCCAAAGACACAAGTGCCATTTGCAGCAACTCATTGTAAGCAAAAGCCCAGGGGCAGACAGAGGTGTCTTGCCAGGCAGAGAGACAGGTTATCTGTCTAAAAGCCTGAAACCCCAGGACAATCTGCAAATCCTGCAGTGAAGCTTCAAGAGTTGCCTGCAATGGTGCTAAGGCCAACTTAACCATCAAGAGAGCATGGCATCCCTGACAGCAACCAGCATCAGAATCTTGCCATGCCAGGCACACAAGAGTGCCTCAAAAGCCTTTATGGCTATCATACAGCCGCACCCACATGCTCCCCCCCCCCCCCCCAATTGGAGCAGAATTCATTGTGATTGACTGGTTTGCTTCCTTTGTTAAATGGTTTGTGTTGTCTCCCCCAGTGGTTGAGCACCATATTGCACCAGGGAGTCTTTCCCACATATTTTTCCTGTTAAAATTACTATGTTGCCTAAATATTGTACATTCACATTGTAAATATACATTCTAGCCATACACCAAACCTATTAGTGAGGTTTTGGCAATTTTTCATATTAAGTTATTACTATTTTTATTACTATAATATGTACCTTAATTTTTTCATAATCATAACTAAAATAAGTATAAACAATTGGGAACATGTAGTTGAGATTAACCCCTTCTCACAGCCAAGTCAAAGCATGCAGCAGTTTTGACGAGGCATGGTAAACATATTCAATGCCAAATTGACAACAAATCATCTACATAATTAATGTGTATTCCAACTTCCCTTGCCTAGCATGTTAGCACCTTACAGGAAATATCAGTGACTTCAACAAATCCAAGTGCCGGGTGCTGCACTTTGGCCACAATAACCCCATGCAGAGCTACAGGCTGGGGTCTGAGTGGCTGGAGAGCTCCCAAACAGAGAGGGACCTGGGGGTGCTGATTGACAACTGGCTGAACATGAGCCAGCAGTGTGCCCAGGTGGCCAAGAAAGCCAGTGGCATCCTGGCATGCATCAAGAATAGTGTGGCAAGCAGGAGCAGGGAAGTCATTCTGCCCCTGTACTCTGCACTGGTTAGGCCACACCTTGAGTACTGTGTCCAGTTCTGGGCCCTTCAATTTAAGAAGGATGTTGAGACACTTGAACATGTCCAGAAAAGGGCAACAAGGCTGATGAGAGGCCTCAAGCACAAGCCCTGTGAGGAGAGGCTGAGGGAGCTGGGACTGTTTAGCCTGAAGAAGAGGAGGCTCAGGGGAGACCTTATTGCTGTCTACAACTACCTGAAGGGAGATTGTAGCCAGGAGGGGGTTGGTCTCTTCTCCCAGACAACCAGCACCAGAACAAGAGGACACAGTCTCAAGCTGCACCAGGGGAAGTTTAGGCTCAAGGTGAGGAGAAAGTTCTTCACCAAGAGAGTCATTTGCCATTGGAATGTGCTGCCCAGGGAGGTGGTGGAGTCCCCACCCCTGGAGGTGTTCAAGAGGGGATTGGACGTGGCACTTGGTGCCATGGTTTAGTCATGAGGTCTGTTGGGACAGGTTGGACTTGATGATCTTTGAGGTCTCTTCCAACCCAGGTGCTTCTGTAGTGCCAAACTCTGTTTACACATAGACTACATAAGAAATTATTGTACTCCACCTATGTATTAGAAATGAGGTGAATAGTCTTTTTGGTTATGTTCATTTAAACGCTTGACCATTGTTTTAAGGCAAAAATAGATAACAGATTTGTAGATCATCAAAGGATTGCAATTGAAATTAAGTTCAGAGCTTTCATTTTACAAACTGTAGCCTCAAGTAATAATCAATCAAAAGGTGCACTAAAAAAATAAAAAGTGTAAAACATTGCCAGGATCAATAGCCTAGGGTTTCATAATTGTGCTATAATTTACTTTCATAATACAGCTTTAATACTATCTAAAAATAAGTTTTATAACTTAAAGGCATTAGAAAAAATGGAATAGAAAATAAGCTAAAAGCCTATTTTTCCCCTAAAAAGAAAAAATTGGCTCTTCAGCTGATATTATGTGCTCATTGTATGAGACATTGAAATCTCTATTTGAGTTACTGTGAAAAATTTCAAGACATAAACATGAAAAGTCTAGGAAAATGAGTTCCCTAGATACTAAATATTTGTGTTCCTCATTTCTGTGTTTACCTATTTGATGCTGAAAAGTTAAGAATTTCACCAAAAATCCCTTTTTGCTAATGAAATCCTAGAGAGAAAAACTTCATTATTCTGTTAGTACCTATGCCTGGTGCTGCATGACTGCACTTCAGTTCTGACCCATACAAGTGGTCTTTTCTAGAGATAAGAGTAATTGGGTCTGGGTCCTTAGTAAAGCAACAACTGCTGACCATCCCATATATTCCACTTTTTAAATAAATGTTATTAACTAAGCAGAGTTCATCTGAAACTACATTCATTTCAAATATGTATTTCAGCAGATATTAAAAGGGAATGCTTACATTTCTTCTGTCTGGCATGCTTAGAAAGTAAACAGTGGAACCAGTTAAAGATTTTTCGTAAGAAAACGTAATCCTTGACCATCATTAGTGATTCAAAATGAGCTCAACCTCATTGTGGATCATTGTTATTCATTACTTAGAATAATCTGCCCAGTGAATTACATCATTCTTATCCACTTGAGCAAAGACTTGGTTTATTACAGTACCAAGTTAAGAAAGCAGATTTATATAAACAAAACCTTCAGTGTAATAAGCTAACAAAGAAAACCCTGTAGTTCCCATGTAAACAACTCAGCTGTATTTATTGAAGACTAATTTATGCTGATCAGATATAATGCATTCCCTTGAGTAATTCATCGTGATTGCTAACTTGAGCAAGGCTAATACTCATCACAAGGATAAAACAATCTTATGTAAATTGCTTTTCTTGAGGCTACCTTTAAATATAGACATGAGAAACGAATTCACTAATCAGACTATGTCTAGCCATCTTTGAGAGGCCGTAACTTCAATTTAAGAAAAAATGGTCTGCAACAATTTATCCCAAATTAAAATAAATTTAAAATTACAGTAATAGAATTGAGTGAGCAGAAACCTAGTAACAAGCTGATGAAATGAAGATTAAACAAAATTAAGACAGACAACTGTGACAGTTAAGTGTTACAATTATGCTATAGCTTAAGAAAATGAAATCAACTTCTGCATGTTTTATAACAGAGGAACAACTGGAATGATTGATTGATAAGAGTTTTGGGGTTCAGTAGTTTGGTTTTTGGGGTTTGGGGGATTTTTTTTGGTTGTTTTGTTGTTCTCTCCCCCCACCCCCATTGTCACACAAGAAGCCACCTTCTCATGAACAGTTTAGTAAAACAGAGAGCTAACTCTTCCACATGTGGGAAAGCACACTGCCCCTTACTTCCGGTAGCAGTATGGATATCTCCTAAACTACATTACTCTGTGTCAGACATGTTTGCCTTTGCTATGTGTGATTTAGATAGTTATGAAGAGATGAAGTCATATTTCGTAGTTGAAATAGCTGGAGGATAACTTGTGGTATGACTTGCTCTAAGTTGTCTCTTATTTACTCTCACTAACTTTCAAAAAACCCACAAATTAGTCAACTGTAATTCTTTAATATCTACAGATGTATAGCCAACTGAATTCTCCATGCTTTTTCCATTTTCTTCCTAGGCTTATTTCAGCAGATGGAAGTCAGATTCATCTCTTAAGTAAACAACTTCTGTTTATTCTTTCTATTTGCTGTGATACCTGGTAGATTTTATTGTTAAAAACTGAACTAGACCCTTGAACTCGGCAGCTTTTTATTCTTTTGACACAAACAGAGCAGAACAGAAATAGCAATAACCTAGAGCTGGTAGGAAGAGAGACTTCAAGACAGACTGGGTGGTAGGTATAAAGTTGCAAAGCTGTAGAAAATGACAGCATGGTTCCTTCATTCACAAAGGCTACAACGAGGGGAGCTTTTTAATTGGGGTGGAGAGGTGGCAGGTCTGTAGCTGTAGTAGCCCCTACATAGAATGGTAACAGGTCACTGCACAAATCGTTCTTAAGGTGAATCAAACTTCCCTTAGCTCCTGAGTGCTTTCATAGTGAATTTATGTGGCTCTGAGATTACAAACAACACAAAGAGCAGTTTCTCTCTCCAACCTTTAAAGATGTTTCAAAGCTACATATAATTTTGCTGCTTCTGAATATCAAGCTTTCAGAACCGTAATTAAAAATTGTTTAGATTTTGCCACCTTGCTATACATTCTTTCCAATGAAGTATTGATAAGAGTTAACTACTGTTAGAGAACATTTTAAACCATTTATGTTAACAGCATGAAGAACAACAACTTAAAAGGTTTCTAATTTGTAAACAATATTTTTCCAGCTATTAAAAAAATATTTTTAAACAATAATCCCTACAGAACACACAAATTAGAACCATCATCAGTTTAGGCAATGAAATAAGCAGGTCATACCAACAAAACATATTAACTTCTAACAAAATTTGAATTGATAAGAAAAAAAAGATACATTGTTCTACAACAATTAAAGACTAATAGCAAAACTCTTTTTTTAGTGAAACACTTAATATTTAATTTCTTCTAGAAAGATTAAAAGGCTCTTGAAGTTTATATTGAATACTTCATACATCCAGGATGGCAGTTTCAGTTATCATTCATGTATATCTGCTTTAAAAATAATGGATCATTTCACAGAATCACCAAGGTTGGAAGAGACCTCAAAGATCATCAAGTTCAACCGGTCACCACAGACCTCATGACTAAACCATGGCACCAAGTGCCACGTCCAATCCGCTCTTGAACACCTCCAGGAATGGTGACTCCACCACCTCCCTGGGCAGCACATTCCAATGGTGAACGACTCTCTTACTGAAGAACTTTCTCCTCACCTCAAGCCTAAACTTCCCCTGGCACAGCTTAAGACTGTGTCCTCTTGTTTCTTTCAGTTTAGATAATAGTACAAAAGGTTCAGATATTATTAAAAAAAAACACCAAAACAAAATACCTAAACAACACATGAAGAATTCTACACTGCACTGGATCACAAGACAGCCAGTATAGTGGCTTTGAATATTTCATTCAATTTCTTTGAGTTACTGAAATAAGATAAACTAACACCTTCCAGAGACATCAATCTATTCACACACATCCCTTGTCTGAAGAGATGATTGCTGAGGTTGAAAGATGTTCGTGTATCACTGAAATCTGCAAAATTATCTATATCAGAAGACTTGAAGTTCCCACATTCTATGTTTCCTGAAGACGTTTTTTTATCCTTTCTTAACAGTAACACATCAGCTTGTATATTTTGTGAGTCATACATACATTCCGTATACCACTATCACTGCTTTCATCATAGCTCTTAGCAGGATGCAGAAGTTTCCAAAGGGGAGAAAACATGAATTTTAAAAGATATTCTTGCACTGTAAATGCTGACAAAGTCTACGTATCAATACAGCCCAGTCTGAGACTGCTAAATTACTTAAGATGCACAAAAGTTCAGGATTACTGTCTTTGTGCATTATCAAAGAATGATAAGTCCTAAATGTTGCAGAAACCAAGCATCAATCCTGCAAAATCCTCCTTGTTTTAAGGTGAATGCAGTCGCTGCCAGATACATATTTAATAGTTCTTATTCAAAGTATGCCTTCTTTCTGAAAGGTCTGTCAAAAAAGCAAAAGCTGAGTTCCCACTCATTTTTACACATGATCTCTTTCTTAAGTTCTTACTTGTGCAAGAGAAAAAACATTATTATGCGCAAGGTGTCATGTTCTCGATCTGAACTCCATTTTGCTGTTGTCTTTTTTAATTCCGCAATAGGATCCGCTGTGAAATTTAAAGCTTGGTGAAAACCAAGCTTGTGAAGCTTGGTTTTCTGAGACATTGTTAAAATCAATTTACTGAAACTGTAACATGAATCAAATCATACATTTGCAAACATATCTGACTAATTCATTATTTAAAATCTGCAGGAAATTTGCTTAGGTATGACTGGGAAATAAAAACTGAGCTGAGAACCATAGAGAAATAACCTCAAAATTAAACATTCATCCTTTTTCTCCAATTTTAGAACTAAAACAATTTCAGGGGATACAAGAACTGCTGGAGAGTTCTTTCCAGGAATACCTTTGGGCCAAATTGACTTAAAAATGGGTTAAGTATTTCTATTACATAAGTCATCTTTAGTCACTAAAGGTATATTGACAGTATCCACATTTTATTACTTTCATTTATCTTCCCATGTGTCTAGAACACTTCAAGGATACACATACATAGGAAAAATACTGTTAAATTTAGAGTTTCCTGCTTAAAAATATACTAGTTTCAAACAGACTGTCAAAGATGACTACTTATATAAAAAAAAAAATAATCCAAGAAAACAAATAAAGAAACAACTTCCCAAAAACCCCACAAATTACTAAAGAAAAATCAAACCACACACTACACATGAAAACTACAACACTAGCATAAAAATCAAGCAGAATTTTTTCACTGAAATAACTAAATACACCTCTATGGGAATTAATACTGTCTGGGAGGTCTCGTTGTCATACATTATACCTTTGTATGATAGAGCTGCTGCGGTTCATTCATTAAGCAGATAAGAATAGAAAGCTAGATGACAGACCAGATTCTTAATCTGAGGGAACAGTTTACCTCAGTACTACATAATCTTCACTAAAACAAAAAATATTAAAAATGAAGATGTGATTTCTATTCTCTTCACAAATCATAATTATTCATCTTTTTATTTTCCTATAAAAGCAATTGAAAGATACACTCCATAAACTGTTACATGAAGAAGTAGGCAACATTCCAAGAAAGTAGTAACTTTATAAATCATACAGAATGAAAGGCAAATAGATTACTGATGCTTCTGCCTTTTTAGGTACAACCGCCAATAATTACAGTAAGAGACTTTTATTCAAGTGCATATGTTTAGGAGTATTCTTCAAAACAAAGTTCCTTACTGAATGTCAAATCTCAGAACTTCAATACTGCTGCCAGGCATTTGTCAGCTTTTTCTAGCTCTACAAACATTACGAAATAGAAATCTTCATCTGCTCGCTTCCTCCCCAGTGTCACCAAAAAGCTCTAAGTGACAAGCCTGTTTGACCCTCCCTGCTAGTTTACCCTCCCCTCCACAGCTCAGCTGTGTTCACTCCAAGGTCTAGTTTTGAAAGGACACAGCTATTCAACTTTAATATTTTCAAACCTAAGTCATGAGAAAAATAGATAGATAAGAGGCAAGCTAAGTAGGAAAGGAAAGACTGAAATTAAATCCAAGCTCAGAAACTAAAGATTAAAACACAGATAAAGCACACAAGTAAAACACACACAAACAAAACAAAAAACCCCACCCAACACGTAACTAGAGTATGAAGATGAGACAGCTGCTTCATTTATTACATGATTGTATCCTCACTGCGCACAGGTCAAAAAGCATGGGAAGTGATCTGGAGTATGAAGGCTTCACCTGAGACAGCTATTGGTGACCAAGACAGGGCATTACAATCAAAGCCCACATCCCTGATGTGACCTCAGTTTTCTCAGTTTGCTATGCTAAGTACAGCTGACATCAGAGAGGGGTTACCACCAAAGTGACTTGTAGAAAACCTCTAAAAGACTTTGTGATACCTAGTGTTGGAATTAACATATGTACACACACATATTTTGGCTTTTCTTTCAACCTTTCTTCCCATGTTTTGGGTTCCTGTCAATGAGATGTGTTGGAGTGTAAAGATTGCTGTGATGATATTACAGACCTTCTAAATAAGAAATTATAGAATCATTTATATTGGAAAAGAACTTGAAGATCATCAAGTCCAGCCATTAACCTAGCACTGCTAACTGCACCACTAAAACATGTCACTAAGCACAATATATACACATCCTTTAAATACCTCTGGGGATGGTGACTCCACTACATCCCCAGACAGCCTGTTCCAGCACATCATAATCCTTTCCACAAAGAAATTTTTCATGATATCCAACCCAAACCTCCTGTGGTGCAACTGGTGGCCATTTACTCTTTTCCTATATCTTGTGAATAGAGAGAAGAGACTTATATTCACCTCACTACAAACTCCTTTACAGTAGTTGTAAAGAAAGAAAGTCTTTGCTCAGCCTCTTTTTCTCCAGATTGAACAACCCCAGTTCCTTCATCTGCTCCTCACAGGGATTATGCTCTACCTCACCAGCTTTGTTGACCTTCTTTGGAAATGTTCCGGCACCTCAGTATCCTTGTAGCAAGAGGCCCAAAACCAAACATAGTGCTCAAGATATAGCCTCATCAGTGCCAATTACAAGGGGACAATCATTTTCCTAGCCCTTCTGGCCACATTATTTTTAATACGAGCCAGGATGCTGGTGGCCTTCTTGGCCACCTGGGCATACTGCTGGCTCATATTCAGGTGGTTGTCAAACTGCATTCTCAGGTCCCTTTCTTCTGGGGAGCTTTCCAGTCGCACTTCCCCAAGCCTGTAGCAATGATGGGGTTGAGTTCACCCAAGCGCACCCAGCACTTGGCCTTGTTGAATCTCATAGAATTGACCTTGGCCCATCAATCCAGCCTGTCCAGGTCCACCTGTAGAGCTCTCCTATGCCTCAAGCAGATCAACACTACTTGACCATCTCATACGGACCATTAATAAAAATATTGATCAGAATGAGCCACAATACTGGTGGGAAACACCACTTGTGACTAGCTGACAACTGGATTTAATTGTCACTGTTTCACTCCATATCCAAGAAAGTATGAAGATTGTCCTTAATCCTCCTTTTGCATTTATAGAAGCATTTTTTTTGTCTTTTGCAGCAGTATGCAGATTCAGTTCTAGATGGGCTTTGGCCTTTCTAATTTCTTCTCTGCCTAACCTCACAACACACTATATGTGATGACAGAAAAATTTTGGCACTCTTCATCACTCAGACTGGATTTCATACTAAAGTTTTCCATTAAACTATTCCCAGGTCAGTTGGCAATGTGCTGATGTTTTTCAAATACACAAATGGAAACTAAATGTGCTGTTATGATACAAAACTGTTTTCACTAAAGAAGAATATGACATGAAGTTGAGAATGTTTTTTGACTCGTTAGCAATTCAAAGATAGGCTTTAAAAATGATGAAGGCAAGGAAGGACAGCAGGTAGTTGTATATGTCACAGTGTAAAGTAGATATCCAAGGGGCATTACAGATACCACACTAACCATGACATACGTAGAAATTGAAGTAGATAATCTAATACAAAAGTGGATTTTACTCAGGGAATTTGAAAGAAAAATTGGCAAGGTAGAGGATTAAAGAATTCTTGTGGTGGATACTAGAATGCTCCAGGCGGAGAAAAGTCATTTGCAGTCATGTAATGATTACAGCTAGTCTCTTTGTACAGGGCACTACTTTCATTTTATGAAGCACAAAATAATTGTATGAAGGTCCAGTTCCCATTCTGTCACCACCTATGGATTCTAGGGAATAGGAATAATTCATCTCCATGTTTTAACTATCAGCTTTTCTGCTGATGAAATAGGGAAGAAAATGATGCTTATGGTTCCTGTGAGAACAACCAGTTTCTTATGAGAATTATAAAAACAATAAATAAATTAGAAGTTCCAACTTTGATAATCCAGTTTGTCCTTGAATGTCATCTACAAGACTGTGTGAGGCTAGGTAAAGCCAAAATTCTAATCACTTTTTTGCTCACGTCTTACCTAGAATTAAAGAATTACTGATGGAAAAGCTACATTTTTTTAGTATGACTATGCTAAAAATGTTTCTGTTACAAATATAGACATTTACCTGAATTCCAGTGAGATCAGTAATTTCACTGTGGTTTAGAACAAGCTCTTACATGCTTGTGTAAAATACAAGAGTGCAGTCATGAATTTCAAGTATTTACATGTTAGCAGTCTAGCAAATTACATAGAATGCAAGCTTCAGATGGAACCCTCCACCTGTAATCACAAAGAACTAAAATGCAATTAGGAAGTACCTTAGGGTATAAACTTCCCATGAATTAAAATTACCTATTCATTTTTATTCATAACATCCTCAGCACTCTAGGTTTGAAATTTTTTGTTACTGTTGTCAAAGCTGAGTGTCACAGAACTTCTTAGTAATTGTATTTTTCTGATTTCTGCCTGCACAGACTAGATCTGATGCACGGTAAAACAGGAATGGGACAGGAGACCTGCATGAAGAAAAGTGATAACATGAAAACCATTGTAAAAAAATAAAATAAAATCAGATAGAGCTGTTCCAGGAGATGTCATGAATAAACAATAAATAGGATTAGTCCATGAAGGATGTTTAATGGAAGCCTTAAGAGAGCTCACATTTTACTTGGATAGAGTAGTACTGGGCACTGTTGGAACCGACAGGCAAAAAACCCACACCTGTCTCTTTCCTTGTCTAGCTTGCAATGTCACAAAGAAGCTAATACAACTAGAAATGCTATTCTACCACAAAATAGTATGGTAACTATTTCATGTTCAGGAGATCGAAAAAAATTATATTGGCTACATCATACCTACTAGATCACATCAGGAAGGGCTGAGAACCCCTGTGAAGTACTACCCAAGTCACTCCCATTACTGGAATTTTATTTTTAATTCTTTTTTTAAAAATACAGTTCCTTATATTCTTTCCAGATAACTAAATCAATGTAGGTGTACCGAGGAGACTGAAAGAATAAAGATTTTATCTTAGAGGGTTTCAAGAACTAATGCAGCTAACATAGCTGTATCCAACAGCATTTGTTTTAAAAGTTTTATCTCTGTATGAACTTCAAGCAATATAACTAACAAATGCCTTCTTCTGATGAAAATAAATATTTAAAGGTCCATGTTACCATTAGGAACAGAGAGATACCTTAATAACAAGGTACATTTTATGCTTCACTAGCAAGAAAATATCAACTCAAAACATCAATATTCAATTTCAAACTATGACAAGCTGGAAGGCCTGCTTAAATACTGAAGAATTGATTAAATTTGGTTTAAGAAGCAGCTTTAAATGTCTAGTATTTTGTTTCATAAATTTCTACATCATTGTTTTTGCATTAGATAAGCAATGTTTTTCCTGCCACTGAGCACTGTGTCAAATACACTGATGATCTGCTGCTTAACCTAGGACAATTTCCTTCCAAACACCGCTGCTTTGCCCACCCCCAACTTGTAACTTCATAAACAAAATAAATTCACAAATTGACATCAACAGTTAGTACACCTTCTGATTAACCTCCCATTCATCACTATTTAGGGAGTTCATTGAAAGAAGAGGGTTTATAATCACTTTAGAGTACACCGCATTTCATTCTTAATGTCATTTAACTTTTTCAGGTGGTTTTCACAGCTCAATCATTGTATGCAGAGAATTATAAGCAGCATCTCAACTGAAACTATTTGAAAATCAGATTTCTCCCTATTATGTAAAATGTTGACGGCATTTGGTTTGAGGTCTTTCATGTGGTTTTGGTTTGTTTTGTTTGTTTCCTTTTCCCACTCAATGTCATTGTTTAAACCAAATATTTCAGGATCTTTCTTTTCAAATAAAACAACTAATCTTTAAATATACAAAAAGTTTTGTAAAAACTCCCAAACTAATTTCTGTGCTAGCCTATGATAGCCACACCTGTGTCTTCATAAGCTATTACGATTGTACAGCTTTCAGTACTGAGAACGTTTTTCACTGGAAAATGTTAAATATAAATCCAAATTTTACTTAGTTTTAAGCTTACAGTCAACAGAAACCAAATATTCATTACATCCTACAATTTCTCTTTTATTACTCTATCTTAGCACTTGTAATTTGTGAACTATTTCTACATATATTCTGTTAACAAGACAGCCTTTTAACTATTGAAGGAACAAACAGGTCATTTCCACTCATAATCAACGTTTAAAGCTTTCTGTAAATGAAGCCTTCTGTGAATAAAATTTTACAGAACCTTTCCCCTTGCTGCCACCCTGAATGCCTGAATTGAGCAGGGGAGATCTTCTGGCAATCAGCTCTTCTGAACCATGTGCTGTATCACTGAACTTTGCAAACTTCAAGTGTTCTTAAGCATCTATGATTAATTTCCCTCCTCATGCCTCCATCAGTCTAAATAAGTCAATAATAAAATTAACAGCTTCTAATGTTCCTGAAAAAACATTGGGAAAAAAGCCCCAACGTATTAAAGAATGTCCCCTAGAAATCTTCACAAAGGTCTTGTATTACTTTGAAAACTGTTACAAAATTTGAGTATATGAGTTCTAACACTACTAGTTATTCTGTAATTTTAAGTATTATGAAGGGGACACACAAAACAGGTTGGCTAACAGCCACTGATTTATTACATCTGTTCTCTTCCAACACAATAAAATTACAGGTTTTGGGTGTCAGTTGGGAAAATACTGTTGCACAAGTAATTAAACTACTAAATATTTGGAGAGATGAATCAAAACACGCACATAACTCACTCAGAAAATCTCTCACAGCTACCCACGATATACACACATATATATATACACATACACACACTCACCAAGCTGGGAGAGATTAAGGTCCTTAGGTGCCATTCAGAAAGCGGAGAAGTTCCAAGATGCAAAGGCTGCTTCCGTGGAACAAGAAAGCCCTTCGCTTTAGCGGAACTCCATTTATAGCCCTGTCGGTTTGGCTGTGGCCAATTGCTCAATTAGTAGGGAGGGCCGGTTTCTCCAATTAAACAAAGAGAACCTTGACCGAGGGGCACCTGAGACAGCAGATCGTTATCAGCTCCTCAGGACTCGGCTCTCGTGAGGGTTGGCGTAGTTGTACCTGTACCTGCCACACTAAGTAATCGCAAATTGCCTAACAATTTTCAGTAGTCAGGTCTTGTCAAGTCTTACTCTACTTGCACGTTTTAATATTAATCTCCTGTAAGAAAGCAGATGTTTAAAGTATTGCTAGAATTCAACATTGAGCTGCTATTTGGTTAATTTCTATCACAGCAGGATTCTCTGTTCTTCAGTATTTTGTGCAATCTGAGGTACATTTGTTCTTCACAAGAGAAATGGGAGCCAATAATTTACTGTCTAGAAAAGAGCAAAAAAAATTTGCTACTTTTCCTTAAAACTTTTCCTACTTAGCATTTCTAGTCAAATTTTCTTGTTATGAATATACATAAAGGGCCAATGTCAGAGAAACAAGTTATCAGATTTCATGATCATAATAAAAACTCTTAAAATGAGGAAAGAATATTTAAGAAGTTATTGAGAATGGTTTAAAATAAAATCCAGTTCAAATAAATAGTCAATTTCTTTAAAAAAAAAAAAAAAAGGGGCAGAAAATTTTGACAAACAAAAAGTCCACTTAATGCTTTTCTTAAGAAATAGAAATATATTGTTTAGGTATTACTTAAAAGAAACACCATAAATACTGAACTATTAAAAGAATACCTTGACCAAAACATTTCACACCTCAGGAAAAAAAAAAAAAAAAAAAAGCCTTTTTTCTTTTATTCCCCTTTCTTAATAATCTTTATCACACTTTTAGCCAAAATTAAAATTTAGTGTTTTACTAAATATTGAAAATTGATGAATTTTAACCACTTCATAGCTTCACAGCTAGTTAGTAGCTTTTGGGTAGTGGCTCCTGGAAAGGTATGGGACAGACTCAGTTAAGGTACCTGGACCTTACCTGCTGCTTCTTCATCTTTTGTTCCTTGGTATTTCTAAGTGTTATAAAACTTTCTATGGTTACAGTTCTGGTGGTGGTGTTCTAGTTATCTCACTGTCCCTGACATCACAGGGAACAAATGAGGTGAAGGCAGTGCTGGGGAAGGCACAGTGCTGGAGAAGGCGCAGTGCTGATAAATGTTACAGGGAAAAATCAGAACTAATTGCTCCCATGGAAGCACCAGTTATTCACTTCCTTTCCCTAAAACAAGAGAGGAGAGTGAGCATCTTACACAAGGTTACCAGGGAGAGCAATAGGAGGATATTGGAGCTATTCTATAAATGGACAAAGAAAACTTTTTCCACTACAATATAAAAGTAAGTGAGGTTCTGCCTGCAACTTCACCGTAAAATTTAGCAGTGAAATTTCAGCCACTGTTACTAAAACCAGCATCAATCTTTTTTCAATATAAAACAATTCTGCATCTTCCCACAATGGGAAGGGCCCACTGTCATTGCCAAACAACAATTAATATTCAGTATGTGTCAATGAAGTGCTCATCATCAAAGTTCTTCAATTGCAAACAATTTCCCAGCATAGCACACAAAATAAACCACCAAAATACTTTATCAGGGTGTTGGCTTTTTTGTTTTGTTTTGGTCTGTTTTTTTCCTGGTTAAGATCTGTAGGTTATATTTTAAACAGTCTCATCATAAGAAACATGAAGACTATCAGAGGTTTTGTGATTACTATACATAAATCAATTGATCAGTTTTGCCAGGTTTACATCTCTTATCTCTGTTATCCACATTCCTACTGCCGGCATTTTTCATCCACGCATTTAGCTGCTCTTACTTACTCTCAGACATAATTTTAATGAGATTTATGGTTTTAGCTTAGCTATTTCCCTTGAAGTTTCAGTAGGCTTACAAACAGAGCGAATACTTTCTTTTGTGTGGCAGCCTTTCAATATCCAGGTGCACAGAAATTTTAACTCACTTTCACACTTTTATTAGCAATAAATAATCCCTGCATGCACCCTTTTAGCCTGAATTAGGAAATTCTAGCCCAGAGACTAGAACTCCGTACAATGGAAAAACCAAACAAACAAAACCAAACAAACACAAAAAAAACACCACCACCACCCAAAAAACCCAGACCTAACCAAAACAAACCAAACCCCCAAAAGCCTGGCAACTCTTAAATGCTCAAGAGACCCAATGAAAAGCAACTTTTGTTTCAACATGTCCTTAGCATATCATAAAGACAACATGTCTTTTGCATAGGAAAACAGACAATGTAGGATGTTAGGACCTAATTATTCTGGTAGGTGTGAAAGATCATTTGCTTAAGATTTTGAAGTATATCTTTGAAGAGGAAGAGGAAACAATTAAGCAAATCCTAGAAGTATTAGCTAACATTAATTTCTTGACAAAGTGAGTATTAAATTTGTTCTGACCCCAGAATAAGAAAGTTGCAGAACTTTAGCTATCTCTTAAAGATGTTTTTTTCATCCTCAATATGGAAACACATTAGGGTTTTTTTTTTAATATTGCAAATTCAAACACTGAGAGGTGCATACATAGTTAGACAATAATTAGAGTTATCATTTGATATGGAAGAGCAAAATAAAAACATCTGCTATGCATTTTTAATGATTTTTGAGAAAGGATTTTGATGCAACAGGAGGTGACAGGGAAACAAATTCCCTCTTCATAACATGTTTTATTAATAGTCCCTTCTTTCTTATACTTTAAAAAAAGAGAAGTCTTTGGAATCAATTCCTTTCTATGGGTGCTTTGTACTGCAGGACAAAAGTACACTTTTCAAAATTCAAAATGAGAAACAACAGGGCTTCTTCCCCTTTGACATCTTAGAAAAACAAAACCAGAAAACCTTCCTCTTTAAATTTCAGACTTAACTCTTGCCTTGCTCTTTAATTAAACTGCCTATAATGTTCTCTTGTCATTCAAACGGCATACTCTTTGCTGATGAATGTAAATCATAATTTCCAAGTACCCTAATTATATGTGTTTCTATATACATCTCCTCTGGTGGAGTAGGAAGGTTCACACACACACACACACACACACAAAAGAATCCACAGCTAACTCAGCGGAGAAGCAGATGAAAGCTATATTTACAAGCAGAAAATGGAATGCAATGAATATGTACAAAAACATACAATATTTACAATATATACAGAAATATACAGCAATGTATGTAATACAGAAGACCTTTTCCCAACCCCCTGCGGCCAGGGGGTTCAGCCTGTCCCTCCCTTCTCCCTCCCTACCTCCCCTTTTTCCCAAAAGGGTTAGAGAGAAAGAGAAAGGAAGGAAATTAGAAGGGTAAAACTTTGTTAAGCTCAAAAAGCGAATGCAAAAGTTAGTTTTCTTATCTGGTTAGCAAAGATCGTCCCTGCGTAGCAAGCTGTTGCTTCAGAGAGAGAAAAAGCAGGCCAGCTCACGGGACAGGGAGAAGAAAAAGACTGCCTGCCCCCCCCCCCCCACTGAAAGACTAAACTAGAACTTACAGCTGGATTCTACCAATGAAATTGGTTTAGCATATCTTTGTTTTCATTCTAATATCAAAACATTCAGCTAGAGTGTTCAGAAAGTGTCCCTTTTTTAAAGCCACAGCCTAAACCGGTCACAATCTCCATACTTACTTTTGCTGCTAAGATCAGAAAAAGTAGGTAGAAACAAATAAATACTTTATGTTCCAAACTTACCAATATTTCATTATTAGTGCAGCGCCTCAGTATCATGTTGTCAATGTTTGGGGTTTTTTATGTCATCTGTGGAATATCCCTGATTACCTATGATAATATATGGAGGCAATAAAATTTGTTGCTTATCTCAGATTTTCTGGAGTATTGTAAATGTTAAAGGGTCACTGGTTTAGAAATTTGCCACTTCCACAGCGCTTGTAATTTCATAGTATTCAAATATTAACATCCAGCTGCACAAAGGAGTTCCTCTGTCATGTATTTTCTTTTCTTTTAGGTCTGCTGTACTACAACAGAGTCAAGTAGATTTGTGTCTGATTTTTTTTTCTGTTATTTAATAGTAGTGGTACCCTGTTGAAGCTTCCAGTGAGGTGTTGTAAATACTCCTTCCATAGCTGACATGTTACAGGAGCATAGCTTAAGTGGATCACTCAATTTCTAACCAAATAAATGGGAAGATTTTATTTCAGCATATATCTTCCCTCTGAAGAGATCACAACAATCCTCTCCCCTTTTCAGGAACATATATTTACTTCCTTTAGGAATGATTTCTTCTGAATTATGTGCAATGCAAAACTAGTACAAGTGTCAGAATGTCATTTCCCTTCTCTAGATGCTATAAAAAAGAAGTGTCCTTCCATCCCCCTAAGAAACCCAATCCACACCTCTCTATACATTAGTTGGTATTTCATGATACTTTTAACAAGTTTTATCCTTGTGCTTCTTACACATCTGTGCAGGGCAATATCTTTGCAACAAGAGAAAGGGTTTTTTGCTCACCCAAAAGAACGTGAGTAAAGAACATTTCTGCGATGAACAGCAGCAAGTTAAGAGAAGCATGATCATCTTCTTGTATTTACATCTTACATCAAAGAAGGATGGGAATTTCATCTAGACGATTTTAACAGACCTGTTCAGTTCTGAAAGAGGTTATAGGGATGAAACTGCATTATACAGCACAGGGGCTTAAAGCAGAACATTAAGACCTCATTTTTACGGAAATATTCCCTTGCCTAAACATAAAATAGTAAGCTGTTGGCACACAGAGCACTGACTACAATATTAAATAATGTATGTCATCATTTCCTTGTAGACCTGCTATCTGTAACTATAAACTATTTCTGATTTTATATGTCAATGGTAATCTCTTTGGAGCAGTAACTGCATGTGTTATGTCTGTCTGACCAATAAGAACCATATTCATGAATGAAAACACCTCTGTTTACAGCAGCAAGGAGAATGCTCCATAACAAACAACTAACCTGCAACATGAAGATGGACTGCTGTGAATATCCAAGGATACTTGGGTAAAACTTCTGTTACTCTGATTTTTTATATTGCTGGTATTTTATATATCTATATGCTATTATGGTTACTTTTTAATTTAAATAACTTTTTAAACTAAATAATACCAAACAATAACTCAGCACATATGGAAATTATTTCTGCATAAGAATTTCCTGTTCTGAAACAAAAGTAATAATTTTTGCTCTTCCCTGTCCCAAATTCTCCAGCTCCAGCTGATTTCATTAAAATTAAAATTGAACTATGGCTTCATAGTTTATACTTAATTCTATTATGAAAATAATTAATTTCTAATGAAGCAGTAATAGAAAACGTGTAAACTAAAAGCAGTGGTTGCTCATGCACACACAACACAAATACAATAGGTGAGGGGAAAAAAACCCCAACAACCCTGACATGCAGGAAATTTGTGATCAACAGAGCATAACAGTTCTAATAAGCCAGCATAGTGAGCATATATTGTTTGAAATACTCAGATTAAAAAAAAACAACAAACAAACAAAATAAAACAAAACAAAATGAAAACAACAAATCAAACAGAAAACCACACAAAGACCTAGGATGAGATTCAATTAGTCATTTTGAAGGGAAAAAAAGAAAAAAGAAAAACTATGCCATTAGGTATCTGAGCTATATAGACACATACAATTCACTTTATTCCCATAATTAATAAAAGCAATGAAGTGTGCTACGAAGGTGCTATTAATCAGAACAAATGATCAGGAGCAGAAAAGAGAAAAAAAGAGGGACTAATGTTTCTCTCCTTAGCTTGAATTTTTAATTTGAAATATAATTTTTAAAAGAGTGTTAAAAAGAAAGCATTGGAACACAAACAATGACATCAGATTTTGTCATTGTGTTCTATCACAATCCATGTATTTTGCTTCTTTCTGCTACTAATATTTGGAAGCAATTCAAATGTTTCTCGGCACTAAAATGTAGAATGCTTGAAAATACAAAAAGACTCAATTACCCTTATTCCTAAGACACGGTAAAACAAAAGATCTTACTGAAGTGGTCATACTCAAACTTGATACTTCAGCATCTTTGGGGCAAGGAAGGCCTTGATTCTTTGTTGACATAGTGCTTTTTCAAACTGCTATAGAAAAAAAGGTAAATGTTTCCCTCCCCTACAACTTTTCTCCAGAAAACTTGCATACAACGGCTCCTACAGTCTTGCTAGCTGGAGTCCTTTGTACACAAGGCATCTTTTCAAGCAACATATTTGTAGTAGTTGCAGGCAACACTGAAAAGCAGAAATTTTCTTTGACCTCGAAGCAGCATGCAGGATAGTAAAAGAGCAGTGCCCACCCCAGAGGACATAAAAGGCTATACCACAGATCCTGTGTTTCTAAGGAAGATTTATTCCACTGAAGCATGGAAATGCTTTCACATAGAAAAACTCTTGGGCTTCATCTGAGTATTTTAATTAAGCGCAGATGCCAAAACCAAAATACTATTAAAGTCCTAGTTTTGCTCGAGTTTCCCCAGGTGGTAAATGTGATATGATAACATATCACAATGGGAGGAAAACCAGAAGGTGTTCAAAGCATCATTGAGCAGAAATACTCAGGAGTAATATGCACACACTGCTTATCACAGAACTTTAGTAGAACTGTTTAATTGAAAAGTGTGTAAGGTGATTTGATCTGCCAAGCATTCTTCTAGGTTTAAGTAATAAAACCCTTTGGAGATATCATTAATAATACAGTGTCTGCAGCACAGGATGAACAAAGCAACATTGCTGAACCCCCATTTTTACTGTGGCTGTGTCGGTAGGATTTCTTATAAAAGTTCACAAAGATTTTCTCTTTACAAAATGGAAGTCAAAGTGAAAAGATGACAGAGATCCAGACTGTTGTCTATCACTACCTGAAAGAGAAATATCCTTAATTTACAGAGGACAGAACATTAATTTAGTGATGAATATCTCTAAATCTGATGCTTTGCATCAGTAGAGAATTACAGTTAATGATCCAAGGAGACATTTGAACTGCTGTTTGAATGGACAGGCAAAAACCTCCACCGCAGTGGGTTTTGCAGCATATGAGCATCACTGTCCATAGTCAGGATGTTTTATTAAAAGAAAAAAAAAAGATTTTGATCAACTAGAATCTCAAGTGTGAATAAAAATTCAACACAATTAAATCTGCTGCCAAGGAAATGAATACCTGTGTGACCAAAATGAGTATGAAATCTGCTTAGATGATCAGTAAAGGTTCATATATGTCTTTATTTTGCAGAAAACAAGCAGTAAAACTGTTGAACTAATTAAAGTTAAAAATAATAACATTTCTTATGAAAACAAACAAAAAACCCAACCAAAACCTCATAAACTTTCAGTTTGAACAATTGGTTTGTACTACAGACATCATTAATTTAATGTTCTCTTTAAGATTATCAGTCATTACCTGAAACAACATTTTTTGGCTGGGAGCAAATGCATATGAAGGAAAAAAACCTTGAGTGACTTTCCCACCTCTTTTCATCTTCCCCCAACACCACCCATCCCAGTCACTTAAATTCATTACTTCTAGAGGGAGGCAGAAGGGGCTGTGTGACTCATTCATGGCACATTTCTCAAGAACAAGTATATTCTAACAGAGGACTCTATTCTAGGACTAAGAATAATATTCTCAATGACAAAAGCTTCATTCTATTTATATTTTATTTCCCTAAAACCAAACAAACAAGCAAACATTTGTGCAAAGCTTTCCAAAGTTTTCCACAAAAAGTATATTCTTCAAGCTACAACCTATATTGTCTCAATTTTTTCCTAAAGTTTCTTAAATCCTACCACTTTACTCACAATAAATATGATCATGATTACATTTTTATCTCATGCAAAGTATACAAAACCAGAAAAAATGGTTACACTTTGCTAAGAATAAGTTATTACTTAAATCAAATCTCCCAACTTTTTCTCTGAGTTTAGCTTTGGTGTTTCCAGCTGGACCTGACTGATATCGAAGGACAGTAGAGCGAATAAGATGATGTAAGGAAGGAATATTAGAAGCTGAAAATCACTGAAAATTGCAGACAAAGAAAGGTACAACAGCAGAGATGTAGGCAGAATTAAAAAGAAGTAACATATTAATAACTCTGAAATTAAAGAAAAAAAAAAAAAAGATATATTCATAAAGGACTTAGTCATATTGCCAGTATTACAGTCTTCACCCCAAAACTTCAACTATTCCGTGTTAAAACTGCATCTTCTTCCCAGAGGAGATAGTGACTTTCAAATATAGAACTACAATTCCATAGCAGTGCAAAGGTACCTCTTCCCCAAAACTTATATTCTTAAGTATTCATATGTGAATAAAAAACAGGAAAGTCAGCTAGGGAAAACCTTTTCTCCTATGAGCTTTGAAATTTAGCCCTTGCCTTGACCACCTCACCAGGCACCTTTGTATCTTTCTTCTATGTGAATAAGCTCTAGGCATGAAACACTCTTCAATTCTCTACTATTTCTGTACCACAACAGTTAATACATATTTATAGTTTTTAAACTAGTTATCGCAACCCAAATCAAGACAGTTGTATCTTTAATTCATATTTCAGTCTTAACTAAAGCAGAAAACACAGTTTAATATTTTACTTTCCATCTCTGGGGATACAAGATCAGAGATGATTCAGAAAAATTTTAAAAGTTCTTTAGCTCTAGTAACTGGAGTCATACAAACAGCTCCTTTTTCCTTTTAACCAAAACACCTAAGCTGAGTTATATAAAGTCAAGATTCTATTTGCATTATTTACTTTGTTGCCTCCTTTCTACAGCCATGTTTTCATCACTGCCTTAAACTTCATTAGCTAACTTACTGGGAGGTCACTTCAGGTTATGCTTATTCAGAGTAGTCAAGGTCTACTGTACAGAATTGATAAATCAAAGGGATCACAGAGTTGTTTATAACAGAGATTTGTTTTGGATTCTTCTTAACAGTTCTCAGGGACTGTCACACCACATACACAGGATTCCAGCGAGATATGGATGTCATTTTAAGGAAGGCTCTCCTACAACCAGTTTTGTGATGTATACCATTTTGTGATGTATTCCAGCTGTTTTACAAGTCCTTCCCTGTCTATTCCTACATCTTTAATTCTCGCGATAATTTAAAAGTAGAAGAAAGATAAATCAATAATCCATGGAGTGAAAATAAAAGACTGTCTATATAAAAACTTGGAAAATCCAACATGCTAGAACATAATTTAGAGGTTGCCTGAAAATGGAGTCAGCTGAGCCTCGTGCTCAGTGTTATGGGATGGACTGGATTCCACCCACCCCACCCCCCAAATAACTTCATGTAAATCTGCCCCAGAAAGCAAATTCACTACAATCCAGGATTTGTAAAGTCTGAAAATGAAATTGTATTTTACAACAAGTCTAAATATAACAGTAAAACCCAAAAGCAATAAACTATTAACATACATATATATATATATATATATATAGAGAGAGAGAGATATCTATAGATATATATGCATACAGCATTAGCAATGGTACAGGGGAGGAAAGCTCCTGCAGTACTTTAGGAGGAGTTGAGATAAAGCAGCCATCAAGGCCAGTAGGAAGTGCAGCCCATATCCCTTCAACAAAGCCAAGCAGCCAAGCACAGAGGCGGCAGTGGAGAGAGATACAAGCTGTGCTGCAAGATACAAAATTTTCAATGCTCTGATGAAATTATATTAACTTATCTATTGCTGCCATTTTCTGGCCTATCCCTGGCATTATTTACCTTTCACTCAGAGACTTCAGTAATTTTCCATTGTACAATTAATGTCTAAGATAGGAACTAGCTCTGACAGCCACACTCAGGATTCTGCTGTTGAAGTCTGCTCCTGCTTTGTAGCATTTGTGGTTATCCACCAATAGAATCTTGAGCCCACTAAGCTCCAGAGAGGTTGTGGAGTCTCCTTCTCTGAAGACTTTCAAGACCCATCTGGATGTGTTCCTATGTGACCTTCACTAGGTTATATGGTTATGTGGTCCTGCTCTGGCATGGGGTTGGACCTGATAATCTCTGGAGGTTCCTTCCAACCCCTAATATCTTATGATTCTGTGAAGTGTAGAATTTGGCAGGGCTGAGGAGAGGGCAGAAGTAAGAGTGATCCAATTTGTCCAAAAGAGCATCAGCCCCTTTCCAACTTCCTCTGGCTCACCTCAGCCACCAATCTCAACCTCCACAACATCAAAACTGGCTCTGCTGCTGTGGTGCAGAAATTGTTCTCCCTCAAAGTTCCTAAAATGACTGAACTATTTTGTCCTTATCCTTTGGCCAGTGAATTTCAGGTATGGCTTACACTATTGAAAAGCCTTGAAACAACTTTCCAAGAAATAATTAGTCTTAAATTGGAGGTGTTTAGGAGGAGACTTGATAGGGTGCTTGGTTGCATGGTTTAGTTGATTAGGTAGGCTGGATAACAGGTTGGACGCAATGATCTTGAAGGTCTCTTCCAACCTGGTTTATTCTATTCTATGCTATTCTATATCATTTTTCTTTAGTGCCGAGGCATCTTAATGCAGACTGTAGAGAAATGTCACTCTTAACTGGAGATATGTATCCCTGAATCCTCTTCTGAATTTTCAAAAATATTTTTGTTTCAAAAAGTTTTCATTTCAAAAGACCTCCCAAGAAACAAAGAAGTGATACTAGTCTTTCAGCTCATAAACAGAACCCAAGATGCTACTTCATTTTTCTTGACTACCTGAAAACGGCCAGTCTACTCAGGTAATTCCTCTTACTGTAATGCTTCAATTTCACATGTCATAAATGAAGAGCAAGAGAGATCATGGCACTATGTCCTACTAGCTCAACACTCATATGGTTCTTTAAACAGCAGGAACTTTGTTAATGAAACTTGGACGTCCCTAACTTAACCCATGACACCATATTTAATATCAATAGCTGAGAAAAGATTCTACAATATCACTCAAAGCCATTAGAACTTTGTCCTAACATAAACCCAGGTTTGGATTTTCAACCTAAGAAGCCATGATGAATCAGATCCCCAGCAGAACCTCTATCACACTTTGGAAAGATCTTTCTGGTGTGCCATAAGTCGATATCAATTCTTAAGTATGCATTTATTTCATAATCTACAGATTTTCATAGTGACAATGCAGGAGGTTGTACTTCTGGGTTTTTTTAATAGCTTTTTTCTAGTCTTCAGATGGTAAAAGATTCAAGCCAACAAAATCTGAATTTTCATGAGCATATAAAGACATGCAAAAAGAAAGAAGGTATTGTATTACCTCTCAGCAAGACTAATACATGTAACAACAACAGAAGAGGTGCACTTTACTGATAATCAGATGATACAGAACTGTGACTCTGTTTAGCATATTCACTAACATTTTACTTTTATCTGGAAGAAAATCTAATTGTTTTCCTTGATATGCTAAGAGCATTCCATCTCATGAAAGAAAAATAAAGGTCAATTTCTTCTGCATTGACATTCAAGAGAGTACATGGGGCATTTCACATGAAAATGTTTTGTTCACTGCTGATTGTCAGACAAGGAAGATCTGACCAATACAGTCAGTCACAAGGCTTTCAAAAAGATTACTTGCCAAAGCTATGTTACCATAGAATCACTAAGGTTGGAAAAGACCACAAAGATCACCCAAGACCTCATGCCTACTAAACCACAGCACCAAGTGCCACGTCCAATCCCCTCTTGAACACCTCCAGGGACAGTGACTCCACTTCCTCCCTGGGCAGCACATTCCAATGGCTAACAACTCTCTCTGTGAAGAACCTCAACTTGAGCCTAAACCTCCCCTGGTGCAGTTTGAGACTGTGTCCTCTTGTGCTGGTGCTGATTGCCTTCAGGTAGTTGTAGACAGCAATAAGGTCTCCCCTGAGCCTCCTCTTCTCCAGGCTAAACAATCCCAGCTCCCTCAGCCTCTCCTCGTAGGGCTTGTGCTCGAGGCCACTCCCCAGCCTCGTTGCCCTTCTCTGGGCACATTTAAGAGTCTCAACATCCTTCTTAAATTGAGAGGCCCAGAACTGGACACAGTACTCCAGGTGTGGCCTAACCAGTGCTGAGTACAGGGGCAGAATGACTTCCCTACTCCTGCTGGCCACACTATTTCTGATGCATGCCAGGATGTCGTTGGCCTTCTTGACCACCTGGGCACACTGCTGGCTAATGTTCAGCCAGCTGTCAACCAGTACCCCTGTTTGGCTGCTCTAGAGCCACTCCGACCCCAGCCTGTAGTGCTGCACAGGGTTGTTGTGGGATAAAATGAAGGTTCTGTACAATTTGTTGAAAGATGGGTTAAGGTGAATGTTTGTAGCAGTTAAAGGCTATGAAGAGAGTTTCATATATGCTGGGTTACAAGCCATAAACAGCCTGGAAGAGGGAAAAAACAATAAAGTGGCAAAGATTTCTATTGTGAACAATGCAATTTCTTGAGTATAATTGAAGGATGACTGCAGAAGAATTCCAAAAGGCTTTATGAAACATAGTGGATTATAAATTGGAGGGTGAAATTAAACATAAAGTTATGAAGTGATACAAATAAAAAGAAATCACTGCTGTCTATATATAGTAATGAGCTTACCCATATTAAAACAAAAATTGGAGCTTCAGCCTGTTCTGGAAAAAAAAATAAATTACAGCTTGAAGTGTAACAGCACTTAGAATATACTTAGTAATTACTAGGAAAGATGTTGTGCTTGACAGGGCCCACTGCGAAACTATTCTGATCTCAAAAATCAAAAGGCTCTCTAAAAGGCTCAGAATCTGAAGTGTAAATTAAGAGCTCAGAAAAATCCATGGTCAAAAGGCAGTTAGTTTTTAGAACAGGTTAGAAGCCAGCTATGTGGAATGATTTGTCAGTAACCATAGTATTAATATCAGTGACAATAGAAATGGATTGTTAAAGAAGAAAGTACCTTTCAAACATAGTGCAACAGCTTGCTTTGATCACAGAACCTACAATCCCTGAGTAGTACTTGCTGAGGAGCCAGGTGGTAAATAAGCAGCATCACAAGATTTTAGAGGATGGAAAGAGCATGACTGTCACATAAGTAGGGCATAGAACTACTTTATTTCTGTTATTCAGTTTGTCACATTCCTAAATACTCTCCAAAATGGTTGAAATAAAATTAAAAACATATCTCATGGGGCTGGAATGTAAATTTATTTCAAACTAGGATGGAATTATTTCTATATGTTTGGGGATTTTTGCTAGTTATTAAGTCCTTTACCCAGTAGATACCTCTGTTGTTGCCCAGCTGCTGAAGAAATAATTAAAAGGAATAGAATGTTACTTGAACTCCAAGATGACTCTATGCGTTCACAAATAATATAGCCCCTTGAATATTTCAAATTAAATGTTTAACTTTAAGCAGACCCTTGAAAAATTGAGAGCTGAAGGACTGTGGGGAAAAAGGACTCCTCCTTAGTGATCACAGGCATGTGGCATCCATCATCCTACACTGAGAAGTGTACTGAGTAGATTGAATAGCAGCTTTAAGCAAAACTAGAAACCTTTCAGTTTTCCACCAGCTATGTCCTACAGTTTTACTCTTTCTCCTGATAAAGTAACAAGTTCTGGTATATACTTCCTGACTTAACTCCCAAAGAGCGGAAGTACAGTTACAAAAGCCTCTCAGTATTTGCAAAGTATTGACAACTGCAAAGAATTACCAAGCAGACAAAAATTTGTAAGAGAATCGGATATTTTGCTCAGCATCCAAAGAAGTAAACACAAAAGCAAAGTTTGATAGATAAGTGTATTATGCAGTGTGCTAACTAGAAGACATATTTTCTTCTGTTATTCTAGGTACAGTAATCTTTGCAAGCACTTTAGGAGGATTTGGCCTACCTAGGAGAGTCTTTAATGAAATCTAAAAAAATATAATTGATCAGTCATACTTTATAACTGGCATAGTGTTTTCCCAAAACTTGTAATGTGTTATGACATCTGATGGGGAGGATTGTTTTCTATAACTGCTTCTTGAATATTATGTTCTTGTACACACTAGTCATTAAAGAGACAACATTTCGTAAAGAATTCCATCATTTCCAAGACAGAGATTTTTTCAAGATGTGTTTTCTCTACATTCAAGAACAATACATTTTTGTTTCCAGAGTACTATTTTTGGGTGTTGTGGAGTTTGAAACATTATCTGAAGGCATTAACTTTGTATACAAAAAGACTTCTTACTTATTTATATATATATGTTTTTCATTAGCTTAATTTCTTATGAATTGGCAAAAATCCATTAATTAAGTGACAGATTTAATTGTACAAGTTAATTGTATTTCAGGTATGATAGACTGGTGATGTTACTTGCTCTGATGCTGCTTTGAAAAGAGCTAAGGGCACTGAAGCCTGTTTTTGAGAGTGTAGTGGAAAAGATCCTTAATGAACTTACATGCTGCGATATTTCAGGTATCTATTTATTTCTTCTTCTCTTCAGCTTTACTCTCTCAAATAAATTGCTTTCACTTGCTTGAGGCAGAAGATCCCTCCTCAAGGCAGAAGTATGTGACTCCTCCTAGTGCTGTCCTGCCCAGCATCAGCAAAACTATCACCAGGTTGGAATAGTATGTGTTATTACCTTTTCCTTTTTATGGACAGTTGGGCTACAGTAAGTGATGCCAAGTCCTGGGAAGCCTTCTTTTCCATTAGTCCTGGGAAACCATCTTTTCAATTAGTCTCACATCTTGCATTTGCTGTCATCCCTGATAGTAAGTCATGGTATGCTTAGAATGTCTGTGGAGAATATATCTATTATCATTCGTCACTGTGATTTATGGAGATCCCATAACAGCAATTAAAAGTGTTTGTTTAGTTGAATGCTGTCACCAGAAGAGGGTATAGCTTGAAGATTGGAACTATTCAGGAGCCTGCAGATATTTTGATAGTCACATCTAGAATATGAGCCAAACAAGCACCATTTTTAGGGTCTTCCACATATTTCAAGAAATACAGAATTCTTGGTCAATAAAAAGTCTTATCTTTAAATGCTTATTTTGCCTCTAAAGTCAAATGACACATTTTATTAACTCATTGCTAGGCAAAACTCAAAATCATAAAATGATGACTAGCTTGCTTTGCAAGTATTTCTGTGCTGCTGCTGGTAGCCCTCACTTAGAGCCAAACAGAAGGCTTGTGCACTAATGCCATACTCATTCCTCATTCCTTA